>NOXB01000003.1:1200000-1800000 GCA_002901145.1 Cladosporium cladosporioides
AATTGCAGTGAGTGCACGCTTCTGACAATTTAGCTCGACATCAGCAGCAGTCGCGGCTCGGTAGCGGCTATTCTCCGTTCCAAGGAGATCTCCTACAGATAGGCATATTGCTGACACTTTCCAGACTCCTATACACGTCTGAAGACCCTTTCCTCACAATCGCACCGACCGAGAACTCCCAAAGCACATGCACCACAATCTCTGCAAGACGCCCCGCGAAAAATAATCCACCCACATACGAAGAAGTCATCCGCACGACTCAAGCTTAAGGTAGCGTCGGTGCGTAGTATATGAGAAAGCAGCCAAAGCCGACTGATCGAAAGTCAATGATGGACATGAGCCCATCGTTGCCACGAAAAAGCGGTCATGTCGTGCGTCTCGTGATTACGATTGGGAAGTGCGTTATAGAGTCCACCCAACGAACACGATGTATGCTGACCGGTGACACAGTGGAATGCTTCAGACCATTTACTGGAGAAAGGTACGGATCCAATCGAGCGGATTCAAATACTGTGTTTGCAGATCGTATACAGTGACGACAAACTCGCAATTTCTTGGATAAGTAACTTATTCTGACAATTTTGACCAACCACTCTGAGTTCTCCTTATAGAATTACCCTGCATGCTGTCCAAGATGTCTCGTAAGTTACTGTCGACGTGGCTCGGAGCTGGTCTTGGTGCAACACTTCTAACGTGAACGCTATTGCACTTGACAACGACTTGTCCTTTCCTACTTCGTGGCACAAAACACTCCAACGTTGAGCCAGCATGTTGATAAGACCTCGACTAATGATAGAATCATTTCAAAGATTTCGGTAAATTATGCACGTTACGTTAAGTTAGTGATCGAACCATTCGATGGTTTCATGGATTTTGCAAAATCATCAACTTTACGTTCTAGTTTAACCTATACTCACAAAGCCTTGTGCGCAAATGACGCGAACAAAATATAGAATTCGTCATCCAATTCATGTCTTCTCGGAAGTCAAGCGCGCCTTCGAGGCAAAAGTGCCAACTTTAAGCTGCGCTCCCACCGCGAAAGTGCAACTTCTCCGACGGCTGGTATTCAAGCTCGAAGAAACGTACGTTGTCCCGACTGGCTTTGACCACCTCTGTACGTACGTCTTGGCGGAATTCTGAAAATGCCGAAACTGTGCTGTGTCAGCGGTAGCTCTCGAATATGGGCTGGACACGATACCCGCAACGGCAAGAGATCGACGAGGCTGTGAGAGCTCAAGCTGACGTAGCGATGTATGTCGGGCACATCGTCAACGATGTTCAGGCGACGACCGAGCTTTTGCACTCGTTCTGTGTCTCCAGGCTGCGCCATAGTCGGCTGTGTGGATTGTGAAGCTGAGAAGCTGCTCCCGGGTCAGATTCGGCGCTTCCGCGGCAAAAGCACTCAAGCGAGATACTCACCCCTCTGTCGAGCTCATAGTCGTCTAGCAGACTTTGCATCCAGACCTGTACCTGGTCGTGGTACTCCGTGGTGTGCCACACGAGCTTGATACGTTGCGTGTTAGCGGCTGAGGCTCTGACTAGCTCCGACAGCCTCTTCACGATCGGCAAGAGCGCGAAGATACCCGTGCCCGAGGCGAAAAGCAGAACGCACCAAATTTTCGAAGTCGCACGAATGCCCGTATGGTCCGTCAAGCCACGCTCTCTTGCCTGCCAAGGTTTCGAGTGCTCGTGATTCGTCGTGTCCAGCCTCTCCGTGGGTCGATCATGATCCAGAGGTATCTCGCTGGCTCATCATGGTGCAGCGCTTCCCACCAAGTGATCGCAAACGGGTGTCTTTGAGCGAAGGAGAAAGCGTGCGTTGTCAGCAAAGTCATACACGTACTGCCCGGGCACTACACTATACGTTCGTGGGAGCTCCATTCTGAGGAGTAGCGTGCGACCGAAACGGTCGGCTCTCGACACTCTCGTCAAGGTGAGAGTGTCGAATGCAAGATTGCGGTAGAGCTGCCGAGAGAAGCGGTATATTGAGCCAGCTACGAAGCACCCGGCCGTCGAAAACAACAGGATACGGAAGAGGCGGCCGCTGTCCTTTATGTGGATCCACATCATTCCTGCGAGCAGCAAAGAGATGGGAAGGTGGCTGCCAAGAACGCTTCGTAAGCATACCGCCGAAGCAGCGAGCCGAATGTCAGTATGCTGAGTGACACAGGCTCTGCGATTGTCAGCTGCATCTCAAGGCTATAGCTAGATCCCAAGGGTGGTCGCGCTTACCGTCAGGACAGGTACTAATGGGGACGGCTGCTGGTCTGCTGCAAAGGCGACAGATGCGTGGAGGGTGCTCTGCACTGCGACCATAAGCCCGAGGGCACGGTGAATGCTCCGTGACACGACGAGAGATAGACCCATGAGATCAGAAACATACTAAGCTGAGTCGTAGCAAGCAGCGGAGCCAAGTGACGAGGGCCAGACCACCTGCACGCATCCCGCATCGGAGAGACCGAATGTACACCGTAGAAGTTGCAGAACGTGGTGCCAGCCCAGTGCGCCAAATGAAAGACCACCTGCGCTCGAGAAGGATTGAAGAGATGCTGTCCGGGAAACAGTCGAGGGTAGACGACGTGCCTATAAATTGCCGCAGCCAAAGTGCTCTGGGCGCGTCTAAAGCAATTCCACAGCGTACGGGCCACGAAGACCAGGCCGAGCAAACCAAGAAGGATTGTAGCGAAGATTGACAGCAGGTCCATCGTGCAATCTGTTGGGCTGGCTGATTCTGACCGAAGAACTTTCGCTGTGCAGCGCAGGAGAATGGACCAGCTGTCTTCGATTTACTGACATCCACGGCGCATTATAGATTACTGCATGGTCTAATTTTAGATACTGCGTGAATAGCAGTGATCGTTTCCCACGTGCGAGTCCCCGCGCGCCAGTGCCCAACACGAGCATAAGTTAGGTCATGGGGGTTTTCAAGTCTCGGACTCACACCGATGGCAACACCCGAGTGATCGTCCGTCTGTCGAGCGACACCGTGCGGGATGCAAGCGTATGGAGTGCGTGCAGTGGATTCACAGGTCCTATAAGCACGCCGGAAGACGGTGCGCGTTAGGCGCGACGATTCAGATTGCTCTACGATATACGAGACTAACACTATCTCGCCATCAGACTAAGCCATCTCTAATCTAGAAGAAATCAGACATTTGTGCTGTATGGCTATCTGACGGGTCGAAAAGGCAGGCATTCACTGCCGTCAAAAGACTCTGCAATAATGTGCCCAAGCTTTCTTCAATAGCCTCAAACTTGTCCCTCCATGGACTGCACTCGAACCCGCAATCACGACAAGGCGAGCGGTAAGGTATGTTATCTGCTGCTGCTTCCAATCTCCTACCCATCCACACCAGGCATATTTCGCCATCATCTTCAGACAACGGGAACAGTGATGCTTGACTCAACGCATTGATGTAAGCAACGAGGTCGAGCGCTTGTGTTACGCACTCATGCTCTGAATCCTGGGTCGCAGGATTGAAGGATGATCGGCGATCGGTAGCAATAGTAGCGTGCGCAAGTCACGGCGCAGTCGCGCACGAATGGCAGATATGCATACTGAATGCCATCAGTCAGAGGGACGTTCAGCTGTTTCATCTCTCTTGCTGCTCACACTCATTGGGAAGTCCTGACACAAGAGTATCGGCCGTTCGCAGCTCATTCTGAGTCAACTTGCCAAACACAAAGACGCGGAAGATGTCCATGAAGGCTCTTCTGTCCTTGCAGACCAGGGCGATGCGTAGCATGTCGGCTTGGGGAGTGTGTATAGACGATAGCATGCTTCGTCTTGTCCAGGGAATGACGTGAGAGTCGAACAAGCCTGTACATCCAGTTTCGATGCAAAGCTGCGCCAGCTGCAGTATCGAAGCGATGGGAGGCATGTCTCTGACCAGTGGATCGACCTCGTCAACGCATATAGAGTGCAAAAGCTTTACAGCGGCAGGTGCTTCCTTCAGTGTGTAAACAGGCAGTCCAGCAGGCTGCTGGGAGGAGGAGTACTGCGCCAGTAGTCTATGAAGCCGCGCGGATGTAGTAGCGATCGAGGTACCATCCCTCAATAGCAGTATACAGTCGGGCGTCGCTGGAGGTAGAGACATGTCTAAGAGGCTGTCAATGCTTCTGTGCTGCGAGCCTTACGCCTGCACTTACTTGACTGGAAGAAGTACTACGATGTGCACTGATAGTAAGTTGACATGCTATGAGGAGGAGTAGATCAATGTCAGCGTTGACGGTGTTGTAACTTACAGAATGTCGCACGCACATTGATCGACGACCCAGGTCCGGCAGCGCGCCACCTTGCTGCAGAGCGCGGAACTTTGAGGCCACCCGTATCCGATATCCTCGCATCGTGACACTGGACACCAGTTTGAACGTTGAAGCGACATGAACACACAGAATGTACTCTGTAATGCTATAATACAATACAGTAGCTCATCACAATACGATAGAATAATGCATCAACGTGGAATCCACAGCTCTCACTGCGCCATGAGTAACCTAGCAGCATTGTCTTGAGCTAACGTTACTGCAAAAGTGATTTCCAGTCCATAATTTTACATGGTCATTGTATATAACGCCAAAGAGCAGCCTCGAGTGGTTTGCCGTCTGAAGCACCAATGCAATCTCTATTTCGAGTTTTGGTGGACGTGTGACTTATCGTTGGGTCATTGCTGCCGTACCTCCCATTAGACTGCTGTACTTGAGCGATTCGTTGCAATGAAACAAGATCTTGTCTAACGTCTGCACGGATAGACGGCCGCGCTCGGATGTGACAACTCGCAAGATGTTCTCCAGCTCCACCTCCAAAAGATGCGTCAGAAGTGACAACGGAACCGCAGGGGACATCCCGAAGCTGTCCAAAGGCCTCGAAGCCGCGCTGCCGCTCTTCTCAACATCCAGCATGATCTGATCTGCTCTTCCGAGGGCTTCTCTGTCTTGCACATCTGCGATGGATGGCTCTGCAGGCTGCTCCCAACGGCGACTGCTCAATGGCAGGACAGGTGTTGTTGGCCTGCAATTAGCCAAGCTCAGCGACAATCGAGGACGCTTCACGGAATCATTGACACTGTCTAAGCTCCGACTCCCTAAAGTGACTTGTCAGGTCCTGGTTTTTTCAAAATGAGGAATGCTTGGCTACTTGCTCTTGGCCACCATAGAACGAGCAGATTTGACATCTCTTGGTGAACGCTCATGAGCAGTTCGATGCTGGACAAAGTTGACATGTATTGTCAAGAGAGTCTCTCGGTTCTCATCATTTTGTCTGATGTTGAAGTGCCGAGTGAAGTTTTGCGACATATCGGGCGGCAGTAAAGAGGTACTCAAAGCGATACACTTGCGGGAATGTCACCAGGCTCGCTTGCAAGTGACGGCGTGGACCCTCCAAGAAACCCTTCTTGGTAACGTTGGCATATCTGTACTGTAGCATGACATGATTGTTGCCAAAATAACGACCTGATGCACGCGTGTGACCCCGGCTCCGCGATCGCGGCATGCAAGTGGTGCGAATTTAACAACTAAATTAAGTAACACAAAACTAGACACCGCGCACAACAGCGATTGGACAGCCAAGCGCGCAGCACGCGATGTTCGGACGGAAGCCTGCACCGCGCTTAGTCAAAATCAACAACACTCGAGGCCCGGCAGCCTCTGACTAGCCACGACCTTACCGGTGAATTTTCTATCGAAGCAGATCGGCGTCGTGGAAAAAGAGTTGCATTGACACACAACCAAGTTTTACGCTAACCAGATCACCAGAACGCTTGAAAGTGCTTTCCGCATCCTCCCTGCCTCAATACATCTGCAAGCGCCCCTCCAATACCCCGTGATTCGCAATCCTCATGTGGATGTTCCGACTCGATGGGTGTGGCTGTCTGCTTCTTCGCGGTCGAAACAGACCTCAACACATGGTGGGTAGCTGGTGGACTTTTGCACTATGTCAGATTGGCTCTGTGGGATGCAGGACCCGCGCCGCCTTGGACCGTTCCCACTCACGATTGACTCCAGCGTTGGCGGCCAGTCTTTTGCTGTTTCCGAGGCATATACGTGGTGGAGACCGTTGAAACGTATCACGATGTAGACCTGCGCGTGGCAGAGAGGAAAGCTCGTGAGCCTTCTTCATGATCGTTCGCTTGCGTTTCCGAAACGCGTCTTTCTTGAGACTGGAGGCAGGACGGGCCATCTGGAAGTTTGCGGCCGGCACCAATGTTGGCAAACTTCAGCGTGCATGAAGACAAGGAGTGCAGGCGCTTGACAGTTTCTGCTATGCGCTTGGGGCAATGCGGGAAAAGCCCGTCTTTAGATGTCCGCACAGTACGCCCTTCTGCTGGATAGCATCTGTCGTCAAGTCATGCGGACCTGTGTGTACAAGGATGTGAAGTGGGTCACTTTTTTTTGGGTTGCTGATCTCGCCGGAAATGTGCACACACTATGGCGAGACGGCTGGACGCGCCACACTCTGTGTCTACATGGGAATGATGGCGTGTTGCCGTGTATGAGAATAAATTAGTCGCGCACTTCCACGATGGCACCTCCCAGAGCTTGGTCACTGCCGCAATAGCATTGGGAAGTGACTTACCCAAGTGACCGTGAGAAGATTGTTTACATTTACGCATCAGCCACGTTTTGACGAAGCGATTGCCAAATCATGTCGACCGATGTTGTGCAAGCCTTCGATCTGCAGAACCACGATGAAAATGCGCTGTCGTCTTGGACCCATACTGCAAACTATCCGCAACTATACACGCACGAAGACGCGAATCGGCAACATGAGGTCTTCACTGCCCCAATCGAAGAGAGCCGAGCTTGCGCTAGTAACATTGTGCCTGCCCAATCTCTTGATGACAACGCCAGAATGCACGGCTCTGGCCTACATCCTGTCTTAGGGTGAGTGCAAAAAGCTATGGGAGTTGTCGGACACTGCTGTACTGAGGCTATGTCACAGAAGTCCGTTCCAGAAAGAGATGCATCAACAAGTGCCTGTCACCGGTATGACGGCCGCAAGTACGTTGGAAGATATGGATCGCCTCCTGCTCCACGAGGTAGCCTCAGGACGCAGTATCGAGCAAATCACGCAGAGCGCGTCGCGCCAGTGCGGCTTTCCTTTGTCAAAGGACGACACTTTGCTCGCGTACCGCTCGGCATATTGGAGAGCAAAAGCTTGGGGAGAGCGAGACAACACAACGATGGAAGAAGCGGTACACGCGGAAATCGATCGCTTCTGGGAACGCGTAGCGGTTGCGGTATGCCGTACCTTGTCAACATCAAGACCAACACCAACGAATCACTGACCGGGACAGATGCGAGAGAGAGGGTGCCCCGAATGGCCGCCGAACGAAATCAAGATGAGGTTTCAGCACTTACATCCCGGCTCCTCGTGTCTGCAATTTTGTATGTCAGAACATCGTGGTGGCTTCCTGGCCGGGGGTGGCGCGTGAACACTGTTTCTGCGATTCGGCTGTTCAATACGCTGGAATGCCTGAGAGTCGTGTGATGGCAGCGGAGAGCTGATAGTTATCCGCAAGAGAATCACGAGCTAAAGGCCACTGTCACATACCTGATCGAAAGTAATTGGTAATTTAGTTGGTGTAAACAAATTCGTAAGACCCTGTTCATGTCCGTACCAACGAGCTCGGCATGGCCAGTATCTCTCCAAGACCCTCAAAGAGCTCATCAGCTCTCAGCTGCACATCATAAGAACAATCGCGTATCGTCCCAGTCTGTAAGAGACTATCCTCGAAGGTGAACACAGCGGACGGCGTACCTTGCGGTATAAATAGGATGTCGGCCGCATCCAAGAAGATCGCTCGACTGTTACCTCGTGGCTGAAAGCTTGCTTGTCTAGCAGGGCGCATCGACGCCTGCGATGGGACCATGCACAGGTGCGTCCCGCGGAGACTCCGAAGCCACCTGTTGCCCACAAGACATATGTGCGTTTCTACGAGAGGCCGAAGATTAGAAGCAGAGTTGCCCACGTCGACATCTCGGGAGTCATTAGGACCTCGCACGATTGTGGGCCGATCGAGCACCACGCTGTCTGCTGCGTGGCACTTCAAGGCATCCAATGTGAGGCAATAAGCATCCGCATCGGACTTCTCACAGGACTGAGGCATGTTGGGCTCGAAAAAGATACTGGCGCCACGCAGACCGTCAATCCAAGCCGTCAACTGTGAGTCCGGCAGGGTCGCTGTATCTCCGAAGGCACGATGAACTTCCAGAAGTCTCGCATGGAGCAGTTCGGACTTCATTCCTGTCCAGCTTTCAGGGGCTTTACCGACAGCGCATGGCCCGATGCAACTTGGACAGTTGTGTGAGAAAAGTTGTGGTGAGCGGCCGGCCATGGTGGCGTTGTACTCTTCCTCAAAGAACGATGAACGATCAGGGAAGCCCTCTGGGGATGCCTGAAGCTCGTCTTCACTATCGGACTCAACCCGTGTCTGCAAGCGATTGCGAGTAGCGGTATTGATTGCAGCGCTGCAGGCTGGCGGAGGGCTAAGTGCTGTACCCCGGTCATCTGCCGTAGCCGCAGAACTAGGTCTGTGGAAAGTCGGGAAAATTTCTGACAGCACATCCGGCTGCTCATCAGTACATAATGTCGCAACGGAGTGGACTTGATCGATGGCGGAGGCCAATGACGCTCCCCGGCTCGCAATATCTCTAGATGGGCTCCCCAGACCGTGCGGCACTGACTGCGACAGTGGAGGAGGTGATTGATCTGAGCCGTTGATAAATAGGCTGTCGTTGTCTCGCTCGAGACGCAGGCTGGGTGTCTTGCCAGGGGTCACGTGGTGACGTGATGTATTCAGAGCAGATCTGGCATGCGTTTCGCCAGGCTGTTCGCAAGTGTCGCTTCTAGGTATACTGGGGTGCGAATGTTGTCCTGGGCCTTCCGCCGAGAGATCGCCTCCTATATCTTCCATGTTGAAGAAGACAGTCTCGGTCGCGCGTCCGGCTCCTCCTGTAGCAGTCTCTACGGAAGCTGATGCTGCGTGGAAGTTGCAGCCCGCTGCAAGAAGACTCGCCCGATCTGCTATATGACAGGTATTGGTGGAAGGGGGCTCCGTCGAATTGCCATGTGAGCACTGTCTTGTCTCAGGAGACGACCCGCTTTGAGCCTGCTCGGTATCAGCGCCAGAATCGATAACGCGCCTCTTCCATGGCTGCATATGTTTGATCACTTACCATCTTCTTGCGTTGGCCGGCTCCAGCACGACTTGATCGCTTTCGCTTTTGGTTTCTTGCACTCGGCGCGGACCAGAAGCCCGTAACGGTCTTTACATAGTACGTAAAATGGGTTGAAGGGTCTCTGTATGCGCTGAAATTTCAATGACACGGTCTCACACGTCGCCATTCATCGATCGCCTGCTGCAAATCCTGAGACAAGTCGTTGCTTGCGTCTGAAACTTTGGAGCCTTCAAGCTCAACGATGCCTTGTCGTCTCCATTCCGTCACCAATTTTGCATCTACAGCCTCTATCGGCCGATCGCGATCTTTCACGTTTGAGGTCGAATGATGGTCGCCGATTCTTTGCCCATTACCCAGAAGAGAAGAGATGTGGCGACCGAGCATCGCGGCATTTATTCGCTGTGCCGCTCGCGTCCAGTCAGGGTAAAGCTGCGCTACCTGGGCGAGACCTACCGCCGTGGTTCTGCCAATTTGATCAAATTTGTAGTGTTCGAGAATGTCTTTTCCCCAGGCGACATTGATGCGCGCGATAGCCTGCAGGCGTTCGTCCGATCGCTTGAAGGGGGCTGCAGCCTGAGTTTCGCGCCCGCCTGTGTCGGCGGCAGCATTTGCATCGTCAATGTTGCGGGCTTCGGCCAGGCCTTGCAGCAGTCTTGCGTGACAGGCTGTGATTGGCACGTGCGTCGAGATTGCCAGTTGCAAACCATCTCTGCAAGCCGACTCAACCTGAGAGTTGCTCTCGATCTGAGCGTAAAGCTCGTCTCGGAAACGGAGCAGAATATCCTCGGCCTTTGCCCCGTAGACGCCCACAAGCGCTTGGTGTATTCTGTGGGTGAAGTCGATGACGGCGCTTGCAGCATCTGCGGGGACGGGGTCCGTGTCCAGGTCCACCATTGTCTAGTCCAGCGCGCTGCTCCACGTATCGGCACCACCGTAAGTACCATCATGCACGGCTGCGCAGACCCTTTTGAACCCAACATGATACGAGAACCAGCACAGGGTGCTGTAGTCGTGCCACGCTCTGGCATGAACCCTTCGCGCATGCTCGACTCGGTTGCAAGGGTGTCAGTGTTGGAGGCTCAGGCTCGGCAGCGCTGTGTTCAAGCGATTGGATGCCGCAGGACAGCGTGGTGGAGCCCTCAGTTGGACGGCCCAGAACACCCTACTCCACCGTCAACTTCCACCGACACAAGGGTTGAGGTCGCCTCGAGTCTCCTTGTACACAATTTAGCACAGCACGGTGGTGCTAGCACGTATATTGCGGCACTTGCTCACCCTTGCGCGCCACCAACTGCTACAAACGCTGCTTGACTTCGATTGGAAGCCAGAGATGCGCGAAACGCGAAATCGAAACCACCTGGATGCTTCGAGGAGGACGTCCAATTTATCAACCACTGATGCGAAGGGAAATCCTTGCTGCTGAACTACATCATATCACTGCCACGAGCGAGCCGCGACCCCACAGAACACAGCAAAACCCTCGCTTGAGAGTGATCTGCAACACATCTGATTGCAGTCTGCCTACTGGAGTGTCCGCTTTCTCGGTCTAGTTGGTCCTGCGCGTATGGAAGGTTTCGAGGAAACCCACACTGGTCATCGTGGGAAATGCACTGGCATAACTTACACTCAGCTGTTGCAACGCACCAAGTAACGGCTGTCGCCGCATTGGTCTTCGAGACTTCTTGACCAAGCCACAGTCAGCGACGGCGAATGAAATCTGCAAGTTCTGCTGAGATTACTGCCGCAATAAAGGATCTCGTTTTGTTCTGGAGTCGAGATGAGAGTTGCAAGATACTACGCACAGACCATGACTGTGTAAACCACAGCCGTGGCTCGTGCTCGCATTTTGAAACGAATCGGCACTGTGCATGCAACTTCATCACGTGACGATCAAGGCAAAACCAGACATCACCAAGCACAGACCACGACTGTGTATTACACAACCGGGGCTCGTGCTCAAATCTCGGCAGGCGATAAGCTCAATCGTACCAAACCTGAACAGCACAGCGAAACCTTCTCACATGTTCAGGAAGATTGAATCAAGCATCACAATGCACGGGTCTCGATTGTGTAAAACACAGTCGACGCCCACGCTTGACGCAATTGTGCATTGGCTGATCCGCCCGTCTCATCTGTTTAAGTCACAGAAGATGATACAGTAACAGGAAGTTCTTGCGATGCTGTACAATAAGTACGATGTTGGTCATCTAAGTCAATGTCAACGCTAAGGCAATGCCGCAAGGCCCGAAAAATCGCTTGTTCAAAACCAGTCTTAATTTACCAAACACATGCGTCATGCTTGCGGAAAACTTCAACCTCATTGGATAGATCATTGTCAATATCAAGCTCCTGTTGAGCACGCGCTTGAGCTTACAACAGCTGCCTCCTGAACAACACAGGAGACGGTATTCGGGGGAACGTATATCGAACGCGTGGTCCGGACGACCAGCTTCGAAAGACAAGCAGGCTGTACATCCGACAGATACCGATGCTGCCAGAGTCAGTCTCCATGCATCTCTTGCAGTGGTCATTCTCGGCAGTCGCACCTCCAACAACACTCGGTGAGCTCTGAAATACGCACTGGTAGAACTCGAACGCGCAGTCGCTCAGACACCGTCGGAGGACAGCTTTGACAGGCATATCTGGAGCGAATAGGCGAGCTAGCACTTCTGCAAATGCCTTGGTGTCGTCACTCACTTCGGTGACGGCACGCTCAAGCAGCAGGTCCCTACATTGGCTGCTCTTGTCAGCGGAGACCGTCATACCATCATCGACAGGGTGATTACCCAGCTTCACACGCCCAGTGCGCTTGAGTAGGATGTTTCTTGCACATATAGCTCCGTGTGCAACACTGAGATTTTTGTGGATGTATTCAAGTCCCCGAAGGACCTGTCAAGTGGTGAGCGAATGAACGAAGTGCAGACGAAGAGTTGCAAACCTGAAAGCTGATCGCACCTATCTGGCGATCCTTCTTCCCCGGGTCGATAGTCCATGGATCGCAATCGAGCTCGAAGATCTGCTCGAGCGAGGTATCCATCTCCTCATAGATTGTCCACATGGTTTCGTCTTGGAAGAATGCGCTGAGAGATCCACCAAGTATGGACTGCGCGGTTTGACGCAGTGACGCGGCACGGCTCCACCCGACCAGCGCTGCTCCTTGACGACGAAGAGACATTCCTGTGCCTCCGACGACGTCTTGCGGCGACAAATCACGCTCGACTTTCGGTCTGGGCAGATGCCTTGGTTGTCACAGAGCTCTATACCTTCATATAGCTCCCAAACGCACATTGGTGTGATCACGATACTCTGGTTTCAGTGCTCTCGCAGTTGGTACCATGTGCCGGTTGTAGATGTTGTTCTCTGGTCGGAACTTTTCAGACGGAGCTTTGTCCTTAAGACAACATCTTCGGTCTCAGCCACTCTTAAAGAAGGGGGAATCGGCACGTTGTCGAGATGTTTGTGACTTTCTCGAAGAGGCCGGCAATTTTCCTGACTTGTTTGCTTCTTAGTGATAAGATGCTTCTGGTTTCCAGTGCGAACGTCAGATGAGCTTCTAGGAGGGGTTCGAGGTGCTTTCGGACGTGGCAGGCTTTCTTGGCCACCTGTGGTCGCTGAAGGACTCGAATTAGGAGATTTTGCGGTCGCCCGCGGCCATAAAGTGTTCGCCCTCGTCAGAGTGTCCGGCATGTTGGTATCGTCACTCGTAGGACCGCAGCGAGGAGAAGTGCGCAACCCACGTCGTTGTAGCTCGGGATTAGAAGCAGGGATCTCACGAGCTGAAGCCAGCAGAGCAGTGGTATCTAACAGCCTCTAATTATAGGACATGGAGGCTCGCGTCCGTTTTCGTGGCGGAGACCGTGTGTATGAAGACTTGGAGACGAGTGAGCACTGTGAAGTGACATCACAGGCTGCTTGATCAACACAAGCATCCATCTTACGAGTTTACAGTACAGCAAGGTGCGAATTTGGCTTCCACTACAGAGTTACATTGCTTTCCAATATCATATGATGAATTTCTGAGAAGCATATATATATATCTGTAGGGCATAGATGAGAATACAGCAGCGACAAACGCTAAAATTGCTTTTGGCACGCTAGGAGACGTTAGCTGAGCTGAGTAAGCTTAGCGACGCCATCGACGCTCATCATTGGTTTGATATGTCGTCACACTAGTGGGAGGTCATCGATCACCCCACGAGGCTGGTACCGAGGGAACGCGTTCTAGGCACCGGTCTCTATAAGTGTGGAGTAATGAACTCCGTAGTAAAGTCTATATATACTTTCGGAAGGCGATGTATGAGCCATGCAATGAATATATAATTGCAACATGAGGAAGCTGAAATCGAACTCGACTGTACCGTCTCGCACAGTCATACCACTTTTATGTTCGTCTGATCATTTGTGCGACATCTATGTAGCTCTGCCTCGGGCACAACACACGGACAAGGCTAATTTACTGTTGAATAATCGCAGTCTTGCTGCTTAACTAAGTCATCGGCCGAGAGAGGATCAGTATACATGGTCACCGCCCGATACTGCACGCAAAGCCTAATGCTGCGCGCCGCGGGTAAGTACCAGACGATGATTGCTTGTCGAATCCATAATCTTAATCTGATGAGATCAAAGCGTCCGGAAAATGCAGCATTACGTAAGCCGTCTACAACAGGATCAGCCACTGCCAGTCATCGTAGTACATATTTCGCTTCCCTAATGGCTAAGCAGCCTCTCAATAGCAGAGCATCCTCGCTTCTAGACACGAAACCTCATTATACAAACACCTGAGCGGAGTACTTGGATGACCTCGCAAGCTATGCCGTAGCAGACGAAGAGCAGCACAAAACTCGCCCGGTGTGTACAAGTTGTTGCACAGCATTGCATAGCTGGTTTACTGATCGTACCTTCCGCTGCTACATATTACTCCTCGTCTCAGCGCCCCAAAGAACGCCATGCCTGGTGAAGGCTCACCTCTACTCTCGCGCGCTGATACCAGCTGTTCCATTTCTTGGGTTGAGAAAGAGCATATGAAGACTTGACTAAAAAATGCAAAATGGGCACTTCCTGGGTTTCACGGTTTCGAGACTTTGTTATTTCAGATTCATGCTCAGATGTGTACCAGTAAATTTACCGTATGTATTGCTCCGCAAACTAACCCTAGAAAGACCAGTGTCGTCACACATTTACCCATAACCAGTGGACTTGCTGGTTCATAGTTCCTCCCAGATAAAGTCACTCTTGTCTGCAAGAAACTGGTCCCAATCGTTGTTCTCACACTGGAAGAAAACTTGTGTCGGATTTGTCATTCTGTCGAACACAACCGTGATCTCTGACCATCCGCTTCGTTCCGTATCCAAGCGCTGGTGGTACGCCGCATCGGATTCGGTTCGAGCCGTGCGCTCTTGTAGAATCCCATTTTGTGGCCCGGACACCGTCCGCACGTGGATCGACCGCTCCCAAATGATCTCTTCTGTCTGCCCGTTTATTAGGACTAGCTTGCGAGATTCTGGATCGCCTGTTTTCTGCCAGGCCAAGACGTTTTGGGCACCCTCAACGTACACGAACACATAGTCCCATCTTGTTGTGCTTCGAGGAGTGACGAGCAGGATCCTGTAGGGCTGTTCCGATTGTATTGCTCTGAAAGCTATGGCAGACTCAGGTCCGCGAGAAATTGTCAAAGTTCTGCCGCTGGAGTTCTGATACAATCGAAGGTAATGAAAAGCTTTGGCGCAATAGTTCAGGACGTCGTCCAGCTTTTGCATGTCGGAGGTATCAAGACCAGTACGGATGTGGCACTGGAGCCCAGCGTCCACGACGCACCAGGCATCCCGACGACCCTTGAGGGCTTGTCGTGCTCTTTCAATCATCGTGAGGTCGCGATCCATCATACGATGCGCCTCATCAATCGGGACGTCCGGTCCCCTTTTCCGGCCGCTTGCAGACTGTGCCGGCGCCGTCACGGCTGAGTGACGCTAGAAGATTCCACAATAATTGAAGCTACGTCCTCCTCATAAAGGTCTGCTTCGGCCTCCTGTCTTTCAGTAGAGTCGTGGGTCAGATCACCCTGGCTCGTCGCACTTGTTCCGCCACAACATCAGAGTGAGAAGTTGAAAACATGTCGGCATCGCCTGATTCCGATACAGACTTCTCGATGATCTGCCTGCTGCCGATGTTCGGCTGTATTCCAAACCTGAGGACTGACATCCAGTTCGTCTACAGAGATCTCTGGTGGTGTCACCATAATCCCGTCCACCTCCCGCGACTCGAAGGGAGCATGGTTTCGGTCTGGCGGACACTGTGCCGAACGGAAGCTTTTCCTGTGATGCCATCGCCCGATCCGTAGTTTGCGACGTTCCAGAACGAATGAATGATATCGCGTGCTATTGCGAAGGTCGTGACATACCTGCAACGTTCCTGAAATCGTTTGAGAGTACATACTTTGGAAACATATACTTCCTATCAGAGATGAAGCTGCGCTCGAAGGTCTGTTGCAGCGCGCTCTCAATGGAACGTCGACAAGGTCTGTTGACAACACAGGCTCCCCCAACGCAACATTGACGTCGGGATCTGAGATTCAGCGACATCCTCGTACTCGTGCTCTCCTTTGACGATCTCATAGCCCAAAGCTCTGGCGAAAGCTGCGAACGCATTGACTCGACTCGCTTTGACATGCTCTTGGAGGCTTCTTCTGACCAGAATCTTTCCGAGCCTGGCCAGCCACGCTGTCAGAGAGCTCTAAAGTGTGTCGCATGGTGTAGAGCCACAATTGCAGGTATGCTTCGTGGAAGGGGGTGCCAATTCGGCAAATAACGCGGAATGCAGCCTCAAAACTGTCATGATAAGCCCGTCGACTGGGTAGAAGAGTACGCATAGAATTATGGCATGCTGCGAGATAAATCGTGTCTTGGAAGAAGGAGTGGAAGGATAAGATCCTCGGGCATGGTAGAAGCCTCCGAAGTACTGTTTCACGCTGTGCAGGCTCCGAAAGCCTCGGAAAGAGCTTGTATCGCGTGTGTGGCCCTGAAAACCTTGTGTCAGCTTCAAGGCTTTGCGGATCGCTTCAGCGTCTGCAAGAGAAAACATCGGCGCCCGGAGCTGAAGCGCTTGGACCGTATGGGGAGTGAGTTCGGAAGCTTCAAAGCCTTCCATGACAGAGCTCCAGAAGCGCAGCATGCGGGAGGGTACGTCGAGAGTTCCTTCGCTCGTCAGCGGCCATTCAAACTCAACAGAGTGTCTTTGTACCTGCCACGTCCGCATAGGCATGATCCGATTCATCGCGCCCAGCTGAAAGTCCTGCCAGAGCCCGACAAACGGGATGAACGCATCGAGTGTAGCGATGAGTCTGCCGTGATCCGCCTTTTCCAATTGCATGAGATTCCTCTTCTTTGATGCCGAAAGGCGTGCGAGCCACCTGTTGACCAATTTCTGATCATTTGCCTGTTGAGCTCTGCGGTAGAACCTGAACACGTCGCCGTCAGAGAATCGCAGCTCATTCGCGTAGTGTTGGATCATCGACTCGCGGGTGGCGTGTGGCATATCTGAGCCTGTCAGAATCTCTATTGCAGAGCCCTGAACTTTCTGCACGCAGACCAACCTTCATCGTAGAAAGCAATTGTCCACCACTGATCGTAAGAGGCAGACGGCCTGCTGCGAGTATTCTATGTTTTCCATGAAGACAAAAGTAGGACTCGATCGGGCGGCAGCGAAATTTCCACGGACTGCCCACGACTGTTGAAGCTCTGCTCTAGATCTGCTTTAGAATCAGAGCAGGCACAAAATTGATCGGATCCTCACGATGGCAGCCCTCAGTACTGAACACGAGTTTAAGCCTGTCGACGTTCTTCTCATCAAGTCACGGATCCCCGTCTCGAAGCGGAGGTGCCTCAACCGGACTCGTCCAGAGCCGAGAGCAAACTGCTGCTGTTCGAGGTCATGAGAAGGTCCGGCTTGCATTGTGATGAGATCCGGTCAGTGTAATCTGAGCGCATTGAGAAGCCGTGAAATACAGTCACGAGTTTCGCCCCAATATGCGATATACAACACCAAAGCATGCTGTAGTATTGATCAAGCTTTTGCTGTACAGTAGCTCCGTCCCAAGACCCTGGGTACTGTAATGCCTGGATTCGTGATGTACTCTCAACCTTGTGTGCGACACCCTAACCACGGATGCTAATTATAGTGCCACATTCATCAAACATGATATGATATATTTTGACATCACCCACACCGTACCTCTGTCTCACAACATATCCCTAGCTCGTATGTTCCATACTTTGTTACTTTGTCGACGGAAATGCTGGAGCGCCCACCAAGCAGAGCGACAGGTGCACGTACACACATCACCAGGCGCAGCCGTCGCAAACACTGGACCCCATTATCGGTGTACTGCTCGCCCTACGCCACGAAGAGCTGCAAGCACGAAGCCGTTGTGGAGTTGTCTTCCCCAGTCGATCCGTGTCTGGTGGATCCGCACCGCATGACCCGGCTCGTGGAGTCATTGCCTGACCCGAGCCAGCAGAAACCTCTACTCGTGGCCTGCTTGGGTAACACGCAGAAGAAGCTGGCTCTGGAGCAATTCTTTCCAGCCAATGACCCCAAACGGCGCGATCGCCGCCCCGCGCTTTGCAAGGTCTACATAGACGCCTTGACCTCACACTTGGCGAACCCCATTATTTTTATGGACATTGACCCAGAACGGGCGCCACCTATACAAGATGCGCATCTTCACTGCCACCGTTCCCAAGCGTTCTCATTCCACGGGGCAGGGACGAGCGCCGACATTGGCGCGATCATCACGAAACAGCTGATCCTGCCGTTCATCGATGTCCTATGCGTATTCGCGGAAGACGTGGGCGGTTGTCTCGGTGTTCTGCAGCATCTAAAATCGTGGGCTGTCACCAATATTGAGGGAACAGACGCACAAGTCCTTACCAGACTTGTGTCTTGCCTCCAAAGTCATGAGCCCCGAGCAGGCGCGACTTGAGTCCTCGAGGTTCGCCGAATCGTTCCACGAGTTCGGCCTCGGCCAACTTTTCCCAAACCTCAGTGTCGAGACCACGTCTTCTCTGCCGCTGCGCAACGCACGTTACATCCCCTTACGACGTATCGTACTTGGTCCTGTACTTGAGGCTGCACTGAGCACTCGGACTGAGCAAATGCGTCATTGCTCAGGTCTACACCTGGCATCGTTGTTTTCGCAACGCTTGATTCAAACCGCAGAGCATCCCAGGGAGACCTTCTGCTTTTTGTCGGCCAGTAGGTTTGGCATTCCTGCGCTCCCGCACTTCGTAGAATGTGTGTCGGCCTTCCTGCGAGCTGCACACCGCCATGACCTCGTGTATGGAGCCGTCGCATCTTTGATCGGTACCAGTCTGTTGATGCAAGCATATCCGCCTTCTGCGCACGGTAGGTGTTTCTCCCTTGAATCATTAAATAGCTAGTGGAACTGACATCATTGCAAAGTGTTTCACCCGAGAGAGACTTTTGAGACTCTTTTTGTGAAATCTCTGAACACATGCTTCGAGCGTTACCTTGGACTAGATGCAAGCTCGTCTTTGGCTGCCTCTGACCGGGTGCTGAGAGATCAGATGGTTGCCTACGTTGCTCGGCACTTCACAAGCGGCTGGGAAGCGATGCACGCTGATGGCTTGAGTGCTGCTCAACTACACTAATGACTCTCAAGAGTGTAAGCGCACGCCCGCACATGGGTGGCATTCGCAGCAATGTCTTCTGTGCATACTGTTTGACTTCTCGTCCAGAACACGTCTTCAAGTGCCGACACGCGGTTTGCGATCGGTGCGTTGAGCGCTTCGGTGCTCGGAGAAGCTCAGAAGAGTATGCTTACGAATTCACAGACTGTTTCTGTTGCGGTAGCAGAGCAGACCTCTTGATCCGCCTGAAGCCCCCAACGGCTGGGCTGAGAGTAATCGGACTGGATGGTGGAGGCTTGAGGGGTATCGTTTCGCTTGAGCTCACCGGTATCTTGCAGAAGTCCCTCGGAAGCAGCTGCCAAGTGCAAGATCTTTTTGACCTTGCCTTGGGCACTAGTGTTGGTATGTGCGCAAGCCAATGTAAAGTAAGTAGCTAACCCATCTTCAGGGGGTTTGGAGGCCCTTTTCCTATTCGTGAAGGTATGGGACATTGCGAACGCCCTCAAGACTTTTCGCCGTCTCGCAGAGAGATGCTTCGCCAAGGCGGTGGCGACGGCGTTTTCATCGCTTAGTCAGCTCCGCTCGTACGTCCGCTGTCTTTTCCAGGATAGCATGTACAAAGCGGACGCGCTCGAAGACATCCTCAAGGACTGCTTTGGAAATCACCTCAGGATGTTCGACTATCCCGAGACAGGCACGTCTCGGTGCAAAGTAGCAGTGACCGCCACGACCACGGCCACGGCATCGACTCGACTTTTCACAAACTACAACGGCTTCTCTTCGAGAAATTCTGAGTGCGGTATGGAAAGGCTACAGGACCTCGGAATAGAACAGTCGAGTTGACATGGCGACAGGCTACCGGCTCGTCAGACCGGAAGATCCGTCTCTTGAACCACTAGTGTGGCAAGCGTGAGTCTAGATGATCCATAACAAATGCATTCAATTTAGTTAATGCGCGACCAGGGGACGGGCAACCTCGGCAGCCCCAGGGTAGGCTAAGATGCCATTATGAATAAATGGCTCCCGCTGACCATCTAGATTTTTTCTTCCAGCAAAAATTCCAGGCCTCGGCAAATTCCAAGACGGCGGTTTACGACACAACAACCCCATAAGCATAGCATTGTGGGAATGTGACCGGATATGGCCGCACGAGACTCGCAAAGATGTTGTCCTGTCGCTAGGAACCGGGAGAACTGCTGTAGTCACGACCCCGCAAGCAGTGTCGCCAGATCACACACTCAGCTCAAAGTTCATACCGCGTCTGTGCCGTTCGTTTCTCACCGGTCTCGATGGCGAAATGGCATACAGGCAACTGCTAAACCACGTCGAGCGCGACGACGAGAAACGGTTTTTCCGACTGAATGTCGATCTGGCGGGACCTGAGCCGCGCTTAGACGACCTTAAGGCCATGGAGCGACTCTCTCGCGAAGTAATCACTCGTGACTACAAGTACGAAATAAGGGATGATCAAACTCGCGCTCCTCGCTTCCTGCTTCTTCTTCGAGCTCAGACAGGCACCCAGATTCGACCTTCCGGCTTTTACATCTGCCAAGGTGAGGTGAGGACGCGCATCGACTACACCAAAGTCTTCATGGCTCTCAGGCAGACCAGCCTCGAGCCGGTGGAGTTCTTCAAAGACCAGATGCCTCTAGGCCCGATAGATCGGTCGACCGACGTTTGCGCAGGCTGTTATAAGTTTCGAAAGAGGGTTTATTTTTTGTGAGGCACCCAGATGAACAAATCAGCCTTAGCATGAAATTAGGAGAATATCGGCGCGACCTCAGCGGCTTCCCGCAAAGCATGGCATGGATGGCAGGCAGCACAAAACTGGCAAGCCCGTTCTATTCCGGGGAACAATGAATCTTCCAAAGACAGTCTGCGGTTGTTCTGAACATGCTTCCTTTAACTATGCAAAGAGAACCTCAGGTGAATCACCCAAAGGGAGAAGGCGCTCGAAAAGATTGAGGAAATATAGCAGCAGCTATGAGAACACGGAAAAGGGTGAGAGGGTGATCCTCACTTGAAAGGGGAAGCATGAATTGTTGGACAGTCGTTCCAACATGTTTGCTCAAGAGCATGCGCTTAATGGGTTTAGTTTTGTGCTTCAAGTCATCGTAACCTGTCGGTTTTCATGGATTGTATCGATTCTGGGTTGCAAAGTATGATAACAATGCTTCGACAGCCAGCCAATAACACCGTGAAGTTGCTACGATTTCAGTTCCAACGCTTTCTATTCTCTCTTGTCGTCTCGCCCAACTCCTGCCTCCCCTTCCTCCCCTTCCTCTTCTATAGCTTGAAGGCTTGTGGGAAATGTGCTGACATCACCTACTGTCACGGTTTCCAAGCGCTGCGACTATAAGCGCACGTCAGAACCAAATGATATAACTTAAGGATCGGTCGTCTTACACTCCTGATTGCAGCGGTGACCAAGTCGTTGAATCTCAGGCTTCGTACGAAGCTAGATTCTTCTTGTGCTTCCAGCCAGACTTGAACTCGCTGTTGCATGAAGCGACGAGATCTGTGACAATAAAGACCGTGCTCGGCCACCAGATGGCAGATTCTGTCACGGATACACAAAGGGTGTCTCTTGGAATGACAAAATAGGTGCACAATGTCAACGCAAGCCTCTGGATAGACGCCTCGGGATGTGAAGTAGATGATGCAAATGTCTTCCGCTTCGACCAAGGCCAGTCACAGCAAGACATCTGTGCAGTGCAATTCACCACGCACGCAAGTATGCGAAGACTTTCGAAGGTGTAGCCACGACAGAGTGGTGGGACAGCAGTTTGAAACTGCGCCGAGAACCGCTGTCTGATGGTGACCTCAAATAGCTGGCTCTCCTGACGATTTTCACGATGTTGTAACCTTTTCAAGCCACTGCTGCATGTATCTCAGAGTCATTTCCCCGCCAGCGTCTGACCGATCATCGCTAACCTATACGTCACGAAACTGCAGAAATGGCTCGGGTTCACTTCGATTCGGAACCCGTAAACGCTATTATCCGGCTTCCCTCAGCGGCTGAGCTCCGATTTCTCCAACAGTTTCATGCTCATGCATCGACATGCTGGATATGTCAACGGGCTTTCTCACCAATTGTTCGAGCTCAGCTTTTGTGTGCAGAAGGCCAGAGACTAGCCGCCGCCCTACGCCGGGTCCTTGAGGCAAACAAAAGGAGCATTTGCGCCGTGAAAGCAACCCAACTGCCATATGACGTGGTAGTTGAAGTTCCCAAGACATTCTGGACAGCCCGAGCATTACTGCAAGCTTGTGTCGACGGATTGTACAGAGGCTCCAGCAGGTCGATACCACAACGCAACGAATGGCAGGGTAATACGAAGGCAGTGCGATCACCTCAATCATGGCGGACCGGTCATGGTTCGCGACGCTCAAATCTGCGAAATGAACGACAATCGCAGCATACACCACAGCGTCCGCGATCATTCTCGGAACCGTCGATGATCCAAGCTTGGTGTTACGATCCTAAACTGAGCCACGGCCCAAGCCGTACCTGAGCTAAGCTCATTGGTTGACAGGCTGAGCCTTGGTTTAGGTGTAACAGGAAGCGCTGGCGTCACGTGACGCACATGAGCCAGCTGAGGACTCAACCTCAGTCTCAGACTGAGTCTGAGTCCTCATCCTCAGTTGTGACTGAGGAACACTGATCACTGTAACTACAGTACGAATCTCTTTGGTATATAGGAACCTAAGATATCTTCCGATATCTTGTGTTCAACTCATTGTTCATAGTGACTGCTTGGTATACAACGATACCAAACCCTTGTCTCTACATTGCTTCACGCTTCAGTGCCCTCTCCACCGAGTACCAACCCGACCTCTTAGTCACCTGACTTTACAACTCACGTGACGGTAGTCACTTAGGCTCGTAAGATCCTAACACTTGGGAGACCAGATTTCATCCTCATGCGATGATGCCTTCCGCTACACACCACATGCAAGAACGTGATCGTAGGCCGCGAGATGTGCTGCATCAGAGCGAGAGTACAAGCTACACCGAGATTCATCGTCATCTGACACAAAAACAAGAGTATCTTCGTGTGAGCAGATTGAACATTTCTCAAGTGACCAAACGACCATCGGAGAACAAAGAGCGTCTTTCGGACTATTCGCAAGTGATCATCCAGAAATCTACATGGGGCAGAATATCAATGGCGATGACATGAGTCGCGTGAGATCACAAGCTCAAAGTTATACGCATTTGAACTTGGCATGATTGTCAAGTTGACATAACTTACTTATATTGTAAAATAGGCGTTTGATCCACAATGTGTAGCTCCAACTCATGAGAAATTCCAACTGTGTTTGCAAAAATTGAGTAAATTTCCAAAACAAGGTGTGTCATCCGAGAAACAAGGCACGATGCGTGGTTAATTTAAAGCGATATGTTGAGCAATAAATAACTTAGGAATAATTCGCTAAAGATTTATGTAAATAAAAGGCGACTTGATGTGAAGTCATACTGTAACGTCTATCCACCTGTGCCGGAAATCCACCTGTCCCAGAACACTTTCTCTAATCTTCGCTCTGCATCCATTGTCCACGTCTTATCTCGTTGATGGCCGATCCCTTGCTTTTCTTCTGCCATATGCCTACAGGCCAGACTGGGTGTCGAAACGTCAGTCGCGTAGATAGCCGTCCCATCGTGAAAATCGTCGCCGTCGTCGTTCGACGCTTCTGCTTTCGAGCGCGCGCAAAAGCAACATGAGATTTGAATAGGGTTGAAAGTAGATGCGCTAGATGCGCTGCAGCAGGAAGAACGTCGTCGATCTAAACGCTCGCCGCTAAGGACCGTTGGCGGAGGTTGCGGCATGCAGATAGGCGCCGAGCTGATCTTTCTGCAGGATGAGATTCCGGGCCAGCCGATTAGGGTCGGGCGCAGAGACGCTCCGATGTCGCGGTCTACGAGGCTTGTGATTCGTTCTGACAGCACAGCACGGCATGACGGGCTTGCCGCCCGTCCGCCTGCAGCGACACTGAATCTCGACTGTTTTGATAAATTACTGACATGGCCAGCTGATAAGCGGCCGTACTCACGCTGCGGGCCGCTAGTCATCCGTCTCCGCGATCGCAATCTCTGGGGCGCTTCACGCTGACTCCGTACTATCAACAGATCGTGGCGCGATGGGCCGACGTGGCCTTGCAGCTTTCCGGGTCAAAGGCGGCCCTCCAACCATTACTCGCTTCCTGAAACCCGTAGCAAGTGCTGCCAGCGCTTCATTATCCTGATTCAGGATGCCTGTGGCATCGCGAAATCTCATGAGGCCGCTGCTGCTGAGAGCGAGCCTAGCGCGGTGTGTGTCGTTGCCTAAGTTACCCATACTAAATTACAGTACCGTAGACGCCAAGGAATTCTGTCGTCAGCTTCCTCGCACAAGCTCTCCAGATACGGAGTTCGGCACCGCCATCGGGCTCAGTCTTGTTAGGCGGCACTTCGCAAACTCATCATCTGTCGCATCGCTGTGTGTGACTCAAGCTTCAATGACTCAGCACCATACGATCGCAAGCTAGTAGAGCATACGAGGCGACTTCCAGGCCACATGCCTAGCGGTTCGCAACGCATTCAATCTGCGACGGTTTCGGCTCATAATCCGCGGCAGATACCTCTCACCGTTGCGATCCAATCCAGCTTCCGCCCTGCGCATTCATTCGGGGATCACAGCTTTCTCGACGGTTTTCATAGAGAGCTTGGAGTGCATCTCCCAGGTTGTCTGCCAAAGGCAGCAAGAAAGGACGAAGCGGCATATGTCAGGGGCAAGGGGACAAGGCTGAGACTCCAGCCATCAAAAATTCTGCCACTCTGGAGAAAAGCTTTGCTTGTACACATTTCTATCATCCAGACTTCGAAGTTGTCGCGCGAAACATACCTGCACCCAGAGCGCAGGAGCTCAAACGCATCCTTGAAACCTTTGCCGCCTCTTTGGGGTCACGCAGGGCTTCGTATCCTGGTTCAGACTTTCGTACGCATGACGGGCACGATGTGGTGCTAAATGAGTGTCCCAAACATGTCTTTGCCACTCTAGACGATCCCAAGCCAGCGAACACGACATCCCTTGGCCACAGTTTTGCACCACCTCGCTCGTGTCTGCTTCAAGCAAAACGTCATACATTCATGGAAAACGCTGGTTCAATGAGGTGCACTTGCCTCCATGGAGAAGCTTTAAATGAAGTCTCATCACAACTTGCTGCCAGTACTGATCTAATGCTCTCGCCCGACGGCGCCCACTGCAACACAATTTGCTACCGCCAAAGCAGTCAAAAAGATATCAACGACAGTCATTCGGATTCATCCGTTGACTTCCTCTATCACGCTCGTAAGAAGGATCCAAACTTCGCTCGTGAGCTGGAAGAGGAGTACGATGACATGATGAAGCAGGTGGAATGAGCTAGTGGATACAGCAATATCTAGCCTGTCGTCGCCTGTGTGTGAACGAGAGCCGTCCCTGCACTTAGACTTCAGTGGTCTTTACGGACGTCCCGCTTAGGACCGCTAAGTTCGAGAGCATAGCTGCCCCTGCCATGTCAAATTCAAATAGTGGTCTGTTCGTGTGCATCATCCACGAACTTACATGCATCTCGACACAAGACCAACGAAGCAATGGAGAAGACAAGACTCAAAGAAGAGGTACGATTAATATGGTGACGCGAAAATCTGCCAAGGTTGCGGAACAGCGATGGTCTCGGAGTGAGAGGACTGGTAGAATCCAGGATAATGTTGCGGTTGGCAGGAAGGATCACCCGCACCGAACCACGCGGATTCAAAGAAGTGCGGGACTGTACTGCGTCTCGTGAAAAGGTCGGCTTGGATGCACTGTGGTTGGTGCGCAGAAGTGTGACATTTGTACTTTGAGACGTCGATAGCGGTATGCTGTGTTGTAAATCCAGAGGCATGCACATCCTCTGATCCTGATGCCCTTTTGAGATGTTAGAATCATAGGTCAACGGGCTAGCATAGATCTTACTCGATCGAGCGCCAAGACTCGCCAACTGCGAGTCGTGCGATGTCCTCCCCTACGTAGTCGCACCAGTAACGATGCGGCTTCTGAATCTGAGCCGTACTGCAAGTTGTGGATGAACGATTCCATCCGTGCGAGCTTTAAATGAGCAGACCTCAATCGCGTGCGCAAGTCTTGTGACCACGTGACACCCTCTTTGACGTCAAACATGCAAGTTTCCTTCTTCCGTAGACATTCTGCGCACGCTGGCCTCTCACCGGTGCACTATCGACAGCAGAAGTCAGCTTTGTTTGTCACGATTGTTGCTTCATCGCTTCTAAGGGGAGTCACCTTGACCTTTCGTTTGCGACACTGACGACAGGCTGAGCTAGTCATTTGTCCTTTGCGCGCATTGTTGTACGATATCCTGGCGGAGCCTTGATCTGCCATCGTGCGTAGAGACGAGTGGCTTCATCCGAGGGCAGCGTTTGAGAAGTGAACACCTGTTGGTCAGGCTGGGGTGACAATGGTATTTGCGACCCATGCGTCCCACAACATCATTAATCGCTGAGCCTGTCCATGCTGAACATGCATTGCTCTCGCCATCCCACATGCAGCAGCTGCAGAGCCGCTGCAATGGTAATTGTGGCATCAAAGCTGGCGATCGCCCGTTACGAGTCGATTTCTCGATCTCACTCGCCTTAATGCAGGCGCGCGGAGGGGTATGTCTGAAGTGTAGGCAAATAGGATGTTCTCCGAGCACTATGCCCTAAGCCAACGCGTGAACGAGGTAGGGTTGCAACGGGAACATGCAAGCTTGGACGCAGCATTTTATCGATCACGAATGGCATGCAGTTTTGAGAATCCCATGACCCTGTCTGTCCTCCCAACGCTCTCAGACTTGTGGGGCAATAGTCTTGGTCGGCTTCACAAATGCGGGGACGCGGTCTAGTCTGCCGTGCATCATGCGCGTTTGCAAAGCACCATGGTACGGCTGCATGTATGCATTCTTCCTGCAACCTTGGTCCGTCTCATCAATTATCACACCACTACTTTGTGAAGTCGGCCAGCGACACGTTATCCAAGCGTTTCCGCGCTTTTACGTTACTGTAGAAGCTCTCAACGCGAGCTACTACCGGCATCAGTCAGCCTTCATACTCGGAATCATCTTTAGCATGGGCCCAGAGCAACCCCTGAGCTCGCATACAGATTAAGGTACGTTTTCAGCATATGCACAGGCAGCGGCAAGAAAGTGGTCACTTCGTTTGTTGGGTACGCCATCAATCGCTCAACGACTTTGCGACCTCCAGAGGGTCATCGCCCTTTCGAAGCCGACGAAACGCTTCTTGTGCTTCAAGATTAGAGCGCGTACTCATATAGGCAATCAGTCTGTGCAGTAAATCACGCTCCATCTGTAGCGCTTCGTTCCTCCGCTGAATAGATATGAAACGTGAAATGTCTGGTTCGACATCGTATCGGCACACGACGCTTCTTCGCGTACAGCGTGCACATGAAGGTCGATGACCATCGCACTGCTCGATTGTCAGAGCCAAAGACTCAGAGAAAAAAGCCTTCCAAGCACTTCACTCGCCTTTGCCTTTAACTTCTGACATACAACACAAGCGACGCGAACTTGAGCTCTCTTGGCCTGTGGTGTGGAGGTTCCGGGCGGCTCACACAATCGTGAATCCAAGTTATTGGGTTGCAAACTGGCCTTTGGAGAACGAGATACTTTGGGCATCAATGGTCTCAGCATGAATTTATCTTTAGACATGGTCTTTGAAGTATTTTTCAAGTGCGATAGATGCCGGTACTGCGCAGCACCCGCCTTGTGATGAACTCGTGAGGAAGTTCAAGAATGATGGGTAGCCTGCAGTGTAAGTAGCATGGATCGAGTATTTCAACGAGGGATCTTCGATCACGCCGTGTGCACATATGGAATGCCGGAAGTTAGTGCATCTGCAGCTCAACTGCATATGCAAGCACCAAAGCAGATGATCCGCCATCGCGTTTCCGTTACGACCCCCCTTACATAATGCATGGAGATCCTCGGTCGCATGCAACATGGATGGTATCCAAACCGAGTCGAGACCATGAGTTCTCAGGGTGGGTACGTTACATTGCAGATAGATCTGCACGCGCTTTTCGACAGCTCGCACTCCCGCACAAGCTACGACCACAATTTTAACAGATCGCATCCCAGATCAGACTTAACGCAGTAAGAGATAGACAATCACATCAATTGTCGACATCGGATGGGACATTATCTGTTGCTAAAAGAGAAAAGCCAGCAACGGCTCGGTTCTTAGGCAGTTTCGGAACTCGTGATTACGCAGAGCCACTGGGTGTTACAAGGAAGGTAAGATGAATCCGCACCGGGCTGGCTTTCTGCAGCAGCGATCTTGCGGGCCTTTTGCGATGCCACAGGCATCCTGATAGGGGAATGAAGTGCTGGCAGCACTTGCTATGGGTGTCAGGAAGCAAGCAATGGTTGGAGGGCAGGGCCGTACAAACGACGAACCTAAGCAGGGTCCAAGTCGGGGGGACGCACTTGATTCTGAATGCCGCAAGGCCACGTCGGCCCATCGCGCCACGATCTGTTGATAGTACGGAGTCAGCGTGAAGCGCCCCAGAGATTGCGATCGCGGAGACGGATGACTAGCGGCCCGCAGCGTGAGTACGGCCGCTTATCAGCTGGCCATGTCAGTAATTTATCAAAACAGTCGAGATTCAGTGTCGCTGCAGGCGGACGGGCGGCAAGCCCGTCATGCCGTGCTGTGCTGTCAGAACGAATCACAAGCCTCGTAGACCGCGACATCGGAGCGTCTCTGCGCCCGACCCTAATCGGCTGGCCCGGAATCTCATCCTGCAGAAAGATCAGCTCGGCGCCTATCTGCATGCCGCAACCTCCGCCAACGGTCCTTAGCGGCGAGCGTTTAGATCGACGACGTTCTTCCTGCTGCAGCGCATCTAGCGCATCTACTTTCAACCCTATTCAAATCTCATGTTGCTTTTGCGCGCGCTCGAAAGCAGAAGCGTCGAACGACGACGGCGACGATTTGGACGATGAAACGCCTGTCTACGCGATTGGCGTTCCGACACGCAGTCTGGGCTGTGGGCAAACGACAGCAGAAAAGCAAGAGATGGGTCATGAACGAGATAAGACGCGGACAATGAATGCAGAACGAAGATTGGAAGAAGCGTTCTGGGACAGGTGGATTTCCGGCACACGTGGATAGACGTTAACCTATTGTGCGAAAAGATGAACATTCGTTGAGTCAATACTGTCACCCGATATGACACAGCATAGCATGTCTGACACAGTGGCATCCATCTCTTATCCATCACCGAATGCTGCGGACTCATCACCTGGATTTCCCTTTTTTCGAATTTCTCCCTTGGCCCTGAGCTTGACTCGCACTAAGTGGTTGATTGGCGGCGAAGATAGTAGCTTGCTGGGATCCGCTTGACGGTGCTGACGGCGGAGGGTCCATCTGTCCGACCCCTGTATTTAGCATAAAAGGGTGCGGAGTTCGATGATCAACTGGCGCCGATGCATGAACATGATGATCAGACATACTCGGCCATTGAGTCTGAGAGACATTCTGAGTGGAAGGCAGTATCACAGGTTGCAGCCGAGTTGCATCCAACTCTTACGGAGCCTTTCGTTATCGTTCAATTGAGCCTGGTAAGACTCTTTCAGGGCGCCCATAGCTTCATCCGATTGTGGAGCTTGGGTCGTGGTGAGCAACGCCTGAGTGACTTGGAAAAGCTGCTCTTGAAGCAGTCTTCTGAACTCTCGCTGGATAGAGAAATCATGACGGAGCGATTGGATCAGATCGTCCTTCATTGTGATGTTGTTACGGCCGCGGTCTGATGATAGCGTTCCACAGTCAGTGTGTATTGCACGGTGGCCAATTCGCTCCTCAAACGGTGGTTTTGGCTGACGAGTTCGTGCCACTCTGATTGAAGACTTTCGTTGGTTTTAACAGTGCGACTCAGCATGCTCCAGACGTTATTGAAGATGAGAGCCTGGCCCTGTTGTCGTTTGCCCTGCTCTACAAGTAGACGTTGCAGATCTTCGTTTCTCGACAATAGCCATTCGTTGCTCAAGAAAGGGTTCTGTATCCGATGATCTAGTCAGTATCACACATCGGCTTGTAGGGAGGGTATCGAGCGTCAGACGAACCATAGAGGGCGATTCGCCAAAATCATCTGGAAGGGGGGAAAATCGAATCTCTGATCAACTTGTGCATCTCCGGAAAGAGTTTGTATGTTCGAAAGAGGCTCTCTACATTCGGTTTTCAGTGCTTCGCCGTCGTTGGTGCTGGAAGAGGCTATCATTTCAACATTGGACATGGCTACGAACTCGGTCAAGAAGATCAGGGAGACAGTCAGCTCAAGTACAGTGCCCATACAGTATTTGTATTGCTTCACCTGAAAAGACGTGAGACAAAAATAGATCGTGCATAGGTACTACTCAGAGGCGCTGAACTCACGATAGATATACTCTCGCTGCCATTTTTAGCTCACGAAGAGGGCTATTTTTATCCTGATTCGAGGTTCCCGCTGCATTTCGTGCTTATCTGTAGGACAGGAGCTCCTGACGGGTGTGTAAAAGTGGCTGGTTCCCTATGTAGAGTAGCATCCCTCCTTGCTGCACTGTTCTCTTTTTATGTGAGCCATAACACTGGTTTCATACATTGAAGTACACCGCAGGAGTTCTCTCCAACTCTTCCAACTTGCAGTCCTCCATCATGTTTCGCTCAACTGCAATGCCACCGCAGACCGTTTTTTCCTTTCTGGTCGCCTCTGTCGCCATCTGGCCATTCTTTGCCATTGCTCATGAGTTAAGTGCCTTTCGAGGCGCGTCTGAGATTTCATGCAATGGAGGATACTGTCAACTCCTACCCAGCGCGCTTCATGGCAATTCTGGAGGAGCTTGCCTACCCTTGACGACTCGTACCACGACAATGACTATTACCACATTCGTATCGACGACCAAGTTCGAGACATATTCGCTGGAAGGACAAGCGATGAGCTCCCAGCTGCCAGGGAACACCATGATATCGAATCCGGATCCTGCGAATGACATCGAACCTCAGCAATATAGTCAGCATACTAGCCCAGTTGCATCCAGTCAACGGATGACAGCAAGCGAGCTGGCCACACAAGTTCGGGACGATACCACTACGAGCGAAGTGCGATCGGTTGGGGGATTTTGCCTCGCTTCCACCGGCTTTCACCAACCGCTGAGCTCTGCCACATCAGGGTTAACCGGCCGTCCACCTTTTATCTCCGGTACGGTTCCGTCCCTCACTGCCACATGTGTTTCCAACGCGTCGTATGTCTACGCAGGTGGAACTGCTGGTCCAAGCCGGAGCTACATTCTCACAGCGACACCCAGGCAGCCAAGCTTCCAAGAAGCGCAAAGCGGCCTTGCGACAGGGTCCAAAGTCGATTCTGTATTCGTTTTGGTCACAGCCCTCTGCATTTACATGTTGATCTGAAAACATACGACGAGCAGGAGCAAAATGGAAAGAGAGCGAAGATGGAACTTCACGACAGATGACTTTACAAAAATTTGTTGAAATAGAGGAACGGATCAAAACAGATTCGCGGAGGGTATCAAACAGTGTCTGATTGTTGGTAAAATTTAAATAGCTATTACATAACGGTAAACATTCTTTGGGACGATGGGCGATGTTTGTTCCTCATATTCGTGTCGATCTAAAGTCCTGTCTCATGCGCAGCGTCAATTTAGCTTGCAAGAATATTTCAATTGATCGTCATCTCTAGACCCTATAATCGATGGTTTTCACGTCAAATTCTATCGGTTTTCCAGGACTCAAGAGGTGAGTGGGCAAGAAATTGAGTTGCAAGCCGAAACCAAAACCGCACGCGCAGCCATAAGTCATTTTAAGAGCGCAAGAAATGATGGTGAGGAGTGCTAAGTCAATGGGTCAAGAGAGATCGATAGCGATACAAGTGATGACGAGAGTAGATTTGAGTAAGTCGTGTAAAGCTGTCGTCAATGGAAAGTACACAGTGCTCGCAATATACAATAACCCACCAGCGACTTTCAAGCGTGGTCAATCGACATTCATCATGTCACAGATTCCCAAGCCACCATCAATTACATCACTCGCCAGGTACGCCTTCTCTTAAGTTGATATATCTACTTCGAGGGTATTCCAGGCAGTTTTGACTGGACTCAAAATCTTTGCCCTGAGGCCCACCAAGACCTTGAGCCGTGACGTGGATTAGACTGTCATTGCTTAACCTTGGTCGATCTCCAGACGTCTCCCACCACATCGCTCCGCCCAAGCCGTTTGCCTTGATGTACTCGACTTTTCGGCTCACGATTTCTGGCGTATCGTAAGAGATCATAGTCTGGCTTGCATCATCGTAAGACCAAGACGCGATGGCCGCATGGTCACAATTCAGCCGAGCTCCTGGCAGAGGTAGTGCCTATCAGCGATCTATCAGTCTTCATCCAATCGACATGTAAAGGATATGCTACTCAGCTGGCTCGAGCAAAAGATGGCAAGTGTGTCATAACACTGATCACTACTCTAGGCAGGGATATGTCATAGAATATGGCTGTTGCTCTTACCTTGTATTCCCACACACCATTTTCCCAGCTGCCGTGATCAAAGTCAGCTTCTCCGACTCCATTGTATGAGCTCCCTGGACCGGCAGTTCTCAAGAAAGCGCGGCCGTATAGTGGCATGCCCACGACGATTTTTCCCGCGGGCACGCCTTGACTCAAGTAATGCCTCACCGCGGTGTCACTGGTGACAGTCGTTGCTGTCGGGATCAATTCCGAGAGGAAGACGTTGGCTTGATGTCCGGACACGGTACTCCACGAACCCGCATAGTCGTACGTCATGAGGTTCCAAAAATCCAAATGCCTGTCCATGTCCCGAAAAGGATAGTTGGAAAAGTGCTGAGGTCCAGCCGGAGATGCGACTGTCAGAAGAAAGTGTGGCCTTGACGTTAACGAGGCAGCGTAGATATCAAGCTCGTTTCGTGTCGCCGCTAGCAGGGAGACCAGATTCGCGCCCTCTTCCGGGCATGTCGGATACTCCCAGTCCACATCGATACCATCAAAGGAAGGTCCTTGAGCAAAGCAACTGCGCTTTGCGCGAAGTTTTGTCTACCGGCAGGTGTCGATGCAGATGCGGCAAGATTTGCGCTGTAAGACCAGCCACCAATCGACAAGAGGACTTTCAGATTCCGATTTCGCTTTTTTGTGAAGGTACATCTGCTTCAGACAGCCGTATAAATTGATGCCAGTGTCGTTCCAAGTATCGGTGGGATAGTGTTTGAGTGTGTCTGACCACTGATCTGAAAGGTAGACTTCTCCAGTCGAAGGACGAACATTGGCAAAGGCGTATAGGACGTGAGTGAGCTCTTCGATCGGAAGATCTTGAGGCTGATGATTTCGACCGTACACAGCCCAGTTCTGCTGCAGCGTAAGTGGCGTGAGGATACACGAGTCGATGGGAGTAGTGACGCTTACGACATAGTATGCGACATTCCGATAACTCACGGGATCGGATGCCAGTGATATTTCAGAATCTCGAGCGACCGGCTTCGATGGATGGAAGTGTGCCATTTCTTGACGGTATGCAGCAGCGGATGGAGCAACGCGCCATTGGGCCGAGAGGCAGAGGATCCACACACGAGGGATCAAAGCGAGTAGAAATGGTACGATCGTCATGATCTTGAACGTGCTTGTGCCTCTTGTGAGGAAACACAGGATGGTTTTCTAGGGACACGACTTAGTCGAAGCAAGCGAAATTGTTCGGGGACACCTCGAGACGCGAATGCACGACTTAAACATTTCGCGAATCATGACAGGAAGATTGAACCATGCAGTGCTTGCTAAGAATAGCCCAAGCCCGTCAACAGAGAAAGTAGGAGCTGAGTAGAGTTCGGTTTGTACCAAAGTATCGAACAAAAGATGGTGTGTAGGTGCAAGGCTTGAGAAAGAGCAATGGAGTGGTACTGTGGGAGAATTGAGCCTCCTGTAAGTCGCAGTAGGCACTATCTCGTGCGCTGTACTTCTAAAGATTAGCGCATTAGCAGACCTACCGAGGACTCGGTGCACGCTACCTGGCCTGCCTTACACAAACTGCAAATCGGTGCAGTGTCGACTCCAACCATTCGCAAGTATGATCGCAGCTGCTGATTTCTGCCATCACTCCAGACTTCGACTACGATTGCATCGGCTAGACCACGCAGATGCTGTTGTCATGAAAGTTGATTCCCGCGGCGGTGACGGTCACTTGAAGGCCAAACTAGAGGACAATACCACTCTCTGGTACTCACTATTCGAATACACGCCCACGCAAAGTAATGGCGATTGTAAAGGAACAAAGTAAGCGTGCTTTTCAAAAAGGGAAGGAGAAGGAGTTGACTCTCACTCACACACTCTAGGATGTATGATGCTCACATCGAAAGTCGGGCATTCTCACTATCACCCCAATGTAAAATGACCATTTCTTATGGCGGTGGGGGTCCATCTTACTGATATTTTCAAGTCCTCCAAATAGGCTTGCTTCGGGAGCAAGGGGGTATGACTGTGGGTGAACACGCCACATTCATTATGCACGTTGCTGCCCATTTATGTCCAGCTTATGGCCCTCAGGCTGACAATTCCTCCGACAAGATCTTTCGGTGATTCGTCTTCTATCTCAACTGACTGCTTCATCCTGTATGCTCAACGATCATAACAGTAAACCGCGATGTGTATGGACCGCTGACTATGCTATTCTGCCGGTATAGCGAGATCCATCTCCTATCTCTCAATCATACAATATCGAGCTACCTACCAGATGCACATACATCTCTGCCGACTTTTCAAGCTACAATCCATCAGATGGGTACGCGCGACTGGTGTAGAGTCGGCGCAATATTACGAGATTTGAGGCCTTTCTTTGCCATACACAACAAGTGTGACGATTACGGCATCGCTCTGTCTTTCAAAGACTTCGATCTGCATGCTGATGAGCGCTTGGTCAATTTCCGTGGATCGACCATGCCGTGGTACGGCGGAATGACTGATCTACTGGAGAGATCTCTGGTTCCAAAATCAATCAGAGTCTGGGAAGGCAAGACGGAACCTACGTCCTACAGCATCCACTGTGGGAACGTGTATAAAGCCTATGACTTGGCTTTCGAAAAGGCTGCACTTGGGCGCATGGGAGGACTATCACTTGTGCGATTAGACGATTCTACGAGAACGCGATCCGTGGAGGTGGATGGTATACAGAATGGAGTTGTGGTCTCATACCCGGTCGCAACCTCGGAAGAGCTGTTGATGACGGAAGATCTCATCCCAGTCATGTGGGAATTTCGTCGAGACCTGAGCGGAGCGAGTGAGACTTACGACATCACGGCCACCAAGTTTCGTCGTCCTGCTGGAGCAGAAAGAATTTCCTCTAACTCGTCTTTGCTCCGCGATATGTTAGACATGTATGGCGAGGTCGACGACTGATTGACACTCTCTACCGATTACCACACACGAGCAAAGAGGGAGCTACATGCAAATAAGGAGGGAAAGACGTTCCAGGATTGGTCAAAGATCCTGTTTCGGGTAGATGGACCCCTTTGCATTGGACGAGATAGGTCACAAGGAAGTCTTTTCGTGAAGTTATATCTTCGCGAATTACAGGGGTGACAAGGAAGATGGGATTGACACATAAGTTAGTAACTTATTATTAGTCGAGGCCGGTCGTAACTAAACGTCTGTCTTCTATGCTCAAGATTCCTCTAGAATACACTTGTGCATGTCTTACTCGGGGGATCGAAAGGAGACTTTTCTTGGCTCGTCCGAGTTTGAACAGAGCATGGGGGTTCGAGTAAGGGATGCATTTATGCTGACTGTGACACCTCTCTTAACAATTGCGTGCAGGTGCCCTGATGTGATGTGGTGACAAGGACTTCAAATGCAAGGTCTTTGAATCTCTGGGATAAAAGACTATGTTAAGGCCAACGGTCAAGGTGAGTGCTCGTTCTGTCGTGATCTACGTGCGAGTGTTGTGAACACGCAGAGCATGATTTCGCAGATGTTGTTTATGGCTGAGAGTCTGATTGCACTCCGGGTGCGGACATTTGATCGGTTCATCGTCGAGGAGATGATTCAGATGCGCACTGGTAAAATGGGATCTCAGGGTATAGACGTCGCGAAAAGACTTTTGACGGCTCTTGGCTTCTAAGGCAGTATTACCAAGGCAGAAGATGCACTGCGTAGGACCGCATCTGATTGGATACGGTGGTCTTTCTGATTGATCGACGTTTGGTTCATCTGCCGAAGGGCAGTGTCGTCTTGATCGCTGGACATGAGGTACGCCAGGTTCCTGGCGCTCACAAAGCTTTATCACTGCAATGATAGCGCTCGAGCGCCGTTGACACTCGTCGGAAGCATCGTCCTTCGGTTGTGAAAAAAGCGCCGACAGCACAGACAGTCGATTCTCGCTGAGCTGATCTGGCTCGTCGAGTGGATTGATACTGGTCGATGAAGCACCCGAATCATTCTTAGGACTCTGCTCGCGCAACTGTTTTGCAATGTCTGCCAGGGCTTGTTGCTTTCTGTAGTCTTTTTGGACCTGTCTCAAGATCGCCCTGCCGACGGCTTTACGGGTCTTCTGATATCCCCTGCGAGCCTTATGGTAGGACTCGACAAGCTCTGATCCACGTGCGAGAGCGACACTACCATAGCTCATTCTTAGACGTTTTCGGACAGCATCCCGGGTGCGCATCATCAACCGGACCTCGGGATGTCGATTTACTTGATCTGTCTGCTCAAGATTCAACTGCCTTGGTTGACGGGTGTCGATGGTCCTTGACATGCCGCTCGCCTGGTCAGCGCGACCTGGGGCGCCAAGCCTCTGTATGCGGCTTGTGTATCTTGCGTTATATATCGTGGGAGATAGTTTTGCTCGTACACCGCGAGCTGGCATGCTGCAGTATCACATTGCGTTGTGCGTCACTGATATAAGCTGGCAAAGTTAGCACGTCGCATTGAGGCGTCATCTAGAACCGGAATGAGCTCAAACATACCAGAGCTGTCCAAGGCTTCACCGTTCCCTCTACGGAACGCATAAGGCTTCAGTGGCAACTCAAAGCCTGTGATCTGGCCCCACTTGGAGAAGCTACTTCGCAGATTGCTAGGTGACATTTGCTTCGTGGGAGAAATTTGAAAGCCGTAGGCAGACCGTACCGCGCCCCGGAATATGGGTTGCTTCGACATGGAGTCTTTCAACGGCAATACCAGCTGATTCAGTGTGTTGGGGATTTGCAATCTCAAAAGCTGTTCAGGTCCGACCAAATCGGGTGCAGCGAAAGCGTGATCGACGAAAAAGAGACCGAGCAGCATGATTTGAGGACAGAGAGAGACATGAATCAGCGCAAACTTCGGGGATCGGAAATGTGTTGCTTTCGATGATCAGCGGCGTCACGAGCATCATCGAGGCCAGACTCACGGTTCTTTGGGGCCATGGTAACTTTTGGAGACCCTGAAAGTGACTTCCAGTAGCACTTTAGGTCTGCAGCTGTTCACCGGTCGCGGAGCAGTGTGACCTTGAGGTCTCCGTACCGGAGCGCGAGAAGAGCACCTGGGCGATTGCCCGTGATCCCAGCCAATTGAGCTATTAGTGCGAGCTGCACGCGCAGACGCTCGTGCTGGAAACGCATCAAAGGCGAGCCCCAAAGGGTCTTGAGAAGCTCGAACTCGTCCTCGGCGCGGACGATCGGTTTCGGGGCCTTCTCGGTTTCTAGGTCGAACTCCGGGCCAGTCGCTGGCGCACCTGCGTCAAGTCTGTCAGCTGACATCTGCATGTCCTCTAGGCACGAATTGAGATTCACGAACGCCGACCATGGCGGCTTTCAACTCCTGAGGATGATGTGGAGACCAGTCTCTGCTTTGCGAACTAGACAAAGAGTGTTCCAGTAGGTTTGCAGAGTCGACGCTTTCCTCAGAGTCGCTTTTCTTGTCTTCAAGAGCCAGTGTAGGAACGTTGCCACGGTGCCGACTCGGAACAGCTTGAGACTATCGGTGGGATCTTGGCGGGTTGTGCAACAGTACCTGGACGATCGAGACGGCTTCAGTGCAGGTCAGTGGTCTTCGGTGGGGATGAGATACCTCTTCCACGACTTCTTCATGCTGCGGATCAATTCATCGCTGCTTTTGGCATACAGCCGACGTGTCGCTTCGGCTTCGTCGAACTCCCGTTCCTTGCGCATGTACTCTTCCGAGAGATCGTCGTTGGTCGTGCAGTCAAAACGCGATTCACAGCTCGGAGAGTCTCTGTATCCTGCGTCGGTCATGCGATCGATCCCGGACTCCACGTCAGAATCTCTGTCGGAAGCCGCGTCTTCTCGAACATGTCGCTGACCGCGGATGGTCCTAGGGAGGTATGGACCGGACGACATGGTTCTGCAGTTGATTCTCCAGTCCCAACCTGTGGCGGATCGAGGACGGTCCGGTGAACCGGCGACGGTGAAGGGGACGAAACGAAGGTCAGCGGAAGATGTGGGTTGAAACAGGCTGAGCGGGACGACTGAGTCGATCGAATCGACGGGGCAGCGGACGAGCCCGGCTTGTGTGCCATGATCCTTCCTCGAATCCTCGTCGCGTCGAGTGCGAACCGTCCATGTAGCGCCCAACACCTTTCACCTCTTCCGCCTGCATGTACGCCCGCTGCACGTCGCCCACACGACTGGGCGCCTGCGGTCGAACGCGATCGGCCGGCACCCTGCAGCGACAATGTCAGCTAAATGCGCCGCATCGGGCGTGCGCCCCGGAACGGGCGCGGATTCGACCGAATGGGCGCACCGAAGCGGCGCCGCTGATGCCCCGATCGGGCGCGGATCCGGTGGGACGTCGCTTATTTGTATAAAAATACTTAGTAATATTCTCTTATATTTTAAACTAAAAGATAGTCTAGAATATTAGTTTAAAAGTATAGTTTTCTTAATATCTAGCTATAGAAGTATTATAATAATTATAAATATAGTATATATAGAGATTAAGATAATCTAGAATAAAAAGATAATTATTTACTATTAGTATATTCTCTTAAAAGTCTACTAGAGTATAATTAGTTAATATAACTCTATTTATTTTTAGGAACTTAGATACTATTTCTTATTAAAGTTACTATTAGTAGTTATTAATTTCTTTCTTTATATTAGACTCTTTATATATAGCTTAAAGTAGATTCTATAATAGAATTAGTTTATTCTTAGATTCTAAATTAAAGTTACTATTATTATTAGATAGTAAATATACTCTCTTTTCTAAATTAGTATTATTCTTAATATTAAAGAGTATAAAGATATTATTAGAAGTATAAGTAAGAAAAGAATTATTATATATATAATATAGCTTTTAATTAAGCTAATTCTCTCTAGTAATAGTAGAATTATTTATATAGTAATAAATAATTATATCTAGTAATCTAAGAGATTATTAGTACTAGTAGGCTAGTTCTATAGCTAGTAAATAAGTATATTAGATTTCTCTCTTTACTTTCTAGACTTATATATAATTTAGAAGTTAAACTAGAAGAAGAATCTAGCCTATTAGGCTTATTTTAGATTAAGCTACTTTATAGTTATAAAGATCTATAGATATAATAATCTATAATCGAATTAATAGACTTATTAGTAATAATTAGCTTTAGCTTTTATTTCTTAAAAGCCTAAACTATAGTAAGTAGTTTCTTATTATAAATATTATAGTTATACTTAGTAAATAAGAAGTACTTTAAAAGAAAGTAATAGAATAGAGAATATTATTAGAATATATTTATAATAGAATCTAGTAACTATATAATTAGAAGTATTTATTTATTTAGAGTTCTAGATTAGAATTATAGTATAGAATAGAAGCTTTAAGAAAAGTATCTTTAAGCTTTTAGAAAGCTTACTAAGCCTTTAGATTACTATTAAAGTTAAAGAGAATATCTTTCTTAGTAAGCTTAATTAAAGAACTAGTAATAATAGAATAGTTCTAAATAAATCTTTTATAGAAGTTAGTAAAGCTAAGAAAGCTTTAAATATTCTTTATAAATAAGACTTCTTCTAAATCTAAATAGCTTTAATCTTTACTAAATCTATCTTTAGTCTTTTAGATATAATAATTAGTCTAAAGTATTTTATCTTTTAAATATAGAATTTATACTTATTAATATTAATAGGAAGTTCTACTTTATAAAAGTATAAAAGTATCTTTTAAATATAAGTATAATATTTATTAAGATTCTCTAAGTAAATAAGTAAGTTATCTAAATAGATAGTTATAAAATTATCTAGATACTTTAGTATTAAGCTATTTATACTACTACTAGCTTATAGATTTATTATAAAGTCTAAAGAGTATTACTTTATATTTATAGAAGCTATAATATATAATAAAAGCTATTATCTATTTATTATTAGAATAGATATAAAGATTATTAAAAATAGCTATAATAGTTTTATAAAGTATTTAGTTTTATAGAAATAGTTAAGTATTTCTTTAATAAGTAGAATTAAGTATTAGTTCTTAATAGTAAAAGTATTAAGAGCCTAATAGTTAATATATATTTATAAGCCTCTATTAGGCTTATATACTAGATATAGGAAATATATAAAAAGACTTAGAAGATTATATAGTCTCTTTAAGTAATTCCTTATTAAGATATTTCTTAATAGCTATAAGCTATTTAGAATTATAAGTAAAGCTCTTCTTATATAATAGTACTACTTCTAATTAAAGATTACTTATATAATTAATTCTTAATTAGCTCTTTAAAAGAATATATTTAGATTTATACTTAAAGATATTAACTAAGTTATAATACTTAGAAGAAAGCTTTATTAAGGAATTAGTTTTCTACTAATTTATTATAACTTATTATAGTTCTTAAAAGATATAGTATATAGAAATTAGATATAGTTATTCTATTTATACTACTTAAGATCTTCTAACTAAAGTATATTAATAGTATAAGAACTAGTCTAATCTTCTTATTAGACTCTTTAAGTAAAGTATAATAAATTATTAGTATTAATAGTATAAATATCTAGATTAGTATTATTAAGTAATAATAGATTCTTCTTAGAAGAAATTTATTTATAATAGTTTATAGTAATAAAATATAGCTTTCTATAAAGATATCTATATAAATAAGTAGCTTTATTAAAATAAATAGTATAGAATAAGAAGTTAATATAAGAATTATACTTCTCTAACTAGAATATTCTAAGTATAATATTATAATAATATATAGAAATAATATATATATAAAAGTATTAGTATAGCTACTAATAGTTTAAGTAATATTAACTTCTTCTATAATTTAGATAGAAGTTCATTAGCTATTTATATAGTATATAGTTTAGAGATTTAGTAGATTAGTAATTAATATTAGTATATAAATTTAGAACTTATAAAGAGATTAGAGACTCTAGTATTAATAAGAGTATAAGCTTTAGTATTAGAATTTAATATAAATATATATATTAAGTAATAGCTACTTAATAATATATTCTAAATATTAAAGTAAAGCTCTAATTCTATTTATTTAATTCTATTATATATTTAGCTCTATTATATAACTTAGTAGTAGAGCTAAGTATTTCTCTAATAATTACTATCTATTAGATAAAGAAGCTTCTTTAGTACTAATAATATAGCTCTCTATTTATAACTACTATATTAAGAGCTATTAAATAGTTCTATATTTCTTTTATTATCTTATAAATAGTTCTTACTAATCTTATAGTTAGTAATAGAAGTTTCTTTATAGATATTACTAAATTTAAATTAACTATAAAAGAAATTAAATATATTTATATTATTAGAAGAAGTATATTTTAGCTTATAGTAACTAGTATAGAGATTATTATAAGCTATTCTTATAGCTTTTAGAAGTTCTTAGAAAGCTTAAATAAGCTCTTTTTAAACAATAGAAGATATAAATAGTAATATCTAAGCTATTAGTATTCTTATTACTACTTTTACTACTTCTATTAGTCTTAATAAATAAAAATAACTTACTATTCTTCTTTAAGTTCTTATATAAATACTATTCTTTTATAGTATTACTAGTTTCTTTAAGAAGAATATAATACTTATATAGAGTTATAAAATTATTATAAGTATACTATATTATTCTCTTTATATAGATTTAAATAGCTTCTACTAAAGATCTTATTTATTTATCTAAATTCTACTATAAAGAGCTAAGTCTTTAAGTTAGATTATAAATTACTAATACTTCTAGTTCTTAAGCTTAAATAGATTAAACTTTAACTTTATATTAGCTTTCTTATTATATAGAATATAGTAAGAGTCTAACTTCTTTTAAGCCTTTTTAATAAGATTTAATAAATAGTAGTAAGTAAGTAATATAGTTATTAATAATCTACTAAGTCTACTTTTAGATATATAATTTAATATAAATAATAAAAGTTTAAATAAGATATTAGAGTATAATATATTAAGCTTAGACTTAATATTACTACTCTATTTATAATACTTAGAGAAATTCTTACTAGTAAAGTATTTAGAATTAAGCTAGTATACTCTAGTTATCTTAGTATCTATAAAGTTAAAGTAGTAAATTATAAATCTCTCTTTTTAATAAGAAGAGTATAAGTCTAGATAATATAAGTTAGAAATAGTTATTATAAGAAGTATATATTAGAGAGTTAAAGAAACTATAGACTTAATTAAAATAGTTAGTATTAATTAAGATTTTATACTAATAGCTATATTTAACTAAGAGATATAGTAGTAGTTCTATAAAGAGATTATTAAAGTTAGTAGAAGTAGTTATAAGCTAAATCTAAGTTTATAAGAATATAATATATAATAGAAATATATTATAATAGAATAAAGCTTCTTCTTAAGTTTAATAATTCTAGTAGCTTTCTCTATAAGCTTATTATTCTATTTCTAGTACTTCTTTTTAGTTATTTTTTTAAGCTTATTAAGAGTAATTTTATAATCTTTATAAGTCTTCTAATAAACTATAATATTACTATAGGCTTAGATAAGATAGTTCTAAACTATTTTAAGTTTATTTTATAAGTTCTTATTCTAAATAAGATTATTTAAGTAATTAATCTCTTACTAAGTTTTAAGTAAAGACTTCTATTTATTACTAAGAATAGCTTTAGTAGTCTAATATTTATACTTTTCTACTTCTAGATTATATTTTAGTATTTTTCTTAGAACTAAATTAGATTTATTTAGATTCTATTTAAAATTATAGATATACTAATTCTTATAAGTAATATTCTACTTAAGACTTTTAATCTATTTATTCTTAGTAATAAGATTATATTTATAGTCTTTATTAGCTTAGTAGTAGTTAGTAATCTTAGTCTCTTAGTACTTAATATAAGTATAAGACTTATTAATATACTTAATAGTATACTATATTATATTAAATTACTAATTAGAGTTATTTATAATCTTATATTTAAGTTCTTAGATATTCTTAACTTAGAGATCTATAGAATTAAGACTTTAACTTTCTCTTTTATTAAAGAAGTCTTAGTAAAGAAGAAAGAGATTAACTTCTTTAAATTTCTCTATACTCTAATAAGTACTATAAAGTATATTCTTAAAAGAAAAGTATAAGCTAAGTTCTTTAGAAGCTATATTATAGATCTCTATAAAAGCTTAAGTCTTTTATTAGAATAAAAGAAAGTTATAAGAGTTAGTTATTAAGATTTAGAGTATTTAGATTAATAAAGTATCTTTTTAGCTTCTACTTTAAATTTATTAATATAAGCTTTATTATTAGCTATTAACTATAAGAGAAATAGTAAGAAAAAAGGAAAAATCTACTTAGTTTTTAGAATTAGATATATAATAGTATAGTAAATTAAACTTATATAGTCTTATTAAAGTAACTATATATTAAGTAGATATTAGTTAGAGTTAGTAATTTATTACTTATAGAGATTAAAATTACTACTATATAGTTAAAAAATTAGAATTACTACCTTTATAGTTATATAGAGTATAGATTACTTAAATTAAATAATTATAGTAGCTAGTACTTAAAGTAGATATTATTATTTGCTTTAATAAGAGTATTCTTTATTATAAAAAGTAAAAAAATTAATTAGTCTTATAAAATATTAAAGAGTTATATATTAAATAGATAAAGATTATAAGATAATTCTATTTAAGCTATAGAACTAAGAGATATAGTTTTATTACTACTTAGCTTAGAATAGCCTATTTTATTCTATAGAAGTCTCTAGTTTAATTTACTAATAGATTACTTTATAATAAAAGTAAAAATAGATATTAATAATAATATAGATCTAAATACTTTAGTATTTAAGTTTATAGTAAGTATTTATTAATTAGATATTATTAAGCTTATTTAGAATAATAATTATAATATTAAAATATATACTTATATTATTACTTAATACTTATAGAGTTAAGCTCTTAAAGTAAGTAGTATATATAATTTCTATTTAAATAATTAGTATAGCTTAATAATTATAGCTAGTAGACTATAGCTAATAGAATATAGCTAGTAAAGTAATTTTACTTACTTTCTAATAATATTATACTTAGATTATATATAGATATATAAGTTACTTTCTTTAAATTTAGTAATATTATTAGTATCTAATTCTTATTAAAAGAGTTTATAAAAGTAGATATTAACTTTTTTAAAATTAATTTAGTTAGTTCTTTTTTTTAGTTCTATTTTTTTTATAAATAATTAATACTATAAATATTAACTTAAAAGCTATTATAGTAAGTATATTACTATATTAATATTATTAAACTAAAGAATAGAATATAATAAAATATATATATAGCTTAATAATATTCTTAATTCTTAACTTTTTATAGATATTTATTTTATAGACTTATTACTTAAAGATTAAAAGTAATATCTTAATACTAGCTTTATTCTATATAATAATATATATATTATTATAAATTTATATTATATTATATTACTCTTTAATCTATATTTACTAAGCTAATAAATTAAGCTATAAGTAGCTAATAGAATTATTTTGCTATTTAGATATAACTTCTAAGTATTTACGTAATATCGAATGTGAAATTAGAGTATTCTTTAAAGATATTAGTATTCAGAGGTGTTTTTAGAGTACTACGGATGCTTATAGCAATTTTGACTCTATGGTAAAAACTTGACTTTTGACCTTATGGTACATACAGTCGACCATTCTAATCATGAGCTTATTCTGTAAGTTACACAACGAGAGGAAGCATCCGTTAGCCTCAATTGTCCTTCTGCGAATCAGAAACTTGTGCCACACCAGACTGTGCCGCGACGACATCCATCCGTCCATCCGTCAATCGCATCTCGTGGGATCATGAGATATCGAATGTATCACAGCCAAGGACAACCCTCAATTGTAACCGTGGCGTGTTCTTGACGCTTTGCTTCAATACCGAAGTCGCGGCACCCTCATCGTTGGCTTGTCACGACTTCGTCCACGCTTCAACCGAGCACATTCCGTTTACAGCCTAGAGCGCCTTCCAGCAATAATAATGAGGAGCAAGAAAAAACCGCAGCGGACGAGCAGTCCGCATCATCTAGACCCTAAACTCCGGTTCTTGGTTCAGCCGCATCACGCAACCCCCACTGAAGCTGCACATACCGAGGTTACATGTAGGACCGTAGCAGCGACGATCTGCGTAACCGGGCACAAGAAGCTTCTGACAGCATAAGTAAGTAATGCTTAGCCGATGAGTATCGGGTTATATGGTGCGCGATGTCAGCTTCGAATAATCACCTCCTAGTGTAGCAGCGAAGTAGCCAATCCGGTTCATCAGCACGTTACGAGATACCATCCCTGTCACTCTCAGCCCCAGAGCCGTCTGACAGAGGCTCTACCTCCTGGTCGAGAGGAGCAACAGACTAATCGCCTGATACGAGCTGACCTGGGAGTTTCTGGCGGTTTCACACATATTCTGCAGTGCAGCTGGAGTGATTTCATCTTCGATATTTTAGGCGACTGGATCTCTCAATTTTACTTTGTCGGTTGATCTGGTTTGCTTTCAACATATCACGTTTATCCCTGATCGGCAAAGAAAGATTTAAGCAGTAATGCCATTCCTTGCCAAAGAGCATCATCCGGTGCCGACCAAGGACCTGCTGAGCTGGGTGAGTCTGGGTCTCCGTCTTAAGCCTACGTGGTGAGACGTGATATCGTTGCCGAGCTGACATAGTTCCTTCGCTCTGATCAGACCTTTGACGACTTGGCCTACGACTGGGACGATCCTGTAAGTTCTTGTCGAAGTCACCTTCTTGGAAAACGAAAGGAGAAAAGCCCCAAATGGGAATGAAATGGGCCTTGAAGTCAAACGAGACAAGAACACCCGCAACTAACGCTACCCTCCACCTCAGATCTACATCGATGCCCTCAACCCGTTCAAACAACAACATCTCCGCCCCGAGCGCGCACCGTCATCCGCCAACTCGCCGCAGGATTCAAAGCCATCGGGCTACAGCCTGGCGAATGCGTCTGCATCCACTCCTTTAACGATATCTGGTACCCGATCTTCTTCCTTGGAGTCATTGCCGCGGGCGGCGTCTATGCTGGCACGAACCCGGCTTACACGGCGCACGAGTTGACTCACGCGCTGCGCACGGCAAAGGTCAAGTATGTGCTTTCGCAAGCTGAGTTGATGGGCCCAGTGCTCAAAGCGGCGAAGGAGGTTGGGTTGGAGAAGGAGAGAGTCATGCTGTTCAATCCACAGGGTGGCGAGGGGAGTGCCTTTGAGGGCCAGATGCAATGGGCGGATTTGTTGAAGCATGGAGAGCGCGACTGGCCCAGATTCAACGATCTGGAGACAACGAGGAATACGACTGCTGCGCTTCTGTTCTCGTCTGGCACCACTGGACTGCCTAAGGCTGCTATGCTGTCTCATTATAACTTTGTGGCACAGCATACCTTGCTTTATGAGGCACCGCCGAGGCCTTACAAGGCGATAAGGCTGACGGCTTTGCCCATGTTCCACGCTGCCAGTGCTCCTGCGGCACATACGACGCCGCTCAGGAGTGGCAACAAGAACTATGTGCTGCCGCGGTTTGACCTTGAGAAGTGGCTTTGGGCACACGAGAAGTATGAGGTGACGGACGTGGCCATGGTTCCTCCAGTGAGTATTGGCATCGTGTTGCAACCATGTCAGAACATCGATCGCTGACGGACGCCTCAGGTGATTATCATGGCCATCAACAGCCCGCTGAAAGACAAATACAACCTCAAAGCTTCCAGAGTTGGCCAGGTAGGAGCCGCGCCACTGGACAGTCACCCTCAAGCCCGAATGCAAGCGTTGCTCGGAGGTAAACCAGTAACGCAAGTCTGGGGCATGACAGAGACTTCCTGCGTAGCGACTCGATTCCGCTATCCTTCATATGACACGACTGGAAGCGTCGGTACCCCGCTGCCGAACCTAGATACTAAGCTCGTCGATGAGGACGGGAAAGACATCTCGGGGTTCGATGTTCGGGGTGAATTGTGCATACGTGGTCCGACAGTCATTCGAGGATATTTCGAGAACCCGGAGGCCAACAAGCGAGACTTTGACGACGAGGGTTATTTCCACACTGGTGACATTGCGTATGTTGCTCGTGTCAGTGGGCTGTATTACATTGTCGATCGCAAAAAGGTGAGTGGCCTCAAAGTTTGGAATATCCAGGGGTATCGCTGACAGTCTCTAGGAACTCATCAAGGTCCGAGGCTTCCAAGTGGCGCCGCCTGAGCTCGAAGGCGTCTTGCTCTCACACCCAGACATTGTGGACTGCGCTGTCATTGGTGTGGCAGATCCGGTGCGAACAGGAGACGAGCTCCCAAGAGGCTATATTGTGCGCAGGCCGGGCAGCAGTGGTCTTGGTGACCAGGATGTGCACAAGTACATGCGTGAGCGGCTGGCTTCGTACAAGATGCTTGAAGGCGGGATTAAGTGGGTGGAGGCGATTCCGAAGAACGCATCAGGCAAGATCCTAAAGAGAATATTGCGAGAAGAGGCGAAGAAGGAGACTGGTGCGAAGTTGTAGTCTGGGTTCAGTGAGGTAGTGGCAGCATAGAGCAGATCCATTGTGATACATGCGAGTTTGAATGAATATATATGTGTTACACTTACTGATCTTTGGAGCTTACTTTGCACATCGCACTCGCTGTCTATGCACTGCGTATACCTTGTCCATGTCTTACACTGTACCTACTTAGGTAGATGGTAAGGTATATTCAACGGGCGCTGACTCCGAGGCTCCGATTTAGAGTTTGTAGTTGCATGGCAGGCGCGCTTGACGAGCAACCACTTTTCGGCTTTTGCGACAGAGTGAGAGAGTGAAGCATCCGCGTGCGACAATCGCAACCCCACCACGCCATGCCCTTCTGATTCTTCCGCGTCTGCTCAGCGCCATTCGCATCACTACACATTATTTCGTAGCTGATGCTCTCCGAGAACACCTAATCCCGCGCTGTCCGCGCACAACTGAGCGCGGCCGGCACACGACCACTGTTCTACCACCAAGGACGCCTACCCTCTCCTACAAGGCCGCCGCCATGGCCGCAAAACTCAATGAGGATGAGTACAATCTCGCCACGTACGCATATACCGATGTTGCATTACTGGACTCTTGCTGACCTGCGCAGTACTCTTGTCCCAGAGGAGATCCCAGCCAAGCTTCGCTGTGGCCTTTGCAACCGCGTGGCAATCAACGCTGTGAAGCTCCCTTGCTGCGAGACTTCGATATGCGACAAGTGTGAGTTGGAACATTCAAGAGGATCTGAAGCCACGTGCTAATGCCACTCCAGGTCAAGCCGAGCTCCCAGAGCAATGTACCATCTGCGAGCACCAGCCCCTGTCGCCCGGTGTCTGCACTCCTATGAAAAGTCTACGTATGACTATCAAAGCGCATTTGAAGACGGAGCTCAAGAGACGGACGGCACAAGCAAGCACTGGCAATGCCACACCTGCTGCTGTCGGCCCAACTCCGACTCCCGCACCTGCTGAAGCTGAAAGCCTTCCTCAAGAAGTCTCGGCGTCGGAACCTGCACAAGAGGAGCAGATATCACACCATGCGAGCGAAGCGACTGTGGAGGCTGCGAACGATGAAGCAGCAGTGGTGGCAAGCACGGAGCAGCAAGACGCTGGACAAGGCAACATCATGGACACGAATGTACGTTCTTTTAAAGGTATAACACTGATCTGCGAACACTGGCTGACTAGTATGGTAGGGCAACATGGAGTCGACCGAGGAGCACCAGATTGAGGAAGGCGTCGATGATGAGGACACGGCCGATAAGAGCGACGTGGAGATCATCACCGAACGACCCGAGACCGAGATGGTACAGCCTCAAGACGAGCAATATGCCGCAGGAGATGACGCTCAGCAACAGCAAGAGCAGGAGCAGGACGGCATTCAAGCGAACGCTCAACAAGGTTTTGGCTTCAATCAGAACCAGCAGGGCTTCGGCAACATGGATTTCGGTGCCATGGGCGGCTTCAACCCCATGATGGCGATGCAAAACGGCATGGGCATGCCAGGCTTCGGAATGGGTATGCCGAACATGATGGGTAAGCATATATCCCATGTAAACAAGAGAAGCACGAAACTAACACATCTCCACAGGCATGTCTGGAATGGCCATGGACCCATCCATGATGATGGGCAACAACAACTTCGGCGGGATGGGAGGTATGAACGACATGAACATGATGGCTTCTATGATGGGCGCAGGCGGTTACGGGGCTGGCATGCCGGGCATGGGCATGAACCAAGGCTTTGGCATGAACAACGGTGGAGGATATAACCGAGTCGGCAATCACTACAACCAGCAACAAGCCTTCCATCCCAATGCTCGTGGCTTTAATCGTCCGTATGGCCGTGGCTTCCGTGGTCGTGGCGGTGGTGGGTATGGCTTCGGCCGCGGTCGTGGTGGCTTCAACCAATTTGGGCCTGGTCCTGGCTTCAACCAAGGCTTCCAAAATGGCATGCATAAGGGCATGCACCAACACCAGCAGAATGGCTTCCAAGGACAGCATGAGGACCACCAGCAGACTTCTGGTGAGACCGACGAGGCTGCACCTGGTGCCGGACGTGCTTCTCCCAGCTATGAGGCAATGCAGACAGAAAACGGAGAGGCGACCACAGCTGATGCCGAAGCCCATACATCAGGAGCTGATGGCCAAGATGCTACTAACGAAGCAGGTGGCGAAGGTACTAACGCAGGCAATGGCGGAAACGGCGAAATCACAAACGGCCAAGGCGAACACGATGCTGCTGCTAATATTGCTGGTGATACACCAAGTGAGTCTCCCGAACACGCGCCGGGCACTGGATGTCCTGCACGATTTCCGATACGTGCAAGTGAACCTACTGATACGAGTAAAGATGGCTTCACAGATGCCAACCAAATGAATCAAGGAAACTTCAATGGCCACAACGATTTCTACGGCAACCAGAACCAGAACTTCGGGTATGCTGGCTATGACAACTCGGGCGGTTTCCACGGTCATGGCGGCTTTGGTGGCCACATGAACGGAGGCGGCGACATGTCGGCGGCGGCTCCGCCAGTCAATGCTCCTACTGGTCCGAAGGCAATGCGCGCAGGTCTGCCGAACAGTGGATGGTATTCTCGTCCTCAAGTAAGTCAAGCTGCAAGCACTCCGGCTGTTCAGCCGTCAGCCGAACCAGCTTCCGAACAAGGGCAAGGCTCTGTTCGCGGAAGAAGCGCTGTGAGAGAACCTCAGGATGATGCACGCGAGAAAGACACATCGAGGTCGAGATCTCGTCACAGGAGTAGAAGGGAACGCCGCAGAGAGCCAGAGGAGGACTACGAGTCAGATGGCACATATGAACGGCGCAAAGAGAAGGAGCGCAGAAAGCGCAAGGAGCGAGAGAGACGAGATGAGGACCGAGATACAGGCCGCGGCACCACCTCGCGCGCACGTACCAGATCCGCCTCTCCTACTGACGACTCAAATCGTCGTCGCCGCCATCGCGAAGATGACAGCAAACGCTCCTCTCGCCGTGAACGTAGCCGCGACAAGCGTCGGGGCGGAGGAGGCAGCCACCGTGACCGCTCGCCCGAAGCAAACGGCGATACCGACTCCCGCCGCAGCAAAGGAGGTCGTAGCCGTCGTGATCGCGACGAAGAAGACGACTACTCGCGCGACAAAGATCGAAGCAGTCGACGCAGCTCGCGCCGTCGCCACGATGACCCACGCTCCTCCAAACACAGCCGTCGCAGCAGCCGCGACCGTGGTGTCGAGCAACCCGCCGACGACATCGGCTTCAAGATCAAAGGCAAGTCACATTCAACCGCCGCGGCATGCCGCCTCCAGCTTCGACTACACGCCGTGGCTCTGATGCCGTAGCCTCGAGTACCACTGCTGCTGCAAGTGACCCCTACGCTGCGGAGCGCGAACGCCATAAGCAGGAACGCGCTGCGCGCGAGCAGCAGCGCCGCCAGTCCTCGTCACATGGCACGTCAACGGGCAAGCGAGGCCGTGATGACGATGATGCTGCCGGCGATGGTGGAGCTGCAAGGAAGAAGCGCGATGGCAGGTCGAGGAAGATCAGCGCCAGGTATGAGGGCGAGATCGGCGACGGAGAGAGGGAGAGGGAGAAAGCTAGGTGGCGATGAAAGAAGTAGGGAAGAGATCCCTCGACTCGATTGCCTGCACTCTTGATATGAAGGAGAAAGAAAGCCTGTTGTTAGCTCTTGTGTACTGCATACGACAGAGCAGTCAGGCTGCTGTAAATGTACGATTATTCCTGCACGCTTTCTCTCCTTTCGTTGCATTTGTGAATTCTCATTCTCACGGCAATACTCGTTACTTGAGCACGATCGATTCGTTGCGAAGCGTAGCATAGATAAGTTAGTGTGGCATGAGACGATCAATGCAATGACCAGTAAGTGCATTGAAAGGCATTCAAGCATGTGCTCAATATGTATACGCGTGAGGCTTCTCACATTCTTATTAGACTTCTCACTCGAGGCACGTTCTCACACATTCACAACTGCTTTCCATTTACGGAAGGTACGATGCGCATTCGTGAGGAAGGAGCGGCAGATGGGTGGATGGAAGTGAGGGCGTGGTCCAGCCGTTAGCGGCGGAGGTAGCCGATTGGTTCACGAGATCCCGGCGCTAGTGATTGCACTCTGGGGTTGGAGTTGGTAGGGTTGGGGCTGTCGTATCGATTGGATCGAATGAATTGTCAACACGCCTTGTCAAGAGGCTGTGATGGATGAAATTGTTGTAGACGGATCTGTTAAGCCTCCTTGATCATTCTATGAGCACCTTGTGGTCGTTGTGCGGCCGGAATGTCAGTTATCATCGATGTCATACTCGCCCCCGAATTGAGCTGGAACGTCGACGTAGGTTGGATACATCTACGATCACAAAGACAAGCACAAAATTTTTACCGGTAATCCGACATGACACGTATCGGATCTGTGAGATCGTAGGCATGCATATGACCGTTTAAGATCGATGAGAATATGAATAGACACGCTGGGATAGAGTGCAACTACCTGACAGGTGGTTGTGGAGCCCATCGGTCAACGCGGCCTGGACAGCAACAGGGACTACCTCCGCACTACAGCACCTTACAAAGGTCGGAGCAATAGCTTTATCAGGTTATTGGATCCCGTTCTATAATCAGCAAGCAGGTCTGCCTGGTTCGGTGTCGTTGTCACAGCACTCGCTTAATCCTTACACGATCTATCGGTTATCGCTTAGACTAACAATCCTACGGCGTGGGGTATTCAAAACCGCCATGCGATACATCTCCTCCATCCCACGTGCGCTTTCTCTAAAACTAAGACCGATAGTCAGAAACTAATGCGCAGCGTTGTTTTGGCTTTTCGTGACTGGCATGGCACCCCACGCATTTTCCGACCAGATGCAGCAAACCTGCCTCGCTTCCCATCCTCCGATGTCCCCTGTCGTCCTCGTGCCTTGCGGCCATAGTTCGGTCGTTTCGCGTACCATCGTTCATCCACGTTCTCTCCTGGGCCAAATACTGTCCCGCTCGTGCATCAAGAGCTCCTTCCGCTTGTGGTGCTCGCACCGGAGACGGGATGAGTCTACTAAACTCCGCCTTATGTCGCTTCCCGTTGGAGCCGAGTACCAGACCGGCTGGCTGCAGCTTGTGCTCGGCGAGTCAGGTGTTTCAGCGAGCATGGTCGCTCGTACAGATCGTGAAGATGCACGGAGTGGCTCATACCGTCCTGACGGGGAGTCGGGGTGCTGGCTCTGGAGTGTCTGATTCGATTGTGAGCTTGCTGCAAGCGATTGGGATTGTCATGAGCATGTAGGCTCAATTCTTTCGCGAGCAAAAACATATCACGCCATACAACGCCGTCGTCCTTTCATTTGATGTGGGCCGTCGTGCTCATGTGTACCCTCGCACCGAACCAAAGAAGTGCTGCGAGGTTGCAAGGCGCTCGACAGCTCACGAAGCGGCAGAGGATGCTGACATGCCTAGCCACTTCGTAAGCTTTCGTCCGTAAGAGGCTTCGACCAGTGGTTGTTTCTGATCGTGTGTCACCAGAATCCTCCGCCAGCCACAACCGGACGTGCATGCAAATAACCATTGGTCCACTCAAGCTTGACTTTCACGCTGGTTCGACTTTCCAAAGATCGTATGCGCCACCGTTTCGAAGACGCTCATTTCGTGCGCACATGCCGGCTTCCGGTGGCATGGGAGCACCTGCCCCGCGGACTCGGGCAACGATATGTAGGTAGCCGTGCCGTGTTCGAGACTGCAGAAAGAGTCGAGAGCGTCGCGAGTTCCACGTCGAACGAGCAACGTCACCAGAATATCATCGAGATGGGAGCGGTGGAGGTGACAAAGAGAGCCCAGTCTCATGTTTTGCGACCAGCGCATTTCATAGATTTCTGAGCCGATCAATCTAGGCTGTCGGTAGTTGCAGCCGTGAAAGTCATGATGTTTCGTGCAAATATGTATGGCTGTCATCGTTGCAGCCGTGAGTTCTTCATTCATAACGCAGCTTGAAGGTGGTAGATTCTCTCATTAGGAGCCAGCTTGTGTTGAAGGGCGATCTTTTTTCTTTGGCGCATCTTCAGGCGTGGGTGGTTTGCAGACCGAGGCGGGCTTTTTCTTCGCAGTATACCGTGGAGATGTTGACTCTCTGCAGTCGCCTGATGTATGTCAGTCATCAGTCAATAAGCAGATGAGCTAGTGGTATCGATGCGACCTTACCACACTTTTCGTTCAATCGATACTCGATTGCGACCACATTAGGTGGACAACGCTTGTGGGATTCCTGATACTTGATGCCTGTACATCGAAACCGGTCAGCATTGAGCTTCAACAGCATGCATCGGCGATGCAGAGAACTCACACCACGCTCTTACTGTGAACCGCAAGTGTCCACATGCATACTCAACTTGGGTGTAATCACACATGGTCAAGCTTCTTCCCATTCGTCGTCGTCGTCGTCAAAAAACGAAAGAGATCCCGGAAGAAGGGCCCAGCTTGACACTTGAGATCGATCGATAGTGGTGAACTGGGTTCAGATGTGCAGCTATATCTCAGGCAGGGCTAGAACGAGTCCCGAAACATGCGCCCAAGACCCGGTGCGTCGAAGCTTTTTGACCCAGTCAGAAGGTAGTGCAGGCCCAGGGGAGATTGTTATGCCGGTAGCCGCAAACGGCGCGCAGGCGTGTGAATGGCGCTAGTCGGTGTCGCCCGGCAGTTTGAAGTGTATTATTTGTGTGGATTACCACGGGCCGAGACGCGCGGGTATCGTTGGTTGATATCTGGGTGAAAGCTGGCTTTCTCTCGTTTGTGTTGCGTTGCCTCGATCTTGATAGCAGAACATATGATTCTGTCCAAGCCACAGACTTGCGGCCACTGCCTTTGGGGATCCTGCTCGGTTGACACCGGGATTGTATTCGTATACAACTGCCGACCGTTGTGCATTGTTAGCAGCACTTATGGTAGTTCCAGGCCCATCTTATTCTGGCAATTGAGGAACGCAAGCAGTGCTGATCAAAGTCGCAATGCTGATCCGACCTCTGCCGCAGTGGTCGCGCTTACAAGGTAAGAGAGAGATGACAGGGTGATGACGGGAGGGTTGCACTCGGTAGTGTCTGCTAGCTTCCATTCGCTGGTCGAAACAATGCCTGTTGGGTACCAGCCCGTGTCATACCTGTGGATGTGCAGAGGTCTGAGAACACGACAGCGAGCAACCCGGGGTAAGAAGGAGATTCAGCTTGGTACAGTACTTAGACCTTGGTGGATACTTTGGCGAAGAGGAGTAGCCTTACGCTATTCCGAGTTTGCTCCTCAGTAGGCGGACTATCGCGCGCCATCTCATGTCGGACATGCGATGGCCTGAGACCAGAAAGTCTCAAACCCGACAGGTTGGCGCGCGTACACCACAAAACGGCTCTTAGACCGCAGAGTCGCCTGGCGAGCGCCTCCTATCACAGGCGAGCAGGCCCGCGCAGATGGCGCTCCCAAGACTGCAGAGGAAAGCCAGCCACACGCAAACACGCGCTCCGAGGACCTGTCAACGTCGGCCGGCTGTCCAGCACCCTGGCACCGGGGCCGGCAGGTATCTGTCGCCGCTGTGTCAGCGTGAGGTCAGTGCCAGCCTGGGACAATCCTTGGGCATGTGCGTACACGAGATTCGCTTGAGCAGACGAGCGCAAGTGACCTGTGCCGCCGTCGAGACTGTCGATGGACACGGCATTGGTATCATCGACTTATAGCAGCAGAGCGGTACATGTAGCAAAAGGCAGCATCCCATGATCCGAGATCTGCCGGGCAACCCCAACAATGCCCGCCGATCGCGCAGACGCCGCCGCAGCTGGCAGCTTGGTGCAACGCGATCGCGCGCCTCACAGCGTGCCATGTGTCTTGCAGATGGTGACGGGGCTGGATGGGAAAGTTGAATCACAAACGTTAGCCTGGGCCCCGGGGAGCAGACGGCACTTGCGCGTCGCGTGCGGAGGCCCAAGCGACAAGACAAGACCGCTAACTAAAAGGACTCCACCTCCATCCACCGCAACCGGGAGGAATTTCAGAAATTAGACGTGCGCGTGAAGCCGACGATGGATGCCCGACGAACGCCTCGCTCAAGCGTCGGAAGTAGCACATAGGGCACGATGCTGCACCGTCAGTGCTGTGCGACGATCCGCAACAAAATGTATCTGAAGGAGCGGTCAAGTTGCGCAGCTCGTGATCCTTGGCTCGCGACAGGCGAACTACGGCGGAGACTGGACGAGATGTTCTCACAGAGCACAGATGCGAGCGGAGACGTCCCTCTTGGTCGAGTCGTTGCCTGCGGTATCGGCCTTTTCTGTTCGACAGACCCGTCGTGATCCTGGTTCTGACCCTCAGTCTGTGGCACCTACGGCACACACCGCCGAGTTCAGCGGACAGAGACACTTCGACGCTCGAGGTATCACAGCAACCAGGTTTTGATTTGGTGACACACCAGGTATCGCACTTGTCAAGATGTAACTTGGGCCAGACTCCGGGCCATGCATCCACGCAACCTAATCCCCACACCCTCTCCCCGCCATCCCACACAAGATCTCTGGACAAATGGCACTTGCAAAGTCCATTCCAGCCACTGCGAGGTTCGGACCGAAAAGGCGCTCGCCGGGGCATGGTGATGGTGCAAAGTACTGCTCAGAGCTCTATCTCCAGTCAGCCGGCAAAGACAGTTTGACGGCGGAAGCTGTAAGCCCGTACCTGCGTTAGCCACGTTGAAGATGGTCAGCCGGGACGGTACATGGTTTGGCCGGTCTGAAAGGTTGAGGACGACCAGCTCGTCAATGATCGTTGAGATGTGTCGTATATCGCGCGGTCCCGCAACATGCCTCTACTAGTAGGTCGTTGCGATACGGAGGAAACAATCTGGTTTATTCGAGCCATGTGGAAATTGCATTGCCATGTGTCTGACTGGGATTCCTCTGCTTAGTCTCCCTAGCGTGTTGATCAAACGTGATCCATGCGGTGATGCCGTCTGACGCTTGTATACCGCATCGGAAACTCATGTAATATGCGGCAGCTCCCCGCAATTTAAAGACCGTCATGAGGTGCACGTAGGGCTGCAATATGGGAAATCCGAAGGATCAGCTGGACATTGTCAATATGCGAAAGTCCCGCTCTTGAGCCGGCAAGTCAATGATCATGTGACGATTCGTTCTCTTGAAGTAAGTGTATGCATTTGTCTGCATGGACCGGACAGTTATCTACATGTATAGTCTAAAAGTGACGCGTAGGTCGTCAGATCGAGCGACATTCTTCCTCCAAATCGTGCCGGCATGCTGGTTCGCCGATGCCGTGAAACGAGCAATGAGACACCTTGCTCAAGGCCGGGCGCGGCGGGTTCCTTTCGAATTTATTATAAGATAAGACTGGGAAGAGGGATATTAAAGTCGAATCTCGTCAAGGAAGTGTCCAGATATGGTCGCGGGGTGGGAGTCAATAGACTGTTCAGCGCCAATCTCTCTTTAGTGATCGGTGCGCTCTTGCTGCGGGTCCAGCCAGCCCTTGCACATTCTGACGGCACGCTCCCACTGGCTGAACATCTTCTCACTCTCCTCCTTGGAGACGGCCGGTGTGAAGATCTGGCGATCTTTTTGGTTGATAGCCTTCAGCTCGTTGAATTCTTTCCAGATACCGACAGCAAAGCCGGCAGCAATGGCGGCACCGAGCGCAGTCGTCTCAGCCATGGAAGGACGGTCCACGGGAATGCCAATGATATTGGCCTGCGTTTGCATACAGAGGCCAGAGTTAGACATGCCACCGTCTACAGCGAGCGCCGAGAGGGCGTGACCGGAGTCCTTCTCCATAGCATTCAGAATGGCTCTTGTCTGGAAGCAGGTAGCCTCAAGAGTGGCACGGGCGATGTGGCCACGCTGTGTGTGCTGTGTGATACCAAAGATGGTTCCCTTCGCGTCATCGATCCAGTATGGAGCGAAGAGACCGCGGTGACGAAAACGCAGCCACCGTTGTCCTCCACAGTTGCGGCGAGGTCGGAAATCTTGTGGGAGTGAGTGATGAAACCCATGTTGTTCATGAGGAACTTCACACCAGAGCCGGCGACAGCGACAGAGCCCTCGAGTGCGTATGCAGGTTTGCGGTTACCGCCAAAGTCATATGCGACAGTTGCGAGCAGACCGTGGTGACTGATGACAGGCTTCTCGCCTACGTTGTATAACATGAAACATCCAGTACCGTATGTGTTTTTGGCGGAACCAGGAGTGAAACCTTGCTGACCAACAAGCGCGGCAGACTGGTCACCCAAACATCCGGCAATCTTGATACCCTTGCATAGACCTTTGGAAACAGTTCCATATGCTTCTGCGTCTGAGGAAGGCACAATCTTTGGGAGATAGAACTTGGTCTGGTCCAACCCGAAGAAGCTGAGGAGTCTGTCGTCGTATTTCAGAGTGTGAAGGTTCATGAAACCGGTACGCGATGCGTTGGTGGAGTCGGTGACGAAGTACTTGCCCTTCTGGCCGCCGTTCAAGTGGAAGAGCAACCAGGTGTCCACAGTGCCGAAAGCGAGGCGGCCAGCGTCGTATGCTTCCTTGACCTTCGGAACATTCTCCAACAGCCAGACCAGCTTGACTGAGGAAGAGTATGTCGACAGCGGCAGACCCGTCAGCTGCTGAAGGTCGATTCCCATCTCCTTCTCCTTATCTTTGAAGTCTCGCACCATCGCCTTGGTTCTGGTATCGGGCCATGCAATGGCCGGGTGCAGAGGCTCGCCAGTCTCTGCATCCCAGACCAAACATGTTTCTCTTTGGTTGGTCAAGCCAATTGCTCTGATGTCAGACACATTGTGGCCCAAATCGACAAACGTGGTGGTGGCCTTCTCTATGCACTGATCCAAACTTTCCAGGAGCTCGTACGGCTCGTGTTCGTGCCATCCGGACTCTGGGTAGTGCTGCTTGAACTCGTGCTGGTGGCTGGCTACCGGTTGTCCCACACCGTCGAAGATGATGAATCGTGTGCTGGTGGTACCCTGATCAATGGCACCGATAAAGAAGGTGGACAAGACGTTCTCCTTGGACGTGGAGAAGCGGTTCATGCCGGGCCTTTGAGGTTTCGGCTTACCCTGAGGCTCGTTGCCTGGTATAGGGTCGGCCTCTTTGGCGACATCTTTCAGCTCTTGAGGAACACTCTGGGGAAGAGGCTGCTCGTTGCCCAAGGGCGCATTCTTGACATCTGCCTCAGCAGCACTCATGTTTGTGGTGTGTGAATTCGTGAGAAGATGTGTTATAACCCCGCTGGTGTCCCCAATGGTCTCTGGCGGGGCAGTTGGGACGTGGTATCTGCAGCAAGGGTCGTGAAGTGCAGCGAGACGAATTCGGCTTCAATGGCAGCGTGGCTTATGACGTGGGGCGTGGGAAATGCGAGGCTCGCGGGAGCAAAATAGAATATGTTCTTGGAGTGGTTGGTAGAGGAGGAGTAGTGGGAGTTGAGTATCGGACAAACAAGAAACGGAAATGCTCAACATCCGTCGCACACACAGGGTGAACGGCCGCGCCACGCAACATAATTGCCCAGTCAGCGGTCACGCGCAGGCGAGTAGTTTCTTCGGAGTGGCCCAGCAGTGATGCCAGAGTGAAAGAGAGTGGGTCCACGGGCCACATTTCTCCAGCGCTACGCCTCGGGACCAGGTGGAGCACCCAAACCTGGGTCGCAAGCCCAGTGGAGGGCTGCCGATTTTGAGTGCGCAGATCCACTGAGAGGCGTTGATCAGCCCGGCCAAGGCGTCGCAAGCGTTGGGAGATGCACCTGCACGGCGGCGACTTCGCACATTGTTTGCCGTCCCATCTGTGCGGCTGTTGTGTAGGACCGTAGGATGGTGAACGAATCTGCTAGCCAACGGCGTACGACTCTCCGGCACCGCGCTACATCGAGCGCAGGTCCTGAGGTTGCGCGGCCACTTCTGGGCGCCCTGTGGAGAGTGGAGGGCCCTGTGAGATAAACGCCTTGGCGACATTATTTTTCCATCGTGCAGTGCCACAGAGTTCCGAACGCCTCAGGTCGGGGCCCTTGTGGGTGCCGGGTGCCGGCGGCCTCTTGATGCCCACAATCTTAAGACTCTAGTCGCATGTGATCGTTCGTGTCGCCATTGTGACTCGGGCATTGCCAAGCGCACAGTCCAACGAAGGACGTTGCAAGCCACAATGCTCCTGGGAGGTATGACGAATCAAGTCGAGGCTGATAGGGAAAAACAAGTGTAGATGATGTGAGCCCCACCCATCAAGCAAGCATGACCAAGAAGTGAGGTCAGTTTAGACATTGCGCGCGTCAGCCACAAGGAAAGAGCAACCTATATCCGCTTTGCAATTAGAGAGGTAGTGGGAATTTTGGCATGACTACAGACGCATGATTTTTGCGAATGCCACAAAAATGTCGAGAGAAGCCACTCACATGTCATGGCGAAGTTTCCAATATGTTGTCTGTACAGCGTCCGTTTCGCTACAAAATGTACATAGAAAAATCCCGCGGTGTATCCTGGCCAAAGCCATAAGATAATCCACGATCGCCTCTGATACTACAAGGCATGGAAGCCGACTTCGCTAGTAGATCGCACATGGTATACAATTCCATCCGTGTCTGTGCTCCCGCTTACTCATCGTCCTCCTCCTCTTCCTCCTCATCATCCTCGCTCTCCTCAGCGCCGAGGAAGTTGGTCCTGGCATCAGCTCCCTCTCTCGATCATCTCGGTCTGGGCCTTGCGGAACTCGCGGACCTTGTCGGCAGGGCCGGGCATGCCCTCAAAGTGACCAGCGATCTGACCACGGCCAATCAAAGAGGCGACGATAGCGCTGCCAACGATGAAGGTGAGGACGAAACGGTACACACCGTACCAAGAAGGTGCCAGGCCCCTCTTAGCAGCGCGAGAATCGTGTAGTACATGAAGTTGAAGATCAAGAACTGCGAGATGAGGGCAGACTCGACCGGCATGAGGATAGTGGCAGAGGCGGCAGCAGTAGCGACAACACCAATGTTGTAGCGCTTGAATCCCTGGTGGCCACCGAAGCCTGCGAACTCAAGGCCCCAGTGGATGGCACTGGTGAAGGAAATGATCTGGTTAAAGCGTTAGTTGGCAATGCAATGGAGACGCCTGCCTGTTCTGGTACATACCGCAGCACCGTATCCAATCTGGATGGGCTCAAGAATGTGCAGCATAAGCTCTGCGGACTTCTCGTTCAAGAGGAAACCAGATCCGCTGGTAGCGGCCTGGTTGATTTCCCAGGCTGCGTAGACAGTGCTGAGAGAAGTGGCCATGTAAGGAACGACACCAGCCATACCAATCCAGTATGCCTCCTTGGGGACAGAGTCCAAGCTGAAAGTCTCCTTAATGGTTTTCTAGCCGTGCTGTATTAGTATCTTCTCCCAACCAGCGTTATGCGCGCAGGATCCGTACCATGTCAGCCCTGATACCAGCCATCATGTCGGTGTCGTCATGGCTCTCCTTGGTCAACTCGCTCGCAACGTGACGAGTAGAAGAGTCCACGGAGACGCTCTCGGGGTGAGCCTCGAGCTTCTCCTTCGCAGTCTTAGCCTCCTCCTTCAGGTTGACGTTGCCGACCACGTTGTCAGTGGAGGCCATGCGCACAGAGGCCAATGGCTTCATGGCGGCCAAGACCTGGGGCCTGCGAGCGGCTGTGCATAGTTGCGAGACGAACTGCTGGCGGAAAGGCGTCTGGGCGACCTTGAAGGCCGAGGTGTTGATCGAGCGCAGGGCGCTCCTGGAGGCACCGGAACGCAGCATTGTGACGGTAGCTGCGCGCTGTGAATGGACAGGAGGTAGCGAGGACGGTCGGGGAACCTGGTGCGACGGTGAGGAGTGGAGAGTATATGCGACAGGCTAGCGTAACAGAGTCGAGATCAAGCTGCCGCTGGTGTTGCTGAGGTTTGTTGAAGCTTAGCTCGCGGATAAGAATTCTGCCTGAGGCACAAACTTAGCGGCCTCATTGAGAAGCTGGCTCTGGCTCTCCCGTATTCCGTGGCTTTGCCGCGATCTTGAACATGCACCGGATTTGGATGGATGGACCCGTTTCTTCACACGTGCCGCAACTCTGCCTGCGAGCAGCTTTACCTGCGTATATCTAGCAATAATATCACATGTGCAGTATTCAGCAGACTGAAGCCCATCGGCCTGCCTGATCTCATGCAGATGGTCACCAGCACAAGCAAGCCTCCACGTACACACATGTACACTCCCAAAAAGCAAGCGAATCCTCGATCTTCGTGACATCATTGCAGCCACACTGGCGGGGCAGGCGTGCGTGAGACGTGTAGGTATCTTAGTGGCATCCTTTCAAGGTCGGCCCAAGTTGCGCGTTTATTGCTCCACCCGTTCTTTGCTACGACCACTCATCGCATTTGGTACGGCAGTCCGAAACCGTCACCATCTTTGCTCTGATCGCCGTGTTGAAGGCAAGCTGAGCACCAGACGATTCCTTTGACGGCTACTGTCACGCCTTCCCAAAGCCGCTTCAGTCGAAGCTGCCTAGCCAAGGACTCACCGCGAATCCCACGACACTCCACGATACTATGATCTGAACGACGTGATCGAACTTCCAACCACTCTGATACACCCTCTCCACCCTTAGACCTCCCGCCTGGGTAACGGCCACAAACTTGCACCATGTTGGAAGGCCTGGTAGCAAACCTGTTGAACAGGTTCTTGGGCATGTATGTCCGGAACTTCGATCCCAAACAGCTGAATGTTGGCATCTGGTCTGGCGATGTAAAGCTCAGAGACCTTGAGCTCCGTCGCGAAGCGCTGGACCAGCTACACCTGCCGCTGAACGTCATAGAAGGACACATCGGCTCGCTGGTGCTGTCGATTCCATGGTCGAATCTGCGAGGAAAGCCAGTACGAATCAACATCGAAGATCTGTTCGTGTTGGCTGCGCCCAAGGAAGACCAGGAATACGATGCCGAAGAAGAAGAGAAACGTGCACATGCGGTCAAGATGGAGAAGCTGGACTCCGCAGAATTATTGAAAGAGAGGAATACCGAGGGCATGTCCAAGGAAGAGCAACAAAAGAACCAGTCTTTTACAGCTGCTCTGACGACAACCATCATTGACAACGTCCAAATTTCGGTCAAGAACGTCCACATTCGCTACGAAGATGCTCTCTCAGACCCCGGACACCCATTCGCCGCAGGTATTACACTGCAGGAGTTGAGTGCCGTGTCTACCGACGAGAACTGGCGCCCGACCTGGATCCAGAGCACCAGTGGAACGTCGCACAAGCTTGCGACTCTCGGCTCGCTGGCTGTCTACTGGGACACTGATGCAAAGCTCCTCGGTACTGGCACGGGCGAGAAGACTGCCGAGGAGCAAGGACTCGACCATGCGACTTTGCTTAACAAGTTCCGCGATCTCATTGTGAAAAGCGATGACCCAGCCGTTGCCGAGCATCAGTACATCTTGAAGCCTGTTTCAGGTAGAGCGGGAATCGAGATGGACAAATCAGGCAAAGTCGACAAACCCAAGACGAAAGCTCGCCTGCTTTTCAACGAACTTGGATTTGTTCTTGATGATGAGCAATACCGTGATGCTCTCATGCTTGTCGATCTTTTCCACTACTTCATCCGACACCAGGAATATCGCAAGCTGCAACCAGCGAAGCGACCCAAAGAGGACCCCAAGGCTTGGTTGCATTTCGCTGGCAAAGCGGTACTCGATCGTATTCACGACCGCAACAAGCGTTGGAGTTGGGCATACTTCGCAGAGCGTAGAGACGATCGCAAACGATACATCGAGCTGTTCAAGAAGAAGAGAAAGGAAGAGACGTTGTCGGCTGATGAAGCCAAAGATCTCGATCAACTCGAACGCAAGCTTACATATGAAGACCTTCGATTCTGGAGATCTCTTGCTCGCAATCAGTTGCGCAAGGAGAATGTTGGTGTCAAGAAGGCACCCGAGAAGCGGACATGGGGTTCTTACATCTGGGGTTCATCTCAGCAGGATCAGAATGCTAGCGACGAAACCCAAATGGATGATCAGCAGCGCAAAGAATTGTACGCTGCCATCGACTTTGACGAAAAGCAACAGCTTTCTGAGTCAGTTGATATGCCGAGAGAAGCTGTCAAGCTCCAGGTTGATATGAACCTCAAGACTGGCAGTTTCACTCTTCGACGAGACCCGCATGGGAAAAAGACAGACATGCTTCGACTGCTTTTCGACGACTTCTCAACGGAATTCATCCAACGTACTGATTCCACCTTGGTGGATCTGAGTCTTGGCGGTATGAGGCTCTTTGACGGCAGCACGGAGGGCAACATGTACGAGCAGATGCTACAAGTCAAGGACGCACCCCCTGTGCCTGATGACCAACGTATCAAAGAGCTTGGCGACGACGAGAAACCCAAGGATGAAGATGACGAGGAAGAAGAGGAGGACGACCCCTTCTTCAGCTTGCAGCTTGAGCAAAACCCACTTGACGGTCATGCAGATACTGCCGTCGTTGTCAAGCTGAAAGCCATGGAAATCATCTACAACCCAAACTTCGTTGTGCAGGTTACCAAGTTCTTCAAACCACCCGAGAAGCATATGGATTCGATCAGTGCTCTCATGGAGACTGCAGGATCTACGGTAGAGGGATTGCGTCAACAAACTCGTGCTGGTCTCGAATTTGTTGCTTTGACCGAGCACAAGACTGTTGATGTGCAACTTGACCTCCAAGCGCCTCTTATCATTGTACCAGACTCTGTCACTACAAAAAGCTCCATCTGCTTGATTCTAGATGCTGGTCATGCTAGCGTGCGCAGCAATTTGATTGACAAGGCGACTTTGGCCGACATCCAGAGCAAACAGCAGAAGCAATACACTGACCAGGATTTCAAACAACTAAAGAACCTGATGTACGACAAGTTCCTTCTTCGTCTGGAGAACACCCAGGTTCTTATCGGCTCGACTATCGAAGAAACTCGCAAGACACTAGAAGCCAAAGATTCCTCACGAAACTTCCACATTGTTGAGCGCATCAATATGGACTTTGAGATCGCAGCTTGTATTGTCCCGAAAGCAACTGATCTGACCAAATTCAGTATCGATGGCCACTTGCCCGTCTTGCATGCCATGATCTCTGATGCCAAGTACAAAGCCTTGATGAAGCTTCTGGACTTTGCTATCCCCAAATTCGATGAGGCACCAGCAAGCCAAAAGCTCAGACCTAGCTCTTCAGGGCAGCAATCAAGGCCTCGATCCAAGAGCATCATGGACCAACCCGGACGATCCAGAGCGAAGTCCATATCTTCCACAGATGCAGACCTGCTCCAGGAGGACGAAGAGCATGGCAAGGCTGCCCGGAAGAAAGAGCAGGAACAGTACAAATCCAACCAGGACAAGAAGCAAGCAGATGTGAACCCCAACCAACGGAACTTTGAGTTCAAGTTTACTGTCGACAAGCGCAGGGTTCCTTGTATAAGGCCGATCCTGAGGGCAAACAACCCGACAGACTGCTTGTTGATCTCATCGCTGAGACCTTTGGCCTCGAATTTTACCAGCGACCATTTGACATGGCTGCAGATGTAAAACTCCGCACTTTGGTTGTGGAGGATCATGTAGAAGAGTCTCCTGCACCCGAGTTCAAGAACTTGATCTCAAGCGAGGATGTCTTCACCCACAGCAAAGAGGATCTTTTGACACTGTCCTTCCAGAAGGTAAACAAAGATCATCCGGAGTTCCAAAGCAAATACGAAGGCATTGCAACAAATCTGGATGTCGCAGTCTCAACGCTCAGCCTTCTTGTCACTCGCAAGACCTTGTTGACGCTACTTGACTTTGCTGTCACAACGTTTGCACCACCAGCCGATGGTAGTACGCAGCAAAACAAGCCCAAGGAAATTGAAGACGCCCCTCAAGATGATGAAGTCGCCAAGCCGGCTGAGCAGGACAAGATCCGCATTAAAGCTAATCTCAAGCGCGTGGCCGTCATTCTCAATAACGACGGTACACGACTGGCAACACTCAGCTTGAGCTCTGCAGAGGTCGCGGTCTTCTTGATGGGCAAGACTTTGAACGTAAATGCCAGGCTGGGCAACCTCAGTCTTGTTGACGATATCAATCAAGGTGTTGACGAGAGATCGTCGCTCAGACAGCTCGTCTCGATCCAAGGCGATGAATTGGCAGACTTCCGCTACGAGACATTTGACTCCGCATCCAAGTCTTATCCTGGCCATGATACGTCCATCTACCTTCGCGCTGGCTCGCTCAAAGTCAACTTCGTCACTGAGCCATTCCGCAAAATCATGGAATTTGGTGTCAAGTTCGGCAAGATGCAGGCGATTTTCAATGCAGCTCGTGAGGCCGCTGCCAACCAAGCCACCAAGGTACAAGAGTCGACCAGCAAGATGCACTTCGACGTTCTTGTGAAAACCCCGATTGTCGCCTTCCCGCGCATGATCATCACTGATAGCCCTGAGCGCGACTTGGTGACCGCTTATCTCGGCGAGATTTATGCGAACAACAAGTTTGTCCCGTTGGACGACTCGAAGGATGCCGACATCGCCAACAAGCTTTCTGCTGGTGTTCGCAACATTCGCCTGACTTCCAAATTCCACTATCCCGATGACAAGTCGGAAGAGCTTGAGCTCATCGACAAGGTCGACATCGACTTTAACATCACCCAGGCCGATCACAAAGCGGGCAGAGAACGCCCAGACACCGAAATCGAAGGCGCAATGAGTAACATCAACTTGCGTGTCTCTGAGGCTCAGTTGAAGTTTGTGATGGAACTTACTCGTTCAATTCCCTCGGCATTCGCTCTCGAGGACGACGGAGAATTGGAAGAGGAAGCCATGAATGAGATCCCTGATTCTGTTGTCCTCCCAGACCGTTCCACCGGACCATCGACTGAGGCATCTTCGGTTTCAGGCAGCGAGCTGGAGAAGCCATCGCACCTCGGCCCAGAGCTTGGAGCAGATACCGAGACCTGGACGAAGATGGACCTCATCTTCAAGGTCGGTGCAGTTGGCCTTGAGCTGATCTCGGGCCCAGTCGACAAACCCATCGGAGACCTTGAAGCAGCCAGTCTGTCCAAATTCACCCTCAACGAGACCAGTGTCAAGTTGCGCATGATCAGTGACGGCGCACTTGAAAGCGAACTGCTTGTACAATCCTTCACCATCTCTGATACAAGAACAACTGAGAAGATCAAGTACAGGAAGATCATGTCTCTCATCAACACAGACGTCAAACAGCAGTTCATGGCCAGTGTGTCAATCTCTGGAGGTGAGGAGAAGAATCTAATTGCACTCCTCACTGTTGACAGCCCACGAGTCATTCTCGCGCTCGACTACTTGTTCGCTGTGATGAACTTCGTCAATGCAGGCCTCGCTCAAGATGAACCACTCCTTGTTGAAGAGGAGAAAGACGACTCGACCGAAGAGGAGCAAGACGACGATGCCAGTCTAGCAACGCAAGGTGTTTCAAGACGCAGCGCCTCAGGCCAGGCTGAGGAGAAGCCGGCAGAGGGTGGCATGTCTATTTCGTACCGTGTCAACGTTGTAGATGCTCAGGTCGTGCTCATCGCCAACCCAGCAATCGGCAACTCCGAGGCCATTGTTCTGGGTACAAAGCAAGTACTCGTGTCGCAGCAGCATGCAATGACTTTGCAAGTTGAGAAGATTGGCATGTTCTTGTGCCGCATGGACCAATTTGAAACTACTCAACTCCGCGCATCCTCGACGACTTCAGCATTCAGACATCTCTTGACATGCAATCCAAGGGCAAGGATTCGTCCCTTACGAGCATCAATGTTGACATTGGTCCGCTGGTTCTTCGCTTATCGCTGCGCGATATCTTGCTCGCCATGCAAATCGTGAACAAGGCATCTGCCCTGACCTCCAGCCAAGATGCAAAGATGCAGGAAGAGGGACCCAAGAAAATCGCTCAAGTCAAGGCTCCTTCTACAAGACCAAAGACAAAGGACGGCAAATCTATGAGAAAGACCGTGCACTCCACACAGAAGGTCCAGGCGAAGACCATCAAGACCAACAAGTCGCTAGCCAAGCGAGAAGAGCGCAAACCTGAAGGCTCTGCGGTCATCAAGCGTGAAGAGATGAAGCTTCAGATGGATGGCATTCGTGTTGTACTGATTGGTGACCTCCATGAATTGCCAATGATTGACTGGAGCGTCAAGAAATTTGAGGTCGATGTTCATGACTGGACTGGCAACATGACCGCCGACACCAACATTGATACTTTCATCAATGTGTACAACTTTTCGAAATCTGCTTGGGAGCCATTGATTGAGCCTTGGCACCTCGGCCTTCCACATGGCGAAGGAAGTCAACCCAGACAAGCTTGCGGTGGAACTCTATTCACGCAAGAGCTTGGAGGTCACTGTCACTGCCGCTACAATCGCTATGGCTTCTAAGTCAGCCCAGTTCTTGTCTTCGGAAGAAGATGTCTTGTCCAAGCCACGCGGCAACGACTCACCTTACCGCATTCGCAACTACACTGGCTTTGACCTCAATGTCTGGAGCAGTGGAGAGGCTGACGATGAAGGCCAGGCTGCTAAGCTCACAGACGGCGAAGAAAGGCCCTGGCGATTTGAAGATCCGTCCACTACACGTGAGACACTTTCTCCTGAGGGACAGTCGGGTCAGATTGGCGTCAAGCTCGACGGCAGTGGCTTTGACAGCGTAGACCGCATTCCTGTCAGCCGTGAAGGCGAGACACTCTATAATCTCAAGCCGCGCAAGGATAAGATTCAGCATCGCATGCTTGTCGAGGTCAAGCTTGGCACCGACAACGTCAAGTACATCACTCTTCGCTCGCCTATGCTCGTGGAGAACCACACGCAGATCCCCATCGAAGTCGGTGTCTATAGCCCTGATGAGGGCCACCTGCTCAAGATCGAGAAGGTCGCACCGGGTGAAGCCAGACCTGCCCCGGTTGGCGCTGCATTCATGCACTCCCTTGTCATCAGGCCTGACCAAGGTTTCGGATACACTTGGTCAAACGAACGTCTCTTCTGGAAAGACCTGCTCAAGCGACCCATTCGCACTTTGCAGTGTCAAGGCGAGCAAGACAGCAGCTCGCCTCCATTCTACTTCCAGATGCAGGCTTCGTTCGACAAGAATAACCCTCTAACAAGTGTATACCCGTACATGCGCATCCGTATCTCTGCACCGATCGAAGTTCAGAACCTTCTGCCGTTCGATTTCAAGTACCGCATTTACGAAAAAACACTCAGAAGGACTGGACTAATTTCCTCCGCAAGGGCGGCGTTAGCCCGATTCATGTTGTTGAGCTGTCGCATCTTCTTCTCATGAGCGTTGACATGCAAGACACACCGTTCAAGGCCAGCGAATTTGCTCAACTCAGGCAATAAAGAGGACTTCCGACGCGAGAAGACAATCACGGTCAAGGACAACAACAATCTGGACTTGCGCCTCAAGATCCACTACTACAATATTCCAGACAGTGGTGGTGCCTTCAAGATCACATTGTACAGCCCATACGTCGTCCTGAACCGCACAGGCTTGGAGCTCGATATCAAAAGCAAAGCTTACTTTGGCTCTGCGAGATCCGCAGCTGGACAAGCTCTTGTCGCGAACACCGACACCGATGCCCGCAAGGCTGCTCCCTTCATGTTCTCTTTCCCAACTGACGACCGCAAGAACCGTGCCCTGATCAAAATTGGTGAATCGGGCTGGAGTCAGCCTGTCAGTTTCGACGCCATCGGAGCTGCTGTTGATGTGAAGCTCCCTGCGGAGTCAGGTCGAGCAGAGATGCATGCTGGTCTGACCGTCCGAGAAGGTGAGGGCAAGTACAAGCTCACAAAGGTTGTTACAATAACCCCTCGATTTGTCGTCAAGAACAAACTTGCAGAAGAGATACAAATCCGTGAGCCAGGCTCCCCAGACTACTTTACGCTCAAGACAGGAGAATTGCATCCCCTGCGCTTCTTGAAGCAAAGCACTGGTCAGCAGCTTTGCCTGTGCTACCCAGGCGTCAACAACTCCTGGTCTTCGCCTTTCAACATCGCCAACACCGGTAGTGTGCACGTGAAGCTTGCCAAGGCTGGAGAGAGACAGCAACTCATTCGCATCGAGATCTTGATGGAAGACTCGACCATCTTCCTCCACCTAAGCAAGGAGACAAAGCACTGGCCGTACTCTATGCGTAACGAGAGTGACCAGGAATTCCTCTTCTGGCAGGCCAATCCGAACGTGGACGAAGATGAAGAAGATCGCTCCTCAGGCTGGAAGCCAATCCGTTACAAGTTGCCCGCACGTAGCATCATGCCATACGCTTGGGACTACCCTGCATCGAAGAACAAGAACATCATTCTAAGTGCAAACGGCAAGGAACGCCACGTCAAGATTGCGGAAATCGGCAACCTTATTCCGTTCAGAATCCCACTCGCAGCAGGACAGCGAGGCGAGCCAAAACAGAAGGTGATTGACTTGAATGTGGTCGCCGATGGTCCTACGCAGACTCTCGTCTTCTCCAACTACAAGCAGTCCAAGAGTTTGTACAAGCAGAAGTCTGCATCTGCCAGTGCGTCTACTAGCACTGGCTTCGAGGTGAAGGAGCAAGACGACGATGTCACTATGCGGGCTGGCATCCGTTTCGCAGGTATCGGCATCTCTCTCATCAACTCTCAACTGCGAGAGCTGGTGTACGTGACCTGGCGCGACATTGAGCTGAAGTACACCGATTCCCCGTTGTACCAGACGGTGGCTTGACTGTCAAGTGGATCCAGATTGACAATCAGCTCTACGGAGGCATCTTCCCGCTCCTATTCTACCCCAGTGTCGTACCCAAGACCGGAAAGGAGATGGAGGCCCATCCGATCTTCAGGTCTACCGTGACAAGAGTCAAGGATGATTCATACGGTGTGCTCTACATCAAGTACTTCACCTTCCTGATGCAGCAGATGACGATCGAAATCGACGAAGACTTCATCTTTGCTCTCCTGGACTTCGCCAAGATCGATGGCGCTTCATGGAGTGAAGAGAGTGAAGGCAAGTTGGCACCAGACAACCTCGACATTCCAGAGCCGCAGCAAGAACAGTCTGGCCAGGACATCTACTTTGAGCTGCTTCATCTCCAACCAATGCAGTTCGATTTGTCGTTCGTGCGCACTGAGCGTATCAACGCCGAGGATACTGGCAGCTCGTCAAGCAATCCGTTCATGTTTGCTGTCAACGTCTTGACTATGTCCATCGGCAACGTCAACGATGCACCGATCCGTTACAATGCGCTCATGCTGGAAAATGCTCGAGTATCGGTCACCGCCCTCATCAGCAACATCCAGAGCCACTACGTGCAGGAGTCCCTTCGCCAGGTTCACATCGTCATCGGCTCCGCCGACTTCCTCGGCAACCCCGTCGGTCTCTTCAACAACATCAGTTCTGGTGTTGCAGACATCTTTTACGAGCCCTACCAAGGTCTCGTCACAGACCGTCCTCAGGATCTTTCGGCATTGCGAAGGGAGCTAGTAGCTTCGTCAAGAAGTCAGTCTTTGGTCTCTCGGACTCTGTGTCGAAGTTCACTGGTTCTATCAGCAAGGGTCTCGCTGCTGCAAGTATGGACAAGGAGTTCCAGGATGCCCGCCGCATGTCTCGTTCGCGCAACAGACCAAAGCACGCTCTCTACGGCATCACGTCTGGTGGCAATGCTTTCGCAAGCAGTCTTGCAAGTGGTATCGGCGGTCTCGCTCGCCAGCCATTGCAGGGTGCTGAGAAGGAAGGTGCAGCAGGATTCATGAAGGGTGTCGGCAAGGGAATTCTCGGTCTCGCCACCAAGCCAGCCATTGGCGCTTTCGATCTTGCTTCCAATATGGCTGAAGGCGTGAAGAACACGACCACTGTATTCGACCAAGAAGGTCTCGACCGTGTTCGTCTTACTCGCTTCATTGGCATGGACGGCATCGTGCGTCCATACTCCCAGCGTGAGGCTCTCGGCCAATTCTGGCTGAAGACCCTCGACAACGGCAAGTATTTCAACGAAAGCTACATTGCCCACCTCGAGCTCAACTCGGGCTCTCAAGGCGATCGCAACGCCGGTGGCAATGCCGGTCGTTCCGCGCAAGGTGCCGAGGCGAGCATGCTTGTCCTCATCACGTACAACAGCATCATGCTCGTCAGAGCCAAGAAGCTGACGACCGAGTGGGACGTGCCGCTCAAGGACGTCCAGACCATTTCCAAGGAGCGCACGGGTATGAGCATCGTGCTTAAGGGTGGCACGAATGGTCCTTTCATCCCTATTGCGGACGAGACGAGCAGGAACTGGTTGTATAGGCAGGTGGCCGTGGCGGTGAACGCATACAACGACAGGTGGAATGCGAAGGGTTGAAAGGGCTTCGTGGGGGTCCTAATGCTTCATGATGGCATTTGTCTTTCTTTCTTATCTTTCTTCATTCATGACCATGAGTTTTCGATGATTTTGTTACCTTTTCTTCTTGTGAGCAGGGATACCCGATGCATCATAGCGTGTACATTCGCATCTCGGCTTACTAGCTCCTTTACCGTAATTTTCAATTGCAGACATGATTGAGCACTTCAAAAATGGAAAAGGCAATCCTGACGACCATCATCAATATCACTACAACGAGCCGATTGAACAGGTAACGAGCAGTTCAATACCGTGCGTTGTAGGACATGGCGTAAGAAGTCTACAGGAATCACTCTAATAACAACACACCACATCAACGTTCACAGCACATCATCACGTTGGACGTAGCCGACAATGGTAGGGACAGGTCAAGAATGACTGTACGCATCGATGGCACCACAACGGCAGATCTAGAGAAGGCTTTTGACATCAACTATCGATACGTTGCCGACAGTAGAGAGCTGCTGCACGACCAGCTCCTCAACGTGCTCGATGTGCCAACCGCAGTGCCAACCGCGTAGGAACCTGACGAGCAATCAAATTTCTACTACCGGCGCAAAGATGGTTCTGTGGCTATCGCTCTGTCTACCCGCCAGGCCCGTCATGCTTTGAAGTCGGTTTACGGTGCATGGGACCACACAAACGAGGTCTGACGTCAACCTGTACCAGAACATCGTGCTTTTCTAAGGACTAGTGATGATGACGGCAGTTGCTTTTGTAAGTGAGTGGATACCCGCGGGATGCAATGTGCGTTTTACACGACTAGCTGTTGTGATGATGGAGTAGGTAGGAAGCAGATCAGAGGTCAAGTGGTAGTAGTGACTTGGTCGCCATGGGAGGATTTCGTACGCGTGTTTGCGCCTATGCAGTCACCTGTAGCAGGAACAGGAACAGATCCAAAGAACTCCACTCCTACTTGACCAAAGCACGTCGCAAAGGCACACAACCCAAAGAAGTGAGGTAAAAGTGCCCAAGCTCACTTCTGAAGCATGTTCACATGCTCAACGTGAGTGAGGACAAGACTCGGCAGGTGCTACACTTCCTTTCAACCACCACCCACCCGCCACCTCTAACACGCCACTACCATGTGTTTCCCAATCAATTTCGCCCGACGAGTCCAGCGAAACACAATGCCTGAAGAGCCAAAAACCATGACCCCAAGCTCAACCCCGGCCAATTCACCACCTCGCCGCGCCACCCTCCTCGGCCTCCCTCCCGAGCTCCGCCTCCAAATCTACGACCGCGTCCTCCTCCTCGATATAGACTTCTGCATCGAACGCGCCTCGCCTCTAGCAACCACGCAACTCAGCCAATCTCTAAGCGAACGCTGGGACGGCGCCTGCGACCTCCCTATCAACATATTCTCGCAAACCTGTCGCCTGATCGCGACTGAGATCCGCTCTCACGCAGCTTCACTTCCAGCCTCCCAACGAGTGGCCTGCATCGAACTGCGCCCGCGTGCTCTGATGCTTTACTCCATCTACCTCCACCGCTTGCCCTGCCGCATCAGGCGACTTCGAGGCCTGGAGCTGGAGACGCAGATCTGCATGCCTCCCGTGTTGCCCGTCAGGAATGTGAGTACTTGGGGTCGCAACAAAGTCGCGGATCTGAGCGCTACTCTGCTACATTTGCTGGAACCAGGCAAAGGGATCTTAAAGCATGCGAGTGGCATGGCAATGTTACGTTGCGGATTCTGCCGCCTGTGGACGGGCGTTCCGTCAAGAGATCCATGCAGTCGTGGGCTGCAACTTATGACGAAGTTGAGAAGGAGTTTCGGGAGCTGTTGGGGAATGAGGTCGAAGTGCTGGTTAAACCTAAGTTGGGGGAGAGGAGGTTGACGGTGATCTGAGGGCAATGTTGGGTGCAGTGGTTGGCGATCAGCTCCCACGATACGCTCCTAGGTGACGCAGCTCGCTCGAAAACAGTCAATGAGGGCTCAGAGATTGCTCCAAAGATTGGAGCAGGCAGAAACCGTGACGAAATTACGGGCTTCATCGGTGCAGCTGTAATGGAGCTGACCAGTGATGACTGAAACGTGTCTGTTCGACACAAGGATACCAAGAGATGCCAAATTCGAGGTGGCTTCGACGACAGTCGAAAATAAGATACCGAACGCAATCGCACTTGAACCAAAATTGTCAAACACAGTCCATCAAAGTCTTGCGCTTGCCCTTTAGAAACGTAGGTAAGTTGTATTCGTGTCCGGTAAGCTACGTGTCGGTAATGAATCCTCTCCTCTGTCCCAGCATGAATCTATACAATGGTATCGGCTGCAGGGTTGGATGTTCGTGTCTGGCATAGTTTGTTGCTTGCAGCCTCACAGCTGACCAAAGCTCGTTCTCACGTGCTTCCTTTGCCTGCTTCAACAAGCATTGATATAGAGAAGCTTCCGCCACCTCTCCTGCTTGCACGTCGATCCGAGACGTGTTTCATTTGCGTACAACGCATAAACACCAGCTGGCAGCCTTGCCTTGTACCCCACCCTGATTAGCCATGGTTGTCATCGCGTCGAAGCGTGTACATGTATTTGTGGGTCAACCGTGTTAATCGACTCGACAAGGTGTGGACCACGCTCTCAAGATGCTTACGGTCCAGTGTCCTCCAGACTTTGTCATCCATCATTTGATATCCAGAGTAGTGATGACTCTCCAAGCATGCAAGATCGAGCCAGCGGGACCGCCTTTCTTCTCTATAAAATGTATAGCGGCGGCGGATCAGCGAGGTTGGTGCTGTCCGGCGAGGGGGAGCCAGGAAGTGTCGATATGGGTGTCATGGAAAGTAACCCATCGCATTCGCCATCTAGACATGCTTCCCCATTTCATGCTGCCTTGCGATGTGATCTTGCATTTCCATCCTTCACCACACCTGCCCTCGATCACTCAAGCCACTTCGCCTTCCCATCCACAATCAGCTTCTTCAGCGCCTCAACATGCTTCGTATGTACCTGCACCCTCAACCTCTGCACCTCCCCCCCTCAAGCAGCGTCTTGTCAACCCTCCTCATGCCGTCCCCAAAAACAACCTCAAAATCGCCCACCTGCTCCCCAACCCCAACACTCTCCGTAGGTGTAACACGACAAAACCTCCCCAGCACAGCTCCTTTTCCAATCTTACTCTGCACACCCACCTCCGTGGCCTCGCCAATAAGTTTTGCTTCAACCTCCGCCCCGCTCTCGACGCTCACGTAGCGCTCGAGTTCGACGTCGCCGCTCTGCCCTTCTGGGAGTCCGACGATGGCGCCTTCGGCTATGATGCAGTGTGGTCCGATTGTTACGCGGCCGCCTTCGGCGCGGATGCGGGCGTAGGGATGTAGGACTGCGTGTTCGGCGATTGTAACGGGGTGAGTGCCGGTGATCTGGGCTTTATCGGCTATGATTGCGGTTGGGTGGATGTCACATGGTGGACGGGCTGCGGGAAGGGTGGTCGAAGAAGAGGTTGTGGTGGAGCGTTTTGTGGTGGAAGGTCGGGTAGACATTGTTTTTGTTTTCACTGAGTGGTTTTGAGGGTTTGTTTGGTGGTGGAAGCTTGAGCTCGAGCTTTGAACGTCAGATGTGCCGAGGTGGGATCTTGGATTGATGTGGGCACTGTGCACCCGCATCAAAGGTTGCGATGCTCGATTTATTTCTTGGATCACTGAGTATGTGTTCGTATGATGAAAGAACAGCCTAAAACTAGAAATGAATTACCTCCCATGGAGAAGCACCTTCCTCTGGTTGATATGCTAGGTGACCCCAGCTCACTGCGATCTGATTTCCCTTTTGCCATCCTTCAGAGACCTTAGCCTTCCAAGCTATGAAGCCCGTTCCCACGCCATCACCACCACCACACTGTTGTAAGCTCGTAGCTTGTGAACAGCGTCATTGCTCATCTGTCGACTGATTTCGGCAGGTACGGGCTCGATCTATCGTTCGCTTCAATCATGCGCTTGGAACGGAAACTGGTGAATCGTTGCCGGGATGTTGCAGGCGTCGCGAATCTCTTGCCATCATTCGGATCTGTCACCTCGTCTTCCGCACCACGCTTTTTGCCTCGAGTGTGACTAGAGTCTCCATGGCAGGCGTCTCTTGAAGGATTTCTGAAGTCGCATCGAATGCCTGCGAAGCCTTCATGTCGAACTTCGACGGTGTTGGTGTATGCTGCGTGCTAGAGAGGTCGTCGTCATCCGAGGCAATGGTGGACTTCAGCTTACTTCTGCTTCTAGAGGCCGCTGGGGTAGGCTATCAGTAGCTAGATCTCTGATCAGACGCACGTTGGTCTGTACATCGCTTTCTTTTGGTTCGGCAGTGGCCCCATCATTGTACTGTTTCTCGTCAGCAATCACATGAAGTCATGATCAGCGTGTGAGAACCGGATACTCACGCGATGTCCAATGTGAGTCATTGGATCGAAGTAGGTCTCAAGCAAGCGGGCGAATGGACGGACCGTCCTGCACAGGCACGAAGAGAGCTTTCCCGGTGGCTCTATAACCGGGCTTCTTTGACTTCGCTGCTGCCACGATGAACCTGCTTTTCTTGACCAAAGCATGCATCTCGACGGCAATGTCATGCTCGATGCCTAGTAGAATGTCAGCATAATCCGAGGTGTTGAATAATGTTATCAGGTACTCACCCAATGCCACTCCCAAGTCTGTCTGAGTTCTCAGCCCGTTCCTGGCCACATGAAACATAGCACGGCGTTTCGTAGCAAGCGTCTGAAGGGCCTTGTAACGTTTCTCGTCTGTATCTCCAAGCAGACACCAGTAGCAAACGTGCTCATCAGGAAGGCGCGGGTCCTTTGCACCGGTGTAACCGTAGCAATGGAGATGCTGCCACGTGAAGCACACCGAACATTGCACCTGAAAAAATGTCAGAACGTTACCAAGCCGGGAGGCAAAGAGAATCACCATACCATCTCGCCCTCTTTTTTTCCGAGACCGCATTGACAAAGCATCGGCTGTCCGGATGCACTTCTGCCACCTACACTCTTGGAAAGCGCAGTCGCCGTTTGCTTGAGATACGATTTACGTGCTGAGAGTTCTTGTTGTGTTTCCATTGACAACAAAAATGTGCTCGTGTTGATCGGCGTCTGCACATTGCTCGTCCGAACAGATGTTGGGGTGACTGTAACGGCATCCTCAAACACCGACTTCTTGAAAGTGCCTTGCGTTTGTGTATCACCTTGTGTGATATGCTCGGACTGCATCATGTTCTTCAGGTCGCTGTTCATACTGTTCACCAGACTGCGTTGGCTCTCGTACTCGTCGATGTCATTTCTTGGCGTGATAGGGGAATTGTTTCTCTCTGAATCCCTCGACCTGCGCTTTGAGAAGGTGTCGTGGCTGACTTGAGGCATGTCGCGTTTAAATGGAGGTGGCGGCATTGACGAAACGTCGTTGTAACGTGAGACAGTGTTCGAAGAGAGTCTCGTGTTGCTTGAAAGCTCTTGGTCTTGACGGGTTTGCGAGGTCTCATCGTTCTGCAGGCCGGTGATTCTAAGACGAGTGCTAAAACCTTGTGAGTCATGATACCACCCCCTGCTACTGCAATTCACTTACTCGTGATAGCCCGTTGGATATCCCAAAGACCGCGTCTGGTTATGCCATCCTTTGGCCCGTTGAAAAGACAAGTCTTTCTCATCGGAAGGCGCAAAACCGTCGACATTCTTGTCTTTCCCGTCCTCGTGGTAGTAGACGAGCTCCATGGACAGTAATCGAGTAGCTTTGAGTCAATCAGCACAAGTAACGAGTTTGTAGTGTTCAAAAAGCTCACCTGGCAGCTCGGGAAGGTCTTCACACAGACTGCTCACTGTGCGTAGGAGCTGTTGTAATGCTGTGTTTGTGGCCTTGATAGTCGAAGCTACGTTGCCAGACGAGTCCACTGCAGCCCGCTCGGCGTACGTCGGCCATTTCCACGATTGGCGTAATGGAAGGTGAATGTGTAGGTCTCGAGCACTGAATTGCGGTTTTCCTTGTCAGGATGAATGAAAAGTTGCACGGCGCGTAGCTCTCCTGATTCGAGCTCTGGAAAGACTGCTTTCTCCTGCGAGCTGTCAGCATCTGGGCCTCGTTGTGGGAGAGGATCCACTTACAAGCCAGTCCAAGAAGATGTCGGCGCGCTTGCTGCGGTGACGTTGGAGTATGGGCAGAACGGTGCTGTGCACGTCTGCTTCGTTCTGCCGAGATGGCATCCGAGCAGCTGCGAAGTCCTCATACTGTAGGGCGTTTCTCGCATCTCGTAATAACGGCTGACAAAGGCCTTCTCAGGGAAAAGCTCACGCAGGTAGGTCAATGTACTCAGGGCGCCGTGCAGCATTGTCTGCACCAGTTGTATGCTTTGAACCTCGTTGATCGTCGTCATGACCTGCGTCTGACGCTGGCGGACCAGTTGCACGTTCGCCATGTCTGGGTGGGGCGATGAAGTGTCGTTGGCGAGACGCGGTGCAGGAGGTGTGGTCGAGGTTGAAGTACTTTAGAGCGGCATGGCAAGTGTGGTGGTGAATGAGCGGGTTTGATGGGTGGCGCATCTGCCTATCGCGCAAACAGCTTGCTACCTGAGGCCAGAGGACAAGGCCGGCGACCAAGACACGCAGGCGAGGAAGGCGCGACAGCGCAGGAAGGTGCGTCTCGGGCCAGAAGTGCCCCCACTGGTGGATGGGACTATTGATAGCAGCAGATGGTCCCTGGGCTCTGTGGTCTGTCAACGCTGACTCAAATATTGGGTATAGACTGCCATCAAATGCTCACTGCAAAGCGCATCTCACGTGGCATAGCGCGTCTGGATGCTTGTGGCCTACGTGTACCTCATGTCTGGCATGTGCTTCCTCAGCTCCATTCAGCACTCTGAACCTGTTCCATGCACGCAATACACAACTCCTCGTGCAAACGTGTTTTTGCCTCTTTTGGCGGCGGTGTTTGTACAGAACATGCACCTCTGACCATTGCCTTGGTGCGATGCAGCTATCCGTCATCGCCCGTGCACTGTGTGCCGGGCTACACCTTAGCGAACATTTTGCTTGCGGATTGTTCGGGCACATGCTTCATTCAGGTCAGGTCGATAGGCGCCCTATGCCGAATTCTCAGACCCAGGTCATACCAGACGACTTCGACAGCGACATGCCACGTATCGCCGCGACGGTGACCGCAATGCTTCACGTAAGTACACGAGCCTCTATCGGCAGTGACTGATGCAAGTGTCAAGCACTAATCACCATTGGGTTGTTGCTGCAATTGCTCTGGCAAGCGTGCCTTGGTGCACCCTTGATTGCGGGCCAGCTCGGGATCGACAAAGCTGACCCCCAAACGTCTGACTTCACCTCATCTCTTCACAGTGAGTCTCCATCTCTATGCAAACCACACTGCTCGTGATGTCTGTATTGGCTTCCATGCTATAGCAATCTGGTCATCAGTAAGTCAGAAGAACGGAGCTGCAGTGACTAGTATCTAACGAGGTGGAGAATCGCAATGATGGTCATGCGACACAGTACTCAACCATGACCCAGAACAAACAATTTCGACAGATCGACATAGATCGACACTCACTTCTCAGGCGAATCACTGCAATGGTCGAGTGCAAGCAAATGACAAGACAAAATGAGGCGTGGTGGTTGTCACCATGTTTGAGTGAAAGGTCACAGGAGGCGACCATAACCACCAAGCATTGTCAACGGCCCAATGGAGCAGCCTTGCCACGTGGGAGATTACCAAGTGAGTTTGCTCAGCAGATTGCGCGATGTCGCTATCTGAACGCGATCGTTTGCTCGTCTGATCAAGGCTTGTCTTGAAGAAGGACATCCGCTTCCAAATCAGGCCGAAAATCTCCTAAAGTTACGTTGGAACTGTATGAAGTTCAAAGGTCAAGGCCAGGTGACATGCCGATCCTTGACCAGATCTAGAAGTGAACGTTTGCTGTACACGATCATATCACCGGAACTGATAACAGTCTGAAGAGCTATACATACGCGCCTGGCCCACCCACCAGGCTGCAATCCAATTTGACATCTTGTGTGATTTTGGACGACATTATCGGGCTAACACCGCCACGAGGTTAGTCGTGCCTTCCTCTCTGGGACCATCTTGGTACACCGGTGTTGCGCCACACCAGCTCGGATCTCGAGCTAACCTCACCTCACCTCACCTTAGGAGTTCGATTGGTGGGGTGGCGCAATTTGTTTACACTCAGCGACTCGCCCACTCCCTTTCGCTTTTCTCTCTTCTTCCAAAATCTACCTTGCGATCACCTGTACAAGCCAACATACATCGACCAAATCTACCCAAAGACCACAAGAACCACTGCAAGCTCACCGACAGATACGAAAAGTCACTACTGGTGTCGTCGGGCTCATCGGCATACACCACTGCACGCGCATCAGCTCACTCGCCTCCATTTGTCATGTACGAGGACCATATGGACGGTGACATGGGCCACAGCAATGCCAGCCTCTTCGCATCTGCAGACGAGATGGCTGGCGCTTACACACCACACCAAGACAACAACGGATTCCCAAGTCTCTATAACTCACCCGCTCGCTCTGCTTCACGCGACAGTGACGATGATCACACTTCAGGCACTGGAGACGTAGAGCTCGATTACCCGATGCCTGAAAAGCCCGAAATCTGGAAACAAGCCGAACATCCCGACTCCATCAACAAACTGCTAAATATGACGGGTGACGTTTGTCTGGAGACATTCAGGGGCGCGGCCAAGATGTTGTCACACGCAAATCCTGACACCTTTCTGATGCCACTCGAGGTAAGTAGCATTCCGTCCTTCTTTGCGCTGAGCTGCCACTCACTCGGTATTGTTTAGGCCAGGTTCATCTGCATGAAAGTCGAGAGACTTGAAGACATGAGATACTGTCTCGTCAACGGCGCCGTCACCGGCATCCGGAGCTGTAATGAGCGCATCAACAAAGTCTGGAACGAGCGCAATGGCCAGAGAGTGTTCATGATGTTCTCAATCAGCGGCGCAAAAGAGTTCTGCGCCATGGCAGAGATGCTCGGACCGTCCTCGTCTGGCGGATTACCCGGATGGAGCAAACCTGGATGCGAGGGGTGAGTTTCCCAAGGCCTCCCTGCGAGAACACTATTAACAGAGTCACAGTATAATCTTGATCACCTTCATCTTCGTGAAGAACGTCCCGTTCGCGCTGATTAATCACATCAAACATAAGGCCAACGGGCAACCCGTTGCGAACATGTGGAACTCCATGATGTACCATGACAACACTGGCTACCACGTGGCCAGGATCTACTGCGAGCATCCTGTCCTGAGCTCAATCCTGGTCAATTACAGAACCGAGATGCAAGTCAACTACAAGTCGCAGTACCGTATTCCAACGAGTGGTAACTCTGCATACAGTGCAAGTAGCTATGGTTCGCGAAACGACAAGTCTCATGATCCGCGCTCCGCTACAAGGCCGCAGATCTATCGCAGCGGTGATCGCAATCGCCGCAGCAACAATCGCCACGCAATGCATACTATGCCGTGGCGCGACAATGGCATTCCACCGACCCCGTCCCATCAACCAATCCACTTTGTCCATGGTGGTGTGATCAACACTCCGACTCCAGGTGCGCGCCAACGTCGTGGAACTCTTCCCGGCATTGCCAATGTAGCGCACTCGCCGCCACCGCCGTTCTCGTTGACCAACACTCCATACAACACCCCTGGTCAGACTTCCAACAACACTACTCCGTCGTTCACTACCGAAGATGACCGCATGCTTGCTCAATTCGCCAGCTCTCGCGATGCGAAGAGATCCGATCCGAGTCGCACCCCTCGAGACTTCTATCCGATGGTGGCCACCACTTCAGATCCATTCCGTGACACGCGCGTGGTGTGCGGTGGTTACAATAACGCCCAGTCGCAGGCTAATATTGCTTTTGGCGGTGCGAATAATGGCACTCAATTAGGAGGCTATCACAGCCAGTCTTACAACGCTCAGTATCACGGCAATGGTGGCGCTATCAACGCGCCCGGCTCCTACGGCCCTCCTTCCGCCGGTCTGGGTATCACCTCTGGCGGCGATGAGATGTACGCTCACTCCAGCCAAAAGCCGCCGTACTCCAGCGAGAGAGTCTCCCACTTGCCTTCTCCTGCTACATCATCGCATCCCTCAAACGGAACCTCTTCGCGTTCCAGCGAGACGCGTGGGCAGCAGAGCCCCGACTTTGCCTCATCAGCACCTCCAGGGTCTTACGCTTCACAAGTCCGCAAAGGTCATGGGCATGGCCATCCCGCCCCTCCGTCCACCCCTGGCGCAAGCCAAAGCGCTTTCATCAACGCCTCGTACAGTGGCCAGCAGCATGTTGGAAGGCCCGGCAGCCCCATCAAACACAGTCAGTCCATGCCAGTCATGGTCGCACAGATTACCCATCGCCCTTCTGCGCAGCACCTGCGCACTCACAACGACGTAAAGTCGGAGGATGTCGAGCCCGCAGTCTCTGGGTCACCTAGCCTTCAGAATTGGGTTCACATGACACCCACCCAGGGTAGCGCCGCAGACTCTAAGCGCTCCCCAGATATGACGCTCACATTGAGGACTTCCACAGACGCGTTTGAGAGCCCTGAGAAGCCCGTACGCAGTGCGGATTTGGCTGATAAGCTCAAATGGCACAAAGCACAGGCGGAATTGTTGGCAATCGAGATCAAAATGTCCCAGAGCAGCGGCTTTCCTATTCACGAAGAAAAAACCGATCTCCTCAAGTGGCACAGCGCGAAGGTAGTCTGCCTTGAAGTCGAGATCGCCGCTGCCAAAAAGGAGCACGACAGTGCCAGCAGCGAAATTGCTCATGAAACGGCTAAGCGCCCTACCCCGAGCACTGGTACCCCTCACAATTCTGCAGAGTGGCCTTCTTGGACCACCAACTCCTCCGAGGAGTCTCGTTTTGTCACGCCTGAAGTTGGCAAGCACGGCCAAACACACCGCTCATCCTCGAAGAACCGCGAGGGCAAGACTACCCACATTGGTCAAACCATCCGCCACCGTCGTGGTGATGTCAGCAATGGAGGCTTCACTGGCTCCTTCGACGCTCGCATGAATGCTGATATCGACAACCTCATATCCAGCCCTACTCGTTCCAATGCAGCACTGGCGACTCGCACTCACGGCCACCCACCGCAGCGTACCCCTATGCGCGCCGCTCACGACCAGTACGACTCCTGCACCGAGGACCAGCACTGCGATAACGACGACGGCGATGACGCTTGCGAGTTCGCCTCCCAGATCGGACCTGTTGAGGAGGACGACGAGGTTTTCTCCCCTCGCGGCCGTGGATACTACAACCCCCAGCCGCTCCGTGATGTCTCGCAGATGAGCTACAACGGCGGCATCGAGCTCAAAGACGGCTATGGGCACAAGTGAAATACCTCCTTCGAAGATTCCATTTGTGCACACTCTTGTCGCAGAACAAGTATTTCATCGCTCGAACATTGGCATGGCTCCTGTTATGGAAGCATCTCTGTCATTGGGCATGGCATGGTTGGATCATCTGTTCGCAGCCAACCGACCTTCTTTCACTTCATGTGCACCATCTGCATCAACTGCGGATGATTGCATATTGTACTTTGTTCTTTCTCCCGTTACTTTTTTCTTCTCTCCCGTTACAGCACGGCACCTTCACTCAGACTGGACCTCGCGCAAGCTGTCATCGCAGCTCTAATCCCCTTTCCTTTCGAGAACAGCACCAACAGAAAAAGCTGAAAAGGAGATCAGCATCACTAAACACCGCGAATACACCCTTTCGAGCACCGCCTAATACTCCTTCGGCCTGGATCAAGACCGACCTGGAAAGAAACACAACGCAACCAGCTCTTACTTTTCTTGTTGAATACACACAGAAGCACCGCGGTAGAAACCAACGTCAAGCAACAGGAGAAGTCTTTTTGGTACTGGAAAGAAAACCAAGCACGCGTTACCCCCTCGAGCAGTTAAGAAAAAGCAGCACACATCTTCCACTTTCTTTTATCATGTCGTGTCACTCGAAGAACCCATGCAACCAATGGTCGCAAAGTGGGTTCAGAGAGCTGCTGTAAGGTAGCCTAGAATAGCGCACGAAAAGAATTCCTCAAGTCCATCTGTGCCGCATGCATATCATAGGTCTTCTTTAAAAACGCCGACTCCTCTCAACGCGTGAAGTCTTGCTTGGACAGTTGCCAAAGTCATCATTCCGCCGTGCGATTATTAAGTCTGAATGTGGTTATCTCATTGGAGGCCGTGATTATGTTGTTAGGTGAAAGGCCAGGGTAGGACTTCACTAGCAACTGAGAAGGGCCTACATGTCCTTTATTGTGATCCCAAAGGCAGAGGTATGCGCAGACTTACGAGCTAGTACTGCAAATATATACAATTTCCAAAGAAAAAAATGCTTCGCCATGCACATGCCTCATCTTGAGGAAGACATTCAAAACCCGGCTGTCTCCGTGATATGACAAAAGTCGAAATACTTTTCTCGAAGGTTACTACGACATTACTCCATGAACAATAATCATACATCTGCCTTTGCGCTGGTTTCTTCTAGGCTCTTCAGGCACTCTCTGCGCCAATACTATCTCCCTTCTCCGGCAAAGCCTCCATCATATAGCTCCTCCGCTTCGCGCTTCCATTCGGAACGTAGAACCGCTGGTCCAACGGCCAAAGACGTAGATGCAGAGAATGGCGATTTCCAGCATGAATCCGAAGCAGTAGAATGCAGCGCGCGAGTCGTACCAAGCGGGATCGTTCATTGGTCTTGGCGACTCCCAGGTCGTTCCGAGCTTGAAGCCTGAGATGGTTGTGGCCAGCATGCTGTCGCGGTCAACATGAGGGCTTTGATTTTGAGCGATCCGATGCCGAAAGTCTCCTCTCTATCCTCGGAGCGAGGTAAGAGGAATGACACTGCCAAAAGGACGAGTGGGACCGTGTCAAGACAAAGAGGAAGATGACAGCTGCGCGCTGACAGTCGATGCATGCTTGGATCGTCTGCGGATCGAGAGTATAGAACATGAGGACCGTTGCGGTGATGACCATGATCAAAGTGCCAGCGAGAAGCGCATAGCTGGCGTGGAAGACATGACAAGGCATGGTTCCAGCCGATTTTTGGGTGCATCGCCCGCAGCACTCGTTGTGCAAAGATGAGGTTGACCAGGTAGACGATGAGGACGCCGGCATTGTTGAAGATCTGCGCGGCGATTGCGACGCGAATATTATGCTGCCTTGTCCCCATACAATTCGCATGATGCACGTGACTGTTCGTGCCATGCAAAGCCAAAGAGGACTCCGCTGATGAGGAACTTGTGGTTTCGCTTGCGGTTTAATTGGAAGATGGTCATGTTCGATGCGGCGAAGCAGAGATAGAGGACCATGAAGACAACGGAGATAGGTATATCGATTCCGACGGATGGTACACCGCCCACTCCTGCGGTTCGTGGAGGGTAAGGAGGCTGTAAATCATGTTAACCAATTCTGTATCGAGAGGAGGCGTTCAACCACACGTACACCGGGCGGCTTTCCTTGCATGGTGTTGTCAGCCATTGGGTAGAGTAATGAGACCGATGGTCGTGCCACGCTTGGTGAAGTTAGGAGTCGTCTTTGTTGTAGTGCAAATCGATATGTCGCTGAGGACGACACATCGTTATATGATGAAAAGTGCCTGCACACATCTTCACGGGCTAGACCGAACCCCCGACGGGTTTCCATTGTTGTCCGGACTTTCGGACGAAGCAGACCTCAGTTGAAGGAGTGAAGCGTTTCAATTGATGTTAGAGGATCGCTTAGTGGCGCTGTTGTTCACAGGCCAGCGCTAGATCCCACACCTGAATCTGGTCCAAGCCACTGACGAGCGATGACCATAAGTCTGGATGTGGCATCTCGATCGTAGAATCAGAGCCTATTACTCTGCAAAGACCATTGATCTGAGATAGTATCAAAATAGCGTTATGTCGACATTTGTATTACTCCTCGAATTTGTGTAGCTATTACCAACTCCACGCTCTGGTGTAACATCTGCCCAAAAATGACATTGTTGCACGTAAACTTATGCACATAGACTGTCACAGCGTCTGGGGCGATCTATAAGCCACTGACCAAGTGCGTACGCTAATCTTCGGACGAATCGCATTCATCGGACGATTCGTCCGTAGCCCGAACTCCCGATTCGCAAAGCGACGTGCTTCCAACACCACGAGACTCCTTCGCCTGCACAGAACGGCGCTTGTGACGGAAGAAAGCTGTTGCACCGATACCTGGTATTATTAATGGCGATGGTTGCCATCCGCCGGCAAGAGAGCCGGTAGTCTCAAGTCCTCCTACCTCAGACAGTTCTCTTCTTGTCCGTTTTGCCTGTTCGTCCGGTTCCCAAGTCATGCCGAAAGAAGCAGTATCCACTTCGGCCATACGGCGCCTTCGAAAAGGCACAAGATCGTGCCAAGAGTGTCGAAGTCGAAAGCTCAAGTGTGAGTGGTCGGACGAACATGCTGGAACCTGTAACAACTGCACCGCAAGATCTCGGACGTGTGTTGCGCAGGGACCCGCTGTAGCTGTAACGACGTTCGAAACTACTCCTGCAACGGCAAGGGATCGCATTCGTTCACTCGAACAAGAAGTTCGATCTCTGTGGGACGCGGTCGGCCAGCTTGAGACCAATGCTTGTGGTAGCACTACTCGTGTTCCGGGAACCCGGGACTGTCCTATCGTACGCCTCAAGAGTACGAAGCGGAACCAGATTACTCGCAGATTTCGGGAATCTCACCGCATGCATCGGGAGCTGCAAGGCAATCAAGAGATGTGATCGACGACGGCAGCGAATTCTCCGTGGATGCCGCCGAATCTGAGCTCGATGGATTTGAGCTTTCTGCCTCACACCAGCCTTCACATCTACGACAGCTTTTCGACAATGATCTCCTCAACTCCCGAAACCCGGATGCATCGCCATGGGAACCCCACAGTCCCCAAGATGCTCGTCCGGCAGGCGAAATGTATCTGACTATCGCCCGCCGAGAGCTGCAAAGACTTCTTCCATCTCGCGAAGATGTATCTGCTATAGCAGGATTCACATTTTCCTGGATGAGCATATATACAGCCATGTTCCCTCGCATACGGATGCAGATCACTGTCGAGGAGATGCTCGCCCAGTACGACGAGCTATGCTCACCAAATGCAAACCCGATGTCCCTTGCTAACTTGCTCGTCTCGTTGGCTCTGACGATACGTCAAGTTCCTGCACACGATCTGAAGTCCCTGGCGCCAGGCTTACGCAACGTCAATGGCTTCGTAGATCAAGTGTCCGAGACAGTAGATCGCACCATTGTAAGCAATGACACCTTGGCTGCTACACTGGATGGTATTGAGACATCATTACTTTTTACACGACTGTAAGTTGCACTTCACGTAGCATTGCTTTTCTCCACAATCTCTGGAGAGATCAATACATCTCGAAATTCAGTGCAATAAAGCACGAGATTATGGCATCTCCTGCTAACGAAGAGTCCGCAGTGCTATGGTCAGCGTCGATGTCAGGAAAATGTGGATTCGACTGCGGCGTATCATAGCTTTGGCAGAACTCATTGGACTACCCAGCGCCGCTAAGACACTATCAACCGCAACAACACAACATCACAAATCTGCAGCGGCGCTATGGGAGTCCATCTGCGTCGTGGATCGAATCGCCGGCATGATGTTCAATCTGCCGATTGCGACGAAAGCCTATGCAATATCGCACAAGAATGTGATCGCTCCAGATGGGAGCGTTGACGTACAATCGTATGTTGCCCGCTTGACCGAAATTGCAATGAGTGTACAAGACCTGGACAATACCCCTCCTTGCGAGCAGCTAGGCATTGACCAATTGTCGCGAGTCTTCTCTATTGACGAGAAGCTTCGTAGTCTGACGGATATGACTCCATCAGTCTGGTGGACTCCACCACTCAGTCATATGACTCCTGATCGCTTGGTGCAATATTGGACGCACTATTTCACCGTAAGAACGCATCTCCGACTCGCCCTAGCAGATGATGAGACTGGACGATTCCGCTTGAGCTATAACACCTGCCTCAGCGCCTGTCAAAACATGGCACGGAGATACGTTGACCTGCGACCATTGCTGCCATCCGGCTTCTTTGCATGCAGAATCACAGACTTCCAGATCCTCCCGCCGCAGTCTTCCTGATCTTCGACAGCAGCAAAGCTCAATCCACATCCAGCCGACCTTCGCCTCAGCCGAATGCAAGCAGCGTTCTGACTGAACAGCTAGATGAAGCTCTAGGAAATGCATCACGCAGAGTCGGTGGCGACTTCGCAGGAAAAGCCAAAGTAGCGCTCCGATCACTTCAAACTCTCATGCAAGGGCCGCCGAGCGACGATGGCCGGAAGGAGATGACGCTCAACGTGCCGATGCTCGGAAAGATCTCAGTCAATCGAAAGACACAGCAGAACCACCCCGAGCACGTACATGCAACACAGACAATCACAGGCTGGGAGCAATCGATGCCGGAAACAAATGTTCAGATGATGGACAGTGCTGCTGCGCCCTTCTGGTCAATGGATGTCCTGGGCGATGACTTCTCGTTCTTGCAGGATGCGGCATCTACAGGTGATTTTGGACTGTCAGACTATAGCTTCTCGTTCGGAGTCCCGCCAATGGGATGATGCAGCTTGATGGTTGGCTTTAAAGAGCAAGAGCTGCAGTCCCAAATGAATCCGTTCAAGCCAGCTGGTATCGTTTGAGCAAATCGGTGGTTGTCAACGATGGAGCGCGAGGACGATCAACTACTTGCAAGATGCAATGTCGAACTTCAATCTGGCGTATAACGAGCTCGTTATGACCAGGAAAGGAATCTCCGCTACCTGGTTAGCTTCCTCGTAACACATGAGATCTTCTCCACGGATACAGAGATTCTCTGACTATACTCTATGCATCTCGCATCTTCTATGCCTTCATGAAAGATTGTTTAGCAGAACTGCTAGGTGTAGGTGTATAGTAGAGTATCGATAGCCTGCCACAACCATGGCTTCATATATCCCCTGCTTGAACTACTCAGTAAGTGAACGAGCACTATGACAAATTGATACTTGGCTAGATTGACTAAGGAGTGAAGTGAGTCCTACCTGAGAGTTGCAGATGAGATATCCCTATAATAAATTACTAACTACCTAAAGTGATTATTACTTAAAATATTTGTAGGCTGAACTTATCAGAACTTGAGTCTTGAGCTATTACTTAGGTAATAGGAATAGATCTTAAGCAAATTCCTTAATAGAGGGTCTCAGGATTAGACTACTTCTAGTTGAAAAGAAATGCTAGCTAAAAGGAAAACAAATTGAATTATTTCCTAGATAAAAGGTTTTAGAGTCAGGCTTCTTCTAGCTTAAAGAAGATATAGGATCAAGAGAATAGAGATTAAACTACTTCCTCGATTAAAGCTATTAGAGGAGGAGTACTTCTAGCTTAAACTGCATACTAGATAAAAGAAATACAAGCTAAACCACTTCTGACTTGAACGAGATTGGAGTTGAGCGATTTCCCACTTAAACTCGACTAAGGTTAAGCGACTTCCTACTTAAAAGAGATTGGGGTTGAGCGACTTCCCGCTTAAAAGTGATTGGGATTTAGCGACTTCCTGCTTGAAAGAGATTGGGGGTGCGCGACTTCCTGCTTAAAAGTAATAGTAGCTAGGTAAACTGATTTCTAGATAAAAGAGATGTAAGATAAAGGTATTACTAGGTAAATGAGATAATAAATAAAAGAAATACTAGATAGAAGAAATAATATATAGGAGATATACTACATTAAAGAGATACTAAGTAAGGAATATAGCAGATAAAGGGGATACTAGCTTAAGGGCTTACCAGCTAAAGGACATACTAGCTGAAGGAGGTACTAGCTAGAGGAGATACTAGCTGGAGGAGATATTAGCTAAAGGACATACTACCTAAAGGACATGCTGGCTAGAGGACATACTGGCTAGAGGAGATACTATCTGGAGGACATACTACCTAAAGGACATGCTACCTAACATAGATACTACCTGAAGGACATACCAGCTGGGGGAGATACTACCTAGAGGAGATACTGGCTGGAGGAGATACTACCTGAAGGAGATACTACCTGGAGGATATACTACCTAGAGGACATACTACCTAAACGTAGATACTACCTGAAGGACATACCAGCTGGAGGAGATACTACCTAGAGGACATACTACCTAGAGGACATACTACCTAACGTAGATACTACCTAAAGGACATACCAGCTAAAGGAGATACTACCTAGAGGAGATACTGGCTAGAGGAGATACTACCTGGAGGAGATACTGGCTGGAGAGCATACTACCTAGAGGACATACTACCTAAAGGAGATACTAGCTAGAGGAGATACTAGTTAGAGAACATATTAGCTAAAGGACATATTAGCTAGAGGACATATTAGCTGGAGGAAGTACTAGATAGAGGAATTACTAAATAAAGGAGATATCAGATATAAGAAATACTAGCTAGAAGAAAAATAAGATAAGAAAGATGCCAGATAAAGGAGATCCTAGCTAGAAAAGACATAAGATGGAGGGAATAGTAGGCGAAGGAGATATTAGGTATTAGAGACGGAGGCTGAACCACTTCTTAGATGAAAGGCGATAGAGGCTAAGCTGGTCTTAAGATAAGACGAATACTACGTGTACGACTCTGTTGACAAAACAGATACTCGCTGACTCTTCTTCTTAATCAGCCGGACAATGGTTTGACTACTTCCCAAGTGAGTCAGATGGTCGTATTCGTCAATTATTAGACGAGGCGGAAGGTATCTGAACCACTTCTTAGGTGAGCCAGATAGCCGTACCGACTATCCCTCAATTGAAGGCGATGGTGCTCTAAGCCGTCTCAACAAGAATTTGAAAATGACTACCTTTCAAGAAAAGCTTGATTAGAGGATATATCTACTACTCTTAGGTTTGATCAGATTCTTGTTATGTTACTCAGCTGATACATCTTACAATCCCCGTGCTATGTGGCGCTTTGAGCTTTCCATGCATCTCATTGCTTTTACAGTGTACTTTGGGACGTCCTAACTACACTAAACCACCAATGCCGTCCATGAAGCGCCAACAGCGGTGTTCCGTTCTTGTAGAGTGGACGGGAACAAAGAGTGGTGAGGTACCGGGCGAAGAATGAGGATTGGCTCGAGAAGGCATGCCGAAGTGACGCCGGACGGATGACGACAGTGCTGTTTCGACAAGGTAAGATCTAGAAGAAGTGCTGAGTGGGCGGCATGCCATGGATTGTACCAGTGACATTGGAGCAAAGTAAGAATTTTGAAGGGCTGCTATTCTGCAATGCCATCTATCGTTTGGTGTGTGCGGTCCATTCAAAGCCCACTCACTCGTAAATGATCCTGGGCTTGGGGCACGATTCAAGAGTCTGAATGCCACTTTGACTGGCAAAGATCGCCCGTCAGGCATGGTGAGCTGGTGGTCCAAGATGGCGCAGACTTGAAGAACATGAAGCAATTGCAGCCAAGCCATTGCCATATCCTATCGCTGGTGTTTCATGCTGGGTCGATCCTTCGGTTCCGTCGTGGTCCATCATTTTACACATCGGTGTGTCTATAAGTATCATATATGTGTGTCCTGATTGACAAAGAACACCACATGATGTGTTCAACCCTGTCCGCCAAGAGAGACTCGAATCCTTTGATGTAAGGTCACGCAAGCTCCATCCATCCGCATCTCAGGGAAGATTTCAGTATGGCCGACCGGAGTTGATCGATAAATTTGAATCAGGTCGTGGAGAAGCCGTCTATGACAAGCTGTACTCTGCAGCCGCGTCTGTTGTATGCGTCGACAGACATTGCCATCATAGGCTTGATCCACGACGCTCCGTCGGAGTCCGTGGTGTCGCGAATGGTTTGCTTGACACTCTCCAACATGCCCAAGGTGAGGTGAAGTGATTGCAGACCAGACATCTCAGAAGAAACAGCTTGAATAGATCGTCCCAATCGCGCTTAGTACGGCTGTTCAGATGTGGATGACGAGGTACACATTTTAAGGACGAAGTGGCGAATTGCTGGCAGTCTTGGCTGCGGCACCATGCGTGTGAGGAAGCGAAAGGCTGTGTGTATTTGTGTGAATTCGAAAGCGTTGGAGCTGTAAAGTGTGTTGATAGCTTCCGAGTATACTTGGCGGCAAGTGACTAGTAAGGCAGCAGACCTGTAGCTTGTGTGTACTGCTCTCTTGGGCTGGATGAAGGACGTTGAGTCGTAAGGCTATGGCATTGACTGTGAATTTGCGACTGCGTGATGCGATCGGGCACTTTGCAGATGAAATGATAGATGCGCGAGTGGTTGTCCCCAGCCGAGACGTGGATGGTCGACCCTCCCAAGACAAGGTCGTATATGATCATGCGAACGTCTAGTGGAAGTCTGGATAAGAAGCCAGACTCAGGCTGTTCAACACATTCTGGTTCTGAGCTCAGAGCTGCCAGCACTTGCAAACGTGCCATAATGAATCATCAGAAGAAGGCGGGGTCATCGTCAACGTTCTCGGCCGCCTGGGCGACCACCATGGAGGTAGACACCATAAGGCAAGCTAGCCAAGGATTGCTACTTTGTTGGCCCACTGTACAGAAGGACTGACATTGACCAGGACCTTTAGAGCCAAGTCGCCCCAGAAACCTGAATCAGTAGTCAGAAACGGGTTCAAGAAGGCTGTATCCATAGCGTGACATGGCGGAAGTGTTAGGACGAAAGCAAGCAGGCCGAAGGAGTACTGATATAAGGCTGAGATTCACGAACCGGACATGTCGACCATGGCTGCAGCCACTTTGACGTGACCTAGGGCACTGGCCTCTCGACAAGTCGATGTCTAAAATTGATGGCCTTCTAGGCTACAAGCAGCTGGCGAGTGGCTCGGGATACGCCAACAGCATGGCGATGGGCGGTGTTACACAGCTGCGTAGATTGCACACCGCGTTCTTCGCCAGTGATAGTGTAGATATGAGTATTGCGTGCGAGCTAGAATGCGGCTAATGGTTGAGGGTGGGCGATGGGACGAGATCAGAGTGATGTCGTGCTCGGTCCGCCAAGCACAGGTGAGACTCTGAACTTTGATCCGACCTTAATCACAGCTCTCGTATTTTGAGCCAGCCAGATGGCTGTATAATAATAACTGCTGTAGTCAGCGGAAGCATAACCACGCGTCCTTTTCTATGCCGGTGATCCGAAGCCACAACGATCAGATAATGCGAGTATGTGCTGAGCGCTTCAGATACTGCATATTTGGGGCTACGGGGTTGAGTTGTGGCTCAAGAGACAGGCAGGGTCAATCAGACGACAACATGAAGAATGGTAGATGGAGACGAAGCAGAGCACCGAGGCGGCTGTAGTCTGATATTACTGTTGATCTCGATATACAACGTGAGCATTTCCACCGCATGGACAAACGGCGGCGCGTGGGCTCCTGCAGGTGTTCGCGGAGATTGAGCAGCGCCATTTGTGGGGCTTCGGCAGCGATCGTCATTGCGCGCTGATGCTTTCGCGTAGATTGTCTGCATCACGGAGGCACAACACCGTGACTTCACCCGATAGTCTGCCTTCGTCCGGTAGCAGCAGGTACAAGGCGTTCTTGATGATGTGCGTCTCAACATCAGCATACCTCATCGCAACATCCACAACCACCAGCTCTCATCACCCGTGATGCGCATCCGACCAGAGCCCAAACATCTTTCGCATCCGCCAGCCTGAAGAGGCGCAAAAGCAACAATATGCCTCCCTCCTACTTCTCTCTGGCTAATCTGCTGCATCGCATCTCACGACTGCGCCGCCGACGTCCTGGTCATGTCCTTCCTTTTCGTATACCCTTCTTTCGTATCTTCTACAGCACCACATACACGACACTCTTCCTGATCACATTGGTGATCCTCGCCATTACTCCGGGCACCTTACTCTGGACATCGATCTCAAACGAAGCCTTCCAATATGTATTCATGATCGGCGGCACCTACGTGCTCACCGCGCTAATCGCCATATTCATCTACTCCTCACGCTTGTACACAAACCGATCTGTTCTGGCCGGCGTCGGCAAAGCATATATTCCGGTCGAAGATGGTGAAGTGGGACGGAACGTACGCAAGATGATCGTCTCACAATTGGAGCGCAGTGCGATCATCGCCTGGAGGCTAGGCCTAGAGATGCGATGGGCGAGGTCATGAAAGCAGAGAAAGAAGGATGGCTGAGCGGAGAAGATTTACAAGAAGGAAGTGTTGGTCGCGAGCAGTGGACAGTCGGCACAGCAATCGTCATCGATCCGGCCAACCCTCCTTGGGGCACAGTTTCCCATGCAGGGTGGACTGCTCCCACGCATGCGCGAGGCGAAACTTTGGGCAACCTACAATTTGCGACTGTGATTGCCGAACTTCCGCATTTGATCGAAGCAAAAGCTGTGACATTGGCGCCAGCGGATCCGAATGACGAGGCTGGGTTCTTTAACGAAGAAGAGGATCCAGTCGCGATGCTCTTGTTGTGGAGGCACTTCGCCGGCAAAAGACCATGGGTTTGAGGGAGTATCTCACACAGCTCTCATACCTTGGCCTTGTCAACCCTCCCTCTGTCGGCCAGGAATTCCTCTCCATGTACGAGAAAGCCCGCTTTTGTGGTCGGCCGTGTTCTGAGAGGGAGTTCAATAGCCTGATGGCGACATTCGCTCAGCTTCTCGAAGGAATGGTCGAACTTCACCCTGGCATCGTCGCCGAGATCCGAGCACAAGCCGGCAGTCATTCCTCCTCCACCTCATCCACTTCCTCGACTATGGATGCCGATGGTGCTAGTCTGGCCATCTCAGAAACTGCAGGCAGTGTACTTCACTTTGCTACACCGGATCCGCCTCGATCTTCAAGCAGCAGCTCCAGCAGCGCTCACAGCCCGGTGACTGCTCGAACTGCTTTCTCCAGGGCGGTAACTCCGTATATGCAGAACAGTGAACTTGAGAGCGAGGAGAGCTTTAGTTCTGTGATAAGGAAACCCGCCACCGAGGAGGTCGAGACACCTAGGAGTCACGGCGACGGTGTCTTCACCGCAGCAGGCAACCGCTCAGATTCGCCCAGTCTGAGAACCCTGGACAGTGATGCAGGAAGCGTACTGCATCATCGCATATCGAATGGCTGAACACCCGGTTGAGCGTGATGACGGATCGAACACGAACATTCCATTGGATTCTCAAATCATCAAAATGCGAGATCTCAGGATCGCATTTGCCGACCATGTCATACAGCGGCCCAAACAGCTCTCATTGGTGACTCTTTTGCGCGCTGCAGACATGTCTTGATAAACCAGCCTGGCGCGTGCCACTGCCGCTGGCATTACTGATGTGCAGCAACTGAGCCAACCACTTCTATGTTTCTGCCAACAATATGCCAGATAGCCCAGGCGCGGTGGCTGTTTCTTGTCAGAGGGAGCTGGGATCTATCTGCGTGAATTGCAGTGGAGCAAGGCCACTGCAACACGACTAGGACGCTAGTGATGACCGGCAGTTTGAGGTTACAACAAGCATGGAGATGTTGGTCCCGAAAGGAGCCGGATGGAGCTATAAGCTTTCACCATCAGAATCGCGAATAGCCTGAAGGAGGGCTATAATTGACGCACAGATGGGACATGCAAGTCTCAAAACTCTATAATCTAAGAATGTGGGCCGGTGGCACCGCTGCAAGCCTCGAGGGAAAATTCATAAGTGGGATCAAATTGGAGATAGCGTCCGCAATCCAGGGCGAGTATGTAGTAGCAATCGCAAAGTGTCATGACAATGTATTTCGTTTCACTTCAGTTGCCCTGCCGCTTGGACAAGACATGACTCGTGAACAAGTGAAGACGCACTGAAGACGTGCGACCTGTCGAACGCAAGAGCCTCGGCTCTGAAGAAAGTTCCACTGGGCTGCGACCCAAAACCTAATACTTTATCAAATGACTCGCGGCCTTCCTCGAATGGACCTAACGTGCCTGACATGATTCTTGCTCGCATGCGAGTCCAGCAGCCGACTCTTACCTGCGTACACTCGGAACCATGAACCCGCATCCTTCTGGCTCTGCCTCGCCCTATCCTTTGCCGCCGCCGGGCCAGCATCCACAGCATCTTGCGCCGCAACACCACCCGCAGCAGCACCACCAAGACTACCAGCAAACCGCCGCCGCCGCGCTCTCGTCGGCACCTCCATCCCAGCACCAGCACCATCACCAACCGCAGCAGCACCAACAGCAGCAGGCCGCGCAACCACACATCCCCACTCCGAACAACACTGCTGCTCCCAATGGCCGCAAGCGCAAGGCCGGCCAGCCTGGGTCGCGAGGCGTGGCGAACCTGACGCCAGAGCAACTAGCTAAGAAGCGCGCAAACGACCGGGAAGCTCAGCGCGCTATTCGCGAGCGTACCAAAAACACGATCGAAGGTCTTGAGGCGCGTATTCGAGAGCTGGAGAGCCAACAGCCGTACCAAGAGCTACAGCGAGCGCTGGCAGACCGCGATCGCGCGCTGCAAGAATGCGAGGAGCTGCGGACACGCCTGGCCGCCGTCGCTGGCATAGTCGGCAACCGTGAACTCGGCCTGGGCCAGACGGGACTCAATGGTATGACTTCGCCAGCCGCCTCGAAAGATTCGCTTGCCAACGCTTTGCTTACGCCAGACGGCACAGAACTCGCCGCCCTGACTGCTCAGCAAAGCCCGCTGCCTTCTACTGCTGGCCATTCGACGCCCTCGACGTATCCGCACCACCAGCCTCCGCCTACGGCCCAGCAGTATGCCCATCCCCCGCCTCAGCAGCATTTGCACCCTGATCTTCGCTCACCAAACCACTCAAGCACAACTGGCTCGCCAGGAGGAGGTGCTTCGTCTCACTACCAAGGCTCGGAAGCATCTGTACGGAAATGGTCACCTAGTATGGAGCCTCAGTCGCACCCAGCGCATCAGCAATACCCGCCAACATCTGTCTCGTATGAGCAGCAACGATCCGTGCCCGCTGCACAAATGCAACAACAGACCGAGAGCAATGGCGAGCGTCTTGGTGTGAGCTTCCTTTGTGGCGACCAGCAGCACAGCTCACCTATGCTTAACAAACCTGCCACCCTTTTGAGCACCGAAGCCAGCCAGATCATTTCTAACCATAGAATGACATGCCCACTCGACTACCTGCTTGGCGATTTTATTAAAACGAGACGTGCTCAAATCGCATCTGGCATGGCCTTATCGCAGGTCATCGGCCCAGAGAAGCCCTCCCTTCTCAGCATGACCCACCCGGAAGCCAAGCGATCCTCTGCCGACTGCCTCACACCCTTACTCCTCGATATTCTATCCAAATTCCCAGATATTGATCGCGACCCAGAACGCCTTGCTGTCCTCTACGGCATGTACTACATCACACGCTGGTTCCTCTGCCCCTGCGAGCCATGCCTCGGGCACTGCCCAGACTACTGCCGTCCCTGCCCGGAAGCCAGCGAGTACCCACACCCAGTCTGGATCGACTGGCTGCCCTGGCCGTCCATGCGTCGCAAGCTGATCCTTGCCCGTACGCCCGGCACGCAGATCAAATTTGACGACTTCTTCGTCACCTTCACCTACACGATGAGCGTCAACTGGCCTTACCCGCAGAGCTCGTGTATCACAACCACCCCTTCAAACATCCCTGGGGAACCTCCCGTCGTCGAGCTCAGCCAGCCTTTCATCGATCACATCCGCCGGCTGGAGAATTGGAGCCTGGGTCCGGAATTCGCCAGCAATTTCCCAGAGTTGGTGGACGAGCATGTACGGATTGTCGATCGGAAGAAGGCGCGATGAAGTGATTTGGATTTTCACGAAATTCGTTCAAGGAGTTGGGTTCCTCTTTTCACTTTCTGCACTTCTTTTCATCTTTCAACAAGCGACTGCGAGCGCGGCGTTCTATTCTCATTCCAATTCCATGCTTTTCAATTTTGATTTTGATCTTTGGTGGCAAGAGATGACACAGCCCGAGGCGAGATATACCACGATACAACAATACTACACTACTGCATGGCCCATGGTCGGATGTTTCTTCTTTAAACGTACTATTGTATATATTGCTCTTATATCCCTTTTGGCACTGTATATTGGCATTGTACACAGTCCAATAAGCATTCACTCAACAGCCCGGTCTGCCTCCCTAGCACCCAACGTACTGTCATGACAACGGAGAAAGAAAATCCTCAAGCTTCTTATGTCTAAAGAGCAGCCGCAGGCCACATGAGCAATGCCTCCAAATTCTTTACCACACAATGACAGGTTTGATCACCTACATGTACTTCGTCAGCAGATGCACGGCCGGACACTCTACATGATGTGTAATAAATACATAATACTTACGCTTCCGTCGTGCATAGCCCCTACAGCTTTGTCGATTTCTTTGTACGAGAAGAAAGTGCAAAGCTTTTCTATCGGGAAACTGCCGGCCCTTTGCATCTCGATCAGTTTTGGTATGAACTGTTTCGAGTCAACGGTGAATTCATGCCCTAACGTTCTGACGATCAGAACTTACCTCATAGGGGACGCTGTCACCCTCAGTGCACCCTATGAGTCGCTTGTTCTGCAGCATGAACGTCGCGGGGTCTAGAGATACTTTGGAACCTGCTGGAGCCATGCCGACCGAGACGGCCGTTCTTGGAAAAGTTAGCACAAACTTTGGTCGTATTGTAACTCGGACAATGTTACCCTAGAGGTGCAATGCACTCGATAATGGTCTCAATGACTTTGGGCACGCCGGTGCAGTCGATACAATACACTGCTCCTCCGTTCGTGAGCTCTGCTATCTTCTTGGCATGTCCGGCACATCTTTTGAATTGATGGTGGTAGTGGCGCCGACTTGTTTTGCCATCTCGAGTCGACTTTCGGTGAGATCGACCGCTATGATCTGTTCGACTTTCAAATGTTTTGCTCCCATCACCGCAGTCAGACCCACACTTCCCATGCCGAAGACGACAACACTCTCGTCTTCTTTGGGCTTCAGGATATTCAGGATCGTTCCCGCGCCCGTCTGGAATCCACAACCACAAGCTGCATATATCCCCATATCCTCAGCCTTGCCAGGGAATTTGACGACGCAAGACTCTTGCACCAGGCTCATCCGCGAGAAGCTACTCTGGGCCAAAGAACGGGGCTTTCAATGCTTTGCCGTCTGACATTCGCGTTGAGGTTGTGCTGCCGTCAGATCGCGTGCCCGTCAGATTTAGCATTCCGTTCTGGCAAGTGCTTGGATGGCCAGTGGTGCATCGCTTGCAAGTCCGACAGAAATAGGCAGAGAGCAAGACCGGATCTCCAACTTGTATGCTCTTGTCGTGAACGTTGGCACCTATGGCCCTGACTATGCCAGCTCCCTCGTGGCCAAAGATGGCAGGCGGGTCGGCAAGACCTGGAAGCAAGTTCGCTTGCCAGACCAGCTCCTGTGGAATGTCAATCATACATGGTAAGCTGCTCGCAGAGACACACTTACTGTATGGCATATCCCCGAATACTTCATTTCGATGAGAAATTCATTATCGCGCATCTCGTCGAGAACAATCGGTGTTAGCTTGAATGGAGCATTTGGTGCATCCACGACCAAAGCTTCGGTTTCGATACTCTTTGGTAGACATGCTTGCTTCTTCGCCTTACACAGCAGGCGAGTAGATGCCTTCGAAATGTGAAAGCACGAAGCTGGGTAATCGCTCTAGATATGATGTGGCTGATGTTGAACGGTCAGACGCTTGCAATCGCCAGGATGTTTCTGATCAACCCAGTAGTCCTTTTGATCTACAATAACGCCTTGATTGCAGGGTCGAGATACACACATATATACATGAAACACTCAGAGCACGGTCTCGATATACATGCCTACTATAGTCTACGATCTTCCGAACTACGGTCTGTTTAGCTATTGCTCGGCTTGTGTCTCTTGCATAGCCGGTGACCCCGCAGGAGGATGTGCTGTGCTGTGATCAACAACCTAGGTATACAAGGAAGAGTAAATGTGGGTCGCAGACTTGCTACCCAGTCTTGCTTGGCTGCTCGAAGAAACCTGATCCCTTTGTCCAAGGGAGGTCGATATCGAGGTTGTGGTTGAGAAGGGGGAAGTTGCACTTGTGTTGTCAACTTTGAAGACGAGCATGGAACATGAAGCACGGACGTGATGTCAGCGTCATTCACGTCGCCTGGCAAACCAATCTAAAACGCAAAGCACATCGCTTAAACAAGCATGTCAGAAACGAAAATGCCTCGCTCTCCTGTCGCAATCATTGGTGCTGGTATATCTGGACTGGTGCTAGGCCAATGCCTCCGTCGCAAGAATATCCCAGCCGTCATTTACGAACGCTTGAAATCCAACCCAACACGGAACAATTACGGGATCACCCTGGACAGACCAGTATATAAATCACTGCTGGAAACTTTACAAACCACCGAGGATGACTTCAGGCGTCAAGTCGGTGTGCACCATCCGTATAGTGACGCGGTAGCTTCGGACAGTGGACGATTACGCGTGAACCGCGCCGCCCTTTCAAACATTTTAGAGAATGGCCTCGACATACGATGGGAACACCAGCTGAGCAAAATCACTTCCACCGGCGAATCGCGATCCGCCGTTTTCCAGGCTGGAGCTCGAGAGTCTATTGAAGAGTACGACCTGTTGATTGGTACCGATGGCGTGCACTCAGCGACACGTGCCCAGCTTGATCTTCCCAAATCAGCCTTCGACCTCGAAGTGCTACCCTACATAGTCTTCAACGGCAAGCGTCGCATAAAGTACTCAAACTTTCCCAAGGAGCTCCTCGAGTGTTTCGAAAACCCTGACGGCGTCTCGCACGCCCAAGATGGTGCTGTGCTGTCCATTAAAGCAGACTTCTGGGATGTAAAGAAAGAACTCGTTGCAGTGAGCTATACTCTGTCCAGAGCTGCAAGCGAAGCAGACCAGCCAATGCTTGACCGCAACATCAGAGACGCAGAAACACTAGCAGAGCGATTCGTGGAAGAAGTGGAAGATCTTGGAGAGCTGCCGTCGCCGTTCGATCAAGTCTTCAACCCCGAGACAATGTCCCAAGACAGACTCTTGCACTGGCTCATGCGCTCGGCTCTGGTGGAAGATAAGGCTTTCAAGGATGTTGCTTCCAATCAAGGTGTCGTTCTACTAGGCGATGCAGCACACGCACAGCCAATCCCTGGAAACGGTGCCAATCTAGCGATCGATGATGCCCTGGCACTTGCACAACATATCAACCAGGCCGGCGAGTTGGATGTCTCCGCTTTCCTGGCGACACGATCGCAGCAATGGGTCGATGGGAAGCGCGAGAATGAGCGGGCGTTGGAAGAGTCGATCCACGGTTACGATCCCAAGGCCAGGATCTGAGTGAGAAACCTAAAGTGAACTGGGAGACTTGTAGCCGTCGACACCTGGTTCATCATCGTCTAGGCGGCCAATACAGTCATCGCTTATAAGTCAGCGCAAGGCTTCTCAGCGGCAACTGCCACTATCGTCCAGACAAAGGCTTGTCCAGACGAGGCCAAGGATAGGACTTCGCTAGTACTTGAGGGGTTTCCGACTAGCCTCTATATCTGTACGAGTTATAGTTACAGAGGCCTACACCTCTGACCGCTGATATTGGCATACTGCGATATTGAGCGTGCGAAAGTACTGTGTGTGGCAGATACAAGCACCGTCGATGGTATGCCCTCGAGCAGCTGTGCAAGTATTAAGCACCAGGCATTGTGGACAAGCTCGATTGTTGAGAAGGATGGACAAAAGATTTCTGGGCATGGCCATTGCCATCGCTGGGATGGTACTACAAATCATCTATCTATCAACACATCTAATTACCATTCAAATTCTTCTCCAACAGCTTCACTGTATCTCTAATCTTCGGGTCATAGTGCAGCCTCAATAGCTCACCTTCCCAAACGGTCGTAGCCATGGGATTCGCGCTTTCTAATGAACCAAGCGGATCAAATTTACCATCTCCCTTACGATCCTCTGTGTGCCACAGAGTCATCATCTTTTTGGCGTGGACTCTGCTCACTTGCTGCAACAGGCTCAATGTTGCCTGGGAGCTCTTCTGTGGCAAGTGTAGAGCTGCGGTCTCTAGTTGCTTGTGAAAGCGGCGATTCGTAGAGGTGGCACGGAGCGGGTGTTTGTGGGTGGGAGGAGAACGGCTTGCAGGGAGCGGAGGAAGAGGACAGTGGTAGTGGCGACGTTGACCTTTGTGCTTGCTGGTGCAGGGATCTCGAGACCGTTGGGATCACGACCGTGTCGTGTCTTAGCGCTGAGCTCGAGATCTGGATCTTGCGAGAGAGGGAGGATGATGTTGTAAAGGTGTTTGATGAAGAAGTCGAGGTCGAGATGGAGGGAGGATGCGGACTTGATCACGTCCATCTGGCCGTGCAAAAGAGCAAAGGCGGTGGTGATGCAGAGAAGCGTCTCGCGAAGGGCGTTGCGGTTCTCATCGAGGTCGTCGCCGGTCTCAGTGCGAAGATCGACGGAAGCCTCGTTGATGAGATCCTTGAGTACTTCGAGGATGTCGCCGAAGAATTCCTGGTTGATCAGGTGTGCGAATCGAGCCAGACCTTCCAGTACAGCGCCCATGAGGTGGTCCACACGCGCCTTCAAGATGCGGAAGTAAGCGAGGAAAACGAGTTTCAAGGTCTCTGCTTGGTTTTTGTCGCGCTCCTCGAATGACACGCTGGCATCAGCCACCTTCATCTCACTCTCAATAGCTTTGCGCTCTTTGAAAATCTTGCGCTCGCGCTTCGTACGGAATACTTTCTTCTGTGAAGGTTTCTTTGTGGGCTCCTCTTCTTTGACTGGCTTGTCAACACGCTCGCTCGAAGCTTTGCCACTGAATTCGTTCAACAAGCGAAGGTGGAGTAAGGTGTTGAGAACGCTCTCGTGGAACTGCCAGTTTCTTGACTTCATCATCTTCGTGAGTTGTGTAACGACCTCCAAGCTGATAAATCCATCATCTTCCTTGAAAGTGTGTTCCACGGCATTGAGGCAACGGGTGTAGTCCTGGTCCTTTGCTGAGGGCATACGAAGGGAGAGCTTTCCCACGACGATGGCCACAAGAATGCTTCGCTCGTTGAAGTGGGAGACGTTCTCCAGGAGAGTACAAGCACATGCGATCGCGACGCTACCCAAGCCAGCAGTATCCGCATCCTTGGCTCCACTGCCCTTTGCCAGTCCCTTCAAAACTTGGAGGTAGCTCTTGTAACCATTGAGTAGTCCTTGCTCGAAGCCACGCAGCTTCCTCACTTCTTTGCTAACCTTGTTGGTCATATCGTCCGCGCCAATCGGTCTGATGCGGTAGCCGGGAATGATATCCTTGAAAACTGCAAGCATCGTGCCCAGGCCCAACTTCTTGACTGTAGGGTTCTTCGACATGGTGATTTCTGCCAGCGATCCAAGCATGCCGATGTTGTCCTCCGGGTCTTCACTTATAGCACTCGCTATCCGCGCCAAATCTTCCTTTGCTTGCAGGATCTGTTGCTTTGACGACAGCTTCGGTACCTCTGGCTCTTGCGGTACCTCTTCCTCCTCCTCCCCATCGTCGCTAGCCAAGAAGCTGTCGGCATCGTCGTCCTGAGGCGCAGGTGCAGGCTCGCGCTCCTCCTGGTCTACGATGTAACCATCGGCGGTCTTGATCGGGAGCTTCTTGTTCTTTTCGTCTTTCTTTCCCTTGCGTGCCCGCTTCTCATAATCCTGTTCCAGGTTCCAGCGGGTGAATCCAGTGGCGGCGGTGCCGTCGTCGCCAGGAGGGCTCAGGCGCCTCTTTTTGGCGGCGGGTTCCCTTGCCATTGCAAAAATGTGTATATGGTATCACTGTCCTTGGTGTAAGAAATTTGTTGGCTGCTCTGTCCCTGGCAGCTTTCCAAACTTCACCGAGCGAAGTGTGGGGAAGGCTCACTTTTTTCCAAAGTCCGAGGCGCCTTTGCGCTGCTGCTGCAGTACACCAACACTCCAACATCACACCCACATCTCTCGCCATGCGTCCTCTGACAGACTCCGAGACCAAGACTCTCTTCGAGAAGCTGGCCAACTACACCGGGCGCTCGCTCAACAACCTCCTCACCGACACAGCGCCTGCACCCGGCGGCAAGGCGCAACCCGATCGCTATGTCTTCCGTGTGCAAAAGGACCGTGTCTACTATGTGCGCGAATCGCTAGCCAATCTGGCCACTTCTGTCGCTCGTGACAGCCTCCTCTCGCTCGGAACCTGTCTGGGCAAATTCACAAAGACTGGAAAGTTCAGGATGCACATTACTTCGCTGGACGTCATTGCGCCGCACGCTAGGTACAAGGTCTGGGTCAAGGCCAACGGCGAGATGCCCTTCCTGTACGGTGGACACGTCGTCAAGGCACACGTTGGTCGATGGAGCGAGGACTGCCCTGAGCACCAGGGTGTTGTGGTCTTGAGCATGAACGACACTCCTTTGGTAAGTCCGCATTGAAGAAATCAATCATTTCCGGGACGATCGCTGACAATCTTCAAGGGCTTCGGCGTCACCGCACGATCAACTTCTGAAGGAAGGAGACTCGACCCGACTGGCATCGTTGTCTTCAGACAAGCCGACTGCGGCGAGTACCTGCGCGACGAAGACACGCTTTTCTCCACTTAGAAAGTGTTACACAAATTTGAAGTCCTCCTCGAACCCGGTAAAATACCTAACAGAGATGCCTGGACGCCAGCACTTGATTGCGCGAATAGCCAGGAGATATTGAACCAACGCCCAAAGTTGATGCAGATCAAAGAGACGAGACGAAACAATACCCAGCTACATTGGTCATTATCCGGCTGGAGAGCCGAACCACTCTGGCTTATCAGAGTCAACCGATATGGGATGCAATCCCATGACTGAATTGAAACGGCTACTACAAGAGAGAGCATTAGTCGTACAAGAAGATCTGCGAAACGATAAATACGGGCTAAGCGGCTCTATGGGCGGGTAATTCAAGAAAAGCTTCTTTTAGCCGCACGACGGCACATTTGCAGACCCCGAGGTTTGTTATCTCGATTTGCATCAAGAGACCCCGCATGTATATTATTATATCATTCAAGCCACAGGTTTAGAATATAGCTGTTTCTCAAATTCCTGCTTGCTCTCGATACATCCTCAAAGTACGCTTCTCAGCCCATCTGTTACCTCAAATCAAACTGTGTTCCTTCGCTCCATTGATCGATCTGTTAGTGAAGGAACCCTTCAATTTCAGCTAGGCAGAGATCACAAAATGCCTACCTACGTTGTCACCGGTAAGCAAAAGACAGATGACCATAGATATCCAATTACTGAAGAAGTCGACCAGGCGCCAATCGCGGTCTCGGCCTCGAATTTGTCCGCCAGCTATCGCTCGACGAATCCAACAAGATCCTCGCCTGCGTTCGCTCCTCATCTTCCAACCTGGGAGATCTCAAAAATGTCGCCTCGTCATCCACCCAAATTCTAACCTGCGACACGGGTGATCTCGACTCCATCCGCTCGTTCGTCAAGGATGCAGGCAAGGCTCTCGACGGTGGCAAGATTGACTTCTTGCTCAACAACGCCGGTATAAACTCCGTCCCAGAGCAGACCTCGCTCTCCATCAACCCATCAGACCTGGACGAGAATATGCGCGTAAACGTGATCGGCCCTGCTAAGACGACGCAATTCTTGCTAGAAGAGGGTCTGCTATCGTCTTCGGCGAGAATCATGAACATGACTTCTGGCCTTGGCTCGATGGTCGTCTCGCTGTCTATCGAGCCGCGGAAGTGCGCGACGTATTCGATCTCGAAAGCTGCCCTGAACGCTTTGACCGTGCAGCAGAGTGGTGAGGTGAGAGAGAAGTTGGGCAAAGCGGTTATCATCTGTATGGATCCTGGGTGGGTCAAGACTCGGATGGGAGGTGCAGGGGCTGTGTTGGAGGCAGAGGAGAGTATTGGTGGGATGCTGAAGTGTGTGCAGGGTTTGACTGATGAGAGTAACGGCAAATTCTTCACGTATACTGGAAGGAGGTTCCTTGGTAGAGTTGAAACACCATTCGACACGTGGGAGAAGCCTGGTGGTGCAAGACGTATGTACAATTAGGCTCATAGCGAGAGCATTAATGCCATATTCATCCCATCATTTTTGCTTTTCAAGCATTTTCTGGCCTCCTCAGCTTCTCGGCATCCTTTGCACATTCCTCCGCCATTTCGGCCTGCTCATCCGTCTGGCAAACCAGAATCTTCTTGTTGGCGCCCTCGCGGCCGATCTCTTCCACAACTTGACCTTCCAGCTTGCCGTTCCTGCCACCATCAAGCTCGAAGCCCAGACATTTCACCTTGTCCGCCACCGCCGCTCTCAGTCCGACACCATGCTCGCCAATGCCACCTGCAAACACGAGCGCATCGACCTTGCCGCCGAGTTTGACGAAATAAGCTCCGATATAGCTCACCAGACGGTCGACGAAGATATCGAAGGCTAGTTGCGCTGCTTTGTCTCCTTTGGCTGCTTTCTCGCTCACGGCTCCAAAGTCGGTTGTGCCCGTAAGAGCTTTCCAGCCGCTCTCCTTGTTCAGGATCTCTTCGGCGCGCGTGACGTGTAGGGCTTTTGAGCTGCCCGGAGAGGGCTGTCCTGCATCGTGGGTGAAGTGGAAGATTAGACTAGGGTCGACATCGCCACTTCTTGTTGCTCCCGGTAGACCAGAAAGAGGGGTCAGACCCATGGTTGTGTCGAGGCTCTTGCCTTTCTGGATCGCACAAGCTGAGGCACCAGAGCCAAGGTGCAAGGCAATGATGTTCAGCTCGTTGAGCGGTTTGGACAAATAAGATGCGACGCTCTTCGCGATGAAAGCGTAAGAGAGTCCGTGGAAGCCGTACTTGCGAAGTCCGTTCTGTTCGGCTTTGGCCGGGTCGATCATGTATGTGCGAGTGTGATCTGGAATCGAGGCATGGAAGGCAGAGTCGAAGAATGCCACATTGGTTGCTTTGGGGACTGAAGAGTGCACTGCCTTCACGATCTCAAGAGCACCCGCATTGTGAAGCGGTGCGAGAGCGGAGAGAGCTTCGAGGTGATGGTAGGTGTCGGAATCTATTCTAGTAGGCTCGGCGTAGGAGCCTCCGTGCACGATGCGGTGGCATGCAAAAGCAATGTCGTCAGGGTGTTGAAGCTCTGTGAGGTCCGGGTCCGAGGTGAGGTGTTCGAGGATGGCTTTGAAAGCATCTTGAGCATTGGATATGTTGTCGAGCTTTTTGTTTTTGGCAACCGATGTGTCTCCTCGTGAGTAGGTCAACGTTGCTGGAGGAGCAGTAAGTCCAGCAATGGAGATATCAGCTACTGGTTTCGGTGGCGTTGAAGAGTCTGTAGCGAATTTGTAGACTGAGCATTTTACAGAACTCGATCCTGCATTCACAGAAAGGAGGATCTGGGACATTTTGGGTGCCTTCTTGCTAGATATTTGCTTGGGATGGCAGTTTGTGAGGAGGCAGAGACAATTATGATGGTCACAATGGGTTCAAAGGGAATTCAAGGAGATGCGACGATGAGCTGGGTTGATTGAATATCACGAGACGGTATGAGAGGAAGTGAAATGACTTGATAGAAGCAAACAGCTTGTTTGCATTGAGGCAAAGTGACGTGTGACGTGTGCGATTAGATCGATGAGCAGAGCAGGGCAAGCTTTAGGTGTTGAAGCTCAAGAGCTGCCGCAGGGATCCGGCCGATCGTCTGCTGATCCGGTTACCAGCCGCATGGCACATGGGTGATGGCTTCTGGTTGGCTAAAGTGTCCACGATATGCTACAATGCGCAATATTTACTTGAGAATATCGAATATCGAGAACATCAAACACGTGACCTTTCGCGGCATGCAAGTTGTGGTATTTATACGTCTATAAAGGCATCATGCTATCGGCTACTCCCAAATGCCGACGGCGACGCTGTTTCCATTTCGCTCGTCTTGAGTCCAAACCATGCTCACTATTCAATACAAGTCTTGCTGGTGTCTCACGTGGTAGCATGCGTGTGACAGGCTCTGCCTTACTCTTCCTCGGCTTGACGAGTAGAAGGATGAACATTCCAACCACAAGCAATATGAGCAGCAGCATGATTTTCCGCTTCGTTGATCTCTTCTGATAGCCAGTGGCAACGTTCAACTCTTTGTCCGCAGCCTTGACGTGCTCAGACGTCCGTTCAACGTTGTAATCGATGCGATCGAGCAGGGAGCCTTGATCTATGACCATAGACTGTAAATCCTGGAATATATTGGATAGATCGATGACACCTTGTGCGATCTTCTCGATTTCTCGTTCGCGTTGTTCAATGGCGGCATCGTGCACTCCAGTCCGCCGGCGGACTTGTGCTGTTTGCAACAAGGTAGACTGCGCGCTGCTGCGATCCAGTTCTGAGTCCTGTAATGCGGGATCCGTATACGGATTGGCGGCAACGTTTGGAGTGCCAGCCCTACTATCCAGACTCGCACTCATACCTCCAAGAGTTCGCAACTTCTTCAAGTATGCGGTCTGCTTCTTGCGGAACGTGGTGCTGACCTCGCTAACACGGCTGGCCAGCGAGATCTTGAGGTTGCGCGCCATCGTCTCGTCTTCCTTCGTGAGGCCTCCGCGATGCTCCTGGGTTTTGGCCTGTTCTTGCACCAACTTGTCGATGCGCTTGATCGCAGATTGACAGCTTGCGAACCCACGGGTGACTTCCAACGTCAAATCCTCGATCTCGCGCTCTTCTCGTGCTTTCACGCTCTCATCGTCGAACCCTGGAAGGACATGTTTCGCGTGTAATTGATCGAGCTTCTTCATGGTACCAGAGACATCCGCGAGTCGCGAAGTTATGTCGTCCTGAATGTCCAGCCATCGCGGAGGCAGAAGGTCCATTTCGATAACAGCATCCCCGTCACCACTGCCGGCGCCCAAAAGACCGGCGCTCTCGCTGTATGGGTCATTGCCTCCGGGGCGACTTGGTTTGCTGTGGCTTGCAGGGTGATGCGCGTATGATTGGCGGTATGAGATGAAACTATGGAAGCTGTGTTAGCACTGCCTGGCTGGGGCTCAGTCGCATGAGGCGATGCATACAGGTTCGTCCGATCCCGCCAGGCGCCTAGATTCAGCGCGGTCGACATGGCTGCGCTGGAGTTGGTACAGCCCTGATTGGCATCATGTGGGCACAGGACAGTGTTGCTGGCTGGCAACGAGCTACGGCAGCAATGATGGCATGTGTACGCTGTGCTGTGCTGCGGTTGACGCCTTGCCGCCTGAGGCGCAGGGCTATAGGGCTCGAGCTCGAGGCCGCTCTCTCACAGCCAGGGTCGACTGTTCCCCGGCCTCGCCAAGCAAAACGTGAAGCCAGCCCAATCTGAGGCGGAAGCGTGGGCGGAAGGTGACGAATAGCAAGCACACCTGCAACCCCTCGACTGTTTGCTCCCAACCCAAACACCGTCCACCAACTCAACGACATCTACCACCGCACCTTGTCTGCACACTACCCTACGTCGCCACACACGCATATTCCTCCGCGCCAACCCCAAAACACCAACTATGGTACGATAGCAGCTCTCACCGTCCCCGCCAGACCTGTTACCCCGCTGTCCGCCAGCAAAACAAACCGCCTGTTGAGGGAAGCGAGGAGCACGAGACTGCGAAACGGACAGTGCTGACCATGGGCGTCCTATAGGCCGATTCATTGACTGAGGAGCAAGTCTCCGAGTTCAAGGAGGCTTTCTCCCTCTTCGTAAGTGACTGCCTGATATCGTTTGCGTGCTGAGTGCGCGAGGCTGACTCTTCGATACAGGACAAGGATGGCGATGGTACGCAACTTGCAGATATCTAACGTGACCAATCTCGACAGGCACTGACACGAACATTACGCAGGCCAGATCACCACCAAGGAGCTCGGCACTGTCATGCGCTCGCTCGGCCAGAACCCTTCTGAGTCTGAGCTTCAGGACATGATCAACGAGGTTGACGCCGACAACAACGGCACCATTGACTTCCCCGAGTTCCTCACCATGATGGCGCGCAAGATGAAGGACACCGACTCCGAGGAGGAGATTCGCGAGGCCTTCAAGGTCTTCGACCGCGACAACAACGGCTTCATCTCCGCTGCTGAGCTCAGGCACGTCATGACCAGCATCGGCGAGAAGCTCACCGATGACGAGGTCGATGAGATGATCAGGGAGGCCGACCAGGACGGTGACGGAAGGATTGACTGTACGTTGGACATGACTAAATCGATGAGGTCCTGTGGACACATGCTAACGAAACGCAGACAATGAGTTCGTCCAGCTCATGATGCAGAAATAAACTGCTTCTAAGCGCCACCAAACCTCACGATACAATGCACAAGCGACTCTAAACACCCTGCTTAGGAAGAGCGGCGATGCGCATCATCAGACTTCGGAGGCTTCCAAGGCCGAACATGTCGAGTCCGTGGGACAGCGATACGCTCCAAAATTGTTTCCTGGTCTGATCACGAGCGAGCTTAGCGAGGAATGGGAAATCAACAGATTTCCTTTGCTTCTTTCTCCTTTTTTCCCCTAGCCGACAGGATTTAGTAGTCCCAAATATCATGCGAGATGACAGATATCCCATTACTTGTTCTCTGTGAATGACCTCAAACCATGTTTTCTTGTCGCCCTTGGCACATAGTCCAAAATTCCTGCCATCATCGATCAACGGTCCATCCGAAGTGAAATGCCGAGACTCGAAGCTGTCAGCTAAGCAAATTGCCGGTGAAGCATCCTTGTCTGGGCGCACGCCACGTGAAGCGCGCGTGGATGCTTGTGTCTAAAGCTACCTGAGCAATGGAAGTGCCCCACATTCTCACAAGATTGATATACATTGACATCTTATCTACAGGGTATCGCGTTTCTCTGTGCAGCGTTGGCCTCATTACTTTCTCCACTCAATCCCTGACGAGTGATGAACGCTTCTACCTTCTACCAAGCAGTAATGTCGTCGACTTCAGCTTCGCCAAACGTGCTCTCCTTTGCCTCCTCAGCCTTCTTCGGCGCAGGCGGCCAGTTAACAGGCTCTCTGGCCATGATGTCGGGTAGAGCCTCGTGCAAGAAGTCCAGCACGAAGCGATTCACTTGCTTGAACTCGAGCAGGAAAGCGTCGTGACCTTCGGGTGAATCGATGACTTTCAATTCTGCGCCGGGAATGCAAGCTGCTAGTTCCTGCTGCTCGGCGAATGTGAAGAGACCGTCAGACTCGATACCGAGGACTAGCGTTGGCTGTTTGATGAGCTGAAGCGCAGCACGCACGGCTTCGTTTGAGTTGGACGCCTGTGAAGGATCATCGGTGCGCTGGCGCGAGACGTCGTGGGTGTCGAGCTTCCGGGTGATGGCGATGTAGCAGTTTGCGTCGAAGCGCTTGATGAACTTCTCGCCCTGGTAGCGCAGGTAGGATTGGGCGGAGTAGTAGGTTGAGATCGGCTTTCCTTTACGGGCAGCCGCTGAGGGGCGCACGGGGTACGGAAACCTCAGTGCTGCCGGAGAATTGTGGATCGGTGATGTTGACGGTGTCGGTGGCAGGGAGGTGGACTGAGTCTAGAGATGCATTGCTGCTTGTACGACCAGGCATGCGTGGTGAACCTGCGTTGCGGTGACCGTCGTTGTGGATGGCGAAGTGCTCGTTGCCAGGAGTGGTGGGCCGGGGAGCAGAGCCGTTGATATTCTGCTTGCGAGTAGCGTCTGGTGTGTTGCGGCCAAATCGTGCTTCGAACGAGTCACGGCTGCGGTAGGTCAAGAGAGCGGACATGCGTGCTGCGGAGAGACCAGTGGTTGGCGGATCCTCTCGTGTGTAGTAGCCGTCATCGTACTTGGGGTCTGAGTAGATGCTCTGGCGCTGTGCCTCACCCCAAGAGATACCCCAGGCAGAGTAGCGAGCAGAGGTTGCGATGGGAATAATGGTGCGAACATAGTCAGCGCCGAAGTAGGCAAACTCAAGCACAAGCATACCACCCATGGATCCGCCAACCACAGCTGCGATCTGCTTCACGCCTAGATCATCTAGTAGGAGCTTGAACAGGTTGACATCGTCTCGGACAGTGGCGAGCGGAAACTCGGGACCGTACTGCTCGTTGCCATTTATACCACCCTTTGCGGTCACAGGACTCGCGCTTCCGTATGGGCTGCCCAGGCTGTTGACACACACGATGAAGAAGCGGCTCATGTCAAATGCTCTTGCTTCCTTTCCCGGCTCGCCTGGTCCACCCATCAAAGGTCCCCACCAGTCTCCTACGTCTGCGCTGCCCGTCAAAGCGTGACAGATGACCATGGCATTGTCCCGTTCCGGCGACAGGGTGCCGTATGTTTTGTAGGCGACAGGGACATTGTTGAGTATTTCGCCAGATTCGAGAGTGAATTCAGGGATAATGGCAATCTCTTGGTCGGGAATGAGCTGAACATATGGATTCTCGGTTTGCTCGGTGGGCTTTGATCTTCCTGTATAACATTAATGCATGCTTTCATCGATGTCCTGGAGGGGTTGCATACTGTAGCGTCCACCGTTGGCCGCAGGCGCGGCGCCATTGGTATTCTCAGCCGACATTTTGGGTACGCTCAGGTGATTGCGTTATTGTAGAAGGCTTTGAGAGTTCGAATACTCATCACAGGCCAGAACATGACTCAATCCTGGCCTTCTTTGGTCCCTCATGTTTTTTGGCGGATGTGACGCCGCTGCCCTTCTTTACCCCACACTTATCGCTCGCAGGGTCCCACGCATGCCGATTGCCTGACGCCAATATTATTAGACATAGACTTATGCACAGCTTGTACTAGTAGTTTGCATGCTGTTGACAGGAAACTTACATGTATAGATCGAAATGCAGAGACTCCGTCAGTACTGACGACAGCCTCACAACTTAGCATAAGCGTCTCTCGATGAGGTGTGTTGGTCCAACCTATCACAACAATAATATCTGGAAAAGGAAAGTGCCGTTCACATGTGTCGGTCTCCCAGTTCTTGTGCTGATTGCATGGCGTTAATGTAATGGCGGAACCAAGCATCGAGCACATAATCTATCTATACAAGACACATGTTGCATATTTAAGGCAGCAATATGCCTTCTCTATATACCGAGGATTTCCATGCATGATACAGTAACATGCAACTTGAAATTCACAGGTCACAATTGATTGAACGAGAAATTGACAACCCCATACCCTGAATTCAATCCACTCCAACGATACGAACCTCGGCAGCGATGGATAGCGACGAGAGAAGGCGGCGCCTCTTACGTCCTACCGTTTCTATTTTGTCTTCTAGCTCGTAATGGCTCTTCAATCTGCGCCACAAGTGCAGCCATGAACGAAGCTACACGTCAACCGGCCGGTCCAGACTCCTAAATTTACCATTATGTCAGCTCGGCTCGCGCCTTAAGCCCTGAACGTGGGCATCAGAAACATCGCGGGACCGTCCCCGGCATGGTCGTCGGCCTGTCCGGCAGATCATTCGCACGTGGCAGACCAGCCCTCTCGCTGAAGATGGCACGGATTTTTATATTATGGCAGAAAGAATTCATTGCATGATCTGAGAGCGATCCAGAGCACCACGCCTTCCGTGGTGCTTTTGTGGCGGCAGTTGTGCGCAATCTTCACATCGACGAACGATATCGAAGTGCCTTGATGCTTCGACGCTAGGAATTCGTGCGCCCACCGGGCCGACACATTGAAGCCGTGCGCAACCGACAGGAATGTTCAATGATAGTCTTGCCACTCAGTCCGATCTTCGATCACTCGAATGTAACTCGGTCTCCATGCCAGGTCGACAGAACACTTCAAGATGTCCCAGACGCGTGGCCGACCTGCTGACATAGCGGACCGCCAACGAGTCTGGGAGGTACGCCGCTTTTGTCAGGTCCGCAGCGTCCATCCGCCATCGACATGTGGCGAGGATACTCATGGAGATGCGCGCCCTGTCTTATACTGCGCTGTCTTTTGTACGAGTTTGACGCGGATCTGGCCGCGGTGAGCCTTTTGGACGAACATTCCCAACACTTCCTCTCGGTCTATCACAAAGCCGGAATTCACGATGCCAACGTCCGGACGCAGAAATGGTACGGTTGTGAGCAGATCTCACATGGCGGAGGCATTTGCGAAAAGACCATAGCACTTGAGCAATCACCCGAAGAACCCAAAGCTTTCGAGATATTGAATCTCGCCGAAGATGAAAGCACAAAATTTCTTCCAGTCGTGGATGGCACTGTCGCCGATTTTCGACATTACGCAGGTGTGCCCTTGAATACACCGGAAGGTCTCAATGTTGGCACTGTGTTCGTGTTCAGGAACCAACTGCCTGACGGGCCGCTTTCGCCCTCCAAGTCTCGCTACTTGCTCGAAACTGCGGACCAAGCGATGCGTCAGCTTCTCCTGACTGTAGAGGCACTGGAGAACAAACGTTCCCTTAGATGCAACTTGGCTGTCTCCTCGATGCTTGACAGTCGCATATCGACACCAGCGCTCGATCCTGCACAAACTCCGGGAACACCGAAATCGACAAAGCTTTACACGTCTTTCGCCGAGCATATTCACACAAAAGCAGTGGAACTATTGCATCACGCTTTCGACCTGGAAGGTGTGATGATCCAGGAGCTACCTTTCGCAAATGCCGCCGCAAATGTCAATCTGACACGAAAAGACAAACTTTTAGCCGCAGTCTGCAACGATGGTGCTCGGAAACCTGGTCCGATCAAGGACACTGTTGCTAAACAGCTGCTGGAAGCTTTTCCTCAAGGAGCAGTTTTCCATGTCCTCGAAGTGAATGACAGCGGTAAATTCGTTGCCTCAGTCGAAGACAAGACAGGAGCCATCACTACAATCCAGCTTGACATTTGCGAACAAATCCCGATTGCCGAGCAATTTGTCTTCATGCCACTGCGAGATAGTTTCCACGATCGAGATGTCGCTTTCGTGCTTGGTTGGGCCTCTTCTTTCACTAGAGTCTACTGCACTGGGACCGATCTACCGCCATTAGCTTCATTCGGGACGGCCATCATGACGCAAGTTCGTCGTCTCGAGGCGCAAGTTTTGTCTAGGAATAAGTCAGATTTCCTCGGGTCTATGTCACACGAGATGCGCAGTCCACTTCATGGCGTGCTAGCATGTATTGACCTGCTGATGCGAGATACCCAATGTTCTGGCCAGCAAATGGATCTTCTCGAGAGTGCTGAGGCGTGCGGCCTCCAATTGCGCAGTAACATCGATAACATCCTACTATATTCCAACATCGGGTCGCCTAGTCCGAGCTCAGAGCGATCGAATCCCACGCATCTCCCTGGGTTCGAAGACGATGTTACTCAGGGCAATGACGATATCACCCAGGGTAAGAACACGATGCTCGCACTCATAGAGGACACCGTTGGTAGAGATGTGCGAAAACGCAAAAGCACTATTTCTGCCGGAGCTGCCGGCTTGCTCTGGCACAATGACAGCCGCAAAAATGCTTCTAGGATGGACCGCACAGTGATAACGGTGGACGCCAATCCACAAGCAGATTTTGCTCTGGCTCGATACTCTCCACTGGGGATTATCATCAATAACCTCTTGGGAAATTGTTTGAAATTTACCGGACCCGATGCGTGCGTTAGAGTGAGCTTAGCAGCCGACACCGAGACTGTCAAGCTATGCTTCACCGATGCCGGTCGCGGGATGTCGTCCGACTTCGTAAAGCACAATTTGCTCGTACCGTTCGCTCAACAGAACCCCTTGGATACTGGCACAGGACTTGGACTCGCATTGGTGCAAAGTGCCGTACAAGCATTGGGCGGCGAGACCACTATTGACACGGAGGAGTCAGTAGGTACGGAAGTATCGGTTTCAATACCCAGGTCGAGACTTGCTAGCGACGACAACACCTCTCTGGCCTCACCGAGCTCATCGAGAGCTACACGGAAAGTACCATCTCCCACGGCACGACTTTTCGCACCTTCGAAATGGGATCGTCAAGACGACCTACGCCACCAGCGCTGTCTTGAATCTCTGAAATCTTCCTTGGCTCGAACACTGCATTCCTGGCTTGACATGGACTTTGGCATCTGGGATCATGAAGAACTGCCAGACTTCATGTTTCTGCTATATTCCGATTTCGAGAGGCTGGATGCTCTCCTGCTCGGGAAACCCAACAGTATATGTAAGATTATGCTGTGCCCTGACGCCCAAGCCGAAGCAACGGTGCAAAAGTGGAGCACTGGAATCTACACGACAATCATTGGACCGGTGACTTCGTCGAAAGTGTATGCAGCAATCTCATCTAGATCCGGCATTCTAGACAATGGAGCCAGTACTTATACCAGCCCAAGCTATGGTTCATCAACAAGCACCTCTACGAATGGCGAACAAGCAAGCTCTGATAGTGTTCCAATCGGTGGGGAAGTCGGTCGTGGATTGCCCGACCGAACGATGGCCAAAGAGCTTGAGCGGCACTCTGAGCCTCGCTTTCTTCTTGTTGACGACAACGCAATAAATTTACGCGTGATTTCCATGTACGCAAAGAAATGCAGCAAACAGACAAGCGTTTCTGCTGGTGGAGGTCAAGAAGCGATCGATGCTTTCAGCGCTGCAAGTCTTCCAAAATCGGAGAACCTCGCTCCACCGAACCGATTCGACATAATTTTGTTGGATCTTTCCATGCCGGAAGTCTCTGGCTTTGATGTCGCCGCTGCTGTTCGCAAGTTTGAGCACGACCACGACTTGCCCAGGACATATATCGCCGCATTGACAGGCTTGGTGAGCGATAAAGACCGCGCTGCAGCTTTCGCGGCAGGAGTCGACGAGTATGTGACAAAACCAGCAAATTTGAAAGACGTGCAAGGCGTTGTTGCCAACTGGAGAGCAATCTCGGAAGCACCACCGTGAGCTAAGTGCATCTGGCTCCCCTTTGTCACAACTGTATGTGAAGGCCCGCCACACACGATGGAAGTTCATGTCACTACAGCATCAAATCGCAGATCGATGCGCATAAGCACCGAACATCTTTGCAGGCCAACACCCAGCATTGATCGATGCAAGAGCTCTGCCAATCTTGCTCTCCCTGGCTTGCATCCAGAAACTGCAGCAGAGAGTCCCGACGAGAGCACACTCGTCTGCTTAAATACAAGAAATTGTACTGGACGAACAATAAAAGATCGCTTGGAGTCGTGTGGGGCGATCACATAATGAGCATGACCGCGATGAGTTACGATCGAAAGCAACGGTACGATACATTTACACAAGTCTGCGCATAGTCTGTCGATGGCTAAGGCCATCATTCCGAGATCTGTATATATCAGCAGCAGCACTTAATATTTTGGAAACAGTCATATATTCTTTTAGTGAATTGTCCCACCTTTCCGCAATGTGTCCACAGCGGCCGTGAAGTACTATGAAGATGCCATTTACTTGTGCCACCGTTGAGTATACATGTAGACATGTGTGAGTGTAACACGAGCCTTTACTACTTGATGTCGGAAAACGTCATTATGTTCACTGATTCTCCGTTGCCTGGAATTGTGTGGTTCCCACGACTTAATGTTTACCTATTCTAGCGGGCTTCACAGAATTATCTTGGAAGCGAATCGACTAGGATCGAAGCGTTTATTCGCTTTCACTGGCCATTCTACGTCGCACATGACTTATCTTTCACTTCAGTTCTGTCATGTGAGCAGGTCGATCCGAGCAATTTGTCCCACGTTGTGTTCACTCACACGTTACCCAGAAATGGTCAAAACTTGGACCTGCTTGCTTGCTCATCGCTCTCTGCAACCTGTCTACCTTTCCACCCATCACCACCGACAACATGTCTGAGCCTCAAACACGCGATGGCTCTGCACGCCAGGGCTCGAGTTTCCTCGGTATGAGTCCTTCTACAGGTGTTCCCAACTACACCGCTGACTGAAAGCTAGATGCTAGTGAGAGCGAAGCGTTGGGTCTGCCGCCAGGAAGTGACGGTTATGCCGACATAGGTGTGTACTGCCATGGTAAGAGATCATGTTATGGAAAGCAGCTAACAGCAAGTGAGCACAGAGGACAGCCATGACCACTCCGGCTCCCCGCCGCCGCAGGCAGAAGAAACCAACATCCACCAAGTTCGTAGCGAGCATGAGGCACAGATCGAGAAGACCAATCGCCGCGATAATGTCGAGCCGGAGTTCACTGAGTTTCGCAAGAAGAGCGAACTGCACCTTCGCCAAATGGGAGACATGAAGAAGAAGATCACCATGCTCACCACGCGCTTCGACAAGTTCAACTACGAGATTGAAAAGATACGCAACCAGTGGACCGAGATGGAGCGCGAGAAGGACATACTGACGGCCACCAAAGAGCGCTTCAAGCGGGAGATGCATGCCATGGAAAAGGTCGTTCGCAAGGACAACAGGACCGCGAAAAGGTACCGCGACTATCTCGAGCTTGCCCAGGAGGTTCTAGTCCTGGATGACAGCGATGACGACGAGGACGAGGACAGCGCCATGTATGACTGGGGAATTCATGGACAGGGCGGCGGTGAAGACGAAGATGAGCATGTGCAGTAAGGAAGGTTGATGTCGCACGAGGCTCGGTCAAGTGGTTGATACTTTCTGGAGCCGAGCACGGGCATGTGAGCGCTCCGTGTCGACATGTGGCTAGCACACGATTAGCGCATGGCGATGTACTACTTTGCGACACCCTGGCACATGTAGGACAGACTGCTGTATTGTATCACACAACGAGAGTGTATCGAAAAGCTGAAGGTGCAGAGAGTCCTTACTCCCAAGATGTTTTCCGCGCTTGGACTTTGGTACGTGCTTAGGGGAGGGCTGGCGAGTTTGTCTACCTCCTAATTTATGTCTTACTATCGGTGTGCCGCCAGGCCGACGAAGTCGAGATGGCCCCACTTTGTTCTCCACGGGGCAAAACAAGCATTGCGGGCGAACATGCTTACCACTCCTTGTCACAGCACAACCATCATGAGAACTCTGACCAAGACAGCAGATCCTTCCTTGGTGCGATGTATATATCGTCTAGCATTTTTCTCGAGATGTCAGCAGGTCAATACTGACTAGTACCCCGGCGCTTCTCTCTTTAGGCCGTGAATTAAACGGTCTTGTGCCGGGAGGCCGGCACTACTGCCCATCACGACACCTGCATCGTAAACATCTAGAATGCGAGAAGAAGCCCGACTGGGCACGTCACTTGCTCATGCAAATATCTGCAATGGCTGGACTGTTCTCACTTGACCGCTTGCCGGGACTCCGAGCTATTAGTGAACGCAACAAGGAGAGGCGACTCCGTAAACTAGCGTCTCTCGACCGCTCAGGTGGCCCCTGATTCTGAGGGTAGTCGAAGTCAGTCATTCTGTTGTACGGCCTGACGGCATGATTCAGAGACATATACCTTGTCGAAGCAAGTGTTATAAGATGTCTCCAGCAGTGTCGTTTCCAGAGAAGCATTTCTAAGGGACCTCGAGGAGTAAGTATATGCTACTGAGATAGCTATCATGTTGAAACTAGGCTCTTTACTCTTTTCCCTGGCCAGTGTCGTCAGTTGTCAATCATCTTTCTCTCCTCTTCGACCACCTTCAATACCCTTGCTGTTCGCAGTCCTTATCTATCCACATGGCAACAAGCTGGTAGTGATGGTGGGAATGGTGGCTATCTTGCTGGTCGATGGCCGACCTTCTGGGCGTGAGACTGGTCAATCTACCAGTCTTGAGAACTCTTACTGACATGCTTGCAGCGGCGCTGTCACTGGCTGGGCAGGTATTGTCAGGGTGGACAATGTCAGCTATGTCTGGATGGGGAGACCCACTGGACGTTGGCTCTCAAGTGAACCAGAAAGCCTTCGAATACACATCTACCAGGAGCATTTCACCCTGGACGTCGATGGCAAAGTCGAAATGAAGGTGACATTCTTGTCGCCAGTCGTTCCAGACGACCTGATGAGGTCTTCATTGCCATACTCGTATCTGATGTTGAAGTGCATTCCACAGACGGTGGAGAGCACAACGTACAACTCTACACGGATATCTCGGCTGGTCAGTATGAATGTAACCCAGTGCAGTGGAATTGCTGACAGCCAATCCGAGTGGGTATCCGGCGACCGAACAGCCATTGCCCAGTGGTCTTATGATTGTCGATTCGTCGAACTCTGGCAGTGTGGCATCCAAGGTCTTCCGCCAAGAGCAGCTGCCATTTGCCGAGATCAACCAGCAGACAGAATATGGTAATTGGTACTACAGTGCCGAGAATTCGGAAGGCTTGACCACCGTTCCGGGTCAGACACTGTCACGCGACAGCAGTTCGCCACTCACGGCATCTTGGACAACGCCGCCGATACAAACTATCGTTCGATCAACAATGCATGGCCAGTCTTTGCATTCGCTCAAGACCTGGGTTCTATTGGCTCTTCTCCCAAGTCGACACTCTTCCAGCTCAGTCTGCACCAGAAAGACGCAGTGCAGTTCCTGGGCGAGAATGGAGTGCAGGTAGTTCCTTCCTTGTGGACAAGCTACTTCTCAGACGATATTGCAGCCGTAAGTGCAGGAGTCCTCCACCTCGACATAGTGCCACTGACACATATCAACAGCTGCGGTTCTTCTACGACGACTACGCAAAATCCAGCTCAGTGTCTACGGCCTTTGATGATCAAGTCAAGTCAGACTCGATCGCTGCGGGTGGCCAAGATTACCTCAGCCTGACATCGCTGGCTGCTCGACAAGCTTTCGGCGCGATTGAGTACACCAACACGCCCACCGAGCCCTGGCTGTTCATGAAGGAGATCAGCAGCGACGGAAATGTAAACACAGCAGATGGTAGGCGAGACAGTGATCGTTCTACAAGAACACACTAGCTGACATAAACTAGTGATCTACCCCTTCCATCCAATCGCAATCTACACAAACGCCACCCTGCTCAAATACCTTCTCGATCCGATCTTCATCAACCAGGAAGCCGGCAACTGGCCCAACAGCTATGCCATCCACGACATTGGCGCCGCGTTCCCGAACGCTACAGGTAAGTCACGATCGTTCAACCTACAACATCGGCGTTGACTGACTGACACGATAAACAGGCCACCCAGATGGCAACGCCGAAGCCATGCCACTCGAAGAATGCGGCAACATGGTCCTGATGACCCTCGCCTACGCCCAGCGCACTAACGACAATGCCTACCTCTCTAAACACTACAGCATCCTCGACGGCTGGACGCAATACCTCATCGCCGAAGCCCTGATCCCAGCCGACCAAATCTCGACAGATGACTTCGCTGGCTCGCTCGCGTAAGCCTTCCTTCACAACCTCACTTCCCCACACTCATAGGCACTCACCACTGACACCACCTCTCCCCTCAGAAACCAAACCAACCTCGCTCTGAAAGGCATCCTGGGCATCGGCGCTATGGCTGAAATCGCCAACCGCACCGGCCACGCCTCCGTCGCAGCCAACTACTCCTCCATCGCCCACGACTACATGACCCAATGGCAAACACTCGGTTTCGCCCTAGACGCAAACCCTCCTCATGCAAAACTCAGCTACGGCAACGCCAACTCTGACAACAGCAACACTGGGGTCTGCTGTACAATCTCTTCGCAGACCGCGAGTTGAAATTAGACCTGGTGCCGCAGCGAGTCTACGACATTCAGGACGCGTTCTACGAGACTGTGTTTGATCAATTTGGCGTGCCGTTGGATACGAGGCACGGGTACACTAAGAATGACTGGGAGCTTTTCGTCGCTGCTGTTTCGTCGCCCGAGCTTAAGGAGAAGTTCATTTCGACTATTGCGAATTGGTTGGGGAAGACGAGCACGAATCTTGCGTTTACGGATTTGTATGATGCGAATACTGGAGAGTAAGTTGCTGGCCTTTGCCGCGATACCACGGTAGAAGTTCATGCTTGCTAATGCTTGTTTGTTGCAGTTATCCTGGAATTACTTTCAGCACTCGGCCGGTGGTTGGTGGTCTGTTCTCTTTGTTGGCGCTTTAGAGCGCGGAGATGTTGTGAGCGGGAGGGTGAGCATCTATTTTGATGAGTGCGCGGAGATTCTGGCGCTGAGCGTGATGTTATTGTAGCGAAGATCATTGCATGGTAGCGGGTTTTTGGGATGAAGTTGATAATGAGTAATGCATCGTTCTTTTGATTCTCTATCTCTGTATCAGAGAGCGCCGGAGAGCCAGCGCGCTCAATGTCTCCAATTAGGTGTTGGCATGCTTTTTGTGTAACCTCTCTATACCGGCACGCGATTTGCGCTCACCGGATGCTCCAATCCATTCCATGCAAATGCAGCTTGCTTGACGCAAGTATGCTCCCAAAAAGCAAAAGTCCAAAACGCCTTTCAAGTGCAGCGCAATAATCGTATCATGACCCCGAAGGTCTCCAAAGTGTGGTGTCCCGGCTTGCGCGCATGATTGCTCTCTGGACATAGCTGGAGCGCATCATGCGCCAAGCCGATGATTCATGTTTTGTTCAAGAAAAGAGTGTCGCGCACATGGCGACTCTAGTTCCTGAGGTCCCATCCGCTCTTGGTGGTGAGGTGGAAGAACTCGCTGGGACTGTTGGACGAGAGGTCAGCAACCGGTGATCGCAGTTGTCTTGGTAGATGCGACGATGCGCGCAATGTTCTACTTACAGCTTGGGCTTGACGCCGAGGGCCTTGCCAGCAGCATCGATGTCAGCGGCAGCGAGAGAGGCGGCGGAGAAATCGGTGTTGTTGCTGCGCACGCTGTAGGTGGTGGCAGTGCCGGCGACGAGGAGGCCGGCGAGGATGGTAGCGGGGCGGGCGATGGCAGACATTGTGAGTGTGTTTGGTTGGGTGGTTGGGTTTTGGTTATGTGGTGATTGTGATTGTGTGTGCGTGAACTGTGGATGCGCAGAGTTGATTGATGTGTTTATGTGATTGAGGACAGGAAGAGACGCCGGGAGTCAGAAGAGGCAGGGGTGGGTTAAAGAGAATGACAGGATCCTACATGTGGTGCGCCTAGGCCAAGTGAATCATGGTGGTGTGAGTAAGTGACTGGGCCACCACTCTCCACCGGCCTGCGCGTTTGCGCGGTGGAGCGTGTTGCAACCAAAATAAAAAAAAGATTTGACGAAAGCGCGAATTAGCACGCCGGCACGCCTTGCATGCCACGCGCAACACTGCCGAGCGCCACCCAACGAGAATAGACTTGCGCCGTGTGACGATGCATCCGCATTATTTGGCTCGTCTTGCGCAACTTTCTGACCGCTGCTATCTCAGCGCGGGCTAGCTGTAATATTATTTGTTTCGTTGGGGAGCCCGGAGTCCGACACGAGCATGCCATTTGCGCGCAATCGGCGCAAGACTTTAGTCCAAGACTGGCGTCGGCCTTGGATCGGCGCACGTTGAGTTTAGCCTGTTTTCCTCGTAGGGCTGAGCATTATCCAGGTGAAATGGTACTCACATAGGTGCAGCGGTTAGCGTGCTGCCAGCTCCCACCAATGAGAGAATGTCATTCTGAGCACTTAGCAATGCCGCCACCAGGCGCAGTCAGCACTGCAGGTTGAGGGCAGCGCAGCAAATAAATCTCGCGGTCCAGTACTCCAAAGTAAGATGACGGCGTGAGCGATATAGACGGGCCTTACTGACGAAAGACAAGTGTTGTGGAAGTTGTGGAAGAGCTGTATACTCTGCTGAGCAGGCTATACCATCTCCATATTGATCCATCACAAGTCCGTCCAAGCGTCTTCATCGCTCCAGGCCGGCAGGACCATGGGCAGCTTCTCGGGCAGCTGGTCTGGCCACCTCTTTGCAATGACCGTCATGAGTTCGTGGAAGAGTACCCTGTATCCATCCGGGGTAAGGTGGAGACCTGAGATCTTGTGAGCAGTGTCCTTTACCTTGGCGGGAGGTTATCCTTACCATCAGAGAAGAAGTTCCTCAACACCGCATTCTCATCTGCGTCCTCCCTTCCGGGCAATGATCTGGCGTCGCCTTCACGCCAACCGGCCTCCTTCATCATGGCACTCCACACATCGCAGACCTGCACGCCCTTCTCCTTACCAACCTGCCTCACTGCTTCAGCATATCGTGCTGTCGTCTTAGCTGTACGTCTCAAGCCGTCGAAGCCTGGGATGTTGGCACCGTCGGCAGCACGCAGCATACGCTCATCGACTGGAGGAGGCGTGATCAGGATGATGCGGAGGTCTGGTCGACCAGCGAGGTGCGCGTGAGAGAGGATGGCGTGGAGATTGGCGATGAAAGTCACCAGTGGGACATTTTTTGAGGACCACCTGGGGTGTCGGGAAGTCGAGAGTCGTTGGCACCTTCCAAGAATGTCAGTGTGTAAACTGCTTGTGAGCTTGGCGGTCTGTCGTACCAAAGAAGATGGTGAGGAAGCGGATGTCCTGTTGACCTGGTGGCGGTATCACCTGAGGAAGAACCTATTATTGTCAGTCGCGGAACGTATCTCCATAGATCCTTGGTCAATGGGTCGAGCCACCGATCCGGCATTGTGGGCGCAAATGCTAGACATGCATACCTTCAGAGCCTGCTTGGTGTTGTAACCACTCAAACCACGGCTACCAGCATCGTCAGCTTTCCATATTCGTTGCACAACATGTATGACAACGATTTCTTTTTACTTTATAACATCCAGTCGACGAACACATCTCACCAGCGCCGCAACCGAACGCGAACCATTCTGCTGCGAGAAGGAGTGCTGGGTGATGCTGTCACCGAAAAGAACGAATTGATCCATCGCGAGTCGAGAATTGAGGAAGAGAGATGTATAATATATATAATTTGTACGTGAAGGATGGGAGTTCCAATGTCTAATTGCTCCGTGTACTTCTCGTTCGTCCATCGCTTGAGGCCCACATTAGCCAGCGAGCTGCTTTGCCGTCGGCTGTTATCGGCAGAAGTCGGACATGTTTGGGCAGCAGAACGAATACCGAGGAACGTCGTCTTCCACGGAGGATTGAACTGCTCTGAAACATGCCATCGAATATACGTTTCGCGAGTTCCATGGTACCGCAATTGCAACGGCTGTATCATCTTTGAAGCTCCAGTCGTGAAGAAAGCTTTACCGAACGAGCTGCCTGCATCTGCCACGCACCACCCAGCAACAGGGTCATACAGCTGACGTCGGCGTACAGGCCGCGGATGGCAGCAGACTCGCCAGCGTACCTTGGTACCGACGGTTTGAAGGGTCTCATTGGATAGAGTGTCGCCCTGCATGCAGGCGAGGGATGATGTGCAGCGCATAGCGCGGGGGTTCACTTTTAAATGTTATTATTATTCGAGACATCCTTCACGCGGGCCTGCGTTTCGTCAGTCGCTTGTGATCAGCTGCTCGTTCATCCTCCAGCGAGTCTTCGCCGAGATGCGCTTCCTGCCTACAGTCTAGTGGCGGCGGCGGCGATCCTGGCCGTGCGTGGAGGATGCTATCATGTTATCATCCCAAGCTTGTCGAGTCGCGCTCGAGCGGTATGTGCCTGTGTGTGCGAGGTGGGACCTATACGGCGTGCTAAGGCAAGGAGGCAGTGCTACCGCGGTACTAAGCCCACGCTCTTCACACTATCCTTGACTTCTGATATCACCACGACTCAAGCTCTTCGTCCTCTCATTACGGTGTGCCGGCGCGACTGCGGTCCCCACAGCTATCTGATCAACCCCGTGGGGGCATGGTGAATGATGCCAACCCTGCCCTATAGCTCTATCTAGTCACAGGCTACCCGTGACCATCTGATGTTCTCATCCCTCCACCCACCGCCGTCTCATGCCTGTCGTTGTTTCAGCTCCGCTCACCGAGGATCACGCACTTGCCTGATCCGCCATCCTGCAGGCAGAAATACACACCGCAGGAAACCCGTTCCCCTCGACGCATAATACCTCCTACTATGCTCCGTGCGGCTACTCGCCAGTCCGCCAACCAAAGAGAGCCTCAAAATGCCAAAATCAGTAGCTTCGTACCGCTCGCACGAGACAACTCACGGCCCGGGCGATCACTCGCCTTCCGACGATGAAGAGACCAGAAGCCGCCAGGCGGAAGCCATGCGCAACGCATACCGCAACGCCCAAGCCGGTGTGCCTACCTCACCACTCGCTACTCGATCTACCTCAGCCCAAGGTTCATACTCTGATCTACGCAGCGGGATGATGTCCCGTTCACACTTGAGTGAGCATGCTGGCCTGCTCCAGAATTCAGACTTGTTGGCCAGTGGATATAGGACAATGCCAGCGAGCTCACCGGCAACTCCACGGAGAGGAATAAGTAGGATGACGAGCTATGCCAACAGCATGCGGCTACGAGGACACAGCCGGCGAGGGTCGTTTGCCCGAAAAGTATCAAAAGCGTTAAGGAGCAGAGATGGGATACCTGAAGCGGAGGCTGAGGCCACAGCCATGATGGCATCCTCGTTCAGGACGATAGAGTATGGTACGATCAGTTCACGTCGACGGACTGGGTCCACGACAGTATAGCAGATGCGTATCGTGTCAAAGGACTGAGGTCGAGGAAGGACTGGAGGGGAAGATTACAGGCTCTATTCGATGGTGCTCAAGGCTGGATCCTGGTCGCCATCATTGGATGCCTCACGGCAGGCATCGCTTACTGTATCGATGTCACCGAGGCTGCTATCTTCGATTACAAGACGGGCTACTGCTCGCACAACTGGCGTTACAGTAAACGCAAATGCTGCTCGGGAGCTAGCATCTGTGATGAGTGGTGTCGTTGGTCGGGTCTCACTCACCGTGAAGGGAATTCCAAGCTGTGGTCTGACTTTGCAGCTTACTTCATTTGGGTGGTGCTGCTGAGTCTGGCAGCTTGCGCCTTGACATTACAGACCAAGACGACCATCTCATCTGCTGTTACTTTATCAACACTGGATGAGAATTTAGGAGCGGACCCTCACGGACACGGGAAGACTAATGAAGACCAAGAAAACCAAGAACGACCAGAGAGCACAGCTACGCAAAAGCCACCGATGGTGTATTACCCAGCCGCAGGCTCAGGCGTGGCTGAAGTAAAAGTCATCCTCTCTGGTTTCGTCTTGCACGGGTATCTCGGTGTTCAAACACTGGTTTTCAAGACATTGGGTCTCATTCTCAGTGTGGCTTCAGGACTTTCTATCGGCAAAGAAGGACCATACGTCCACGTCGCGGCATGTATTGGAAACATCGCATGCCGTTTGTTTAGCAAGTACAGGATGAACGACGGTAAGCGTCGAGAAGTGCTGTCCGCATCCGCTGCCGCTGGTGTGGCCGTTGCGTTCGGTGCTCCTATCGGCGGAGTGTTGTTCAGCTTGGAAGAAGTGAGCTACTACTTCCCACCCAAAACGCTGTTCCGCACGTTTTTCTGCTGCATCGCTGCCGCACTGTCTCTGCGTTTCCTCGACCCATACGGTACCAGCAAGATTGTGCTGTTCGAAGTGCGCTATATTACCGACTGGAGATTCTTTGAACTTGCCGTGTTCATCTTGCTAGGGATACTTGGAGGCGCCACTGGTGCCATGTTCATCAAAGCCAGCCGCATATGGGCCAAGACCTTCCGCCGTGTGCCTGTCATCAAGAAGCACCCCATGTTTGAGGTTCTTCTGGTGGCTGTACTTACCGGACTGATCAGTTTCTGGAATCGATACACAAGGCTTCCTGTAGCAGAGCTCTTGTTTGAACTGTCATCACCATGCAGCGCGTTTACGGAAACGGGCACTAGTCTTTGCCCGACAGCAAGCCGTATACCAGATACCATCTGGTACTTATGCTGGGCATTTGTGTCAAAGCGGCTCTCACGACCGTCACATTCGCATCAAAGTCCCTGCGGGCATCTATGTGCCATCCATGGTCGTAGGCGGCTTACTCGGCCGGATTGTTGGACATGCAGTGCAATGGCTTACCATCACATACCCAGACTTTGGCCTGTTCGGAGACTGCCCAGTAAACGGCAATCCAGAAGCCTGTGTGGTGCCTGGCGTCTATGCTCTCGTCGCAGCCGGAGCAACGATGTGCGGTGTGACACGGCTCTCCGTGACGCTTGCAGTCATCCTCTTCGAGCTCACTGGCAGTCTCGAGCACGTCCTCCCCTTTTCTCTTGGTGTGCTCATCGCGAAATGGACCGCCGACGCCCTCGAACCCGCAACATTTATGATCTTCTCACAGATATGAACTCATATCCTTTCCTCGACTCAAAAGTCCGTCCAGTCTTCACTACCGAGCTCGGCGACATCACCCCAGCACCTCACCCAAGCCACTACATCGACATCTCCCACTCACCTCTCGTCCCCGCGCCCCAACTGCGCGCCAAACTCGAACATCTCCACACCACGGGCGAGCTCGACGGCGGCTACCTATCCTCCGCGACGCGTTCTCGTCGGCCTCATCCCGGCTCCAGACCCGAATTCGCCCTCGACGGCTTAGAAGCCGAGAGCTCAGCCCTCTGCCTCATGAGTGCCTCCGAGCGCTGGCAAGGACCCGGCCGCGGCGCAATCCTCCTGCCATCCGACTCTGAAGACTCCGAAGACGAAGGCGAAGGAGACAGCCACCTCTTCAACCCCTCCAGCTCGAGCGATCCTCTCCTCAGCTCTCAGCGCTTGCGCGACCACAACAAGCGGAAAGACACCGGCAACGACGACGATAACGAAGACGACGATCCAGTCCAGCGATCTACAGATCCTACGGATTTCACAGCCTACATCGACCCCGCGCCAGTCGCGCTCGAGATATGCTCGCCCATGGACCTCGTGTACGAGTGTTTCGTCAAGCTGGGCTTGCGGTACATTTGCGTCTTACGGGAGGGCAGGTTCGTCGGGCTCGTGCACAAGAAGGCGTTTGTGAAGTATTGCCGCGAGGTGGAGCGGCAGAAGCATTGAGATAGTTGGAGTTTGGAATTGCTGGTTTGTGAACTTACTTGCGATTGCGAATTGGTTTCATGTTGCGTTGCGAATGGCCGGCGATTGCCTGGAGTATTGATGCTGATGTTTTGTTCTTTTCTGGTTCTTGCATTGCGTGCTTTTCGTCATTGCATTTCGAGCGTTCTTTTTCTTTTTGCAACCAGCGTAGATGATTCGAGCATTTGCTTTTTTTTTCTTTCCACGGTGTTGAGCGGTTTTTTGTTGTTTTACAGGCATTTTCTGGGCAAAGATGGGCAAAGACCGTGTCTGCAGAATGTTCTCGTTGTCTCCTCATCAGAGCAGAGACGCTCTACACTAATTGCATGTGTAACGAAAACCAAATCAAGAACACGAATGATGGAAAGGATACCTTTTTCAACATACTCATGTATGGGTTGTGTGCCACATGTGCTCCAAATGGCTCTAGAGTGAGAGACCATGACATGACATGACAGTCAACAACACGCCTTTGACCTGTGGAGAGGAATTTCTTTTTGATCAAGTTCTTGATTTTTTGGTCTCTACCCTGATCGATCCTGTTACCCGTTGGTCCTCCTCAGTGCCATCATCCTGCTCCCCATTCCCTGCCTGGCATGGGACGACAGTCTCTACGGTCTGCCCTCGTCCAGGTCACACTCAATCATTTCTCGCACCATCCCTCTTCCAAACACCGCCTCCTCACACGTGTCCATGCTCCTATAACAATGCAATCAACTGAGGCCGTCTCTCGCACTCGCACTCATCATTTGGTTCCCATGTCGTAGATAATCCCTGAAAAGAAAATAGAAAGAGAAAGAGTAAGAAATGAAAACGCCGCTGATTCACGTTCGCCTCGGCGGTCGCCGTTGGACCCAAGATGAGATGATAAAATAAAAAAAAAGGGAGAAAGAAAAGAGATGTCAGATCCGCTCTCGGCTCCCCACCAGGTGTGCAAAACAAATAGAAATATGGCTTGTAGAAAGCAATCGCGTTTCCGGACTGACACGCGGTCTCGGCTAAGATTCCAATTCGGCTCCTGGGAATTTGGCCTTGATATGATGGTGATGATGATGAGCTGGCAATTCGTTCCGCCGCCACACTTCCGCTTCCTCCAGAGCGTGGGACTTCGGCGTTCTCCGCCAGGGCATGCCGTAATATGATGCTGACGAATATGATTTGGCCATGCCAATGCTTATGATAGAAGATGCGATCGGTCGTCTTCTGAGAATTGCGGATGCATTTGCCGTTGATTCGTTACGCTGTTTCTGATATTCGGTAGATGACCAGAATTTGAGAATGAATGTCTCGAAGCAGGCTGTAGTTGTGTAACACTTGCTCCGAAACGGTCGTGCTGGCTTAGGCTTGCAACTCATTCCTGGGAGTTCCAAGATCCAGGAAGACGATCCTAATAGCGCGGACTTGTTGCAGCTTTGGGCGTTCGAAAGGGGACATTGCCATGGTTGGCGATACCTTGAGTGGAATAGAGCCTTCAGCGCTGACAGAAGAGCTCGATCTCGCCCATGCCTCCCATGCCATCTCCACCGAGGTCGCCACCGCGCTGTTCACGCCATGTCTCAAAGGCTTCCTGTACGTCCTCGTCGGTCTGAATGGTGACATAGTCATCTTCATCCAGGTACTTGAGCTTCACGACATTGTCTTTACTAGGTGTCACTCCAGCGCCACCGTTGACAGACCCAAGGGTGAGATTTGTCGAGCGCTGGAGCTTCGCGTCGATACGATCCTTGAGAGTCTGATAGGAAATATTCAAGGGGACCACAAGAGTGAGGACCTGGGCAGCGGATGGTGCGTGAACCTTGACCTTGAGTTGAGTTGGTGGCGGGATGTCGGCCGGCAAAGGTGTTCCTGATGAAGGCGGGGCAGGGGTACCGCCTGTGCGTGAAACAGGTGTGACTGTACGTGAGCTAAGGATACTGAGGACCACGCAGGTCAGGGCGCCCAACTGGATCGTAGGGAAGTTGCGAAGTTGGGCTCGGTCCATTGTAGCCACCGCGAGGATCACTTGTATTCTGCGGAGAGTGCGCGGGTTGCCTTGAAGGAACTCCATTAGGCGAATTGGTCTGGCTCCGAGGTACCATATGGGTAAAGCCTTGGTAGTTAGCAGGCATGGCAGGAACTGGTGGCTGCTGTCCATTGGCTGCAGCGCGTTGGCCATTGTGGATATCGGGGCTGCTAGCTGAGCGATTGCGATGCGCCATGGGCATCTGTTGTGCGCTGTGCATACCAGCAGCGCCAGCTGGTCGAGGTCCAGGCCTTTGTGCTGGGGCAGCTGGGTAGCCGTTGGAAATGGAACCGTTAGTATCACGCTGGTTTGGTGGCGGTCTGCCCATTGCAGGCGCAGTGAAGCGGGTTCCACCGTGCCCTTCTTCGTAGTAGCCGTTCTGTGGCAACTGTTGTCTCGGGAATGGATACATATTCGAGCTTGAGCTGGTTCGTGACGAGGCGGTCATTGGTGACTCGGGCGTCGGTGAGAAGTATGAGTCCCCTGCGAAGCCTCCTGCGGGAGAAATCATTCCTTGGAGATTGCGTGTTCTAAGGGAAAGCTGAGGCTGGCTTGTAAACGACCCAGATGGCATGCGCGGAGGTTGAGCTCGGGATACAGCAGCAGCGCTTGGAGGGGCCCTTGACTCGCTTGTTGTACTACGAGAGCGTAGTGATGTGGAAGATGCATTACGGCTCTGCGAGAAGTCACTGTGTCCAGTTGGGTAAGGCTGACTAGGACCAACCCAGCTGGGTGCGTTGCTTCCGACCAGAGTCTCCGAGTCATCTGCCTCGTCGTCATCTTCCGGGCGAGCATACGGGTTCTCCAGATTAGGTTGGTTGCGCATGAATTCGAACTCGGTCTGGCTTGTTCCTCCCGTACGACTGCCATCTGAGTTCCTTGTGCGCTCGCGGTAACGCCTTCGCTGGGCTTCGATCTGCTGTGCCCATTTCTTCATCATGTCCTCAGAAGTAAAACGGATGATGAAGTTTTCAATGCCAGGGTCGCCTTTCCAGAAAATCTGGCATGTGTATGAGCCTATGGTCAATCAACATTAGTGTTTGCACTTAACATACCCTTTCACTGCTCTTGATGGAAAGCTGAACGCTCATACCTGGTTTTGCCAGAGACACGAGATCCGTCACATTTTGCATGAAGATGCGACCTTTGAGCTGGAGCTTCGGCTTGCCACGCTTGTCCGTGAGTTGTTTGGATGCGAGCTTATTCTTTGGTTTGCTAAGTCGATATCCTTGCAACAAAGCAGATCGTCTCAAACAGGTAAACGTGGTACTGCGAGGTCAGTCAGTAGTTGATAAATGATGTGAGCTTCCAACCCATGACATACTTGTCTCTCAGCATCCTTGCCATTAGCTAGGTTTTCACTCTTGAGCACTGTAAAGGTGCCGTACATCAAGAGCTCTCCGAAACCTTCCACCCGGTGACCTTTCCAGTCTTCAACTCTCATCTTTAGTTCTTGTACGGCGGCTGCTTTTCTTCGCGATCTACAGCATGATTCGTGCGGCTGAGCACGCTTGTGGCTGCTTCTTTGCCTATAACTAGGTCGGCCTTGCGTTGCTCGTCCAAGTCACCTTTCTTATGCAAGTCTCCGAGCAAAAGAGGATATTTGGACAAACGCTGAAATGGCTTCATCAGAAAGCCATAAAGTGATGTGGGACTTTCGACCATTTGTCGCATCTCGTTGCTGCCTCCTGCGTCTTTGAGCTTGCTGAATTCTGCGACCACAACCTTCTCGCATCTGCGCTGATTGGCAATGTAAGGCTCGTAAACCTTGAATGCGTCATTGTACATCACGAAAAGCTTACCCCAGTTCTGCTCCTCCTCGGGCAGAGCATTAGTCTGCTCCACACGGATGAGAAAGCGGCGCTGGAAGTCAAGTAGTGCGTTCAAGTTCAGGAAGATATCGTGGACTGCATCGCCAGGAATAATCCCTTTCTCTTCGACCAGATGCTTGAAAGCCTGCAACAGTTCCAGATGTTGCACATAAGTCCGCTCGGTTGTCACAAGCTCACTGACGATGTGCTGGCGTTGCGTTCTTTTCAACGATGTTTTGGCGCTTTCGAAATCCGAAGCAGTCGGCTGGACGTCCTCAATCAGACCGCGCTGCACAAGAATATCCAGAACGCGGTTCACAACCCTCGCGACCTTGACGAAGCCCGTGGTGTCATCGCCGTACAAGTCGGTAACAATGAAACACTCGTCGGCTGGGAATTTGAGGTCGTTCACACAAGCCTGCAGAAACTTGAAGGTCGCCGCTTTTCCTCGCTTTTCTTCCTTGAGCGCCATGTTGAGCTGTAGTGGCTGGGTCGGATTCAGAGCATTGTAGAGAAGTTGGAGTGGGTAACCTCGGCGGAAAGTTCTCCAAAGCAGGGTGACTGGGTCGGTGTCTTCATCTGAGTATGTCTCCTCCTCAAGCAGCGAATCGTTGAATCCAGGCACACCGAGTAAACGCTGTCGTAGAGAGACGCAAATTTGGAAGAGCGAGCTGGATGCATCGGCAACGCTGTTCATGATGTTCTCGCTGGGCGCAACATCTCCTGGGGCGGACGGACCGCCACTAGCGGGCGGCATATTTGGACTTGACGTGTTGGGCACGTTGAAGAGGGTGCTGGATGTTGTGCCTTGCGTAGTGTCGCTGTTCCAGGAAGAAGGCTGCGACTGCATGCTATGGTTGGAAGCGGTATGTGCTTGCGAGGACATGAGAGAGCTCTGGTGACTGGCGGCCATGTTTGCGCGGTTGGCGCCCGCCAGTGGATGGTGCGCTGGAATGTGAGAATGCGTTGCTACTTCCATAGTCGCAGTGTCGGAGTGATTATTGGGCGATCCGCGATAGTGGATGCCATGGACGTTGGTGCAGAGGAGGAGGGCGGTGGAGTGAAGAAGGCGGGGCGGATTGTTGGTGGTGAAGAGCGCGTGGCGGTGTAGTGGTGTGGTTAGGGGCGGCGAGCGGTGCTCACGGGCGTGGTGATGGGTGCTCGACTCAGCACGAAGGAGCCGATGTTTCACAAGCGCGCGACGGGTAAGTGTGTGAGCGAGGACGAGTTAAGGTTGCCGCACGGGTTGGGGACTGGGACTGGGTCTGGTCTGGCGGCGGAGTGCGCGGTTCGGCGCGTAGCAGCAGGGACTGGTCAAAGAGACGCGAGGCAGCGAGGGTCCACGGGTTGGAGGAGGAGGGGGAGGGAGCGAAGGCAGCGAGACAGGGCGGTGGTGGCCAAGAGCGGCTGCGATGATGATGGGGCTGCAGTGCGAAGATGTTAGTAGCACGGACGGTCAGACGCCTCTGGACGGGGCAGCAGAAGTACTATGCGTGTCTTCACGACGTGAGCGGCGGCGGTGTTGCTCGTGAATAATGGGCACAGGGCCTTGCTTTGTTAGCGTTCTGGCCCGAAAGCCTGTCTTCGCCCTCGCCCAGCTAAAGGGCTGCTATGAATTGCCGGCGGGCTAGCAGCCGCGGCGAAAGACACGCCCGCACAGAGATAGACGCATCCACAGTCGTCCGATTGCAGGCAGATCGCTGGTAGCCTTAAGACCACAAGAGTCAGTTATGCATCACATATCATGCTAAACTTCCATCTCCGTTAATCCGACTTCCTCTGACAGGCCTGCCCTCGCCCACACGCACCATCCATCAGTCTCGGAATTGTTTCATGTGTCTGCTCTACTCGTGAGGCTGACGCACGTGGTCGCATGCCGTCCTCTGTATTTCCTCTTCCATCACGACTTCTCAGGGCTGAGGCAGGACCAATCACAATGAATCTTTGGTGGGTCACGTGATGCTTGCAAGCTCGAATTTGACTCCCTGGCTGCTTTGATCGTCTGGGCATGAACGAGCCGCGATGACGGACTACGGCAGAGTGGGAGCTGCTTGGTTCCAAAGAAGATTTCTTCCTCTATTTGTCAAGCACTGCAATGTCGCATGCGGTCGTTACCCACAAGTTTGCAAATGTCGTCTCAGCGGTGATTGTCATTGTACATGGACGAAGGCTGGGTAGGGCTTTCCTGATACTGGAGAGTTCCCGAGGGTTCCTATGATCTCAACGAGATATAACTTCTCGATCCTAAGGTACATTCATGACTGCCGATACTAGCGCAGCAGTGCTGGCAGTCCTCGTAGTACCGAGCGCCGACTTCGACACTGGTGTCAAGGCATCATCTCCTTGCTTTACGTGGACTGGCTTCGCCACGGACTTGAACGCGTCCGAGTCGGGCAGCCTCGCGGACTCTGAACAAGTATAGTAGCTTTCTCCTTTGCTCGTTGTTAAGTCGAATGGTCATCATCTGTCCATTGCCGGACCACTGGCTGTTGACTAGCCTGGAAGCACTTTTGTTTGCGAAGATATCTGGGAAACCTCTTCCTGACTTCCTCGTTGGCTTCTCCGAGTCGATCTTTGAGCTCTGTCCCGTCCCACCACTGAGTATGAACGATTTCGCATCCTTCCCAATACCAGCGATAATTTTTTTCACATCGACTTCGAATCTTCCGACTCCATCGCTGAGCTCTTCGTTTGCGAGCTCCTCGAGCTCGTAGTAGTCGATGTATCTGTTTGACGGGGCATTTGTATAAAAGTGACGGGGCACCAAGCTTCTTGGTATGATACTTTTTTCTCGCCTTCTTTGAGTCCGAGACTGGTCTACCGCAAGGAAGCGTCCGGCTGACTTCGTGGACTATTGTCTACAATCCATCGTCAGAAGTCTACGCGTACCACAAGACGCCTCACTGACCGCCTTTGGATTCCACCCTTCGCCCGATCCTCAGGCTCCTCAATCTCGACTTGAAAGCCCTCTAATCCCAATGCCGCCTCTTACTCGACGGTCAGAACGACGACCTAATGTTCGGCTCGTCCGCCAGTCATACCAAACTACCAACCATATCAAGGATCAGAGCATCCGACCTTCAATACTGTCGTCCAATACATATCCCAGAGCCACGGAGCATCAGTTGATTGTTCGAACCGCATGGCGGATCCCTGCCCATGGAAATGTCTTGGATCCAGATATCACCACGTCGACTGGCGTGGTCTTGACGCCTGCCACTTCGTTGCTCCGCTCGGAATGAAGTTCGGCCATCTCATGCTCAGCCAGAGCATAGGGTAGCATCAGATTCTCCTCTGTTCAGCTTCTTGGTGTGCATTGGCTATCCTGCCGTATTGATTCAAGCACAGTTGAGGGTCCTTCCCTGTATGCTTTCATGATGAATGCATGGGGGGAACAAAAGTCGACTGAATCTGGAGACTTACAATGACACTGCTGGCTGGATGCATCAGACCTCTTCAAATCCTCTACAATGCTAGGCGAGCAATATATCAAGACTGCCTTTATGCTTAAGACACCCTCTTTGCAGCGATGAGAAGGAAAGACGGACGCGGTGATTGGTCATTCTTCTTCGACAGCCTCCTTTTTGCGCGTGCAATCAACAACAATGCCCAACGTCAACTGGGAACGAAGCCGCCAGATCAAGTGCTTCCATATCTTTCTTCATCCTTTTGATGGATAAACAGCAAAATTGGAAGAACGATGGCACTTCTTTCTATAGACGAGCGCTGGAGTTATGACTGTGCGAATATCCAAACAAGTTCTGAGTGACACCCCTTATCTCCAAGAGATGTAGTTATAAGGCCTGCGACCAGAATCCCCGATAAGAGGTATCAGCAAAAGTGAATATCGATGTTGACGAATGCTAAGTTAGTTGCCGTCGGATGTTACGCCCGTGCGGCGTCGGCTCGTGGACGGGTGTGGGGTTCAAGTAAGCGACGCGCCTGTGCTTGGTGCGCTTGTGATGTGATTGGCGATCAGGCGAGCCATCATCAGGTTCCATAACATATCACGGTTCGGGCTAAGACACAACCGCCGTGACTCCACAGCCTTACCAACCACAAGTACACGCCCGTGACACGTGACATCGCGACGTGCTCACCTCGAAACTACACCAAACGCAAGGGCGACCGCATACAATCAACAAATAACTCTGCGACCGCCACACGGCTCGCCAGCGCATGACTGATCCTCACGCTGCACAACATCCGCCTCCTCGACATGGCCGACGACACCCCTGCCTCCCTTACACGCTTCGCTGACGATGCACCATCACCCTCACTCGGCGTCCGCCGCGCGCCCTCGAATTTCGACGAAGGTTTCTCAGAAGAGACGCAAAGCCAGCCTGGCGACGTCGATATGGCTAGGGACTTGAAAGAGAGCTCCGACAGGACTTTGGATTTGGTTCGCGAACTGGATACTCTCTCAATAGAGGATCGCATGAGCGTCTTGCGTAACACCGTGGCAGCCTTGTCTCCCCAAGATCAGCTATGTAAGTCCGCCCGCAAGCCATACCATGCGCAAAGTAGGGAACTAACGAGCACGGGACAGTATTTGTGAAAGACCTCTTTGGATACATGCCTTCTTGGGCAAAAGCAGAAGCTAGCGCACACCTTGATACTCTCATGTTCTTTGACCCGGTCGCATATCTTCCTTACGAATTGGTCAGCATCGTCTTCAGCCATTTATCACCTAGCGACCTTCTTCACGCCTCGACTGTGAACCGCGCATGGCGGGACCATACTCAGGATGAAGAGCTGTGGCGGAATATCTTTGCGCGTGAGGGCTGGCATATGGACCTGCCAAAGATACGCGACTTTGAGAGAAGGTCAAGAGACAAGGGCAAAAGAGCCGCAAATAACAGTGTGACAAGGAAAGGCTCAGGGTTGCAGCGCAAAGACAGTCGGAAACGAAGAGCTGGAGAGGCTTTCAGCGAAGGCGAAGCGTCGGCACACCCTGCAGATGCTAATGGAGCTCCAAGCGCGGATTCCTCGGCAGAAGAATCTAGCAACGAACAAACGGAGGCCATGGTACTCGATACCGAGGTGCAGGGTTTGGGTAACAGCGGACACTTGCCTGGAAAGACCACACCTACAAGCGACATCCTTCGCAGAACGAGATCACGGCGATGTTCGAGTGCATCAGAGATGTCCACGGATTCTGACTATCACTCGGCCGCGAATGATTTCAAGCTCGCACCCACCTTGTTACAGGACTCGCAAACGGAAAGCGAAGCACGAGTGAGCTGGGCGTACTTGTACAAACAACGGAGGCTTTTGGAGAGGAACTGGGATACTGGCAAATACCAGATGTTCCGTTTGCCGCATCCGCAATTTCCAGAGGAGGGACACGATGAATGCGTGTACACCATCCAACATTCAGGGGAATGGCTTGTCTCAGGCTCTCGTGACAGGACGATACGCATCTGGGACCTTACTACTTCCCGATTAAGGAATGGCCAGCCAGCTATACTGAAGGGCCACGTAGCTAGCGTGCTATGCCTACAATTCGATGCCAGTCCAGAGAACGACCTCATCGTCAGTGGTGGTAGCGACAGCTGGGTTATCATCTGGCGTTTCTCCACTGGCGAGATCATCAAGAAATTGGACCAGGCCCATACTGAGTCGGTCCTGAATCTCCGTTTCGACCACCGCTATATTGTCACCTGTTCGAAGGACAAGACAATAAAAATATGGAACCGCCATGCCATTGCCAGCGACTCGCCACTTATACCAACTTATGTGGTGAATCAACTCAGAGATCCTTTGATGGGCGACCTTATCAAAGAGTATTCACTCATATCTACTCTTACAGGCCACGGTGCAGCAGTCAATGCGGTAATGATCCACAATGATACCATCGTCTCGGCCTCGGGAGACCGTACTATCAAGGCATGGAATATCAAAACTGGCAAATGTGAGAAACAGTATCTCGGTCACACCAAGGGCATTGCATGCGTGCAATACGATGGTCGTCGCATCATCTCTGGATCCTCAGACAACACGGTTCGCATCTTTGACGCTGATCGACAAGTCGAGGTTGCGTGTCTTACAGGCCACTCTAATTTGTGCGCACTGTACAGGCACGCTTCGGTGACCTTGAGACTATAAGTGATGAGGAGCTGTACAATGAGTCTCGCCAGGCAGATGAGGGCTTCTACCAAGCGATGGACGACGGCATGCAGCAAGCAAGTGTTTCACGAGGCAATGTGCGCAATGCCGGGTCTAGTAGGCCAGAGCATATGCTCTCTACGGGAGCTAAGATCCCACCAGGCGGAGGCGGCAGTAGGTGGGCAAAGATTATCTCAGGTTCGTACGACGAGTCAATCATCATTTGGAAGAAAGATAAGGATGGCAAATGGGTACACCGGCACCGTCTGCGTCAGGATCAGCTTCTTAGGGAGGGTCGATCCAGCAGACATCGTCGTGACCACCCTGCAGGCCCGGCACTTACGGCGCTGCCCATGCCAGTCAACCAGCACTCTATCACTCTGCAGAATGCTGGACAGCCTGGCCCACAGCACCAGCACCAGCAGAACAGCGTCGCGCAGCACGCGCTGACTCAAGCCAATGGTATGGCATCACAGCTTCACAATGCGCTGCAGCAGGGCCAACAAGGACCGATATTGTCGTCTGCGCAACTCATGGCAATGTCAGCGCAGCAACGCCATTTGCAAGCCGACCTGCATCAATTACAGAATGCCAATGCGCAAAGAAACTCAGCGCAAGCCCCTGCGGAGTCTTCCTCCAGTGCGCAGGCGCAGGATGGGTCCACAGCATCTGTCGCGACACCATCTCAGGCACCCGCAGCTCCTCCCGCCCATCCTCCCCAACTACAACCTGGCCCAAACGCATATGCCATGCTGCATGCACAAGGCCAGACCCACGCACAGAACCATGCCCAGGCTCACGCTCATGCCCACGCCCATGCCCATGCCCAGGCGAACCACCGCGAAAGCAGCAACCGCGTCTTCAAACTACAGTTCGACGCACGCAGAGTTGTCTGCTGCAGCCAGAACAAGATCATTGTCGGATGGGACTTTGCCAATGGAGACCCTGACCTAAAGAGGGTGGGTAGCTGGAGTGTCGAGACATGCTAGTTCGGAACAGAAAGTACTGAATATCGAGTTATGACTTGAACTTGCATTTTGAACAGCAGAAATTGCAATGCTTATGTTTGCATTCAATCAGGATCGGATGGCACGAGCAAGTCGAGCGGCATTGTGCTTGTCCTCTTTTTCTTCGACTTTGCATAGCGACTCAGCAATTCACCACAGAAGCATCACGAAATTGACGAGCTTGGGAGTAAAGCAGCATATTTTTGCACGTAATGTACCAATTTTTCTTCAACCCTCACATCCTCGGAGCCACGTTGTTCGCACGAGCCTCTTCTGTCTTTTGCTTTCATGTTCCTACAACCTTGACATCGATTGAGTTTCGACCCCTCGTGGGAGCATGTGCTGCGAGAGCGTAACCTCACCTCACCTCATCCAGCATGGCTAGGGTCGCTCTTGCCGTCTTGCGAGCATTGGCGCTCGGTCCATAACCTTACCTCACCTCATTGGGATCTGAGCTCACCTCATTTCGCATGGGCGCTTGCCTCACTCCTCACTCCTCGGCTTTTCTTTGCTCGACTCGACTTCTTCGACTCGCTCGCACACTTCACTTATCGCACTGCATTTTCCATTCGCACACTTCACGTGTTCGTTCAACTGCTTACAGACGTGGCCGCGCATAATGTTCGCCACGTCGGCACATGATTCCAAAGAAACGACGCGCCGCCCTAGACACCAATGGACGTTTGAGCAGCGTCTCTGCCTCGACGTGCTGACGACATCTCAGACAACCGAGCTCTCAGGGGAGGATCGTGCTCTCATCTTCAACACGATCTATAAAGACCAGATAACAGCTTATGGCAACCCTGGTGGCCTGAAGGCGACCGTCATTGCCGCCCAGTACAATGAGCGCAAGAAACTTCACAGTTCTGCCTGGGGATCCTGTTGGGAGAGGATCTGCGCTGTGCCGCAAAGGGATGTTGCTCTTCGCAGAGAGCTGCAGGAGAAGATCGATGATGTTCTGCAGAATGGCATCGTCAACACTTTCCAAGCCGGAGTCGCAGATCTGGCAACGCCTCCAGTGACTCCTCGGCGTACTGATCGCGTGAGAAGAGAGACCGAAAACCCATACGGACTCGTGACTCCAGGCCCGAAAACGCCTGTGCGTAAAGAAAATCATCCTGAATACGCCCAGACCTTGTCAGCTCCACGCAAATATGCCACTCCCACGTCAAGTGCAAGGAAACGCCCAGCTGAATTTGCGTCCTTTCAGTACGCAGAGGACAATGATGACACTGACGATGGGTACCTGCCTGTAGCAAAGAGGGTTAGGAGATCGTCTCCTGTCGTGGTCATACCGCCTTCGGCCATGCAAATTGTCACATACCAGCCTCCGCAGACGCCAAGCAAGACTCCAAAGCGTCGTCCAGGAGAGCCCCGTGAGGGCGCAACTATGCCCTTTCTCCAACCCAGCGGCAGAGCACTCATGCTCAAGCCGAAAGAGCACGAGCAGGCGAGCCGTCCTTTGAGAGACGTCACCGAAGAGGCTGCGCATCCTCACCCACCTGCCATGCTATTCCGGTTCTGGCACAACAAAAGCCATGGTATCAACTCGAGTGACGGCTTCATCAGCGGCAAATTTGTGCCACAACGCATTTTGGTCGAACCTCGTGGACCGCCCGACTGTAACGCGATTGACATGAATGATTTCGCGCACCACCTCAACAATCGTACTGGGACTGATCAGGATGGAATCCCGTCGCCATTGTAAGTTGCTTATAGTATACACACCCACAAAGCTTCCACACCTCACTAACTTGTCACTTTCAAACAGCATATCCACCGCCAACAACCTGTCATGGGCTCTTCGCATGGGGCTCAAGAGAATAAACCTAGATGCTAAGCTCAGCATCATTGATCCGTCCAGACTCGAGCCCAAGTCTATCTTCTATGTTCCGCCCTTCTTCGAGTCACTAAAGCAGAAGAGGTGCTTCGAAAGAGGTTACTTCGGCTACAGAGGAACACATGAACACCTGTAAGTGTCTTTGCGAATAACCGTCCTGCCCAGTGAAATGCCGCTGATTCAGTCTAGGATATACCACAAGATTCCCACTTCGGCCATGGTCAAGACTTTCAGCATCCAAGAGTTGATCATCTTCTCGAACAGCGATCGCGATGTGAAGCGAGTGTTGCGACTCGATGTGATGGCTGTGGCGAAAACGCCAGCATTCGAAATCAGAAAAGCCCTCCAGCACAGCAACCTCGAAGTCAACAGCAGAGTTGCCGCCGCCGTCGGCAAGATCGTGCTTTTCCTTGGCTTGGACCACAAGTCTTCCAGAGAGATGCTTTCTCGTGCTGTGAGTCAACCCGCGAAGTCCTTGATTCTTTTTCCCTGATTTACTGACTTCTGCTCCAGGTTTTTGAGGTCCTACAAGGGTGGTCTCTCAAAGCAGACGGCAAATCGCAAGACCGAGCAAATTTCTTTGTCAAACAATTCCAGGACAAAAGCACCGAGTACATTGACATTGGTGATCAGATCAAACTCAAGCATGCGTGAGTACCACCCTACATTCTTGATACCATAGTCTCGTGCTTAATTGACTCTATCCGAACAGGTTCCTTCACGGCATGCTATGGAGCTGCGGCGACCTCAACGTCCATCTAAAGGGTCGCTCTGGACACGAGCTCATGCAAGCTCGAGCTCGCAAGCGTGGTCTCGCTGACCCGGAAATGCTTCTGATCAACGAGCTCAACGAGGCGATAGGAGAGATCGCAATGTTCGAAAGACAACAGCTCGAGTTGCACTCAGTTGTATCTCGCCAACGTCCACAGATTCAGGGAGAGCAAGCTAATGAGGACGAAGACGAAGAGGAAGATGTCGTGCCTGCACAGCTAGGACGTCTGAACTTGGAGGAGGGTATCCTCTATGAATAAGAGGTGGAATTCTCTTGTTTGACGGAGTCGCGTGCGAATTTGTCTGGAACGGGAGGAACTACAGCCTGCGATGTCGCACCGAACGTTAGCTTTGCGTCGTGCATCTGACGCCTTGCGACATCACCAAGAGCTTGTTATTGGCGAGCTTTGACATCGTTTGTTTTCGTTTACCTTCTGGGTTCTGAGTCGGGTAATAACAGCAAAAGGGATTGTAGCTAGCGTTCTTCCGCGCGCCTGCGGGCACTAATCACTTCGAATTGAAGCTTGTCGTTGTTACGATCTTCGCCCTCTCAAGCTTCTTGTCGCCGTGAGAAGCACTCGCTCGAGCGACCCTTGGCGGCGAACACTCTTTACAGCCAACATCGCGCACGTGTTCGAGCTCGTTGCGGACGAAACTTGGAACGGTCTTCCCTTGTAGGAAGTGAAGATTATATCCACATTTTATCAAGATCGCTCAAATACAGCCAATGAACAAGCAACATCCAGTTATGCCTTCTTCCCAGCATCCTGCTCTTCCAAATGCTCGACCAGCTTCTCAATAGTAACGCACACCAATCCCCATCGTTTCGCAAACGCCAAACATCCGTCCCTATTCAGCATGCCCACACTGCCACCCAGCTCGCCTTTGCCCTCAATCGCTAGCCCATCTTCCACGAGCTCCGCTATCACGCCAACGGCATCCTCGTCCTTGTCTCCAATCAACCGACAGAAGTCCACCGCAGCCTCCGTATGTCCCGGTCTTTGCCTGACACCACCCTGCTTCGCTTGCAGAGGCACCACATGTCCCGGTCTCCTGAAATCCGCCTTTCCTCGCGATCCGTCCGCCAACCATCGACACGTAAGCGCGCGATCGTGCGCCGAAATTCCCGTTGTGACATCCTCGCTCGCAGCGTCCACCGTAATGGTGTACGCTGTTCCTTTGGGGTCTTCGTTCTCTACCACCATTTGCGGGAGGTCTAGGGCGGCTGCGCGGCAGGGCAGGAGGGTGCGCAGAGGTAGCCGGAGGTGTGGCGGACGAGGAAAGCTGCTTTGGCGGGTGTCAGATGGCGGGCGGATATGATTAGATCGCCTTCGTTTTCGCGGTCTTCGTCATCGAGGACGACGATAGGGTCGCCGCGGGCTGGAGTAATTGGTTAGCTTGACCTGAAGAGTGATGTTGCGCCTGGGTTCTGGAGGAGCGGGAGACGTACCGAATGCTTCAATGGCTTCGGGAATGGTGTTGAAGGCGGGCTTGAGGGTGCCATTTGGTTGATGTTGAGGTGACATTGTGGTGGATGGCTGTTCTCGCTTGCAATCGCCAATTTGCGCTCGAGTCCAGTGTATAAGATATGCGATCTCCTCTGCGGTATAGTACCTTATCCGCTCTCAATGTCTCTTATCCGAAGGTGTTACAGTGCCGACCTCGCAAGATGTCCAATGCCGGGTCTCTTTTTTGTAAGTATGATTCGACTGCGAAGTGGGTAACAGGCGAAAGCGAATGTACAATCACACAGTATGTTCAGAGCTCCAGTAGCCGGTCCGGAAAAGTTATGTGTAGTGGTATGCAGGGTGACGGCGATCTACGGGATATATTTTATGGATGATGACTGTCTTCCCGCCCCGCGACACAAGTGGGGGACAGCAGGCCTCGGTGCTTTGATTACGTGCTTCGCAAAGCCGAAAGTCAATCAATTTGCTACCAAATTAGTTCAAATTCGCGCCAGCCCGAGGACAGCCCATCGAATTCCGCGTTCACATGCCGCAGGCTTAGCTAAGCTTTGCAGAAACATATGTCGCCATCGAACGAGGAAAGCAGCTTGCTGACAATTAGCTCAAGTATTCTCTGATCGTAGTCAGCATTCAAAGGACAAGATGCTCCGCAGAGTAGTAGCCGTCTCGACCAGCCGCGCAGTGTCTCACAGCCATCACGTGTCATGTGAGGCAGAATGGAAGACTACGAGTCCTCAAAGATACAAGCACCACAGCGTGAAAGCAGAACGAGAAGTTTTGTTGAGAGATTCGGGATTCTATGTACATGATATCCATATCGACGTATCCAAAAACAAGAAAGGTCGAGCACTTCGACCCATCCGAGAGGGCCATTTCCCTCCCTCTATACCATCTATTATGATTGTCCACCTGAAATTTTGTTCTTTTGCTCTTCTGTCTCTCTCTCTCTCTGTGTGTATGCAATCCCGAAAACCTCTCATCAAACAACCGCCTTTCGTTTCAATTACAACTTTTGTTCGAATTGTAAGGTAGCAAGCCGCGAGAAACAAGGCGAGCGACGCTGGAAAGACGAGGCTTTGTGGTAAAGAAAAGGAAAAGCAGAACATGCCAGAACGATCATGTAAAAGAAAAAAAAGCTCAAAAAATAGAATAACGAAAGATGTGTATTTCCGACGCCGGTTGTAGATGCATCCTATGTGTGTAAAAAAAAAAGTCTGCAATCGTGAATGCAAGATCGTATCCAAGAGAGAAATTTGTGTGTTGTGCGGCTGTTTACAATAATGATAGGCGTTGACAGCGCGAATTGTGTTGACAATAAAAAGGTATCGAAGGATAATAAAGAAACAAGTTGAGTGCATTGGGCATCGCCCTCGAGCAAGCGTCTAAGGCTTGCTGAGCTGTTCCTTACGGAAGAAGGCGAAGTAGCCAACGCAAATGACGATCTGCATGATCATGCAAATCCAGAATCCGGCGTTGGCAAGACCGTTGCCGATGTCGTAGGCCATTGTGGGGAAGTAGGGCAATGGGCCAGTGGAAGAAAGACCGTCGGCGCGGTTGATGATCGTACCAATGCTGCCGACAACCTGCGCGAAAACCAGGGCGAAAGTGATGTGGAAACGTGTCAGGGTCTGAAGGAGAAGCATACCGATGCCGACACCTTGAAGGGAGTCGAGCACAGCGAGCCATAGCCAGAGGATGCGACCAAGGATAGCGGAGCCGACAGGCCCACCTGCCCAAGGCACGTAGTAACCCATGTTTGGAAACGGACCACCAAATCTGGCACCATCTTGGAGCGCCGAGCGCGACAGCAAACATGGGCAAGATCCAACTGTGGGATAACGAAAGCCTGCTGAAGAGGTACAGAATACCAATCCACAGGATGACGAAGAAGAAGATAACCAGAAGGACAATGGCCCAGGTAGGTGCGTGTTGACTTGACCACAGGTATGACCAGTTACGACCGAATTGCGCGGACATGAAGAAGTTCTGGACGAACACTGCAAAGAAGAACCACACAATGATCTTCCTGCGGAGCGCAGCCTTATAGAACGACGGGAGTCCACCAGGCTTTTGACGGTAGAAGTCAGGAAGACCAATCCAGAGCACGATACCACAGCCCCACAGGAACAGAGCGATAGGCACGCCAATAGCAGTCATCTTCGCGCCATAATCGGTGGAAGTTCCCTCGGCAGAAGCCTGTGTAAGCTTGGTTCCCCAAGCCCACAAAGCAATAACGTAGATTTGCTGTGTTCCCTGGATAGCACAAGCACGGAACGCCCACTCCTTCACTGGGGCGGAACCAGTGGAACCGAAAGATTGAGCGAAGAAGAAGGATCCGGCGGCAGAACCAATGGCGTACATAGCGGTAGCAACGTACTGAATCCAAGCGCGTGTGTCCTTGCTTCCTCCGTAGGGCGCCGAAAGCAAGAAGGAAGAACCGAGACCATAGAACATGAAGGGGAAGACCATGACGAACTTGCAGGCCAAGCGGCGGAAGATGTACCACCAGACGAGGGAAGCGGCGAGGTAGATCGAAGCAATAGCGTACAGCTGAGTGGCAGTTTGACCATTCTGCCCAGTCAACAGGGTGATTTGGTAAGAGTTGGCGGCCAGAATTTGACCCAAGGCGAGGATGAGAGTGTAGATCGGCCATTCACCAATCTTGACAGAGAGCATGCGTTTCAAGCCGGTAGGAGGCTCGTAGTTTTCCGGAAGCAAGAACTGACTGACAGGTTCGTCGGACTCGACGCCCTCGTAGATGGAGCCTGCAGGAGTTACACCCTTGGAGTGGCTGGCGGTGCCGACCTTGTTCATCTTGGCGTGGTGAAGACGTGCGAACCATGCTTTTTCGGACTTCTCTAAGAACTCTTCGACACAGTAATCCTTTTCAGAGTTCTTACCGTTGAGATCATGCAACATTTTCTCGAAGGTTCTCATGTAAAGACCAGTGGGATCCTCGAAGAACGGAGTCAGTTCCTGTTGGGTCTTGTCCTCCTTCTCATTAACGACTTGCTCAGTACTGAGAGGGGTCTGAGTGCCAGAAGCAGAGCCTGAAAGGAAGCCGCCATGAGGAGTCATAGGTTCTTGAAGGAACGAGTAGCTGCCGTTGTTCGGGGTCTGGGTTCCAGGCGTGCCAGCAGGCGAGAAGTAAGGGTTGTAGCCAGGCTGCTGGGACGGGTCACCACGGTTGGCAGTACCATCGCGAAGATCGAAGTGGAAATCGTGACCAGGGCCGATGCGGGAAGTGCGCTTGGCCTCGTCGACCTGAGCTTGTGTGATGTACTCTTCCTCGACATTTGGATCATGTTCAATCGGTGCTTGTGAGTAGTAGCTAGGGACGTTTCCACGAGGAAGTCTCTCCTCAGGAACGTGACCGGGGCCAAGACGCATACCAAGAGACAGCTGACCGTTTGCAGGAGCCTGCTCGCGAGTTGGAGAGGAAGGACGAGTATTAGGCCTGCTAGCAACGGGGGTGCCGGTGCCTCTAGGAGTGTTTGCGCCGCTGCGAGGTGTCATCCAACCAGGCAAATTGGGTGTTGCCCAACCGCTGGTGGTGCCAGAGCTCATACCAGTATGCTTGCCAGTGACGAATTGCATGCGCTTCTTGTGAATCTTGATAGAAGCTGTCTGCAGGATCTCGAGGTCCTCCTTCCACTGGGCGACAGGGAAACGTTGCTTTGCGGAACGAGCACGCATAGTGGCACGAGTGTTGTAGTCGGATTTAAGAGCGCCCTGGATAGCCATCTTGAATTGGTGCATCTGATGCTTGGTCGTTTGCGACTCAATGGTGTACCACCAACCAGGCATTTGACCAAGACCACCAACGCGAGAACCAACACCGAGCGCACCCTTACGACCGAATTCAACAGCGACGAGACCGAAAGGCTCGTCACGAGAAGGAATAAGAGCGAATTCGGCACCAGAGAAGATGAAGGGCGGGAGTGCTGTGAACTCAGGCTTAGAGTAGACACGACCGGGGTATTTCTGCATCATGATATCAAGCTTCAAAGCAGCGAATTTACCATAAAGATCGATGGTAGGGCCGACACAGAGAAGCTGAGTGTGAGGGTGTGCTTCGAGAACAGCCGGGAAGACGTCAGCAATCAGGTCAATACCCTTTTGCATAGACCAACGACCGACGAACACGAAAAGGTCAGCATCAGCGCGCTGCTCGAGACCGGCCCATTCCTGAGCCTGGCGCTTCAGACCAGCACGACCAGACTCGAAGACATTGTCAATCTGAACGGAGTTGGGGTCGGCGACCTTCTTGTCCCATTCGGCGATATCCGTAGGATCAGGGTTAGGCAGAGCTCCGATCTTCTTGAGACCCCAGAAAATGGGGTAACGAGCCCAGGAACGTTTACCGTACTTCTTAGACACACCAACGGCACCGAAACCCTTTTGGTGGATACGGAGGATGGAAGCACCGGCGTGGAGCAAGTTGAAGACCTCACCGAACTGGACGTAACGTGCGACGACCGGCTCAGGCAAGTTGTAGACAGAGCAAATCTCTTCAACCTCGCGAGGGTTACGCATCGGCCAAAGACCCTGGAACTCAGCGTTGTGGAGCGAGAGACAGCAAGGAATGGTGTCGGGAAGCAGGTACAGAGGGGCGATAGTTCCGTGGTAATCGTTGATGTGGTATAGATCGACAGGGAAACGGCGCATAGCCTCGGCGATACACTGGTTCCACGCAGAGTAGTAGATAGCAGAGTCCAGATCGTCCATACGAGCTGGGTAGGGCTCCTTCGCAGTTTGCCTACGGAAGACAGGTGCATCGAGAAGCATGTAGGTAATGTTGTTGAGCTTGTGGTACTGGACTTGGACCTCGTAGGTGCGGCCGAGAATGGTCACATCGATGGGAAGACCAGGAGTGTCAACAGGGTAGTCGATACCACCTGCGCAAGGGACGACCCACGAGATCTTGATGCTGCAAGTTCTTGCCCATGAGCTGGGCCATGACACCGAGACCACCGATCTTGACCTTGACCTTCCAGTCCTCAATGTCGTATTCCATGGTACCGATGAGCACGCAGCGACGCTTGCCTTCGACGACAGCTCCAGCGCCACCGAAGTTGTCCTGAATGACAGAGCCACGCTGATCCATAGTAGGAGAGATTGAAGGGCTAAGACCAGGAGTTCCTGCATCGCTGTTCTTCTCGTCAAGCTTGTTACGGCGCTTGAAGGCAGCTGCCATAGAGACAGGGAGGAAACTTCTCTTCTCAGCAACACCGACTTGGTTGAACTTGACAGCGTAGAATGCGCTAATGTATAGCCAAACGAAGAGGCAGCCGGTGGCAGGAGGAATGACTGCTAGCAAGATGTAGATAATCAGCTGAACCCAGCGGTTGCCGACAGGTACCAGGTAGTACTTCATCGTTCCGTCGTTAAAGAGAATGCGCCAGCCGAGACCGGAACCCTCAGGTCCATTGTTGGTGATATTGGTGACAGCGCCTTGAAGAGACACAGGGCTGATGCGATCCAAGACAGTATCATTGTTGACATCTCCCATAGCTGTGGTCAGATCAGGTTGTCCGTTGTCGGCCATTCCCCAGACGTTGAGTTGGAATTGAGTAGGCCATTCTGCCATGAAGTCGAAGACCCAAGTACCGTTGTCAAGCTGATGCATCTTATTCTCAACACCACCATCGTATCCGTACTGGTTGAAGGAGCCGTGGACGAAGAAATGAGGGTAACGTCTCGGAGGGAGGTTCGATCCGTGCAAGTTACCTTCGACGATGTGATCAGAGGAGCCAGTCATTTTACTCCAGTATTGCACCCTCACGTGTTCTCCTTCCCAGGCCTTCTTGTCTTCTCCGGACCACTTCTGATTGCTCAAAGCTGCGTTTCCAGGTACGTAATCCAACCAATCTGACCAGACGACACCGAACGACATCGAGTAGCGCCACTTGTCTGCTCCGGCAGCCTTGTGCTGAACGTAGAGACCATCACCCTGAGTGATGGTTGTGTCGCGCTTGCCCTTAGCTGATCCCTTGAAGAGAAGATCATCGGTGTAGTTTGCTGATTTAGGGAAGATCATGGGGTTGTCCGACTGGCCAATACGGAACATGAATCGATCCGTGGTGCCGGTAGTGGCATTGCCTTCCTGGTTGGTAGAGTTCTTAAGGGTGATCATGTGTACACCGTCGTACACGTTCTTCAAAGTCGTCGTGAAACGCCATACGGAGGGCGCGGACCACTGTAGTTGGTCTCAAGAGTTGCATCAATCACGCCGCACTTGAAATCCTCATCAGCGGGCTTGGTGATCTGCTGGCCGCCTTCGGTTGTAGAGTTGAAGCTGATGGTTTCGCGAATGGAGTTACAGTCCATTTCGTCTGTGTAGCGGAACTCGATGTCGACTTCATCTGGCTGATCGGCACCGGTTCTTGATACAATGCGGTAATCGTGGCCGGGGCTGAACTTGCTGATGCTGGGTCCGGGTCTTGTCCAGTTACCAACAGGCACAAGGGCCTTCCAGCCGTAAGGCTGCATGGTGATGTTGCGCAGACAACCAGCCATAATGCTGGTGCCCTCTAGCTCGATGTTGATTGCGGCGTAGTCGGGGATCTCATAAGTCTCGAAAGGCCAGAACAAGTTCCTAACAGTGGTGTTCGGAGGGAAAGGTGCGCCAATAGCGTTAGAATCATCACTGCACTCACTCACGTAGTTCTCAGTGTAGTTACGGTTCGAGTAAAGGACCCAGACGGCTTGGTTGCCCCACATACCCTTCGCGGAGTCGGCATCGGCGGAGAAGTCTTGGATATCACCCATCTGAGGCAATCTCGAGCGAACAGCGCTGAAAAGACCATGGACAGTGGCTACGCCGAAGGATCCGGGCATGGTGTACTCATCGGTCTGCTGGGAAATTTGCCTCATGTCGAAGCCGTCGTTAAGAACAGGGTAGCGTTTACGCAGCTCGAACCAGTGCTTGTAGGTACGGTAAAGAGGATGAGACGGATCTCTGTGGTCGAGTGACATATTATCGTCTTTACAGGCGTGCAGAGAGCTCGCGACAGGCCAGTCGTTCAAGTTCTGGTTACCGATTCGGTAACAACCGTGCATTTGCCAGGCCTGAGCTGAAGACATCGGCTGACGACCGAAAATATAATCAGGAGCGGTGCTGTCGAGGGCATAGAATGCTTGCTCCTCGCCCCAGTTGACCATAGGAATACCAGGCATGACAAGAGCAGTCAGGAAAGTACCAAGAAGCTGACGCTCAGTGCCGTTGATCAAGCCAGGCCAACGTAACACATCCTGGTTAGATGCGGAATACATGTGACGAGGGTCGAACTTCTGGGTGTACGCGTTTCTCATGTCGTTTGACCTCATGACCTCATCCCACTGGAGTGCGAAGTTCGTAGGAGCTTCACCAGCAGCCAGTAGGTTACCGTCAAGTCCGAGGAAACGCATAAGGGCGCGGTAGAAGGAGTAGTGGAAAGCAGCAGAGTCGAGGGCATGACGGTCGCTCTCACGAATGTACTTGTCGGGAGTGTTGTTGGAGAGGATGGCGTCAGTCCAGTTGTCATACTTCATCTCAGGCTCTTTACCTCTACCCATGTAGATAGCGCCGTTGGTGTTGCCGTTCACGACTTCACCGGGGATGAAGAAGTTCTCCTTGCCGACTTCCTTTCCACAGTCACGCATCGCACGCGAGAAATTGGCTTGAGAGTCCACAGGAATCTGCATAGCCTTATCCATACGGAAGCCGTCAATGTCGAGACCCTTAATCCACATGCACGAGAAGTGGTTGATTTTGGCCAAAACACTTGGCTTCCAATCACGCAGACGATCCTGGACACCACCGAACTTGGACAGCTGCTTCTGCCACTCAGGGTAGGTACCGAAAGCACTGACATCACCGAACTGATTCCAATCACTGTCCATGCAGCCCTTGAACTTGGTGATGTTCGCATCGTCGTATAGGTGTCCCTCCTGATTCCAGAACCTCGGGAAAGGAACATCGCAATCCTTCTCAAATCGTTTGATTGTTGGAAATCCCTGTAAACCTCCTCGCCCTTGTAATCAAGTTTGTGTTCGGTCCAGCTGAATGGGGCACTGCTATTCTCATATCCCTCGAAAGCGAACATGTTGGCCATAGTAGCGAAGGTGTTCTCGACGATAACGTACATGCCTCTCTCGTGAATGGCATCGATGGCGGCACGAACCTGCGTGATGTTGCCGAAGTGGTGGTCGGAATCGTCAGATCGAAGGGACTGAAACCGTCAGATTCCCAGGGGTGGTTCAGAAACAGACTGCCAGCCAGGTAGATACCCTTGATTCCCAAGCCCTGGATATAGTCGAGGGAATCAACAACGCCCTGAAGATCGCCGCCATGGCGAAGCTGCGTGGCTTTAGGGTCGTGTTCCCAGGCTGTGTTGTTTGCGTCGTCGTTTGAAGGATCGCCATTCACGTATCTGTCGATAAAGAAACTGTAGAACGGAAACCGCCAGTTGTCAGGACTTGGCGTGTACTTGTCCTTGCCTTCCCATGTGATCTCGTAGTCCAATACGGTCTTTGCATTGGCGTTTGTGTTCAAATTCCAGGGTGTCTCCCTTTCGTCTACCCATGACGCCGATGTCAATGTGGTCAGAAGAGCCAGCGGAAGAAGCCATGGTCGTAACATTATGGACCGTCGGCCGCTCGTAGGCGCCGAGTGGCTGTTGGTCGCTGGTCGTAATACGTCGGTTTACTCGATTAGCATTAAGAAGTCCGGAGTGTAAATGAGTGTCGTATGGCAAAGCCGAGTAGTGATTGGGCCAACACTCCAGGTGTTTGGGTAGGTGGTATTGCTGTCGCAGAAACGAGGGAGAGGACAGCAAAGAACTTTTGTCTATGATAGGGGTGGAAGGAGCACTTCTCGCATGAGAGGGAAACCAAGCACTACAGATCCTAGATGGCGGTGGGGCTACGCAGAGGCCAGCAGCGGAAGCGGGTGGCGCAACAAGTGAACCGCTCGGGGCCAAGAAGGAGACCAGGGCAGGGCAGCAGTAATGATAGTGGATCTGAGCGCACCGCCACGGGCGATAAAGCAGAAACACGACGGGAAACTCGCTGCACGTCCGCAGATAGAAAAATCGCGACCCCGTGCGGCAACAGCATGGGTGCCTTGCAGCGCTGCCGGAAGCATCGGCGGCGCAGCTGTCAGGACGGGACGGGTGATCTTGGTGGCAGGCAGGCGGCGAGACAAACAAGGCGAACTCTGTAGATAGAGATCGCCGGTCAAGCGTTGGCGGCAGGACGAGTGATGCTAGCGCACGTCGGCTGCCGGACGCCAGCTCTGCTATTTGGAGCGCATAATAAACAGAACCCCCCTGATTCAACGACGGGCTGGAGCTCCGGGCCTGCCATTGGCCGTCGACGGGGCCAGCGTGACTCGGTGGATGCGAAGACTGGGCCTTGTCACTTGGAGCGGTGGAGCTAGGACTCGGCAGGCCAACGTCCCCTGAGCCCGGCGTGCACCAAGAGCGAGCTTGGAAGCCGCTGGAGAAGGCCTAACGTTTCAGCGCGACTCTCTCGGTGTCGAGGCACTCTCGCCCGAGACGGCGACCATGGTGGGACCGTAGTCAGGCCTGTTTGCTGCTGTCATCTGCATCGCCGTCACCACAGCATACGGCAGTGGCGCGGTGAAGACTCGATGGCCGGACGTCGACTCGGATGTGCTGCAGCAGCCCCTGGCCGGCACTGCACGCAGCCTGGCAGGGGGCCGAGTGAGACTTCGCGGGAGTCCCCCTGAGGGGTAAAGTAAGAGGCCAGTAGCCAGCAGGCAAAGTGGTCACCGTCACCGTGTTTCCTCACGGAGAAGAGGAGGGCCGCAGCCTGCCATCCGTGTGCCAGGCCGTCCAGCACGAATCATCGTGCCCTGTCCTGCGCGTGTGTTGAGGACGAGCTAGCCAGAAAGCCGTACCGCCATCTCTCGAGCCACGCGCCCGGACCGCAAAAGCTTGGTGGTCTAACAGTAACGCCTCACCCAAAACACCTTTCAGCTTGTACCGCCGCCCACCAGACCGGCTGACAGCTCGCCGACCAGGATCGTGGCGCAGAGGAGATCCAAGATGCACCACAATCGTTGTTTCGATAAGGCGTTGCCCCAATGCTGCCAGGATAGCCTAGCGCTGCAGTGCGACTATCGATCATGCCGCATGCGTACCTGCATATGACATCGCACAAGCTTATCTATCTGCATCCTAACACGAAGCCGGCTCTCAACCTCACTTCCCAAGCTCGAAACCTTGAAGTGGTATACGATTGCCACTCGTGCCGCTGCAGAGTGAACATGTCTCCCGTCTCAACCATGCCGCTGAACTGTTCCAAGTGGACCTAGGCCAGCCCTACCGTAGATCATCGTTTGTTCGTCTAGCAAGGCAGCGAGGCAGGAGGCAGGCAAGGAAGCAAGCTGAGAGCAACAATTCTTCGGCGTTATTATTATCATTATTTGAGGCTTTCAGCCCGCGGGAACGTCACGCTTTATCGTCGTCCATGTGGACTCAGATATATCCACTCCCATGCATAGGCTTCGGACTGGGCAACTTTGTTGGCGATAACTGCTGTGGCTCCTGAGCCGAATACTATTGTTTGTTATGTTGCTGACGTTTTCCAGCCCCAAGACTTAAGCTCCCGCAAGGCGTCCGGCAATGAGGGTCGGCTGTTTATGGCTGTCCGTGGCTTGGATCCTTGGATTTCCCCATGCACTGTGTAATTTTGCCTCCGCTGGTAATAATATTGTGGCACGCCACAGCCTGTCCCGTGTATCGCCGCGGTTCGTATCTGAGACATCTCACTTTCTTGTACATATACCCTAGTACAAAGAAACAATTCCCCTGCCCTCTTCGCGTTGTAGTACTGAGTCGGAAGAAGCTGTTCTAGACGCCTTCAAACAGTGACGATCTTCCGCGCGGGGTATCGAGGAACGCCGCGCGCTGCAAAAAAGAAGTAAGCCCACATAGCGAAATGCTCTCTGCGTAGTACAAACACTAGGAGATGATGCACCGGATGGGCAAGCACGCCAGGCACGCCAGGTCGGATAGCATCTCTACCTCCTAGCAGATACGGGTTGTAGTAGCATCGCCAATAATCCGTCACACCCGCGAGAGTTCTTCCTTCACGCATTAGCAGATCCGCAAGTCTGTCTTTGGATCCGCTTGTTGACTTATCACACGCCGAAGCCACGAAAAGGCAGATCTTCAACGATACGCGTTGTTGACAGCTCTTGGCCAGCAACGTCGCGCATTTGCCCAGACTGCCACGTCCGGCCTTCCTGGTCACACATTACACAGCCTCGTCCTTGACGACCATTTAGTGTTCCCAAGCAAGGCATTAATCTCGCAAACTGCGAAGATTCTCTTTCGTGTACAATCATGTCCACGCGTTCTCAAGTTCCGCGTTGCTTGGTGCTGTCAGCCAAGTAAGAACCCTCACTTGGTCCAGATTATTGGCATGATACACACATTATTTCACTTCGCTGTGATTGCGATTTGACGTGGCCTCAAAGCCACCTTATACTTTGTAATTAAGGTATGATTCTGAGGTTCTCTCTCGATGTAAACTCGAAACATGCTATGTATGCTGCATGCCAGGATCCCCCTTTTTGCGAAAGCGCTGGCAGCTCTTGGCTAATTCGTCACCTGCGGAGGCTTGCCGGGAACTCATTTCGCGGCAGCCCAAGCATCCTTTGGCATCGTCGATGAAAGTTTCGAACACCATGAGATTTCGAAAAAAAAAATACAACAACGACCATGCGTGGTAGTTCCATGGCTCTCACGTGGCTACACGGTCCGAACAATTGGTATTTGAATTCCTCCTACGAGTGGAGATCTTGAGCCGTGTGAAGAAACCAAAGTACACAAATCTACGATCCTGCAACGGCAAACCCATCCGACTCGCTCCCGCTCCTCTGGGAAAGCCTAATCGTTTCGTACCTGAATTCAAAAAGTCCATGTGCGGCTCTTCAGCCTTACTATCTTCCTGTCGATCACGGTGCCGCGTTGCCTAGTCGCTCCCACCTCGTGGGTCGGCCGTCTTCAACACTTTCGTGCACACTCGTACAAACCGCACTCAGCATCATCATCTTCAACTGCGCACTACAAGCGCTGCACGGGCGCGCACAGCCTGACGAGTGACAGCGCCCAGGAAGCCAGAGCGTGAAGGTGTGACGTTGCAAATCTACCCAAAGCACGCTTTACTTGGCCGGGAGAGCGCACAACCGTCCAACGTGCCCGGGAGATGACTTCTTGTCCTATCGATCGGCCCTGACGGCCCTAGCCAACTCGCCCCATTTTCGTGCCTTGTTTCGTCGTCAACGCAGAGGCTTGCGGTCCTACGGCCGTGTCACTCATGTATACTACCATGTGTTTTCCCCGTCTCCCGGGTTTGAGATCTCTGATTCAGCAGTCTTTACTTGTTTTGCATGTCTCTCTTTTCCTCAGGGCAGGACAATAAGAGCCCACAAATTATGGCCACTGCACTCGTTTTCGTCGCTTTTCAAGCATTGCCTGCTTTTCGCTTTATTGTTTCAAAACCTTGTTGCGCCCTCTCTCGCCGCTAGTAAGGATGAGTGGCGCACGCGTTCGGTCTACCAAATCCTGACGGACAGATTCGCCCGCGATGACAGCACTAAGCATATCAAGTGCCAGCCCGAGTTGGGTAGACGGTGCGGCGGGACATGGCGCGGTATACAAGAGAACCTGGATTACGTGCAGAACATGGGCTTCGACGCCATCTGGATCTCGCCTGTGGTCGGCCAAATCCCCAAGCGCACAGCCCTAGGAGACGCGTACGCCGGCTATTGGCAACAAGATTTATATGGCCTCGCTGACGAATACGGCACCGAACAAGACCTGCTTGACCTGATCGAGGATGTCCACAACCGGGGCATGCTGTTCATGTTGGACGTCGTCGTTAACCACATGGCCTGGTCCGGCAATGCGCAGAAAATCGATTACAGCGTGTTCCACCCTTTCGATGACAAGAAGTACTTTCACGACTTTTGCTTGATTAAGGACTACAGTCCGACCGGCGATGCCATCGAGTGCTGGCTGGGTGATAGTAAGAAAGTGGCGCTGCCAGACTTGCGCACTGAAGATGAAGTTGTCCGTGGCATGCTCGGTGACTGGATCACGAGCATGGTAGCAAATTACAGCGTCGATGGCCTCCGTATCGATACCGTCCTTCACATCGAGCCCGAATTCTTCCCGGGCTTCATGGAGGCTGCTGGTGTCTTCGGCATTGGTGAGGTCCTGACTGAAAGTACTGAAAGATCCTGTGTCTGGGAGAAGGAAATTGGCAGTGTATTCAATTACGCTATGTACTATGCCATGAAGCGTGCCTTTGCGGCTCCTGGTGTCCCGATGGACGGCATTGTCAATGCTATGAACAGCACAAATCAGAATTGTGATGATTCAACCAGTATGGGTAGTTTCAGCGAGGTGAGCTTTTTCTATCGAACCACAACGAACAGATCAATGCTAACTGCAATAGAACCACGACGTCGCACGCTTCGCCAACCAAACGTCCGACATGGCTCTGGCCAAGAACGTGATTGCGCTGACTCTGCTCGCGGATGGCGTGCCGATTATTTACCAAGGCCAAGAGCAGCACGAATCTGGAGGCGAAGAACAATATATGAACAGGTCTCCTTTATGGACAGCCGGCTATGACACCGAATCCGAGCTATACCTCCACATCCAAAAGCTCAACGCCATCCGACACCATGCCGTCCGAACCTCATACAACTACACCACCTTCCCCCACTACGCCGTCTACAATGAAGCTGGCACCATTGCCCTTCGCAAAGGCAACGACGGCAGTCAGGTCATCACAGTCCTGACTAACGACGGCGAGAACGGCGAATCCCACGACCTCGCTCTGACCGGCCACGGTTTCACCGCCTCCGTTACCGAGATCTTCACCTGCAAAGAGCTCGAGGTTGGTGACGACGGCGTCATCACTGTCCCTATGGACGCCGGCGAGCCCAGAGTTCTCTACCCCACCGACCTCCTCTACGGCTCTGGCCTCTGCGACTTCGCCGACAAGGTCCCGGACGATGTGCCATACCCCCAACAGACGACCATCGAGACCTCTTTCCCTACCACAATCTCCGGTGACGCTGGCACATACAGCACTTCTGTTGTCTCGCCGCTCCCTGGTCCATTCCAGACGCAAGACGCAGCCACCACCACGGATGACGGTGGAGACGAGCCGACTCAGACTGGTGGCTTCAAGTCTGAGAAGACGGGCGCCGCCATTTCCGGCAGAGAGGTATCTTCAACCCTCGCAATGGCAATCTTGCTCATGGTCATCTGTTGGCTCTAGCGCATCGTTTTCTCGCGTGGATTTTATTCTGTTTTCCTTCTTACTTTCAATTTCCTACCAGCATTTGCATCTGCATTAGCATTCAGCATTGCGGCTCCGGCGTTTTGTTATCTTCTTGGCATTAGAGAATACCCGACACTCGAGTTTGGAACAATTTTGGATATACGATAGATATGACTTGTGGTAGGCGTTTTTTACTCAGACTACGACAGTGACTTGCAGGCATTTGGAAAAGTATATAATTTAGATAGACAGTAACAATAACAATGATATCGCTTCATCCTACGAGCTTATGGAGGTACATCTCACTCGGGATATTCACTTCTCTAACATAATTGGGAGCTGATTCGAGGACATTCCTCTGGATGGCCTCGTTACAAGGGATGAGCATTTTGGTGGCGCATTTGTCATTAGCTACGGTACAAAAGCAAGTACTTTTCTCGCACAGTCATTGGGGTCCTTCCTTCAAGTGCTCGTCCTTGACAAAGCAACATCACGCAGGATATTCGACTGTTGCAAGCTAATGGCACTCAGCAAAACCAAAAGACAAACGGCCAGAGTTTGAATTCAGCCATCGTGGCCTCGGCTAAAGACAAGCCGGAATCGTGAACTCGATTGGTTCGAATACCAGCGTGATGGGCTCTCCACTTGCCTCGTACATGTTGTCGAAAGGTTTCTGCCCGATCGGTGCGATAAGCTCTTCTCTGGTCCCCACCTTCCAACATCTCAGCGTTTCTGTGTTTTTAACGGAGACTCGGTAGCGGCCAGGTCTCTGTTCGAGCTGGTTCATGAAAGGAGTCCTCAGAGAGGCACTGAATCTGTAGGGCTGACCAGGGAGTAAGGTATGGAAGTACCTATCCCTAGGATGAATCAAGCCGTCTTGGTTGCGGCGAAACATCTCCTTCGCCGGTATCAACGTGTTCGTGTCCAGGTGAGTGAGCGTAAAACCATCGCGACCCACACGTACAACGTTCATGTGTAGGATGGTCGGCCAAATCCATATCGTTATAGGAATCTGGGCATGTGACGTCAAGAATACAGAGAGCTCTGCTTCCGAGTGCTCTGGGCCGAATGAAAAGTCTAGAGAAAGTGTGGTCGTGACAAGAGGCGGTGCTGTCGATCCGATTGGTATCGATCCAGCCATAGCCGATACATCCGCTCCGACACTCGCTCCGATGTTCTCCCAATCAAGGGGAATTGTGAACTCCACCGGTTCAATGTTTGTCAAGGTGATAGAATCGCCACTGGGATCTAACATATGTTTCGGAAGCTCTTGTCCAGGTGCTGCGAGGACTTCCACCTTGGTGCCTTGCCTCCACCATTTGATGACTTGTTTGTTCTCGACATACAGACGGTACTTGTGACCTGGGACGAGCTCCCGGTGCCGAACGATGCATGGTCCGCAAAATATGTACGGTACCTCAGGATAGAGCGTTTGGAAATATTGACTATCGCTATCCTCCAGCTCGTGGCGAATGGATGCCCAACGACCACACACACGATCTTGTAGCCGCACATGTGTGCCGCTGTCGAGATCTTCACAGTGGAAATTCCGCGGCGTCATCTTGCGCGATTGCGCATCTCGAAGGTGGAGAAACGTCGAGTACGCGAGGATTGTGATCGGATATGGTGCATGGGATACGACTGCGACGGAGAGATGTATTGCTTCGTCTTCCTTGAAAGGGTCGAGGGCGAGCGTAGCGGACATTGAAGGAGGGGATAGTGCTCTCGAGGCGCCCATTATCGCTTGTCCTGACATGGCTACTCCGCGCGCCCGTGTTAAAGCCTGATATGATTTGGATGCGGACGTGAGGTTGTTTCAATTCGTGGTTCGGATCGGGGCGCAGTGTTTAGCTGTGGATGCGAGATCACATTAGTGGCGTGCGGCTTTCACTTACGGGTAGACTGTCAGCTCTACGTCACTTTCAACGATCATGTGAGCATCAATGAGGGTATAAGCTCGCCTATATCCACACTCGGATATTTGTGTGTTTGCTATACTCTTGTACACGCCTTGGTCACCCGAGCTTAGAGTAACATGACACCCGCGATGATGCATTGCTTGACGTGGCACCTGAACACAGTACTGAGGCTGCTGCGGTCCATGCATGTAACATCCAAGACTCGCCTGCGGAGATGATCCCAGGAAAACTTGAAAAACGGTGGCTGGAGGATTGATCATACACGTGCTAACAAGTAAGGTGCACGTAAGTCCATCATCAAGTCAGCTCTGGGGCCGTGAATTCCACCGGCTCGACTGACACAGAAATGGGCCCACCGCTCGAATCCCACATATGCTTGGGCATCTTCTCGCCAGATTTCTGCAAATTGTCTTCCTTCTTGCCTTCCCTCCACCAATCTATCTCACTCGGCGGTCCGGCCGAGAGGAGATATTTGTGACCTGGAATGAGGTTCCGGTATGGTACGAAGAAGCGATCACTGATCGTGTAAGGCACCTCTGGTAGGAGGGTGTGGAAGTATTGATTATCCGTGTGGTCCAGCTTGTGACTGATCCCTGGACGTAACCCACATATAGTATCTTGTAGCTCCACGGTAGCGCCAGTGTTGAGTTCACGGCATTGGAAGATGTTTCGAGACCTCACGAGGTGTTGCGCACGGTGGAGGTTCAAGATGGACCAGTATGTGCCAATAGTTATCGGCAACGGCGCGTGTGACACTGCTGTAGCAGATAGCTCGACGGGATCTCCTTTCTGGAAAGTGGAGGGGTTGATGGCAAGTGTGACAGAGACCGAGAATGGCGCTGGAGCAGCTCCTATGTCTGCCATGGTTGTGAGCTTCGCTGATTATGTGCAGGTAAGGATGTCACCGTGGGTCCGGAATGTTCGATACCAGGTTCAAAGTGTCAGCGAAACGGGTGGGAAGAGTACATGTAGGCACCCAAGCAATTTGATTCAGCGCAGTGACTGCACTTGCTATAATAAGTGACGTGCCACGCACACAACACGTGCCAGTTGCTTGCTGAAGCATACTAGGCGGCACTGTTTGCGCCCGCCAAACGTGCCACGCAATTGACGTCGATATCCGTCTTTGTTTGGTGTTTACAGCTTTGACTTGAATAACACCTTGTGAGGGCAGCTGCGTTGTAGGCCAACGCATGGACTGTGGCTCGTGATAGCCCGCGTGCATAGATATTGAGGCAGCTTCCAGCACATTCACGTGTACGGTGCATGCTGAAAAATGTAGCAATCGCTTGAGTTTGCTTTCATGTCCCAGGGATGCATGTTGCCGAGTGACAAAATTGTAATCTAGCTCGAGGGTCCCTTTGGTCATCGTCCACTGCAGCTGAAAAAAATTGGCTAGATCACCACCCAGACGCGGAAAAGCATGAGATTGACACCATAAACTACAATTAAAGAGGAATTACTCTAATTCACGAGTACGCCCAGGTATAATATATATACGTCCATTATCGGTCGAGATAGGAACACCATGGACCCAACCACCCAACCCTATTTACCCTGAGCACAAATCCAGCGAGCGATTGACACGGATATAAGGTAGGTAATCTCCGTGTTTATCGAGAAATCACCTGCTGTGCATTTGGTCGCGGACATCCTAGGTTTAACCATAACTTACTTACATATGTACATGTACCTCCTAGGATTGATGGCCTGGAATCTGCAACATTACCACCCAGCGGACGTTGGTACTGATGAAAAATAAATCCTGCGCCGTCCGGCCGCAAGATTGCTTGCTCGTAAGGTACACTCGGCGACTTGCTGACATCTCTCGGTAAGTCTTCGGCGACTGCCGTTACATCGACCTTCATCCGCACACCTCAGTAAGGCAACATGAATGCCAAGAAGTGTCTACAGCGGCCACTGACTTGCGACTCGCAGTTTATGATGATCAAACGTCCTCTACCTTTGGAGTTGGCAACGCGTTAAGGTGTTTCAATACTGACGAGAGCAAGCAAGGAAGTCATAAACCCCTCAGTGCTACAGAAGAGATAACAAGTACCATCCCATTGGAATCAAAACTCCTGTCAGACTATGCTATGGTAGATTTACCAATATCAAGAACCCACCATCAGGCCTTCAGCTCGGTATCTGAGCCGTCATCACCTGTTTCTGGCTCACCAATTGGGCCGTCGTTCTCGGTAAAGGGATTATCCTCGCATGTCTGCTTCCAAAAGATCTCGTTGGCGAGCCACGCGTAAGAATCAGCATTCTCCCTTGCCAAATCCTTGGAAATGTAGCGCACTTTGTATGCGCCGTAAGCGTGATCCGTAATGTGTGGTGTGGCAGTGAGACCGAAGCCGTCAGGGAAGGGCTGACTGACCACTGGTGATGTGAGCTCATCAAGGTGGAAGTATTCATGGAGCAGAGCATATCCGAACGTCTTCATTTTCCACGACACACGTGAATCGATATTGTCACACGTGACTCCCTCTGCACCGTCGAAGTCATCGCTGATGGCGCCATAAGAGAAAGCGGATGGGCACAAGACGATCTTTGGAGCGCTGGGGTCGTCGCGGCGTAGCTCAGCAACTCTGCCCTCTAATCCACATGACAAGCCGCCGTTGTCAGGCTTCTCCCAGTCGGCGACGAATTGCAATTGTGACAAAATGTCGTTGCCAAGACCATCATCCAAGCCTATGACCTGCTTGAAAAGATCTGCATCTCGTTAGCGAAGCTGTAGTATGAGAGAAGGTAGCGAGGCTTACTGAGGACGATCGGCTGATCCGCCGAATCGAAATACATTGGGCCAACCTCGTTGAATCGCTTCTGATTAGAAACCACAGTTGAAGCCAACTGGATGGCATCATGATGAGCTTTATGAATTTGTGCCTCTTGGTCTTCCGAGTACAGTCCAGGTGAATGTATGGATATGCACGATTGACTGGGTCTCCGGAGTCTGACGAGGTCGCATTCAAAGGAAGGGCCCGAATATACTTGACAATGGTCATGAAGACCGCCATGAAGCATAAGAGCAACATGGTAAGTGTAGGTCCTGTGATAGAAAGAGGATTGTACTCTTCGAGTATCTGTGGCTGACGACGATCGATAGATTGGGAAGTCTTTGGGAAGGATGAGCAAGAGAGAAACAACGATTACAGCGTCGAGAGCCCAGTTTAAGTAGCCAGCGACTTCAGCTATAGTCAATAGTCACGCTAGAGTTCATGGTGGTCAATTGGAATGTTGATAGCAATGCCATATGTACTGAAGAGGTTGATTGGAGTCACTTTGTAGCCCGATGACCGATTAGCTCGTCGGGTCAATGTATCTCTAATGTCGGCCAACGAGGAGCCAATAATACTCCAAAAGCTCTCGTTATGACGGTGTTGATGCTGTATCATTGCCTGGAAGAACACAAAAACTGACCTTCAGATCATGTCCAACGTCAACTACATCGATTCCACCCTCTCACACTCATTGACGACAGCGCAAACGCCAACTCAGCCCCTTCTTAGATGACAAACGCAACGTATGACCTCACATTCCCGCTATTCCCCAGTACAAGGCAGTGAAAAGTGGTCCGATTCGGTTGGTTCATTCACGCCAGATCAAAACGTCGACAATCTGAACGGACTTGAGCAGTCAGAGGCAGCAAGAGGCAGCAAGCATGTTAACTGGCACTACTATTCGTAGGTAGCAGTGTATGCAATTGGTAAATACCTGTAAAGCTCCTATTCAATGTCACTATCGCTTGCGAAGGACTTGGTCAGACTCCCTCGACTGATCTATAAGTGCCACATCTCGGAGACAATGCAATATATTGACAGTCCCAGGTTCTTAGCGCAGCTAAACGCAGTGGTAAGTCGTAGTGATAGTAAGAGAACCCTACGTAGGTCAGCTACGAGATCGCTTGCTCGTGTTCAATAACTTGCTGACATGACCAAACATCCTTCAGCATGTTTCGTTGAAGGTCTCTTAGGGAAACAAAATTGGATCTGGTGGATTGGTGATCGGCGTCGCGCGAAAGAGCATAATCATTTACATTGTCCGTCTTCACGTTGACGACTAGTCAGCAAAAATTGAAGTCTCTATTACCGAACGATGATGAATTCTCAATTGTAGTGCAAACTCCGAACAGGAATGCTATCTCAGAACAGTCATCCTCACGACGCCCCAGCCTTCAAGGCCTGATCAATTGTCCCCCTCCTCAGGCTCCTCAAGCGGTCCATGCAAACTGTAACATGTCTGCGTCCACCAAATCTCCTGAGCAAGCCACGCATAGCTATCAGCATTCCACGTCGCTGCGTGTCGACTGAGGCGACGCACTTTGTAGCAGCCAACGGCCTCGTCGAGAGCGGCTTTTTCACCGAATGCGCCCAACATCACAGGCGTCATAAGAGTGTCCCAATGAGTGTACTCATGCAGCAAGACGAAGCCGAGCGTGTTCATCTTCTTAGAAATACGTGGGTAGAAGGTTTCGCACTTTACGCCAGGCACACCAGGGAAATCGGTGCCGATAGCACCCAAAGCGAGGCCTTGTGGGCAAACGACGAGCTTGGGATGTTCGGATTCGTAGTCGCGTAGCTCAGCGTCGGTCCCTGGAGTGCATGAGAACTCGTCGTCTTCTCCGTCATCGTCTTTCCAGTCTTTGACGGCGGTGATTTGTCCGAGAAGGTCATGGCCGTTGCCATCGTCTTTGCCAATGATCTGCCTGAAGACCCCTAAGAACTGTCAGTCAATCGATTCCATGACTGAAGTCAGGTTCTATCCTTACCAACAACAGGATCGCGGTCAGCGATGTCGAAGTACTTTTTGAAGATTGGGTCGAATGTATCAGGGTGCTTAGACCACGAAACCACAGTCGAGGCCATTTTGATGGCGTCACTATGGGCCTTCTTGATCTGATTGACTTGTTGATCGGTGTAGTCTCCTTGCTTGACGTCTGGAGTGGCACGCTTGTCGAGAACTCGATCACGAGATGAATCGATGAGAAGCGGAGTTGCCAATGCACCGACAACCAAGGCCGCAATGGCCGTGATACTTCCCAGATACATTCGCCAGCTGTGTACCGGTAGGTAGATCTTGGTGCCAAAATCTTCGACCGTTCCGTGTAGCTACAGACTAGCTAACGAAAGCTCCAGGTGGGTTTGAAGCACATACGAAGGATGCTCGGAAGTGGGCATCTTGGTGGTTGATATACCCATCAACTACATTGACAGTCAATGACCATGTTTGCGTCCACAGTGGTCACCGGTGAAGTGCCTTACGGAGCCCATAGGCACTGGGATACTAATCGGGTTTGATTCTGAACGTGCTGATGAACGCTGAGCCATGATCACTGCGGGAGTTGGGGGAAATACATTTTTTAGTGCTTGATACCTTAAGCCGTCCAAGAAACATCAAAGCTATTCAACCTTTCAAGTTCAGTCGATCAAGTCCTTCGGCAGTCCCTTCAGAGGTTTGCAGTCTTCTTCCCGCGGCTCCTGCAAAGGTCCGTGGATCTGTTCACAAGCTTCTACCCAGAAGATCTCAGTGGCTAGCAAAGCATAGCTGTCTGCGTTCTCCCGTGCGTCTGCTTGCCAGAGACGGCGCACGTTCCAGAAACCATATGCCTCGTCGTTGATACTGTCTATTCCAAAGGGACCTTCGATTACTGGAGACACCAACTTATCCCAGTGAATGTACTCGTGTAACACGACAGTCCCGAAAACTACCATCTTGGTTGATATGCGAGGGTAGACAGTCTCACAGCTGACTCCAGGAGCTCCTGGCCAACTCTTGGTGCCAATTGCCCCAAGCTTGAAAGCTCCTTTGCAGAAGATCAACTCAGGACGATCAGGATCGTACCGGGCCAAACACGCCCAAGGGGCCTCATTATAGATCGTTCGGCAAAAAAACCAGTTACTCCTATGTTTGTTGGGGTAGTCTGCCACGATTCTGATGTCTTTGAGCAAGGCATTGCCCTTCCCGTCATCTTTGTCGACGATCCGCTCGAAAACATCTGCATTCAGTCAGCGGGTTGACCTTACATGGTTGATCACTGACACCTACTGATGACAGTCTCCTTGTCGTTAATTCCGAAGTATTTTTCGAAGATTGGATCGAATCTTGCCGGATCCTTCGAGAAAGATACAGCGGCTGAGGCCAAACGAATCGCATCCAAGTGACCCTGCTCGATCTGCTCGACCTGCTGCGCTGTATACGCTCCAGGTTTGATTGGCGGCATTGCACGCTTGTTGAAAGACTGAGTCAAATTCGACATGAGCGGACTCGCAATCGTGTAGATGACGATGGTCATAAAAATCATCGTGTATCTCAGAAGCATCATGGTGAGTTTGGTCCTTGGTCAGAAAGATTGGTTTGCTGTCCAAGTATCTTGATAAGCTGTTGATGAGTGAAGTCTGGGACAAATGTGTGTGGGAGAAAGAAGAACACTTGCATGTCTACCTCTACCTCGTGCTTCGAGAACGGTCCACGGTCGAACACTGTGGCCATCGATAGAAGCCATAGCATTGTCTCTCAGTGGGTAGTACAGCCATCTCAGCGACCATGTTTGATGGTAACAGCAAATATACCGTAGAGGGTTGTGTGTACTCCTAAGAGTATCTCAGTCGTGAAAATTCCCGCTTCGATAATCATATCCGACGGTAGTAGCGAATATACCACAATGAGATCCACGAAGTCCCTACAGTATCTCGATGGTAAAGATACCAAATTTTAGATCCATATTCGATGGTAGTATCGAATCTACAGTTAAGAGAGCTAGAAGCCCTTTGAAGCATCTCACCAGTAATAATTCCAAATTCGATATTCGTTGCGGTTGGTCGTAGCGAAGCTTCCACTAAGGGACCTCTGTATTCTCAAGAACATCTCAATGGCAATTTCCGCTCCAATATGCAAAGCTGCTGATACTAGCATTCGAAGTACACCAACATATGCGCAGAACTATGCAGCCACCTGACGCTGCTCCCACCCTAGCCAAACACACGAAGCACAGTGACCCATCGAGACCGAATTGTTTTGAACATATCACATCAATTTCGCCTATCGCACTACACACTTGCTCAGCTAAACTAGAAAGGATAACTCTCAAAATACACGCAGCGTATCAATCATCCCCATCCCATCCCATCGGAAAACATTCCCAACCCAAAAGGCAAAAACCATCAAAAACATAGTCTATCATACACAGCCATCACTGGTACAGCAAACTCCAGAACAAGAGCAACACGATTTTTGCCCAGAAGCTCCCCAGTACCCCGATAGCCATGCAAGTTGCAAGCAAAAATGGATTCAATCTCGATAACTCCTCCAGCTTTTGTTGATTACTCCCGTAGCACATAACATGAATCGCGGTATGATATCTCTTCGTGTTGCTTCGAGATATCATTGCCGAGTAACGGAGGGTGAGTACGCGTCAAGAAGAGAGCAGAAGAGTGGTCCTGCCTTGGAAAAGGTTGATAACAGTAGAGGTTCGTTGCCAAAATAGTTTGTTGCTTTTCATTCTAGTCTGCTGATGGGTCCGATCCTCGTGTCACACTCGAAGAGCCTTTCAACCACCAACGGCCACCGCGCATAGTTCTTTCGATCGTAAAAAGGGGGTATCGTAAGCTAGTTGATTTGCCCGGCGAACGATGGACAGCAGCAACAAGAAAGGTGTGCGCTGCAACGAAGCCAGGACGGAAAAGGAAATAGTTGTCTCGCTTGTTTGAGATCCTGGAAGACTTGGATCCTTACGCCGTAGCAGAGATTGCGCGAAAATTTGTGGAACTCAACGAGCGCCCATCATCCGGCATCATGCGGGCGCGAAAGGCAGGAGGTGCCTAAGCCTCCGTGGGCTTCGCGTCCTCGGTGGCGGGAGCAGCGTTCTCAGCGCCGTTGGGCTGCTGCTGCTGGGCGCCAGCAGGCTCATCGGAACCCTGGGTCTTAACGTACTCGTCGTAGACAGCCATGGCCTCGTCGACCTTGGCACGGAGGGCCTCCTCGTTCTCGGTCAAGCTGAGAAGCTCAGAGTTCTCCATCTCGAGGAGCATACCAGTGATCTTGCCAGCAAGCTCGGGCTGCTGAGCGTGAATCTTGGGGTAGAGAGCCTCACCGAGCATCTGCTTCTGCTGTTGGGGAGGAGCGGCGTTGAGGGCGTTGGCATCAAGACCAGGGCCAGCGGAGGGACCACGGTTCTGGGCACGGCCACGGCTCTCGTCAGGGCGACCGCCCATAGGGCCACCACGTCCACCCTGGAAGCCACCACGGCCACCGCCCATCTGAGGAGGCATACCGGGCATGCCAGGCATCATGGGCATGGGGCCACCACGGCCGGCACCACCACGTCCACCACCCATGGCAGCGGCCTGCTGCTGAACGGCCTGCATCATCTGAGCGTAAGCAGCGGGGTTGCTGAAGGCCTGGGGACCGAAGCCAGCGGCCATCTGGGGAGGAATGCCGTAAGGCATCTGGGGCATGCCACCGGGGCCGCCACGACCACCCTGCTGGGGCATACCGGGGAAACCGCCACGGCCACCGGGACCCTGCATGAAGGGAACCTGGCCACGGCCACCAGCGGGCATCATCATCGGCTGGCCGTTGGGGCCCATGAAGACCTGGGGCTGCATGAACTGAGGAGGCATGCCACCGGCGGGGCCCTGCTGCTGCATGCGGGACTGGTTGCGAGCCTGGATGGAAGCCTCAAGCTGGCTCTTGCGGACCTCCTTACGCTGCGCGAGAGCGACGTAGAGCGGCTTGTTGTGGATCATCTTCTGGTTCAGCTCGGCGACGGCCTTGGTGGCCTCCTCGGGGTTGGAGAAGCAGACGAAACCGAAGCCCTTGCTCCTGCCGAGAAGCTTCTTCTCACCGCCAATGGTGGCAGTGTCCATCTTCTTGGTGAGGTCCTCGACGTCGGAGTCCTTCTTCTCGGACTCATCCTTCTTCTCCTCCTTGGCCTCCTCCTTCTTCTCCTCGCCCTCCTTCTCCTCAGACTCCTTCTTGGGGGTCTCGTCACCGTCCAGCGGCTGGGTGTCGCGCATGACCTTGGCGGAGGTGATGGCACCGTATGGCTCGAAGATCTTGCGGAGCTCCTCGTCGTCAATGTCGTCGGCAAGGTTCTTGACATAGAGGTTGACGCCCTGGTACTTGGCGCTCTTCTCCTGGCGAGCGGCCTCGTACTGCTTGCGGAGCTCCTCCTCACGCTCGTGCTTCTTCTGGGCACGGCCAACGTAGAGCTTCTGGCCCTTGAAGTCAGAGTCGTTGAGCTCCTCAACAGCCTTGTAGGCGTCCTCGTGGTGGATGTAGTTGACGAAACCGAAACCGCGGCTCTTGCCGGTCTCGTTGTCGTGAGCGAGAGAGGCAGAGGTGATGTCACCGTACTTCTCGAACAGCTGGCGGAACTCGTCGTCGGTGGTCTCGAGCTCAATGTTCTTGACGTAGATGTTGGTGAAGTTGGCCTTCATCTCCTCGAACTTGCTCATGCGGTCCTTCTTGGGGATGTGGTGGCCGACGAAGACCTTCTTCTCGTTTAGAAGCATGCCGTTGACCATCTTGATAGCCTGGTTGGCGGCCTCGGCGGTCTCGTAGTGGACGAAACCGTAGCCCTTGGAGTTGGCGTTCTCGTCCTGGGCGACCTTGCAGCTGAGGATGTTGCCGAAGGCGGCGAAGGTGTCGTGAAGAGCCTTGTTGTCAATGGCAGCGTCAAGGTTCTTGATGAAGACGTTGCCCTGGCCAGTCTTGCGGAGGGCGGGGTCACGCTGAGACCACATGATGCGGCAGGGCTTGCCCTTGATCAGGGTGTAGTTGAGCTCCTCGAGAGCACGCTCACCATCGGCGGCGTTGTTGTAGTTGACGTAGGCGTAGCCGAGCGAACGACGGGTAACGGCATCGCGGCAGACGCGGATAGAGGCAACCTGGCCGATAGACGAGAACAGCTCGAACAACATGGCCTCAGTGACGGAGAAGTCAAGCTCGCCGACGTAGAGAGAGGCAGAGTTGGGGTGGGCAGACTGGGGAGCGGCCTGGGCCTCGCTGATGTCGGCAGAGGCGTTCTGGGGAGCAGCGGCCTCAGCCTTGGGAGAGGCAGCCTGGCCGGCGGCCGGGGAGGTGGAGTTCTGGACGTCAGACATGGTTGCCGTGAGGTACTGTTGCGCGCGTTAGCTGACTGTATCGCTGATTGTGCCCTGTCGTCTTCGCGCCTTCCTGACTATGCGCTCGCCACGTCCTGTCGCGGGATCGATGTCGAGTGCGCGCGAGGTTGAGCGCGAAGTGCCGGATCGGGAAACGGACAAAGAAAAGTGCCAACGTACGTGTGTCTGAAGGTTTGAGGTTGAGCGGGTGTCTGGTGACGGGTAGAGAACTGTGATCGCCGAGTCAGTCGCAAGCTCGCAATGCGATCGCGCGGCCCTGCACGCGCGCGCGTCAAGTGAGGGCGGTGGATGCGTACGGTGTGGTTGTGAGGTGAGGTCTGGGAAGCCTTCAACGAGCGAGTCGTGTGAAGGGACGGGTTTTCTGGGTTATTTTCAACTTTTTTTTCTGTGACTTTGTCTGGATGGACGACGGCAGACAACGGCGATGAGCGTTGGCCTGGGAGTGAAGACGAAGCTGGAGGTTGACGGGGGTGAGGAAGTGGAAGCAGGAGAGAAGCTCGGCAGCGCGACTTCCTATGTGCCCATCGCCAGCCCAGCAGCATAATTTTCAAAGGAAGCCGCCAAGCAAACCCGCCCTGAGGCTGCCACTGCGGAAGCTGCGCGCCGGGGAAGCGGCTGCTGCCGTGATTCGAGCTGAGTTTAGCCTAGCGCGCGACTCGCTCGGCTGGCCCTGGATTTGACACGTGCCAGAGGGATCAAGGGAGACGTGACGTCGCGCTGCAGACCCGCAAGCAAGGCTGAGGCGAGGCGAGATCAAATGTGATCAGCAGTGACAGTGATATATCTGCCTGTCTGTATACCGCGATAGCAGTGAGACAGCATATACAACCACATCGAAACACCCTTCCGAGACACCTCCATAATCTTACGAAACCCACAACCATGCCTGACAACAAAGGTGTTACTGGTGCTGTCACCTCCGTGACTGGAACGGTAAGCTAGTGTATTTCCTGACCTATATTCGACATCGCATGGCAAACTCAAATCGAACTACTCTTCTACTTCCTACACCTGAGCTCTCCATCGTCAAGAACATGGTCCAAGCGCGTACTATTCATGCCCAACCATCTCATGTGCTGACCCAACCCTCCCAGCTCGGCACAGCAGTCGGCGGCATCTCTCGCACAGCCGGTGGCCTTGTGGGCACTGCAGGTCGCGGCGTCGGTCAGACCATTAACAACACCACCGGAACTAAAGCCGTAGGTGATGGTCTGCAAGGCCTGACCAACGGCATCGAAGACGGTGTCGCGAACGTGGCTAGAGGCGTTGAAGACGGCAGCAAGGGGAAGAAGATCTGGTAGAGCAGGCGATTTTCTTTTCCTTGTTGTCCTTAGCTCCTTGGATTTCTTGCCTTATGCTAGCTCCAGGCTGGCGATTCGCGGTGCGAGCATCTCATGATGCTAGGGGGTCGGAATTGATGAACACTCGTTTCTGATGGGCGACGGGAAGACGATGCCAGAAGAATATGTAACGGCCGATACGACTATACCCGATCTAACTATTTCAATGTCCTGCGTCCGCGGTATCATATTTGACGTTCAGGGTCGAATGTGACAAACATGTTACAGTGAATGGAGGTGCCCGAGCGTTAATCTGCCAAGTTGATGAGATGGAGACTAAAAGTCAACCAAAAGGGGCAAGAGAAAGCTGCCACTCATCTTCTTTTCGACCTACGTTGCTCACCTGCAGACATCGACAAGCTGAAAGAGACAATGCTCTATTACCTGTACATTGATACATTTACAGACGCGCGATGATCGGATCACCCTAACCCTACTTACACCAAGCGCTCTCATGCTTGCTGTTGCGGTGATAAGACGGAGTACATGTGGTTCCAATACAGAAGCCTCTTCGTTCACTCCAATTGCTGCAACATGATCATCCGGAGGATCAATCCTGTGTATCAGGCGGCAGATCCTCTGCCTCAAACTTCCTCTTTCCTTGTCGAGATGGTCCCTTTGGTGCCCTTCGGCCAACGAATTCGTCCCTCCAACCTCGTACCCTCCCGAGCTTCCCAACAAACCCGAAAGGCAAAACAGCTTCCTTCTGGACTGCTCCGTCTTCGATTCTCTCAATCCTGGTGCTGTTCCTTGCCCATCGTTTGCCAAGACTCTGACCATACACGGCCTTGCGCCAGACGCTCAATGCCACATTCTGGATGAGTACGATGTCACCAGGCCTTGCGCTTTCCAGGGCACCGCGTATATCTTCGCCGACGCCTTTGTTGACACGAGGTTCCTGAGAGTCTACAGGCGGAAGCCAGAAGCTGATACTAAAGCCCGCGCGTGTTTCGTCACCGACGAGTAGGTCCAAGATCTCCATTGTACTTTGACGACGGCGCAGAGTGACTGTTCGCGGTTGCGAGACAGAGATGACTGCGCAGAGTATGTTCAAAGTGATCGTTTGAGGCGCGATGGAAAGAATGTGCGACGCGGGCGGTATCTGTCTGATGTCCGTGAGAGGCAAGTTGGCAGGTATGGGTGGGCCGTCCGTGTTCAGAGGCTGAGATATGTGGGACTCGGAAGACAGAACTGATGTCTCGGTGGCGAAAGAAAATGCAGTTGTATTGAGAAGAGTCGTCTCGTCGACATCCGCAGGGGCAATCTGTGAAGTCGCCAAGTCGTCCAGGAGAGCCATGGAATGCTCGAGGAAATCCTGCTTGGTAGCAATGTCCAGGTCGGGAATCTCAGCGCTAAAAGAAAAGAACTGTGTCTGTGGCAATGTAGAGTCTGAAGCTACACGTTCAGGCGTGGCGCTGATTGATCTCCATACCGGTGCTTGCCATGAGGCTGTGGGCTGAGGACTGCCGTTGCCTCTACCTGCGACAGCGGTGCTCGTTCCAATCGTGAATACGTTCAAAAGATGATTCTCGGCCCAATCCAAGCCATCAGACTCCGGCGCACCGGTGAGAAGTATGCATTTGCCTTGCGGGGCCATTAGCTTGCTTGCTGTAACTGCCTGGCATTACTTTGACGCCATGGTTGCTGTTGGGGTTGTCTGAAGTTGAAGTACAAATTTCGAAAGACTTGTTTCCGGCCATGCCATAGAGTGTGAAGACCTATCACATCCAGAACGATTTTGATTCGTTGTTTTCCGCATCAGAAAGCAGAAAGCACAACTTCGATCGCAAGTGAAGTCCGAGCGGCAGATGTCATACGCGGGGCAGGCGGGCGAGTACTTTGACCAGCAACTCCCCCATGCATGTGTTGAGCCGCCCTGATGGTTTCAATGTTCCTTGTGAACCTGACTTGCGACATAGAAGTGAAGAACTTTCTCCGGATGGCTCGCTAGATCAATGGCGGATTCGACTTACCGCGAGAGAACATGGCCACAATCAAAACAACCTTGCTTATCCAAAAGTCCCCACCTCACTCGGACATTTGGTCGGGCGAGGGCTTGACTATGTCCGATACACCGAGATCAGGATGCGAGACAGCAACGGTCGCATTACAAAAGTGCATGACCTTGCTGGCAGACATCTGTCGGATGTCTTCTCCTGGATGAATTTGCACTGAATTCTGAACCATAGGTGCATAGTCAACTCAACTGCATCTCCCCACAAGAGCCGATCATAGACAGCAGCCTAGTTTACGCTTCGCTCCACGCCATCCGCCGCGTGGTAAGGAAGAACGGCACCGGTTCCGCCGCTGAGATCAGATAAAGCCCGCGCGCGCCCGCCATTTTGGACCATGGCTCCGTTTCCAATCAAAAAACACAAGATGACCTCTTTACTCCGCACCCTCACCGATCGCTTCACTCCCAATGCCTCGTCCACTGACCTGACGGCAACTGAGAGGCGCAAAGATGGTTTCCTGACTGCCAAGGGCACCGATGCCCTCTTCGATCGCACAAAGCCGGAGATCGATGGTGACGATTGTCTGCACGACTGCGAGAGCTGCACTGTCAGCTTGCCACGGAAATGGGCGATCGACGAGGATGATAAGCTATATGGACACATTCAAGGCTGGAGTCGGCATCTGCTCGTCGCAACGGGCAAGAGTGATTGGGTGCGCGATGTTGCTGACGAGAAGGCGAGTGTGATGGAGGCAATGGGCAAGCACGGCAGCGACGTCGAAGGTGGAAAGCTCATGCTGAGTGCGACCAACATTCCCGTACCAGACCACGCAGAGAGCGACGGACCGTATGGCAAAGACAGGCCGACAACAGTCTTGCTGCTGCCTATCTTTAAATGGATCGACGGCGTGACTCCCAACAAGGTGCCCGAATTGATCCAGAGCGTCATCAACACAGCGCCCACAAACCTCACACCACTTTCGTCGCTCCCACATAATGCCGATCCCGCTGGTCCTCCTACACCACCAGACACCTCTCTCGAACCGTCAAATTTGCCCGCCGGCATGACACTCCGAAACTGCCCACACAAATACCTCATCCTGCTGTGCTCACAAGGAACTCGTGACGCGCGCTGTGGACAATCCGCTCCTCTGCTTCGTCGTGAGCTCGAGCGCCAGCTCCGTCCGCTCGGCCTCTATAGAGATCTGAACGACGAGCGGCCCGGTGGAGTAGGAATCTACTTCATCTCGCACGTTGGTGGTCACAAGTACTCGGCCAACATGATGGTGTATCGCCGCGGTGAGCCAAAGCGCACAGTGAGCGAACAGATCGATGCAGGCAAAGGAGACGCTGGTGCTGAGACGGAAGCGGCACAATGTATTTGGCTGGCTAGAATCAGGCCTGAGGATTGCGAGAATGTGGTCAAGTACACGGTTCTACAAGGCAAGGTCGTGAAGCCTGAGAGCCAATTGAGAGGAGGGTTGATAGAGAGAGGGCGTGGTCAGTTGGTGATGATGTCTGAGTTGTTTGCGATGTATGATACATGCGTTATGACTGCATTGGATGGTTGAGAGGAGCGTTTGATCATCATTTCGGTTGGCTGGCAATGACATGTTCATTGATAAAAAGGTCATATATCATCGAAATGAAGGAGGGCTGAATCCAACCTAGATGCTCTTGTTCAGATCATGCTCTTTGACATCGGAGAACCTGAAAGATTTCGATCGTCATCAGACTATCAGATTGCTTTTACCTGAAGAAAAAGATCACCAGGAGTCCATCAACCGAGAGCAGACGTCGACTCATTGCCAATCTGTCTTGGTTGACAATGTTCCGTGAAATCAGCATTAAGCCCTGCCTTGTCTCTTCACCTTGCGCGGTTCTTGCACCTTAGTCGTGCGTCCACATAAACTCTGGCTCAGGTAGATGAGGGTCTTTAATTTCTGACACTCGGTTATATCCCGCATTCACTTGTATTGTGAAACGCGAAAGGTCAAGTGCGCTCACAAGCTTCGAGAAACGCCGCCAAGCTCAATGGAAGCCCAATCTTCAGGCGCGTCTTCCAACACGCGCAAGCTCTCACAAAATCACAACACCACGCGCATACAGCACTACAATCCCCCACCGCAACCTCGACGAACATAAAATAGCGCAGTCGACGCACCACCCATTCTGCAAGCACCCACGCCAAAATGGCAACCTCAAACCACCAACCCTTCCCCTCGCGCAGCGCCTACAACTCCAATCTGCCCTCGCGCCCAAACCCACCCTACACCAGCACAACCCCCTATGGCGCGCCCAACAACCCCACGCCCTTCGCGCAACCGCAGACACAATTCCAACCTCAACAGCCTCAACAACAACCCCCGCAAACAACCCAGCAGCGCGAAGCGACCCGCATCGAAAACCAACGGCAAGAACGCCTCGAGCGCGAGCGCCGCGAAGCAGCCGCCGCACAACTCCTCGAGTCTCTGAGCGACGAGCAGCGCGAAGAGATCGACGAAGCGTTTCGCCTGTTTGATTTAGATCATGACAACCACATCGACTACCACGAGCTGAAAGTCGCGCTGAAAGCGCTGGGATTCGATCTGCCGAAGACAGAAATCCTGGCAGAGCTGCAAGCACACGGAATCCCAGCTTCACAAGTTCACGGGAACAATGGGAAAGGTGCTGTCGTGGGAGGAGAAGGAGGAGCAAGTTTCCTTGGGCCCGGCAGGTTACTGCTGCCACATGATTCGTTTGTGAGTCTCGCAGCCGCGAGGATCAGCGCGAGGGACCCGCAGGATGAGATCCTACGAGCTTTCGACCTGTTCGATCCTGATGGGAAGGGGAGGATCGAGCTTGAGGATTTGAGGAGGGTAGCGCGGGAGTTGGGCGAAGGGCTGCAGGACGAGGAGCTGGTGGCTATGATTGAGGAGTTCGACATACGGGGAGAGGGCGGGATTGATAGGGAGGCATTCTTGGGTATTTGCTTGGGAACTTGAACGTGGAATGGGGTGCAGCTTGGGTATCGCGATGGCATGGGATGGCATTGTCACTCGAGACTGGGTCATTGATTATTGTTGCAGCGCGACTTTTGACAGCGATGGCGCTTGGGCACGATGCTTTACATCATGAGAAATTGTTCGGCAATGCAATGACTACGGCAATGCAAGTAATTGTAAGGACACAAGATGATAAGGAACAGCGATGATTGCAAAGATCGTGAATTCATGGTAGCTATTTAATACTAGGCACATGGCTTGTTCAGCGCTTACAGTGACAGGCGGGCATCATTAAGATTTCATCTGGAGATACTTGTCAGCGATGATTCTTTGCGAATTGTTTGCATCAAGATCGAAAAGAATGCGACGAAGTTGAATGTCAGAGTTAAGGACCTGTCAGGGTCCCGTTCTCATCAAAGCAGAGCTATGTCGACCGTCGTGAGTTGTTTTAGAAAATCATCTTTTTATACGTTCGCTAATTTGTGTTGGTGGTGAATGAAGAAAATGTGTGGCTTACCATCATTGCGACGAGACCAGCAAGGTTGGCGCGCGGAAGAAAGATGTGGTTAGTTTGGACACTGTGATCATGTTAGCCAATTGCCAAAGCAGGAGGCAACATAAGAGGAAGGCGTGACAGCGAATCAGTAAAAAACACTTTTCGTCGTTGCCAACGGTCAAGGAGGCTTGGACATATGCTTGTCATTGGTGTATGGTTGGATCATCAGGAAGCAACGAGAACAAAGGTTGTACGTACCATTTGTTCAAAAGAACTCGATGAAGTAGCTGTCCTTTGACATTGACACTAAAGCTGGAGTTCCTGTTAGCCCATGATCTAGCAAGAAACATCATTGCGTGTCAAGTGGAAGACCAAGTCATTGGTAGAGACCAATGTCAGTTTGGCATGAATGGTAAATAAAAATATGTTGTCTGCATGGGCAAGACCCAATGAGACTCGTCATCAAGTGTTCATCTTGTTGGCGGTGTGTAGAAGAAGAAAATTCCAACGACTTACCAGATATCATGTTTCAGAGGCGTGGTACTGGAGGACTAGTGTTTGTCGGACAAGACAACGATTGATATTCCACAGCTACAAAGCTAGTCAGCGAAAAGCTCAGTGGGCTTGCATGGCAAAATGATATGCATTGCGTCCGTAAAGGGATCAGTGGACGAGGTTTTCTAGGCCTGTCACAAAATGGCGTCTCTGCTCATGAATTTTATTCGGAGCCAGTGCCGTTTCATCAAGTGAGGAAGAGAGTGTAGGAAGAGTGATGACGAACCTAGTCATAGGGATGATCATTGTATGTGGTATCTCGGCCATTTACATATCCTCGACAGACACCTGACGATTGTACCACTTGATAGCATGATCGTGCACGCACATTGTACGCAACCATCTTAGTCGTTTCAGCGCGCTGGCCTGCGAAGGAGGCGCGCAGCATCCAGGACCGCGAGGGGTGCGAACACGTGCTCCTCTGAAGCATTGGCGAGGCAGACCATCACCAGATCATTCGCTCGAGGTGCCACGATAGCCGAGCCAACAGGTGGTCCAATCGCCCGAGGATGTGCTGCCGACATGCGAAGCGGTACTTCATATTGAAGGCAATGGTATCACAGGGTATCTAAAGATCTTCGAGCTGTTAGCTGATGTCCAAGCAAGTAATGAAGTAAATGCAAGGTGTGATTGGTATGTGTAATCAGGTTAGCCTAATATCGCCAGCGACCTGAGTAAAGGTCTCGGCCGGTAATTCCATTGTATAGCGTATTTATAGTCAATATGTTCATCATCACATATTGTTGCGGAGAGAGAAAGAAAGCAGTGGGTACTAACCATAGGCAAAACTCAGTGAAGAGGTGCACGATGATGCGATGAGTAAGTGGGGTGGGGTGAAGCAGCTGCACTGTTTGTCGCGTCAGTCGACGATTCTTCCAAAGAATGGCGTTTTGAAAAAATGTGAAGTAGTCTTCAATATCAGACTGACGTGCAAGGTAGGTTTCAGTTCTCCGAAGAGATCAAAGACTCTAGTTTGAAAAGTTGGTTGTGTTTATCATCGCCAAAAGACGGATGGTAATGAGGGAGTAGTGTGATAGTGTGAGTCGCCGTACCTTTGCAGTTGCGACAGCGGTTCAAACCATGCTGCCCTGGTTTTGCAGCCTTTGAAGACTGCGCCGATAACTCTGAATGTTATTGGTTGCGAGTTGTGGTGGTTGACGAGGAGAGGTGATGAGTCTTCGGCTGCGCGAGCAAAAATACTCACGAGCGACGGCTTGGCGTTCGAGCTAAGCCAGATGAAGCCGTGGAAGCTGGCTGACGACCGCGGCTCTCTCGCGAGTCTCGGTGATGAGCATCGACAATGTGGAAACCAACTCTTTATTGCCTGCATGCTGTGACTTTTCATGTTCTACTTGGAGGAACAGCTTCTCACACTATGAAAGCCATCACTCACAATAATCCTCAAGGTCCCCATAGCCATACATCCGAGCAAGGTCAGCGATAGACACGTCCCTCACCCCACGATACTCGCTCAAGGTTTCTTCTGGCCGCTGCCACTTGATATCCACCGCCTGCACTCGGCACGTTTCGAAAAACCGATATTCTTCAATGTAATCGCAATCATCACAAAATGCCAGATTTGCTAGCATCTGGATACTTTCGGCATCGAGCACCAAACAGACTGTGTTCCGCGTGGGAGGCACCCACTCAAACTCTTCGTTGTCATCAGTGATCTCGAGGCTCCTGACCAACGCACGGGAGCACTCTCGCACGCGGTCGATTGATGCTGAAGCTAAGCTTTCTTGTTCGTATATGAGACCCAGCTTGAAGCGTCGAAAAGTCTCTTCGGCGTTAGGATCAGGCGGATTTGCGTTTGCACCTTGATGCCGTTGTATCACCTTGACCCAATTCTCCATTGCACGTGGGACACTTTCGCTTGTCGCTTGATCATAATCCGTCAGAAAGACGTAGTAGCCCCATGTTGGCTGTGGGACGAGAAAATTGTCGTCCCTCCACACGACAGCCTCAGAACCTTCAATTGCTTTTAACACAGAGAGATTTTCGCGCTCATCATATTCGCAGGGTCCAGCAGAGCGGTAGAAGTCTTCCCACCACGCAACCCGCGTGTCTCTGGTGCCAGCGGCTTGGATCGTCATTACTCGTGTCTATCGCAATGCCAGGCCCAAACGACCGGATCGGAAATGTTCTTTTGCGAGGAACTGGGCGTGAGGCCAAGGTCGGATCCATTGGCGTGGTCGGTCTCGGGGGCGCTGGACCGCGACCGGTCATAATGGATGTGTTGAAGGAGATGTAGCGTTTTTGGGTGTTCTGTAGCCGTCGTGCGGAGGAGGTATAAGAAGCAGTATGGAGGTGCTCCGAGGTCTAGATGTATAGAAGTTATCTTAGTTTGAGGCACCCATCATTTAGTGGGCATGAATCGCGGTGTGCCTCCGATGCGCGCAACCTACGAATCCAGATTTCAACAACTTTGGGCTAGGCAGCAGAAGGAAGGCAGAATGTATGTACCCACGCTTACATGCCGATTCGGATGAGAATAGCGGCGGCATAATTAGCAGGTTTCTTTGAGTACTGTAATGTGATGACCACACACCGAGCCAGCACGCCAGGAGACAATATCTACCATAACGATGTCTTCCTCCCATCTTGCCTCTCTCTCCAGACACCTTCAATTTCGTATGTGTTTCGTGAGGGCAGTAATTCAAAGCAACTTCCGATGACACGGCACTGTTTTGCAGAGTCGTCACGCCTGGTATGCAGGTGTGTAGAATTGTTTGCTCTGGCCCGAAACCGGATTGACGCCATAAGCTCGTATGGACGACATCAGCAAGACGTGCTCCCAGCCCGCTACCTCATCAGCCAACTCTACAAACAATGGAGGTAGGCGGAGAATATTTCGATCTGGGCGCATATCATCGAGCAATCACGACCACGAGTCCTGATGCCCAAAAATGGTTTGACCGCGGCCTCGTCTGGGCCTACGCATTCAACCACGAAGAAGCCGTCGCATGTTTCGAGCGAGCGGTTGCTGCTGATGAGTCCTGCGCATTGGCGTATTGGGGCATCGCATACTCCTTGGGTCCGAACTACAACAAGCCATGGGAAGGATTCGATGAGGAAGAACTTCAGGCTGTCGTGCGAAGGGCTCGTGAGGCAGCTTTGCGTGCCGTTGAATGTGCGACAAACGCGACTGCTGTAGAGCGAGCTCTTACAGAAGCATTATTGTCTCGATTTCCTACATCGGACGTTCGAGATGCGGACTCTAGCTCAGACTGGAATTCCAAGTACGCAGATGAGATGCGCAAGGTGTACAACCAATTTCCATCGGACCTTGACGTAGCAGCTCTCTACGCCGACGCACTGATGAACCTGAACCCGTGGGACCTTTGGGACACCGCCACGGGCAAACCCAATCCTAATGCACACACATTGGAGATACAGAATATACTGGAGAAAGCATTCCAATTGACCCATGCGAAAGAGCATCCAGGCTTGCTACATCTCTACATCCACTTCATGGAAATGTCTGGCCACCCTGAAAAGGCACTCCCCATGGCCAACCAGCTAAGAAACCTTGCACCTGATGCTGGCCACTTACAGCACATGCCTTCCCACATTGACGTCCTATGCGGCGACTGGCAGAATGCAATAAACTCGAACACCGCAGCAATCGCGGCCGATGAGAAGTATTTCGCACGAGTGAAAGGGCCGAAATTCTACTCTCTCTACCGGTCACATGATCTTCACTTCAAGATCTACGCTGCCATGTTCGCAGGCCAAAAAGCCGCGGCCATTGGGACAGCCGAGCAATTGGATGCATCCATTCCAGAGGAGCTTCTGCGAGTACAAAGTCCACCCATGGCAGATTGGCTAGAAGGATTTCTCTCAGCCAAGATCCACGCCCTCGTGCGATTCGGCTTGTGGCAAGATATCATTGATCTGAAGCTCCCCGAAGACAAAGAGTTATACTGCGTCACTACGGCCATGTTATTCTACGCAAAAGGAATCTCGTACGCCAATGTAGGCAACCACGAAAAGGCCCTCATTGCTAGAGAGCTTTTCTGTGAGGCCATCAAGCGTGTACCTGCCTCGCGAACACTATTCAATAACAAATGTGAAGACATTCTTGCTGTAGCCGAAATGATGCTTCGTGCAGAGTTGGCCTTCCGTCTAGGAGACGTGTACTCCAGCTTTAAATGCTTCGACGAAGCTGTCAAGCGAAGCGATTCACTGCCTTACGACGAGCCCTGGGGCTGGATGCAACCGCCCAGGCATGCTTACGGAGCACTCCTTCTGGAGACTGCTGACACCGTGCTTAAAAGGAGCGATGAGGAAGAGGCGACCAGGCTAGTGGAAATTGCAGCTGAGCTGTACGAGAGTGATCTCGGTTTTAACGACACGCTGCCTAGAGCACAGCGACATCCGAACAATGTGTGGGCGCTGCATGGATATGCAGAGTGCTTGGACAGACTCGGGCAGTCTGACACCAGTACGGCATGTGTTGCAAGAGAGAGGCTACGACAGGCTTCCGAGCATGCTGATGTCCCTATCAATGCATCATGTGCCTGTCGTGGAAAGGTTTCGACCGAGACAAGCATCAGCAATGAGATCTAGCTTTAGCAGACCGTATCACTGTCACATAGTCGCTTTGATCACGAAGCTGCTACCCGGAAACTTCCAAGTTTGTTCAAGATATTCACATTCAGACCAACTGTCATATCTGAGTCAAATTATCCACAAAAAAGAAAAGCTCAAAACGTTATGCTCCCAGCGCAATGCGACATTGAAAGATTATCCAAGCACATCCCAAAGCTCGTTTCGTCACAAAAAAAATCATATGGTATCTCAAGTCATTCTTCTCAACACATTTACACGGAGATGCCGTGCTTCTTGTGAATGTCGATGACGAGCTGCACCTCGTCGTAGGAGCCGAGGAAGATACCGCTGCGGTCGTGGATGCTCTCGGGGACGACGGTGAGCATGCGTGCCATGTTGCTGTCGACTGCTTGGCCGCCGGCTGTAGAGATAGAGTCAGTACGTTGTGCTTATGTTCAGTATTCGAAAAGGATATTAACAACTCACCTTGCTCGAAGACCATGGCCATAGGACCACACTCGTAGAGAATACGCAGCTTGCCCTTGGGAGTCTTCTTGTCGGCGGGGTATGCGAAGATGCCGCCGTACAGCAGTGTCCTGTATGCATCCGCAACCATGGAACCAATGTAACGTGCAGAGTAAGGCTTCTCGCCGTTCTTGATCGTCTCGCACCACTCCTTGGTGGCAGCGTCCCAGTACTTGCTGTTACCCTCGTTGCAAGAGTAGATGGAGCGCTTCGTGGGCATCTTCATCTCGGGGTGGGTGAGGATGAACTCGCCGAGAGAGTTGTCCATGGTGAAGCCGTTGACGGGGCCGCCCTTCATGGTCATGACGAGCTGGGTGGAGGCGCCGTACATGGTGAAACCAGCGGCCACGAGGTCGGTGCCGGGACGGAGGAGATCCTCCTTGGTGCCCTCGGCGCCCTCAGCGAGTCTGTAGATACCGAAGATGGTGCCGACCGAGACACCCGCGTCCAAGTTGCTAGAGCCGTCGATAGGGTCGCAAGCAACGGCGTACTTTGCGTTGGGGCCAGCAGGGAACTCAATGAGCTCTTCCTCCTCCTCGGACACCAAGACGCGTACACGACCGGAAGAGCGCATGGCAGAGATGAAGATGTCGTTGCCGATCACATCGAGCTTTTTCTGGTCGTCACCGGTGGAGTTTGTGGCTCCAGCAAGGCCGGAGAGGTTGATCAAGCTTGCACGACGGATGTAGTAGGCGATCGACTTGAAGGAGAATTGGAGAGCATGGCAGAGGAGGCTGTTTACAAATGGTTAGCAAAAAGTGCAGAAGCTCATTGAAGCTCCCAAACCTACGTGAAATCACCATTGGCCTCTGCGTGCTTGGTCTGCTCCTCATTGAGAAATCTGGTGAGAGTGATGATCTCTGTGTTGATCTTCTCGTCGCCGACAGCGCCGCCTTGTCCGTGAGTAGACATATCTGTGGATTTGCAAATTCGTTGAGAGTCGTAAAAGCGTGCAGAGGTCTTGCGTGGAAGAGGTGATAGCAGAATGTAGAAAGTAAGCGAGAGCAATGCTTTCAGTAATTTTGCAGGCGGTGTTTGTTGGCAGCGTTTGGGTGGTTATGTTGAGATGATATCACAAGTGGAGTAGCAACGCTCTGTTCAGGTGATGATGCCGCGTGGAGTGTGATGCCGCCTTGGAGGAATTGGTTCACCGTGTGCTTGATCAACAGTAATGTCGGCGTGTCAAGAGTCAGACCAAACGTCTCCCACGGTCGCGAGCATGGGCACATGAGCATCTTATAGCTCCGCGCATTTTGCTGGCACGACTCGGCTCGGCCTTCACGATATGCCTCGCGCGGACGGTCGGCGAGTGCTCACGAACGAGGGGCAAATCGCGGGGCACAGATGTTCCGCCGGGGGAAGAAGGAAGCTCAAAGGCCACTGTCGGGCCCATTCGGAGTGGAGCCGTGACCACTACGAAGAATCGACCGTGACACTACCGATGATGTTGTTTGTGGTCACATCTGCTCGATTTTTCCTGTGCTGTTAGGAGGAGGAATGGGTAGAAGTGAGGTGTGACCTGGCAGTGTATGGCCCTGCCGCGGATATTCCATCTTAACACAACACACCGTCTTATTTTGTGAAGAGGCCTAACATTGGGACCCCTTCTCAATGCGAAGCCGCGCAGACAGCTCCGCGGATCATCTCTTCATAGAGACAGCAGATCACCAGAGCCGCTCGGCCTAGAACTGCTGTAGTATCACCTTTTCACATGCGAGCAGCTGACTGTTGACATTTCGATTGGCATATGCGTATCCGGACGCTAACTCGTTGTTGTATAATACGGTGAGAGGGCTGACAGCATGATACAAAAAGTAACGCGTTCGCAAAAGATGCCATCGCACTATTACCTTATACTAACTCCTGCAGCACGCTTCATCTGGCTCTCAAACAAGGGGAGGTCTTGCTTGACTGCATATGATGGGCTCGGATGAAGCAGCCGGACTTGCGATTCCAAGGATTTTGCAACGTTGCCTCCCAAGAACATTGTTTCAATTCTCACCTTGATACCCGTATGCGTGTATCTCGTAGCAAACAATAGCTACGCGTCCATCCGAGACAAAAATCTAATTCCCCTTGCCCCAGGAACATTCACATTTTCTCCATATCCACATCCCCCATATTCGAACGACCGATTAGAATGCCGAGGCCGGCTATACCAATACCAATTCCTTCGGAATATCTCGGAGCGAGACGCTGGCAATGATTCTTCCTATCCGGGCCTCAATAATTAGTATCAGACGTTCCATGCGTATCTAGGAAAAATAGCTCTCCGTTCCACCTCCGCATAAGGCCGGCTTTGCCATGCTGCGGCTTTTGAGCGAATTCAAGGTGATGAGATCGGAGGTGCTCCGTGTCGTCGGACATCGTTATGGAGTTGTGTTTCCGCTACCACAAGATCTGGAGTGATTTCGTGCGGCTTATTTGAATACACAGGACTCTTCTAGATCCATAGGTCTTTTGTCAAGTGATCGACAACTGAGATTTATTGGTCCTGTTGGTCTCAGATTCGTTGCGGACGAAGTTCGCATTCTTGGACAACACCTCACTTCGGTCATGGGCCCAATGCTACACGCTGGCTGTCCTCCCCTTCTACACCGGCATGATTCTTCCAATAGTCTTCGCATCGGCGAATAAGCAGTATCTCATCTTTTGACAAGGTATTCGACATCTTGACTCCGTGGAAGTCAGGAGTCTATGACGTAGTCACATGTTTGGTTTGATGGAGGATCATCCATCACGAAGACAAAATTCACACAGGATGAAAGCAACACGGTAATTGAGCACAACATCTCTGGCTGGAGCATCCACAGCAGCCCGGCTATGGAGCTCCCATTCGCGTACATGTACTTTGTGCGCCACATCATTCCTGGCCCTCAATCGATTTCCTACCTTGTTCCGCATATTCTTCTACCCATCGCCTTGCTCACACCACGCTCGATCTTGTCAAGATGGCAAAACATTGCCCTTTTTATGCCAGTGACAATTGGGTGCACGATCCATGCTTGGACCGTGATGGACAGCGTTGACGTACCCAGCCTCAATGGTCTTTTCTGGTCTGCGTTCCTGCTGGTGCTTCATGATCCTTGGACCGATTTCAGCTTACTACAGCCGAAGATGGATGCTCATGGCAAGGCCTTGAATCACAAGGGACAGGCTGGCCACCAAAGAACTCATCAGAGCCAAACTACGAGACCAACATCCGCTGCCATACCATACCCACCGACCCTTGCAGCCCGCATTCCCTGGGCTTTCAAGCTCATGTCCAATCTCACTCTCGACAACTGGCTGATTTCGTACCCGCCACACGACAAACGCCAACCCACACTCCCACAACCCAGGACCCGGCGCTCGTTCGTCCTCCACACCACCTTCCACGCCCTCCTAGCATATCTCGTCCTCGACCTCACCTGCGCCTTCACAACGACAGATCCCTACTTCACCAATTCCAGCGTTCCACTCTCCTCACCACTCCCACCTTCATCAACAAGGCCAACGATCGTCCCTGTCCAACTCCTCACACAGCTCCCTCCATACATCCTCCGCCCCCTCCTCATCTCCCTGCAATCCTACTTCCTAATTTCCTCCCTCTTTCCCTCCCCCGCCATCCTCCCCGCCCTCTTCCTCCCAGTACCTTATAGCCCACACAGTTGGCCACCCTACTTTGGCTCTCCTGCCTCCTTCCTCGAGCGCGGCCTCAGCGGCTGGTGGGGCGGCTACTGGCACCAGACGATGCGGTGGTCCGTCTCCGGACCCGGCATCGCGCTTTCGAACTACTTGGGACTTAAGCAGGGAGGGTTGGCGAGGAGAGCGGCCGTGCTGATGAGTGCTTTTGGGCTGAGCGGTGGGTGCACGTGGGGCTTGTGCCGCCTGAACCGTTACATCTGAGCAACGAGAGCAGTCTGGGCTGTTAGGGGTGTGTTGGAGGGTTCTTTTGGGTGCAGGTTGTGGGAATTTTGGTGGAGGATGTCGTTAGGAGAGTGGCGGGGAGGGTTGTTGGGAGGGAGGTGCGGGAGGGAGAGGTTTGGTGGTGGGTGAGAGCCGGTGTCAATGTGGTTTGGCTTTGTGGGTGGTTTTGTTTGTGTATGCCGCTGCTTGGAGAGGCTGGGAGGCAGCTGGGGTGGTGGAGGCATTGGTTAGTGCCGGTCAGTCTGGTGAAGGGCATGAGAGGAGAAGGTTGGGTTGCCTGGGAGTACTTGATGAGCTGAATTGCTTTCAGAGGACTTCTATCATCTGATTCGACGTCCTTTCTACTATTGAGGAGAGCACCCTAATCTTCGACCAGATCTATGCAGTGAACCTTGACAAGGCAACTGATCAATTGGAAGTGTTCTCGAAGTCGATCAAGGCATTTGCTTCAACACAACGAGTCGTTCAGCCTGAAATTGAGGCGATGATGTAGTGAGGCTTCGCATACATTCAGGCTTTCACCTTCCTTGTCAGTCTTCCTCCTCGGGGATATGAGTCGCACTCTACGGTCCATTACGTCGCGTTCCCGCATTTGGGCATTGACATGCGTTCGGCGTTGGCTCTTCAACCAGCAAGCATCGGTGTGCACGATTCTTCTTCCGAAAAGTCTTCGAGAAGAAAGTCACGGCCCAGCCTTCACTCAACAGCAGGCAGCGAGAAGAAAAATCGTGGCTAGCATCGCATCAGCGGCGTATCTGCAACGACTCGCGCGTCAATGCTGAGATGTGCTAAGCCCAAGTCTAGAAGTGCTATTTGCGACATCGCGCCTAACGCGCATCAACATCGAGATGGTTTGTCAAAAAGGCCATATGTAGTCATCGAGGCATGGCATTCTAGCTACTACTGTTAGCGGTCAGCCCTCACCTAGAATCGGTGTCGAGTCTCCATAACCTAATCGCCATGCCGTTGCGAACTACATGTACATCATCGATCAAGCACGTTGGATCTGCCTTGGTGGCTGTTGACCTGCACCGGGATCAAGCCTCAGTCGTAGTCAGTGGCATTGGGCAACACGGACCATCGGAGTTTACAACAGTCGCAACTCAGACGCAAGGGACGTTGGCGACTGCATCTCGCCAGCGCACCACCACGCCATGCACGTAACAGCTGGCGCCGTGGCCACGGATTGTTATTGCGTCAAAAGAGGGCAGCGCACGCGCTTGCTTGCTCGAGCGCTTGTTGACAATAACAAGGAAAGCAGGCTTCTGCGGCGAGAGCGCTGCGCGGCCAGGTTTCAGAGCAGAGTGGGTGACACGCATTCAAGCGGGTTGGGATGCTGCATGCAGGACACGAGACGGCGGGCTATCATTGGTGCCACGCGGCGCACGCTCAGAGGACGAGCAGCGAAGAGAGCTCGCAGCTGCTGCCATCGTAGCTGATCCCGTGAGCATCTCCCGGGCCCGACTCGGGCGGGAGTGTGCAGACAGGCGTGCAGGCGCTGTTTGCGCGCAGGCGTGCTGAGAGGTTGCGCAATTCGGAGCGAGCTATCGCGGGCTAGCAGTGGCCAGACGCTGCCGAGTCACGCGCATGCAAGCGATCGAGTGAAGGCCGGCTGTACTACTGTAGCTAGAGGACATGAGTAGGAGTAGTGGGCAGGGTGGGACGGGTCGGGCGGCGGGAGTATTATTATGGCATTTAGCTATAGCGATATTGCAGGGCGGGCTGGGCGTGAGTTGGACTAGCCAGAGGCACGAGTGAAAAGGGTTTGAGACATGGACGAGGAAGAGTCGGGGCTATAGGCGTGCGGGTGGGGTGAAGAGGGGAATGGTGGCATTGTGTATGGATGCGGGTTGTGGTATTTCGCGATGTGCGGCGGGCGTGAAGGCGTGGGCGGTACACACCGCCATGTGAGGGTAGGAGGCTGGCACTGCTGGTTTTCGTGCTGGCTGAATGGCTGGCTCTTTAGCGCGTGCCTGCCCCACTCGCGACAGGCCAGCAGCGGAGACCCAGGAAGACCCTGCTGGCCAGCAGAGAGCATCTCAGTATAGGCGAGTCCGCACGCGCGCGCTGAGACAACAACAACAACGACGATGCAAATAATCATGTTATTATACGGCGGACAGCCACAGAGGCGGAGGCATAGACAGCCGCACGCAGTAATACCAGCGCGCCATCTCACTGCGCGGTATCACTCTGGTGCGACTTACTCAAGACGTTGCATCGCCGTGCGGCCGCCCACTGTGGAGTGCCCGCCGATCTGCTAGCGCCCTTAGCTGCATACCGTCCACCGCCTTTCGCTGCAGGCAGCGCTACCACCTCTCACCGCGACGGCCGTCCTGCCTGGCTCTGAGCCTGTTCCTCTTCACTTCCCTCTCGCGGGCAGCGGTGTAGCAACAGCTCCCACAATCGATCCCTCTCCCCCAGCAAAGCACCACATTCGCAACGCGCACCGGATCACCGCGTGTCTCAAGCTCAGCGCTGCCACCATCGAGACCGTCCACCGCGGCTGACCCGATACCCTCCAGCTCCGCTCACCTCCAATCTCACCTAACCCGCCCAGTATATTGCCTCAATCCGCTGTTCCACGCGCCATGGACCACCTCGACTTCTCTCAGCAGGACGCCCTGCTCGACTTCACCGCCGCCTACCTCGACCCCAACGCCGACCCTCGACAGCAGCAGTACTCTTCCTTCCACTTCCCTCAACAGCCCTGGCAGCAGCAGCTGAGCATCGAGGCCGCCATGGAGAACGAAGGATTGTCTCACTCGCATCACCAGCACTCGCACTCCCACTCGAGTCAGCAGCAGCATCAACACTCCCACACATGTGATCATCAGCACCATCAGCAACAGGCATATCTGCCCCAGGCTTCGTCTTCAAATCAGCAACGCCAGATGATTCCTCAGCAACCCACATATACCCACCAGCAGCAGCAGCCTCCTTCCAGCAGGCCAAGCAGCAACCATGCCCATCCTACGCCCATGAATATGCACGCGGCTGGCCTGAACATGGACTACGCAACTATGATGCCCACCGACTGGCAGTTCCAGTTCCAGCAGGCCGCTGCTTTTCAGGCACAGCAACAACATCAGCAGCAACATCACCAACAGCAACATTACTCCACACAAGGTCCTTCATCATTACCTTTAAATACCTACAACCTCGGAGCCTTTGCTGGACAACTACAGGCCTCGCCTGTGGATTTCATGCCTGTGTCTTCTGCTGAGAACTACGCCACTACTACCACTGGCATGACCGCGAATGCATTTATGTCTATGGCCGGTCCAATGGAGTCTATGAACACTCTTGCGTACCCATTGAACGAGTACCAGAACGACCTTGGCAACTCATTCTCACTGAGCCTGCAGAACGCGCTCAACCAACAGGCTGCTGATTCAGCTCACTCCAGCATACCAGGCAGCTCACCTACTGGCACCATTCTTGAGGTCCAATCTCTCTCCGACAACGAGTGGTCGGCGATCAACTTCAACCCTCATCGTCAGTCATTAGATTCGTTCAGCGGCACAGTGTCAAATCCCAGTCAAAACTTGCACATCCGTACCCACTCGGATTCCTCGTCAGACGGTCCTCATTCTGCTTCGTATCTGTCTGGCAGCTACGAGGAGATAGCTCCTTGGCCTCTCAGCTCGCCACATGACGAGTTCCACAACCAGGACTACATTGATTCACAATATTTGCAATCACAAGGTTTCGCTATCGCCAACCAGCGTGGCAACCAGCAGTCGTCTCCTACATCATCGTTGGCAGTCAGCCCTACCGCTGGTGCCGTCGCTCTGTCATACAACTCCTCAGGCTCTTCCTCAACATCCCCGACGTCGTCTGGCCCGACTTCGCCACCTCTTCGCCGTCGCAAGTCGCCGTCTGAGAGCACTTCCAAGGTCACCAAAGCCATCGTCAAGAAATCTCCCACCAGCAGGAAAGACTCCACTGGCGAGAAGAAGATTGGTCGCAGACGCGGCCCTCTCAGACCCGATCAGAGGCAACAAGCACACGAGATCCGCAAGCTCCGTGCCTGTCTTCGCTGCAAGTTCCTTAAGAAGACTTGCGACAAGGGTGAGCCTTGTGGTGGCTGCAGACCCAGCCACGCTCGTCTGTGGCAAGTTCCTTGCACCCGCCTCGACATCAAGGATATTGGCTACTTCATGAAGGACTGGAAGGCGGACTATGAGAGGCACGTCAGCCTTGGCTTCAGCGTGAACAATATCAAGGGCTTCAGCACCATGGAGCGTACCCTTTACATCACTCACGGATATGGTCACTACCTGCCCATCAACGCCCGCGAGGTGTTTGTTCGCGAAGACAAGTGCTTCGACGTTGACTGGATCGAGACTGAGACCCTCAACCAGTACGAGCTCACTACCGCCAAGCTCTCCGCTGGCATGGAGGGTGTTAGCACCACTCTCCTGTCTGAGTACCTTGATCGCCACCTTGACCAAGGCTTCGAGAACTTCGTTGACGACTACTTTGAGGGCACTGCTTTCATCACTGAGATTCTGAAGACTGCCTACCGCTACTACGAGAAGGAAAAGACTCCGTCTATCCGCAAGGCACTCAAGCTGGTCCTCGCATACAACCTTACCGTGCACATCACGCTCGTTGAGGGTTTGACTGACGAGGAGCAATTCGTCGGCCGCATCGATGACCCTGCCAGCAAGTTCAGCGGCAAGACTGTCGCGCCTGTCATGATCAACTTCCAGGTCAAGTGTGCCCTTGCCGACATGTGGCGTGAGCTGCAGAAGGACATTCTTGAGGAGCTTTCATCGCTGTACAGCTCTGTCTACTCTGGCGACAAGCTTAAGAACTGGCCGACCATCTTCATGCTGGCGGCTATTCTTCTTGCCATCTGGGAGGAGATGCAGTTCGACTGCCACTACCGCGTGCCTGATGAGCAGGCTGTCAACAAATTCTGCGACGACATGGAGACCACCCCGGTCGGCGTCATTGTTGGCCTGTTCCAAGCCATCTCCACCAAGCTTCCTGGTCTTCAGGAGTGGGACACTGCCAAGCACCACGCCGTTCTTGGTTCCAACCCAGCTATTTGCGACGCACTGACCGAGGTCAGAGGCCACGTCAACAAATATGAATCATACCTCAAGCAACAGCAGTCTGCTAAGTTCGACCGCGACGACTTTGACAGTCTCAGCGGCAAGTTCCTCAGCAAGCTCGTCATTCGTGCGAACTAAATCGGCCGCGATTGACGAAGTTTGACTGCAGAACCCAACGTCTACCAAGGTGCCACTACCCACGGCAGCACCAGCGCAAGCAGCAAGCCTGTATCCGCCAACAACGACCACGACCAACACGGCCTGGACGCCGCCCTCACTGGCCTGAGGGATTACACGAATCACGGATGCATCTTACGGCCACATCGACCGTATCACCAATGAAACGAAAGCCACACTCGCTGCTGGACTTTTCACGCTTTTCAACGGCTTCTGCGCACACACAATGAACGGACATCATTGACGAACCGACTTCGCAATATGAACTCGCATTTACGACCACAAACGTGGCGTCGCAACGCCTTCTGTCGACGAGATGATGGGCTCCAGCCCAACGTTCTTGCTTTTCTTGCTTTTTGTTTTCTTGCATGTACCTACTCCTCGCTCTACATCCACCGCAGCGAAAGAAATTGGCGGTGGATATTTGTTTCCTTTTACGGCCTTTTTAACGCTATCTGAAAAGAGCCACCTGTCGATGTCTTCTTGTGAGGGACGGAAATGGGCGGCATGGTCAACTTGGCGTTTTTGCGGTCTTTTTGTTACGGATATTTACGGACTATCACACACCACGACGAGAATGTCTTCGACGATCAACGGCAGCTTCAAAATCTACGTATATACATATCATCACGGCAAAGACTTTTACGAGAACGAGCTCTCTCACGAAAACACAACGATTTGCTGCTGGCAGGGCATGGGGCTTATCCCTATGCTTGCGACCGAACTGCTTGCCGCACTCTGTTAGAGAGTGCGAAGAATGGAATGAAGATGATCTTTGATACCTTACTTTCTTTCCCAATTTCGCTCTCAACTTTGTCTTGTCTCTCAGCTGGGTCTTTCGTTGGCACGAACTATTTGCAACGTGTATCATATGTGCCCTTCGCTGACACTACAGGCCCAAATGGCTCCACACTGACCGCAATCGCTGCTCTGATATACACAAGAAGCTATTATTCTTGCAAAGTTGCAGGCGCCCGACCTTGAAGGGCTGTGAGTAGCTTCGAGCTTCTCTGCTCAATCAAACTCATGGTCTTGTGATTTACATAAGATGTCATTGGTGGTTCTACGGCTGTTCTTGCTGCCCACCCAGCCAAAGCTATATGCATGCATGTGTATGAAAGCACCAACATCTTTTGAGATCGTGCGCCAGCACACCATCTCAATCGAAACATCAAACAGCAGGCCCCAAAACCCGTAAAATCGCATTCGACGACACATCGCCTCCACCACATCCTATCAGCACCCCAGATCAAAAGGCGATCGGAATTCTGGTCACTTGCATCCTTTGCAAACATTGAACGTCTTGTTGCAATGCAAAGCCCACGCCAACTCCGTCACAAACCAAGCATAGCTGTCTCCATTGTTCTTGGCCTCCTGTTTGTCAAGATGCAAGACTTCGAACGGCCCGCGAGCCAAGTCCTGCGTGAAGCCTCCATAGTCTTTCAGCGCATCGCCCATGATCTGCTTGTAGTAGGTGTACTTCTGCACGAAAATCGTGGCCATCGACAGCATCTTCCACGACACGTGCTCGCCGACATTGTCACACGTGAGCTGCTCGACGCCCGGCCAGGTTATGTGGCCTTCGACGGGGAAGGCGCCTGCGTGCTTGAAGGCATCTGGGCAGACGACGAGTCGGGCTGCCGGCTCGGTCCAGTCTCGCAGTTGGGCGTAGTCCTTGCCGGAGCCGCAGGCGGTTCTCATGTCAGGCCCGTAAGGGAAGTCTGCCACGACTGTGATTCCTCTCAGTTTAAGATTTGCGTCGAACAGCGGTCGTGGGTCCCTGTGCGAATCGTAATCGAAGACTTTGGTGTTCAAAACCTGGTTGAGGACGTCTTGACAATGGGCGTCAGTAGGGCTCTCGCGCTGTGTTGAGGGTGGTCGTTGGTTCACTTACTCACGACAAAGTCACGGTCGTCGATGTGGAAGTATTTCTGGAATACATGATTGAAGGTTTCGTTCCCCTTAGCCTCGATTGCGGTTTGACAGAATCTCACAGCGTCGCTGTTGGCTTGCTGTACTTGGTCGATCTGATCTTTCGAGAACCCAGTGCTGTCCATCAATCAATGGCCCCACATATGAGTAATCGGTAGCTCCTTGTGGGCCGTTACTATGGTCGTTAAGACACCAGTGGCCATGACCAGGCAGGCGGAGATGTGTTTGACTAGCATATTGTTGTGATGTGAAGGCCGTTGATGAGGTAAGTAGTATACGATTTTGGTTCAAGGTGATCATGTAGTTGTGTTGGTGGATGAGAAGCCCCCAAGTATGCTGGAGGTTATGCTACGACACAGTATGGAATATCGTGTATTGTGATGATTGGGTCATGGTCAATGGAGCAGCCGTAAATGGAGGTCGACGTTTGCTCATGGTTGACAAAATCCTGCTGTAAGAAAGCCGCAAACGACTACCAGCAGTGCATATGTATTGACGAAGGATCTAGCGAGTCCTGATCAGCGCACCAGTCCATGTAGTCTGCAGAAGGTGATATTGTCTTGTGCCGAGTATGATTGGCATGCAGATGAATCGTGGGAGTATAGTCAGGTCATTGGAGCCAGAAAGTCAGCACGTCCTGTGACGTTTATGTTCATGTGCGAGATGTGCTGTTACGATACTGGAAAGAGACTAAGGCTTCGATCGAACATTTACGAATATGTCAAAGATGCTCAGAAGTTCAAAACAATTGCCACTCGGGACCCTGGTGTTCCAGCCGCTTTGACGGCCACTCACTTTGCCACGAAAAGCTTTCGGCTTCGACGGCCAATCAGTTAGGATCAACATCGTCGCCTTTGATCGGCTTATCAAACTCCCTCCCACAATGCAAAGTCCACATCAACTCCGTCGCAAACCAAGCATAACTATCTCCATTCTGCCTAGACTTGTACCAAGGAAGGCTCTGGACAGCAATCGGCCCATCAGCAAGATCGTTCGCATACCCGAAGTACCCATTGAATGCTTCTGCCCAATGTTCTTGTAGTAGGTATACTTCTGCAAGAAGATGTGGCCTAGAGTCATCATCCTCCATGAAACTCGAGAACCGATACTATTGCAGTCGATAGCTTGTACACCCAGCCATTTTGGTCCATCGAAAGAGCCATGCTTGAAGCCTCGTGGGCAGATGACCAAGGATGGGTTCTGCTCGGTCCAGTGGCGAAGCTGTCCATACCTCTTGCCGTCACTGCAAGCGGTGCCCTTCGTGATACCGTCGTCGTAATCTGGCACGACGTTGATTTGGCTCAACAGTCGATTGCCGTCGGTCGGTGCGTCGGCGTTGATGACGATCTGGTTGAGGAACATCTTTCACGCGTGCGCTGTCAGCTATCACATGATTGTAAAGTGGGAGTAACTGTTCACTTACTGATGACGAACGACTTGTCTTTGATGGTGAAGTACTTGGTGAAGATACGATCGAAGTGCTCGTCATTGGCACTGTCGACGGCGGTGAAAGCGAGCTTCACGGCATCGAGGTGAGCTTGATGGATCTGCTCGACCGCCTGTGCTGAGTAGCCCGACCCAACTGTTGGACCTACGGCTGCGTCGCGTGCCAATTTGTGCTCTGCCCAAGGGGCGGGCGTTGCGAGGACGCCAATAGCAAGCGCTGTTGAGGCGAACACCTTTTTGAAAAGCATCATGTACTTTGAAATGCTGACGACAAAGTCGTATAGATTGTGAATTGATATGGCAATGCTGGATCAATGGCCGTGGTCGGGTGTAGCTTTTGAGGAGAAGGTGATATATAGGCTGTATACCTTCCATGATGTCAGTGAAGGCTGTGAGTATCACAGGCAATGCGGCAACATTTGTGGGTAGGCAATCATATGATTCTTCAGGCTGCTTGTGATTCACCGGCACCACTGTAGCAGTCCATGTGCGAGCCTGCACGACCTTTCAGTTAAAATGAGAAATTGGTCTGTCTCATGGTCCAGGAGTCAGTAACAACATTTGCGGACTCGGTCAATGTACAAGGTGTATGAGTAAGGCCAGCATAGTCCTAGCTTGAATCGTCTCAACGACTATGATTGATGCCTTACGCAGCTCCTCTGAATTGATCCACCAATCCGCCCATCATGCCTCTCCGTCTCGTCTGTCCTTGCTCAGCAGCGCCATCAGTCTGCACGCCCGTGGCTCTGCCCGCTTCGCCCTCCATTCTCCTTCTTAAGCTGTCGTATCTCTCTTTCTGCTCCGTCCCACCCACAAGCCATGTAGGAAGCCTCCACCTCGTTGTCCCAGGCAGAATTTCTCTCCTGTGTGCAAAGCCAACAATCCATCCAACACCAGCCGCAATCGCCGAGCCCGGGAGCTGTGAGAGCGCAAGCTGCATGGGCAAAAGATATGAAGTCGCTTTCGATGTGAGCATGATGCCGTACTCTTGTGTGGAAGACGCACTGTCGGGCAACGAAGATGACAAGCGGTACTTGTAGGTATAAGGAACGGCCGCGTGGTACTGCGCTAGCAGGGCGAAGAGTAGAGGCGTCGGGCCGGAGGGCAAGTAGTTGATATGACCCCAGGACAGGGGGCGGATGATCACGGCGAGGAAGATGGGAGGGAGAAGAGCGGTGTAAATGTAAGTGGAAACGAGGAAAGACTGCGATACTTGCCTGTCAGCCCTCCGTTACAAGATTACTAGACACAGATACTCCTGTGAATTCCATAGATCAGGTTGGAGTGGAGTGGTGGCCTACAGCGAACTTCCTGCTTCCCCAAAGACGTTCAATCACACGAAGTTGGTAGAAGGTCATGGCAGCGAATAGAACTTCGGCACTGTTGGTGTAGGCCAGTTGCCATGTTAACAGACGCCAGTATTGCCAGTAGTCCAGCAGGTGTGGGCGGACTTCAATCCAGAGGAAGTACTTGGTGTCTGTCAGGCTAGCAATGATGGCTGAGCCAACGATTGCCAGCAAGAGAAGTTGAGTGATTGGTGCATTGGTGAAGCCAGAGGCGAGCATGTTTGCTGATTGTAATTTGCAGCTCGCCTCTTCAGTATGTCTCGGTTGACGATGATCGATTGTGTGACGACGGAGGGACAGCTGGAGGATGCTCGGCTTGGTATGCCTAAGTCGGCTTCCCCAGAGAAGGGACGATGCTGCTGTGGATCCGGCAGAGAGAGACGTGCTTGGCAGCTGAGACCTCACGTCTTGGTCGTGAGAGACGTCCTTTGATCTCTGTGCAAGAATCTTCTTCAACAATGTCAAAACAATGCTCTTTGAGCTCGCTAGATCGAGCTCATTCACTGGAGAGTCGTGACTGATGTTATAGAGTCACATGCAAGATCTAGAAGAGTCTGTGGCACTCTGGAGCGCCCGAAGAGGTGCAATAGGAGGTACACGTCAACGACCAAGATGGCGTGTCTGATACGGCCGGGCATCCAGAGACCGGAGAAGGCTCGTTACTGTGTCGCCTGAAAAAGCGTTCCAAAACTACTGACATGGGAAATGAAAAATGGGCAAAAATGAAATCCTTCACCTGGATCCTGGACACCGGAAAAAAAGTCGAACAACCGCGGAGAACCTCGAAAAGTACTCCAAGATTACATAGGGCCAATTCTCAACCTTTGGGTGCAAGCCTAGAGAATCCGTCCTAGAAGTCCCATGCAATTACGCCTTGGAGCCCTTCCACGATGCTGTTGTTCGGAGGCTTAGATGCGGGTGATTGCAGGCTCCACGTACGCCTCTGAGTGCATCGTAACTGAAGCATTCCAAGGGTGAACAACCTGGTCCACCGGCTCATACCCACTTGCATGTGCTGGTGTGTTTGCCGTCATCCAGGGGCGGTAAAAGGGGCACTCATTTGTATGCGCTGGCGTGATCGTCGTCATCGCTCGACAATGCCGGTTGATCACTCCACGACTGCGATGGATGGATTAGGATATCATGCTTGCTTTTTGCGAGTGTGCGCATAATATCCAGATACTGCGCAGCGTAGCCATGCATGCCATCGCATGGGTGACCTGTAGGAGACCTGGGACGAAGTGGGACGCTGTGCAACTTGCAACATATCTCGCGCGAGGCAATGATCAGCGCGGTCACTCCCTGTCGGATGCAAGTGAGTCCATTTGTGTTTGTGCTAATCACTAGTTGTTTGCGCTGAAAAACCTGCTGCGGATGCTGAGAGAAACTTGCGTTGTCGCTGCAAGAGTGCGCGGCTGCTCCGTCACAATCACGAAAACCACCCTCAAACACGAGAACACGGTCCACAACCTCCAAAACACTCCCACTGACCTCGTCGCAATCATTTTTACATCGCACACACCATTGCCTTTATTCTCTGCGGAAGGAACTCGATGTTCCTTCCGCGGCTGCGACCACCCGCTTGCAAGAGGGCAATGCTATTTAATGCTGTGTGGTTCACACCGAGCGGTCCACCCGAAACTGCACATAGTAGCTCAGTGGCTAGAGTCTTAGGCTAGAATCCAGAAGTTCGCTTCGTGGTGTTAGTTAGATCTCTTCAACAGAGATCGGGACTCCGGCAAAAAATGACCTGAAGCAATAATCTAGCGTTTCCCTTTTTGCAATTTTTTTGTGGAGCTTCGTCTCATTCTTCTTCACTTCCCTTTCATCTTTTCATGCACTACAGAGCATTGTTGCGCGGTTGAGGAGAGGTCTGGCAGGGAGGCGAGTGAAGGGGAGGGAGGAAGTCACGTGCATTGTGGACCGCAAGGCTCCGGGTTCGAGACGGGTGGTGGGAGATCACCAAAGTGGGTGGAACCGCTCTGTGAGGGTTCCAAAATGTGGGTCTATGGTTCTAGTGACTGCAGTCGATTTTTCTGGCACGTTTAGAGCTGTCTGTCGCCCGTGGTGGACGCTGGGTGACGGGAAGAATGGTCGAAGCCTGGCGCGGCTGGCTGAGGCAGCGCTATCAGAAACGCAAGGCACACACTCATTGGCACCTTTGCGAAATGCAGATTGGCTGATCGAGGTAGAGGTAGGTTTCTGTCAGGGACTGCGATTTAGACGACAAGGCTGCTTCTGCACTGTATCTTTTTGGCCGCCCACGATGTCGAAATCTTTGTTGCAGTCGCTCTTCGGGAGATGCTGCACGTGGATTACTAGCCACAGCGACATTGGCAAATCCCTGTTTCTCGAAGCTGACCACATCGCAGACCACCTGAGCTCGAATTGAATCAAGTCTAGTTAAGCCTAGATGATGAAGGATTGTGGAAGGAGTCGATGCGCGTAGCCTGTGTGGCCTTGGTATCTTGGGCGTCCATACTGTCAAAAGAGAATTGATCACTATATTCTTGAGCCATGACTGAACCTCATCCAATACACTTTACGCACATTCTGGCTCCAATGACACAATCAACTTCGATGAGCTACGTATGGACAGAACTATAAGTCCTCACTGACCTCCTGCCCAACACTACCGAGTCTCGCCTCCCATTCTACCCTTAGCGCCTCCATCTGCTTCCAAGCCTCCTGGCCATCAGCTTCAAAATTCTCCCTCTCCTCCTTCCCAGTGACCTTCATGTTCCTCCACCTACCAAGTTTTCCAATCACACTTCCGCTAGGAGGAATAAGCTCGTCAGCCTTGCCACTCCATCCCCAGCCCTCCGTCTCCGTCCTCGCCACACGCTCATCGCCGGCAGCGTTAATCGCGCTGCCCCACTTGCCTTTGCCGTCGCGCGCTTCGAGATCGTCGAGTTGCGACGCAGGCGCGAGAACGCAGAAGCAAGGTGACACGGCGGCTTTGTAGGCTGTGACGGTATGCCAGGGCGATCCGAGCCAGCGGGCGAGGTAGAAGAAGGCAATCATGAAGGGCTCGATGAGCCAGAAGACGGAGGCGATGCTGGTCGCGAGGATGCCTGGGTGGGTAATGTACATTTTCGGAGGCGAGGAGGAGAATCTGGCGGGAGATGCCGAGGTGGAGAAGAAAGTCTCGGTTGAAGGGTTTGTGGAGGGCAAATTGGAGGTTAGAACAAGCAGATCGGTGAGACGCTTGGAAGATTCGTAGGCGTCGTGGGAGCGAAGGCATTGGATGTCGGAGAGCTTGAAGAAGTGTGGCAGTGCGGTGACGCTGCCAACCCAGACGATGCGGCTGGAAGATGTGAGGAGAGGCGAAAGCCAGTGGGTGAGCATATAGTGGCCGAACACATTGGCTGCGAAGACCTGGCCCAATGCTGGAGCAGGATCCGTCTTCTCACTAGCCGCGAGGCCCTTCTGCTTTGCCAATGTGCCAATCTCGGAGTACTGGTAGGTCGGCCACGTACTGGCTTGCAGCATATCCGTGAGAAGTGTCCAGATGCCCACGGCCAGTTTGTGCCTGTCCAGCCGCCAATGCCGGCATTCCACACCACAGCGTCGAGCTTCTGCCCACGCTGGAGGAGCTGCTCAGCTAAAGCTTTCACCGTCACCAGTTGCGCGAGATCCACCAAACACCCTCAACCTTTACGCGCTTCTCCAGGAGAAGGCTGATGCCCATTGTCTTGCCATTGGCTTCCCTGAGCGTCTTTTGAATGTGCGCATTCAGACGCACGCGCGTCTCCTCGCCCTTCTTTGCATCGCGAGTCGTGTACAGTAGGTGGAGTGATTGGGATTGAGGTCGGGTGAAGAGGAACTCGTCGATGAGACGGCAGCAAGTAGCGAAGCCCAGACCGCTGTTGGAGCGAAAACCTACCTGTCAGTCATTGCTCCTCTGCTGTGTGGCAGGCAGGGCAAGACTTGCCTATTGGCACCAGTCACGAGGACGGTGAAGTGCTGCTGGCCAGCGATGCTGCCGAGAGGCTCTGAGGGTGCATTCATTGTTGTCGTTGTATGTTGATTGCGACAAAGTTTGGCGGATGCTCCTCCTCAAAAGTCCAAGGTCCCCTGGTCCCTTGAACGTGGGGCAGAGTGGGCCGATGTGCTCCAGCTTGAAGGGTTGATCAGTCGTCACACCACAATCCATGTCGTACGCGACAACATCTCTCTTTGTTTCACTATATCAAAGTAAACACGGGCAATCATTATGCCGACAGATGTATCCTGTGTCTCGTGTACTGCCAACATGTACCAGGCATTATGGCTGACAGCACATGTCATATTCGTGTTCTGATCCTACAGCTGAGAGGGCGCGTCTGTACGGACACTCCTCACAGATGCAGCTATTCTGGCACAGGTGGTGGTGATGTACACAGGAGGCTACATGTGTGTCGAAAGTGTAGCAGAATCTAGCTGGAGGCGATATCACGACATCACTATCACAACTAGGTATGTTTGTGCGCAGGCGGGCATTGAAGATGGGCTTGCATGTGATGCCTGTAGATGCAGCTGGCTAAGCGCCGACAACATCTCCTCCATCGCGGCCCGCTCGCCATGCCGCACATCTCACTGCCCTCCCAGCTTGCCATTGGCCGCCATCTGTGTGAAACCATCAAGACTCGGGACTAGGTAGGATCCTGCAGCTGAGCCCTCAGAAGGCACTTCAAAAATAGTTACACAAGACCTCCTCGCACGTCTGCCGGCCCTACTGTCTTGGCCAATGATGGCACCGCTATCTTGCTTCCTGGCGCCTCCTGCATCGCTCCTCTGGCGCAGGCGACTCCCGACGCGTCTCTTTTGTAGACGGCGCGGTTGACGGCACGGCCAGACATGCACGCGTAGGACCAAAGACGGCTGCGTGTTGGATTTTCGCTACCTCTGCTCTCCTACTCGTCCGAATCGACTCTCCATACTCCTACGCTTATGCTCACAACTGGACTTGCGTTTACGCCGGCTTGTGATCACTACTCACTACTCGCTCTTGCAGTCGCTCGAGGCGCTGCGAGGGATTGTGCATCGACATGAGCCAGCAGCATGCCTTCCCTCCTCCCCTCCCCCGCCAGTCTCAGGCTCTCCTGGGACAGACACGGCTCCATACTTCACCCAGCAGAGGCGCCGGCCTGGACCAGCGCAGCCTCCCTCGATCACAACGAACTTTCTTCGAACCCAAGGGCTAGGCTCGCAGCACAGACGCCTGCTTCGGCCGTGAGTCCTGGTCATTCTGCTCTCTCATATAGTCCTGCTACATCGTCTGTGATTCAGACCCGTACGCCTAGCGCTGGTCCGTCCGATGCTGGACATCTGCTGGACCCTTCACGAGCATATCTGCAGTCTCCAGGGAGTCCGAGTATGGCACAGCAACCATATAATCCTCGACAATGGAGCGGCCACGGATCTCATCTGGCTTACTCTCAGCAGCCAAGTCCATTGAGTAGAACAACAGCGGAGGTGACTGGGATGGAAGGTAAGTCATTTATTCTTGTACCAGAAACAAAGCTCAATTGGGTCTGCGGAGCAGATGTGATGCTGTGACACAACCATCCAAGTCAGACGCTTACGCAGGATTCTCCAGCTGCAATGCCGTCTCCTCCACCTCCATACTCACCTGAGACGCCTGATATAGCAGGGAGTCCACATGGCGTGCGACCCTCCCCCATGATAGAGCAGATTGGTTTTGTTTCTTCACCATTGGCCGTAGAACCCATTAACTCAATCATGCCGCCCACCACGACTGCTCGTCACTCGCCACAGCATCCTAGGTCTCCGGCATTCCCACCCCCACCTGGACAGCTCACGAGAAATCGAGAACGTTCCGCCTCTGGTCAGCGGCTGCTCAATACCATCCATAGCCTGACAGGCAGAGGCAAACAGCCCGCCAGCCATGAAATTCAGGCAAGCCAGAGCGTGCACTATCCTTCTGCTTTAGAGACCCCTCGAGCTCCAGCCGCACGGAGAGCTGCCTCTACGGGTCACATGTTTCCTGCCAGTTCTTCGAGTTCTTCGTCGCCACACCGTGCAATCGTCCAACCTGACTCTGGTCGGGCTTCGCCCGAAGGCTCTAGCTGGCATCCAGGTATGCCTCTACCGGGACCACCACCTGGTCCGCCACCTCCAGGTGCAAGATCTCAAAGTCTAAATCGATACCCTGCAACCGTAGCGCGCAGTGGCACCAGTCCGAGCAACGGGAATCCTTTTCCAAATAATGCCAGCTCAAATCAGGATACGCCGACTCCACCACCACAGCGCCGTGCCGCAGCACAGGCCTCTTCGCTTGGTCCAGTCCCTCCCACCCCTGCGGATTGGAATGAAAACGATGATCTTGAAACTGCCATTCGTTCCATCGAACAAGCACAGAGTAGCAACGTCACGGCATATCAGCCACTGCGCATCAACACGGGAGCTTCACTGGGTTCTTCAGCCAGCGATGGCAGCAGGCACTCACGTCGAGACGGGAGCACAGACGGCAACGGAATCCGAGAGCGTCGCTCAAAGAGTCGTGCCGCGAGAGAACTTGAAGGAGCCAGCACTTGCAGCAGCAATGTTATGTCACCCGTCAGCGATAACTCTAGACCTGGAGACTTTGTGTCCGCTTCGACCTTGCAGAGCTCTCTGAGCCAACGACGTGAGAACATGCGCAAGCTCTCGTCACTAGCAAGCGTTGCTGCTGTGCCATTGGATCCATCAAATGTGCAGACCAGATCACTTTCTGCCCAAAGAAATAATCCTTCGCCACAGCCAGCCAGCATTTTGACGCCTCCGTACACACCAGCTATTGGCAGTCGAGGTGGCGAAGGCTCTTCCAAGCACGTTGTAGCTGCACCCTCAAGCGCTGCCAGCGACAGGCCAGTGTCTCATCTATTGAATGCACCGAATGACGAGAATGCAACAATGCCTCTACCATTAAGCCCAGCAAGGCCTGCTTCTCGTGAGCCTGTGCTAAAGCTTGATGCGTTTTACCAGCAAGCGATCGAACGTCACCGCTCCTTGATTGAGAAAGAAGCAGCGGCTACATCAGACGAGGAGCGCTTGGAGATCTTCGCCAGCTTCCTTGTACACGAGTCTAGATTGCGCCGAGACCGATACCAGTCCGCCTACAACAGCATGGCAGGAGATGTGATGGATATGACGAGAGACATGTGGCGGTCATACACAAGAGACAGCAAGCGTGCCATTACGCCTAGCACATCAATGTCATCCATGGACCCTACTATACCGTCTTGGGCATCTGACAGTGGACTAGCATCTGCACATGGAGCTATGCCCAGCTCAGCGTCGTCTATGGGCGAATTCACACCCGCAACGGACACGGCTTCATTTGGTGACAGCGCTGACTTGCTTGACCGAGCGGATTCGAGACAATGGGGCGAACAATTCAAGCCCTCGCTCTCCCCTATACCCAGCATGGCAGTCAGTACAGTGCCAGACGAAGACAGCTCAAGAGGCCGGACTGCTAGCCGATGGTGGGAGCAGAGCGATACGGGTTCAGTCGGCCGACCTGACAGGATCGAGAAGAGCCATCGAGAAACGAAATACATGGGCGTCACGGCAGCATCTCTACGCGATGATCCCCACCCGTCACCAGAAGTGTTTCGATCCACGCCACCTGCCGGTACATCAGGCTTTCCTTTGGGGCCAGACGAGTATCCAGCCGAGAAGACAGGTTGGCACGAAGCTCCAGAATTCGACACGCCGATGGCTACACCTTCTAGGCCAGAGGACTTCCGCAGATCTTCGAAATCTAGCTCAGGCTTGAATCAGCTCGACGTGTCTAGACTCGTCACACTCCCTCCACCGTACCCTCGTCACCACCCAGCAGTCAATAACAGTCACCCTCAACTTTCCGAGCTCCGCAACACTCATCGAAACCTCGCTTCTCAGGTCGAAATCCAGCAAATACGTGATGCTTACCTCGACCAAGACTGGGCCCTCCAACGCTCCCAGCAGGAAGAAGCAAAAAAACGCCGCAATCGCCTCCGCAACTCTATCCAAGAAAAGCTGAACGCCGGCACCATCTCGTTCGCAGATGCCGCCCGCGCCGAAACCACCTTCGAATCCTCCGAAGCAGAACACACTCGCCTCGCCGCCCGCGCAACCTTCGACGCCTACGAGCAAGCCATCTCACACCCACTCAAACCTCCTCACCACTCGCCTCGCTTCAGCCGAAACCTGCATCTCAACCCTCCTCTCAGACCTCTCCCCAAATCACCCACTTCCAACCCCAATGAAGCCCAAGAAGAAGGCGACGAGCACCCCGAACGTCTTGAGAAACTCACCCTCCTCAAATGGCTCTTCGAAGCCCGCGAGCAGCTGCACAAAGAAATGTCCGACCTGCACGCCCAGCGCGGCGAAAAATACGCCATCGTCGTCCTGACACCCTACCGTCTTGCCTCACAAACCGACAAAATCGCAGAAGCCGAAGCGTTCTTTGCTAAAGACCGCCTCGACCGCCAGAAGACCTACGCCACCGAGTCGCTCGCCCGTTTCACAGAACTGCAAGACATCGTCGAACGCAACGTCGCGCGAGGCGTCGAAGACCAACTATCCGCTTTCTGGGACATCGCGCCGGGCCTGCTGGAAATCGTCCAAGCCGTTCCGGCGGACGACCAAGCTGCTCTGGCGGCGTTGGAGATCAAGATTCCGCCGCAAGAGTACGATGAGAACCCGCAGCTAGCGCAGTGGCCGTTGCAATATTTATACAGCTTGCTCGCGCACGCGGGCAAGAGCGCGAGGCAGTTCATCGAAAGCCAAGTGAACCTTCTCTGTCTGTTGCATGAGGTTCGGGGCGCCAGGGCGAAGGCTAAGGCGAAGGTCGCTAGGCTTGAGAGAGGCGATGTTGATGGGGAGGGCGAGGCTGCGAGGGCGGAGAGGAGGCTCGATGGCGATTTGAAAGAGAAAGTGGGCGAGGTTGAGAGGCAGTGGAGGGAGGCGCTTGGTGATGGGTTGGAAGGGTGTAAAGAGGGAGTTCGCGGGTGGTTGGTCGAGAGAGGCGGGTGGGTCGATGGACTCGAGGACTGACGAGTGGAGGGTTTTCTGCGGATGCGGGCGAGATGAAAGAACGAAAGCCCGCATTCCTTGTTGTTTTCCATAACTCTTGGGTCTGGCTTGTGTATAGATGGGTCGAGTTTTTTCCTCCGTTTAGATCGATCAATGAATAACCGGCAACGGTTCCACTCGCAAATCAATAGCAGCCAATTTCATCTTGCCGCGAGCGCGTAAAAGTGGGAAGACTTTGAGACATGAAAAGCAAAAAGCACGACTAGAAAGCGCCTACCGTGAACATGTGCGAGCGGCTATAATTCAAGGCAATGTCATGCAACAAGATTAGTGGCGCGCCGAGGTCGGTGAGGTCTGGTCAATGTCGGTATCGTTCAACAGAGTCATTGTGGAACATTAACATCGAATGGTCTTTTCTCATTTTTTGAGGTTTAGTATCTCGAGTCTATCTTCTTTTTGAGCTGAAGAGACATGCGAGAAGCAAAAGGAAAAGGAAAATTTTCATGAGCCATGTGCTCGTCAGCTCGTGGTGATCGTGATAAAACATGCAAGAGGATAAGATGTAGAAGTGGCATCGAGCCGAGAGCATGGAAAGTCATCATGCTCGCTCAGTCGAGGCATTAAAGCCGGGCTCTGCCAACACTTCAAAGGCCACCGTCAATGCCGCCGTCGATCTTCTTCATGCACTCGGGGAACTCGGACCAGTCGTACATGACGGCGTCGGCCTTGCACTCGGTGGTGAGCTTCTTGGCCATCTCGTTCATCTTCTCCTCGCCGTCTTCCTCGTTGTAGACGCCGACGTAGGCGATGAGCGGAATGCCGGCACGCATGGCGGCGGTGGCTCCGGACTTGGAGTCCTCGACAGTGACGCACTCAGAAGGCTGGACGCCGAGCTGCTTGCAGGCGTGCAGGTAGATGGCTGGGTCCGGCTTGGAGCTCGGTGGGTTGAGAGAGGTGGCAGCCGAGTAGACGTGCTCGTCAGTGAAGAAGTGCATGAGGTTGGTCTTGATGAGAGAGGCGATGACACGCGGCTTGGCTGAAGTCGAGACGACGGCCATCGGGTAGCCCTGGTCCTTGGCCCACTGGAGCTGCTTGGTGACACCAGTGCACTCGACACACTTCTCGGAGAGCTTCTCCACGACCTTGCCGAGCTCGCGGTCGACGAATTCGTCAACTTCGTCGTTGCTCATCTCGAAGTTGTGCTTCTTCTGCAGGCCGATGAGCATGTTGCGGAGTTGTGGCCGACAAAGTCCTCGAGGAGCGAGTCGGTGTCATAGCGGGCGTCAATCTTGTGCTTCTCGAGCACCTCGTTGGTGAGGTCGGCACATGCTTCGAAAGCAAGACGCTCCGACTTGCAGAGGGTGTTGTCACAGTCGAGGAGGACGTACTTGACCTGAATGGCAGGGAAGCGGTAAGTTAGCCGGCGTGTACTAGCAACGACTGCGGCTAGGCGATGGCGCCAACGAGGATGGAGGCTTACCTGACCCATGTTGACGATTGGAGAGAGAGTGTTTGCGTTGGTGCGGGGTGCGTTTGGCTTTGGCTGATGTGGTAGCTGGTAGCTGGGTGGCGGTTGTGGATTGCGAGTGAGTGAGGTGTGAAGAGTGGCGAAGGAAAGGTTTGGGCGAGGGTGTTCTTGGGTTTTATGGCTTGCTCTCGAGCATTTGTGGTGTATGGAAGGAGCTGTGAAGGCAGCACCAGAGGGGGAAAGAGGTCATGGCGATCGCTGCGGCGGGAGGAAGGAGCAAACCGGCCTGCATTGGAAGGCGGGCGTGGCGGGCCTCCACTGTGGAGCGCGGGGCAGGGCGTTTTCCACGTGAAGACGGCGCAGCGTCACATCGAGATTCTTCCAGCGCTGTCCAGAAACAAAACGTGCACCGAATGACTCGCTATCGACTTCACTCCACTCGTATCCACATGCTTAATGGTATGCGCGAAATACCGCAGATGCATATCTGATCCTGCCCAAGATACCCACCTTGAAACTCGCTTGCAGTCTTCACGTCGCACGGCAAGCCACTCACGGCATCGACGCCCGGCGCCCAACCTTCAACTACGGCCCGAATACCCATCAAGCCCCGAAAACACCCACATCCATCCATCATGGCCGTGTTAGTGCGCCAACGCACGTCGCCGAATTGCGCGCGTCAGTCTGAGGAACAGTCATACAGGATTGATGGTGATGCTCAAGCTTACACATCCAGGTTCGAAATACGCTGAATGCAAATGAGCAGTCTCGGCAGACGTCGAACGATGTCTGAATGTGCCTAAGGTACTGATTACTATCTGGCATACCTGTCATCCTTCGTGAGACTCGGTCCACAACGGCCAACTACGCCAATTTGTCCTCCAGTCTCTGTCCTCGCCAGGCCACACATTCTCGGAAAACCGACATGACCTTCTCACAGAGCGCAATCCGGCTTCTGCTCTCCTTTTCGTAGTCTCTTTCTCGCGCTTCACGCTCCTCCACACCAGTCTCCTCCACTTTTGGCTTCATGAAGTCTTCGAAGTTGAGAGAACATCGCCAGGAGCGATTGAACTCGACATCGACCGACTGGAAATTGCGGATATCCGCTTTCTTGCAAAGGAGGCCCGGGCGCACGCCACGAATATCAACGCGCTCCGGTGGAAAGAACCCCTTTGGCGTGTACTTTGCAATGTTGCGATAGATGGCCTTAGCGAGTCGAGCGTCTATGGCGCAGTTGATCAGCAGAGTGCGCAGCTCAGATCGAGTGACCGTGACGAGCGCATCGCCCATGCTGCGCGAACGAGCCGCGGCCAAGCTGCGTGCTTCGAGCCTGAACGAGCTCTCCTTTCTAGAAAATGGAATCATTGGTTCTCGGTGTCACTGCGCAATCCAGATTCAATACAAGCCTGTGGAGCGACTTGAACTTGCCCAACGCTTGGTACGTGGCTCGTTCGCGCTGGTCACCGAAAGAACGCGCGATTGTCAGTCCCAATTCGTCTAGAACGGGGCAAGATTCTTGAACCTTTTCTATCAGCGGTACCGAGATGGCATATTCTTCTAGACGGCCTGTGTCATTCAGCCAAGGTAGGATCAATCGGCGAACGCTGGATCCATGCTTCATGAGGATCGTGTCAAGAATAGAAGATGCGATTTCGCCATGTAGCTCAAGGTCGCGCAAAGGTGGCAACGCTTCCAGAAACCGACCCACAGGATCGTATTCTCGGGCATAGACGCGGATGCAGAGCCTCTTGAGATTCGCCAGCGGAGCACCATGAGCCAAAGACCTCGCTGGATCAATGCCACCGTCGCTGAAGATCTGCAGAGATTGCAACATGGACCTGACAGCCAAGTCGATCCATTCCGTGTATTCACGTGTATTAATAGCAGAGTCGGCTGGCCCGCAGGCATAATATGCAAAAGAAGTGACACTAGGTCTGGTTGTCTCAGCATTGCTCAACGCGTTCACCTGCCGAGAAGCACATTTCCGAGGCAACACGTCCAAAACTGTGGTGTCTTCCTCTAAGTAATCATTGTTGCCTGCGCGATCTCTGCGGCGAGGAGGGAAGGCCATGCCAAGCAGTAAGTCTTCAATCACCTCGAGATCACGGCCAAGAACTGCTTCGTATTCCGAGAAGTGCGAGAAGAGGCTGATACCGCGGAGGTTCGGTGACTTTGCCAGGCGAAGCTCGTAGGGCTCGACTTGAGGGCATGTCAAGGGCACTCTGCGAGCGATCGGAAACAAAACGTCCGCAGATACAATCCGCAGCTTGGCTGTGAGTGTTCCAACACTTCTAACAGACACGCAGGCAGCTGCGAGGTGCAATCGTAAATCAAGCATCTCAAGCGGGCAGGAACCGGATAAATTCCGCGAGAGGTTGCCATGCTTCTTCTCTGATGGCGTTCACATTTCAATAACAAAATTGGCGCTGTGATAACCGGACTTTATCTCTTCCGATCGGTGGCAAGGTTCTTCAGGCCGGTGTCTCATATCATCTGACTCGCCGCTGAGCGAGACTCGGTGAGGAACCCAGCCTTCGATCGTCAGATCGCGGACCGTGAGTTGGCGGATATGCTTCAGATTGGAGGCATAGAATGTTCGAGACGTCTTGCGCAGGCCGCCGACGTGTCTCAGGGAAGGACGATCGTTGACGACGGGCACGACGACTCCGGCGAAGAGGAGGTGGACCGATGCTTGGCGCCATGTTTTGCTTGAATATGATATGGCGTGGAGATCTGGGCCTGAGAGGAAACTGCATATCTCTTGCAACAGTTCGAGTGGAACGTTTTCGAGGGGATATTTGGAAGGCATTGTCGATGTCGATGTGATAGGATTTGGAACTGCTCCAAGCGTAAGATTGCTCATGTAGTGCTTCCACACGTTCACCGGTCTGAGATCTTGATAGGCAACGATGCACCCTGCGATGCAAGGAGGTCTATATCGGGTGTTACACAAGCGTTCTGGAACGTATGTAGTATTGGCACAATGGTCATTGTGATGCTCAGATGGTCGAGACTGCCTATACGCATCGATAGCATGCAAATTGACTGGGTAGGTCTTTGACACGCAGCATGGTTTCTCGTTGTCCAGGAAAGATTGATGTTGTCCAAATTGCCTTGCACCATCGCGTGAAGCGGCTGTCCAACAACAACACCATGATCTCGGCGTTAGATCACTGGTAGAATGCGTTCTGAGCCCGACCTAGCGATATTAGGACTCTGGTATAGAACTGTCCACACCCACATTAGGTGAAGTATTTTGGCACCTTGACTGTCCTCTCACCACAAGCCGCACGCCAGGCACCAGGCACGGCACTGGAAACGCACCGAATAGACGACCGGCTGCAGGCAATTGCAGCCTGGGATGCACAAATATCTGCATACGTGTTCTTGGTCTAGTGAATCACAATCGTAAAGCGATTGAAGTCGTCGTGTTGATACCATCACATGCAGACATACATATATTCGGGTGGCTAGCACTAGGCTACATCGCAGACACTATAAGTCGCTAGTGTATGCCCATCGCGTCGTGGACCGGAAATCTGCAAGAACATCTGTGAGTAGGTTTACGGCGAAGTAAAGTTCAGGCCACCACGGCACCAGCTGGCAAAACAACAATTAGGTTTCTAGTCAGGTCCATTCTCGCATGAAGACTCCACCAAAACATTGGACGCCTTGTGGATCAGGAGAACAATTACAAAAAGGGCCGGGAATGCTCGTTCAGCGCTGCCTTTTCTCAAGGCTCTCCCCGCAGCGTAGGAGGTAGTGTGTGAACAAGCCAGGGTGGCCGCATTACGCCGCACCGAGTGGCTTCTAGTCATTTTGCGGCCGAGCGTGTTGACTCTCTGCGCAGCGCTTTTGGCTGTAATCGTGCAATGCTTCGTTACCTTATTGAAACATGGTAATATCCTCTGTGGTAATTTGCAACGGGCATGCTCGGGCAAGCGGACAGAAAGTCGAATTCTTCACGGCAGATGGTATTGAAGGATGGACTTGGGACGTCACATCCGTGAAGGGACCCAACGCAGAACCGCGGCCGTTTCGCTGGCTCAAACCCAGGCGCCTACGTGATAAGAGCCCATTGGCCGATATTGGTGATAAACACGGGTGAGTTGCGGTAGTCGGGCGGCCCTTGCATCCGATCCAAATTACTGGGCACGTTGCTTCCGGGGCAGAGACGTTAGGCACAACTTCTAGCGACGAGCTCGGGCTTCTTTGTGTGCACTGAATGTCTGCCACGGCGTCCCACGCGCATGGGACGCCCGCATTTCTCTCTCCCACGCGAGACACCCTTTGTCTCTGTCTCACTGACGTTGCGAAGACGACCACACACCGACTACCACTCACCAGACGACCTACGACACGCGACGCGACGACCACTGGAGACGTGAACGACCACCTGAGCCGCCTACCACGCACTCACTCACCGACTCCACATTTGCAGCTCACCTTGGCCCGTCGCATATCACGCCCAAACACGGCCACCTGCAGCTGACTGCAAACCCGACCGCCAATCACGAGCCCGTCTTCTGCTCGTACAGTCACCGTCACAATACTGCCCAATACGCCAATCGGCCCTCACCGTTCGTCTGGTGTCAAACGCCCGCCCATGTATGCATAAACTGTAGACTGCGGCACGAACGACTGAGTCGCCCGAGAAGCTGCCCATGCTGAGGTCTGAGCATGGACTTCAACGCGAAGGGTAGCATGCTTCGGCATAAGCAGACACCGGACGTCCTGCCAGCGTCTCAATACCTACAGGATCGCCTGACTGAGCGACGAGCTCGGAATACGCGACCGAAACGCGCTCGACAGTCTGACTTTGGTCCTCGGATGAATGCTGGACACGATGACGACCTCTTCTTTGCGGAAGCGGAGGATACTAGACATGCGTTTGCACGCTCATACGACAGTTCACCGCTGGCACCAATATCGAGATACACCTCAGACACCGCCAGCAGCAACAATGGCAGCGCTACACTCAGCGCCGGAGGCCGTAAGCGTCGCACACCCGGTGCTAGAGAATTAGACGAGCAAATGGACCGCTTGACGAAGCAGAACTTTGATCTGAAACTCGAACTTGATCACAGACGTGAGAGCCAGGCAAAGATGCAAGCTGAAATCGACGCCATGCGTGCAACAGTGGAGAGGCAGAGAGACTCGAAGCAGAGCACGAAGAATTGATGCGGATTAATAGTCTGCTGGTCGAGGAGCTGGAAAAGCGCGACCGAGCAATTCAAGAAGCAGCCGATATCATCTGTGACCTGGAAGAGAAAGTGGAAGATTACGAAGAAAGCAGGGCGACGGAAACGAGGCCCAGTACGGCCCATGCTGATTCAGGCTATGCTGGCACAGACATCCAAGAGCACATGTCGAGCCCTCCACGAACAAGGACGAACTCGTTGCCGTCCCGACAAACGCCAGGCGCTGTGACCTCGGCATCCAACAAGTTACACTCAGCTGCGAACACTCATACACCAACGAGATCTCGGAGGGAGCCGGGCTTTTTGACTTCGCAGAAGCCTAGTACGACTGCGCTACGTTCAGTCTATCTGGACGCAGGGAAGGACCTTCACCCGGTGAAGAGCTTCAACTCGATCTTATCCAGGAACACTGGGACCATTGATGAGGTAGCCTTGGCTGAAGAAGTTCTGAACTCACCTCGCCTTAGTGCATTGAGCGAAAGCAGTTTCCCGAGTATCTATGGCAAGAAGAACGGAACTCCGGAGCACTATGACTGGGAGGAACTACCTGAAAGCACCTTGCCTCATGGCTCGGCCCACTCGCGGCAAGACAGCATAACCCGTGTCAGCCAGTGGATTGAAGATCCGGACATGATGGCTGAAACACCTTCAAAGTCGAATCACATTTCGTCTCCTGTGCCCATATCTGCAATCGTGCCGACGCCGCATGTCTTACGAAGGTCTGCCGAGAATTCCGTACAATCATTGTCTAGCGCTGCAGCATCTGCGAGATCCAACACGCTCGAAGCGCCTGCTTCGATGAAAGCCTTCCCAAACCTTGGCAAAAGGACAAAGCACGCTCCTAGAACACCCACCGCAGCCAGCTTCCCTGCCTTCGAAGACTCTTTACTGCCGCCAACGCCCGAGAGCGTCAGCACACAAATGCTCAGGCCATCACGCTCGAGCTTCGCCGGCGAACGCAGTCTGCTCGATACAACTCCAGCGCAGGTGAAGAGCTTTGCACCCCTCGAGCCAATACTCAGCAGTGGTGGCCAGGGTTACGTCAACGCAGCGCCGGCGACAGCCGCTACGAGAGATGTTCATGACGAATTAGACGACGAAGACAACCAAACATACTCAGACGCTCTACAAGATATGGATTATGACGATTATCCTGATGGTAACTCCATCACGATGGGCACGCCTTCCCGCTTCATGAAGCATGGCAAACAGCTCTCTATCGCCACAGACACGCAATACGATAATTCTACTTGGTCTCCGCCAACAGCAAGGCATGTAACACAACGCAGGAAATCGAGCTCTGAGGTGGCCTCCTCACCATACAGTAAACCTGAATTCCAACGGGCGGATTCAAGCCCAAATGCATTTGGTCTGATGAAACGGTTGATCAGCTCGTCATATGGACGGCCAATGACAGCCGACAGCCCAATGAGCCCGCAATCCTACGACTCAAATTCCTCCAGTACTCGTACCGCAACACAGAATCACCACTACCGCTCTCCGTCGCCAGAACCCGCCCACCTCCGGCAACAAACGACAAACGCGGGCACGTCGTCGCCGAGATTCCGATCACAGCAATCACCAGCACCAACATCAGCCAACCGCTCGTCTTTCTCCCAGAAGACTCAAAATCTGTTCCGTCGTCTGAGTAACACAAACACGAACTTGAATCAAAAAGTCGAGGAACCTCGACTGACCCCGCGACGAGAGCGCGAAAGGTCGCCTTTGCCAACTCTCACTTCCACTCCTTCCGCCGCGTATCAGATGCCTGCATACGACCGACGAGAAATTCGCCGTCCAAATACCAGCGCATCAATGAGGCCTGTTCCGACTCGCACTGTCTCTCGCGATGCTTCCTCCTCGCGGCCTAACATTTCGCCGAGGACGATGACTGCCCCGAATGTTTCGGCAGGCGAAAGCGCCGGGTCATCGATGGATTTGTCGATGGCGGCGCCCAGGAGAGGTCTGCTCAGGAGAGGCGGCAGCATCAAGCATGCCGACGTCAGCAGTGTGAGGAGCTTGAGGTGATTGTGGAGAAGCTTGATTGTGTCGTGAGGTGTCCCTTTTTTGACACGCGGTACTCTAACTGGGTGCCTGCTGGAAACTTACGAATTTCCTTTTCTTCTCTTGTATAACTTAGCGAGCGATGGGCATTTCTCGGGGACTTGGCCACGGCCATCATGACGGTCCAAGGGTGCGCAGAGAGAGACATCATGATCATTGTCTCTTCTCCTGTGATTTGCGGAGGCTCAGAGTCTTGTCTGATAGAAAGTTGTACTGCCACTTGTAATTGATATGCATACCTTACCTTGCCGTTTTCCTGCGCCCTTCTCGATTGTCGATCATATTTGTCCAATAGTCGCAGTTGTCTGGTTGCTTATGCAGTCCTTTGCAGCCGGGTCGCACCAGTTGATGGACCGAGACTGGTCATTGTTACGTTGATAAATTCGTACTTCGTCGGTACTAGAGATACATATAACTGCGCAGCCGAAAGGCAAACCGTCTCGAACTTTGGAGTACTGGCATCTCTTTCGAGTGAAGTTCAATTTGAGGTCTGCACTGTATGTACATACGGGTGTACTTGATTCAATGCACGCAAGAACATCAAAGTACCTGTATACGAGGGTTGGGTGTTAAATCTCAGGGGAATGCGCTTCCACGATTGGCCCGGATGTACCCGCCGCTAATAAACAGTCGGTAAAAATATAATAGTAAAAAAAATAAATAAATTGTATGGACGCAAGGACGTGTGCTCTTGGGAGGGTTAGGTGTTGAATCTCAGAGGGATACGGGTCTGCGATTAGCTCGGATGTACCCGCCGCTAATATATCGTCGCTGGAAATATACTAATAAATAAAATAAATAAATAAATTGTATAGACGTGTGCTCTTAGACGCTAAGATGCATGATTGTTACATGTATGCACTAGTTAAACACATAACAAGCTTAATACTTACAGCTACCGTTCTACTTTTATCATCATATCATCGACCTTGAATATAGCGAGATTATTCTCATGTCGCAAGAACATACCTGTATACAAGGGTTAGGTGTTACTCTCCAGGAGGTACGCTTCCGCGATTGGCTCGGGTATACCCGCCGCTAATGAACAGTCGCTGTTTTTATACTAATAAATAAAATAAAATAAATAAATTGTATGGTCGTGTGCTCTTGGACCGCTGAGAAGCATGATTGTTATGCACCGTTCGAATATACGATGAGCTTAATACTTGCAGCTACCTCTCTGCCTCTATTGTCATATCATCGACCTCGAATATGGCGAGATTGTTCTCATACTAGGAGGTACTGGCAGCTCCCACAAGCGATCGGCATCCACGCTGCAAGCACGCAATTCACGCCCCAGGAAACGACACCACCCCGACCCCAACTCTGCTGCATCATTCGCACGTGGGGGTCGCGATCTTGGTTCGTCGACAGATGCGCACACTTCAGACTTGCCGTCTGAATAGATTGTCTGGCCAATGCGTGCGGTTTGTCTGGGATCTGAAGACTCCACTCTGCTGGAACTCTGCGATGAGGTGACCCGCTTGGCTTTGTTCCTGCTCCTTCGCGATGGGAAGGCGTGATACCGAGGATGGTCAGGATTTGAGTGTGAGGTAATCGTACTTGTTAGTACCGGTAGTAGTTCGTTTGTCGCGATGGGGTTGAGTTCTTTTACTTTCACCTTTCTCCTCCATCGGTCTGTGGACTCTCTGTTTGTGTCGTCTGATCGCGCGAAGCGCTCTATTCGAGATACATCTATCTCTTGTCTCTGAAGAAGCATCTCGCGGTGTTCTCTCGTAACAATGGCTGACACAAGCCCCGCCAACATCCCTTCCGACGACGAGAAGTTTACCGCAAATGATGAGAAACGCGCATCACCGGGCTCCTCTATCAACGTTCTTCGTTCACCGGAAGCTGTCGCTGCCGAGTATGGTCTTTCGGAGAAGAAGCTCTTGCGGAAATTAGATCTTTACCTCGTCCCTGGCGTCGCAGTAAGTGCTCGCATCGATATCAATCAAGCAATCCGGTCCAACTGTGTGGTACACCTGTTTTGACCAATTCCTGTATTAGCTATTGTACCTCCTCTCCTTCCTCGACCGCGCGAACGTCGCAAACGCCCGTCTCGAAGGCCTCGAAAAGGATCTCGGTCTTAGCGCCGACGGCTCTGACTATCTTAATGGTCTGACGCTGTTTTTCGTCGGATACATCTCGCTGGAAGTCGCGTGGAATTTGATCTTGAAGAAGCTTGGTCCCAGAATCTGGTTGCCTTTGATCGGAGTTGTATGGGGAGTTGTTTCGACGCTTCAGGGCTGTGTGATTAACAATGAACATGCGAGTGGAAGGGCGGGATTTCTTGCTGTTAGATTCTTCTTGGGGTTGACGGAGGGTGAGTTTGGAAGATATTTTCCCAGGGAGGTTCAATTTGGGAATGTTATGCTGACTGAGTGAAGGTGGACTATTCCCAGGCGTGGTGTTCTACCTCTCCATGGTAAGGAGCCTTGATAACCGTGACTTGGATGTTTCATGCTGACGTGCGATCAACACAGTGGTACAAGCGATCTGAGAGACAATACCGCGTCGCCTTGTTCTTCTCCGCCGCTTCTATGGCTGGAGCCTTTGGCGGTATTCTGGCGTGGCGTGGGGTATTGGGCATATGAGAGGCGTTGCGGGCTTGAGCGGATGGAGGTGAGTAATAGCAGTGGTCAGCGTTTGCAACATAACTTTCTCAGAAGACTTACCTCAAATTAGATGGATCTTCATTATCGAAGGCATACTCACCGTCCTTCTTGGCGTGGCGGCTTACTGGTATGTGATGGATTGGCCCGCCAAAGCCACGTTTGTTACGCCAGAGGAGAAAGAGCTTATCACCGCTCGATTGGGTGCCGACAGCGATGCCGTCGCTGATGAGAGTGTCTCATGGAATAACGTCTCGGCGGCTATGAGCGACTACAAAGTCTGGTTGTACGGTGCTTGCTTCCACACGCTTTCTCTGCCGCTGTACACACTTAGCATGTTCCTGGTAAGACACTTCTTGCGCCATTTGAATGGGTGAGCAATACTGACTGTGTTTCGCAGCCATCTATCATCAAAGATCTAGGCTACAGTGCAGCTGAGGCCCAGCTCCTGACCATCCCGCCATATGTTAGTATCTTGTTCTCGTCACTTCCAATCATTCGACCTGCTAACATTCGCTAAGGCACTCGCCACTGCTCTGACAATCATATACGCCGTTGTGTCAGAACGCTATCATCGTCGTGGCCCATTCATCCTTTTCTCAACAACGATCGCCATCATCGGCTATTGTATTCTTCTCGGAAACACTTCGCCACATGAGAAGCCTGGAATCTCCTATCTGGGAACTTTCTTCGCCGCCGCTGGATTTACCCTTCTGTCGCACTGGGCCTTTCCTGGCCTGCTGTCAACGTGAGTGGTCAGACTAAGCGTGCGACTGCCAACGCAATGCAGATCACCATCGGCAATATTGGCGCTGTCATTGGTACGCAGTTGTACAGGCCTGGTGATAGCCCAAGATACGTGGTTGGACATGCTGTTGCGCTGGCTTATCTGGTGATGAATTTGGTTGTCGTGTCAGCTATTTGGATCGTACATGCGAGGATCAACAAGAAGAGAGATGCGGATGACGCTGCTGGGAGGAAGTATGAGGGCGAGTGGCTGGGTGACGCGGATCAGAGGTGGAGGTTCGGGTTGTGAAGTTACATGTAACGCTCTGATACACGTACACATCTTTTGAAGTGGTCTCCGAATGCGGTCAAGATACTGAGCAGTTAACAATCTCGTCATGATACCGTTTTACCTTCTTCAGCAGTGGTGGCGAATGAGCGTTGAGCTAGATGCGAATTTCGTCGAGATCAAAACACACCTTCACAATTGGCATATTGCTAAGAATGCCGGTATACGCTTGGTTCTTGACCTTCATGCTGAACGATACCAACGATCTTGACCGATGTATCTCGCCTGCATCTCCGACTAGGACGTGCGCAAATGCGTACCTGACGATCATCAAACCCTCGAATCATGGGTCGACGTCATCGGTCCCTAGCGCCATTGAGAGCATCATCACTCGACATTATTTGCGAATCATCTCGGCGAAGAGAAGGCTGCCTGATCTTACAAAACAACAGTTTATCACATCATCTAGACATTGCGAGGGCATGTTCCTTTTGCCATCCCAAGTCTTGACCACTTCCATCGCCTCGAAATCTATCCTCCATCGAGCAACAGCAACAATGGCAGCTCCTAACCAATTATGGTCCTCAATCGCAAAAGACGCAAAATACACAGGTGGCTCTCGTACATACGCAACAGAAGAATCTCAACCCAAACCCAACTCGTCTTCCAACAGGAACAACAATGGCTCGAGTGCTCACCAAAAACGCGCCACTTCGCCTTCACACATCCCCAAAACCGCACAACAAGAATCCGTCTACGTTGTCACCCTCTTAACCGATAATGGCCACCAAAAACGCATGACCGCGCTCCGCAACAAATACTTTCCTCGAAAGCTGAACAAGCTTGGCGCACATCTGACGCTCTTCCATGCTCTGCCCGAAAGCAAGCTCGAGAGCACTATCATCCCAACTATCAAACAGGTCGTGTCCGAAAGGCAGCCTTTCAGCGTCAACGCTGCAAAACCTTTTCGCATGAAGAAGGGAATCGCGATTAGCGTGCCGAGGAATCAGGGTGGTGAGCAGGCGCAGGAAGTGCATGGTGCTTTGCTGCGAGCTTGGGAGAGTGAGGGGTGGTTGAGCGAGCAGGATTCTGGTGGGATGAGGGCGCATTATACGATTATGAATAAAGTTGACGAGGAAGAGGAGGTGGCGAAGGCGATGGAGGAGGTTGCTGGCAGTTGGAAAGGGGATAAGGGAACTGTGGTTGGGCTAGGCCTGTGGAGGTACGAGAGGGGGTATTGGAAGTGGGTGGAGGCTTTTGAGTTTGGAGCACAAGAACGTGAGAAGTAATGAATTTGATTCCAAGCTAAAGCTGTGTAATGGCTCTCCTGCTCGCGATATTGGCGATTTCGCCGAAGGGTGAAAGTATAATGTCTTCGCATGTGTTTTCTTTACTACTTGAGGCAGTCGCTTGTCTGTACTGTCCATTGGGGAGCGAAGAGGTCACAGGGTCATTGTAATCCTCTATGGTAATGCAAGTATGGTAGATGTTGAGGCTATCAAGCTTTGTTCATTAGTCCGCGGGTTGGCTGGATGATTCGTTCAGCGGAATTCCGCTAGGTCGCAGTGTTGAAGGAGGTGCGTCTCCTTTGACAAGTTGAGGAATTGTAAGCTAGTGTTGGAGTGGCCGGACAGCATTGCCACTCTCGAACACTGGCGAAGGATGTATTCTGTCATAATGAGGTCCGGGTGGTACATGTTTGCAAAGGACACGTTGCCGGCCGAGTCGATTGCAACTCTGCAGCCCTGAGCTTTCAATGCTTCCAAGAGGTACATCAGGGTTTCGCGTACGTCCTGACGAGGGTCCGGAGCGGTGCGTATGTATTTGAACATGCGAATCGCCTCCAAGCTGGTGTTCAGAAGGGCCAGTGCGCGTCGGGGCATCACGTCAGTGAAGGCGCCATCGTCGTACGTAGCGGTGAGCTTTTTCTTGAACTCCTCCCCTTGCTTCATCAATGCATCAAGTTGTGCTGTAGTGCTTAGCCCACTGAGGCTTCGCACTGACTCCCCGAAATCATCCAATGACGCTATGATCTCACGTCGAGTGGCGCGCTGGGCAAGTGAGGTTTGCTGCTCTGCAACACAGATCTTACAGTCGCAGTCGCGGAAACTTCGTGGCCGGGAGTGCATGACGGTTTTCATCATGTCGTAGTCGGCATGAAAAGCAAAGTGCTTGCTGAACAGCTGCTCGCCACTCGAGATAGCCCTTGTTGCACGGACAACTACAAGATCACCGATGAAGGCGCTCGCAGTGTTGGGCATGCAAGAGTGATTCATCTGTGATTGTTGAACCCAGAAGCCTGATCTCTTCTCCACATTGGGCTCTGCAGAGTGGGTGGCATATTCTGAATATCCACTCACGATCCTTGCTAAGTAGAACACATCATCGTAGGCACCCTCAGTCGGCCGCGGGTGCGTGTTGTAATAATATTCCTTAGTTTGAGTGTCCAGGTCGTCAAGTTGAGTCGTCGTCGATTTGTTGCGTGTGATCTTGTCGATCGCATTTTTCCACAAAGCAGCATCGTATGTTCCACAAGTAGTTATGACTTGGTCGTTAGCTATAACGACCATGTGTGCAGGTTTGGTGTGAACGTCTTCAGCCGCGACGATAACAAGAGCTTTTCGCACAAGACAAGACTGCCAGCTTGAATGTCTTGGACGGCAAACAGTCCAGTGCCTCCGCCAGGCATGCTTCGAACTTCGGTTTTGCGTGTGAAGCTGGCCGCATCGATCTCTCCGCAATCTTGGATGCGTTCACGAATCTTGTCAAAGTTGTAGCTTCCTTGCTCTTGCTCCCGCAGACGCTGCTTGACTTTGCTGGCCAGCAACGTAGCGGCTCGGTCATCGTGGGAGAGACTGTTCAGCTGATCAAGCAGTGCCTCGCTCTCCATGAAGTAGCCGAGACGATATGCCGCAGTAGCTGCTCTGAACAAGGCCTTGGTGTTTAGGTCGGCCGTGCGTTTATCCACGGACTGCAATAGCGAAACGGACATCAAGGCGTCGGACTTTGCATCATCATAGAACGACAAGGAGAGACCGGTACGCGCACGATTACGATAAAGATCAGCGCCAACTTCTGTGCGCTCTGGTCATTGGCGTCAGCTTGATGCCTTCGGTGTAGCTGTAATTGATTAGCGAGGCTCACTTTGTAGGACTCTAGATCAATTACCATCGGTGAGCTTGGAGGAAGCGGTTTTCCGCGAACGCAAAGTTGCCTTGCTCTTTCCAAGAAATTGCGTTTCCCGGTGCAGTCATTGGACGCCATTGCGAGGGAACCATGCCATCGGATGCAGGTAGAACAACGAGGTCAGCCGGGTGGTCCACGCGAATCACGCAGGACATGCCATCGATGAGTTCGCGGTCGCTGTAATGACCTTGTGCGTTTCGGGCAGGATGAACAGAGTCGATGTGCAGATGAGGGTGTTTGAATAGCCAAGACCGCGCCCTCCGGAATGAATTCTTCAGCTGGCACGTCGCGCATGTGTTGGTTGAAGGTCAACACACAAGAATCTCCCTTTTCGTCTTTCACATGCGCAAGCAGCCGTGACCATTTTGTGTGGCAGGGCCGATGCTGCGTACGAGCAGAAAGGTTCCAGGGTGGCGGTTCTCGATAACTAAATCGGCTATGGTTACCTAGCCAAACAATGCGTTAGTATCGGCGCTCCAACACAGAAAACGAATTTGGTAGGAGGCATGGAGTAACAGTACCTTTCGTAATGCTTCAAGACCGGCTGTGCAGGGGTGATACTTGTGATCCAAGACGATTAGCGGAACCTCGACTGCGCCATTTAATCTTGCCTGCAAGTGCGCATGTCAGTACTCTTGACTCGAAAGAGCTATGAATTGCCGCCTACCAGTTTTTCGAAGACAGCAAGCGTTTTGTCTTCTCTTGTTAGGTGCTTTGTGAACATTCTGTCCTTCTGTTGATCACGATACGTCTTGAGTGTCTGTACCCATCTGCCCCGCTCCTGGTAAAGAGTATCGAGTTTTGAACTCCTTATGTGCTTAGACAAGGCGTCCACCTCCATGTTGCCTTTAGTGCGAAAACAACGCTTGCGAAGAGGACGTGGGCGCCGAAGAAGACGGATCTGGTAGCGACTTATAATAGATGGTGGGTGAAAGTGTCAAGTCATGGTCCGCGTTTACAGGAAGGCGCGATCGGCCCTCCGTTTGTTGTTCGTCAAAACAGACTTCACTCAGCCGTCACTTGTAGCGAAAGTGACTGCGCTGACTTCATTGTTACTCCAACTTCAGATCACGACTTGCAATTCGACCTTTATCCAACGCTTGGCTCCCTTTGCGATGATGACCGAGTGACCAAGGATGAATGTGTCTGTGGCTGGTAGCTCCATCTTGCTACCTCCGCAGGTAACCGACACACAAATGTCGCGTCAACGTGGAATGGATCTGGCAAGTTAGAGCTACATGAGGCGAAGATGTCCAGTGGATAGCTTCGCCATTGAGTGCGGTAAGGGAGGTATTTTTCGCGGTGCATATTGGCATGTGACATCAGCGATGGGATTTTGATGTGTTATTAATCTATGATGAGCCTCCATTTTCGGCCGGACAAGAAAGCTCAAGGGAATGCGGGATGTGCTTACAAGCAGTTGCAGTGTTGGAGCCTCCAATTGAATAGGTCATTGATAGGCGCACGCACGAATGCATGCAAAGTCAGCAGCCAAGGCGAGTGTGTTGATGTACAGTAAGCGTAGCGAATCCACTTCGATACCCAAGTCCCGGGACACTCTATAGCAACACAGTACCTCCCAACATGGCGCCACATTGAGGTTGCTCGCGTTTGCCATGCAACCACCCTTGGTCAAGAATCCGACGGTGCGTTCAGGATGAAGTGATGTCGGGTGATCGACAGCGGAGCGCACATCACCTGATATTTGCGTGACCTTCCCTGTACCAATCATGGCATGTGCGTAGGACCAGCCATCAGATGTTAGTAGACTACTCCAGATTTACATGCCTGGCCCCTGACGAGACCAAAATACAGCTCGAAGTCGGACAGAGCCGGCCGTATCACCCTAGCGGCGATCATTCTGCGGCCGGAGCGTGGCGAGACACGACCTATTCAACGGCGACTGTGACGGCGGACGTTTGTGCAAGTCGAAATCGGCAGACTGGCTGGCACATGGCAAGGGTGGAGGGGAAAAGTCTGCTCTGCCATTGGGCGCGTGTGACTTGTTCCTATCATTTTTCTCGTGTTTAGGGGTATAGGTGCCACGGCGGGTTGTGGCGGCGGGTGGCGGCAGCCATAATCTCACCTCTGAAGAAAACCCACATACTAAGCTTCGCGACAGGGCGCCTCCTTGTTTGTTGTTCCACAAGCCGAAAGAGTATAATAATAACATGTATTCGTCTCTACCTAACCATGGCTCTACGTCACCGTGCTGTTGTGTTGCGACAAGAGGATGAACGATAGGATGCTGCAGATATATGGCTGTTGGGACAAGAACCCGCAGGACTCATACATATAGTACCGTGTTCGCATGCTGAGATTGCGATATGACAATCTTTCTAAGACCAGGCGTTGCTCGGCACAGCTACGGGAGACGCTCTGCTATGGCAGAAGCCCAATCGCCATGCAGTCTACTGGTTGTGTATATAGTACCGCACAAGTGTGACTCCATTTCCGCCCAGAGACCACGGGCCGTTTACGGGCCGTTGAGCACAGGCCACTTGTCAGCGAGGTCAGCGAGAGAGGGGGAGGGGCCCCCGGGAGGGAGGGAGTAAACCCTCTCTGCTAATAGATAAATTTGTTGCCTCCCCGGCGAGGGGGATAGTTAAGATGTGTTCGCTCTTAAATTTACAAAGTCAGGACACCAAATTGTGTGTGTTTTGATGTAGAATCGGACTTAGAGATTTGAGAAGTGTACTGTTACGCTTGTGCGGCACTATATATACATCCAGTCTACTATCAATGCGGCATAGGCAGCATAAGGGTCACTTTCCCCATGTCCGTAGCGGTTCACGCTTGGAGGCACTTGCACACGCCATGCAAGCCCTGACCAGGCACTGTGCATGGCGCTAGGCGCTACTCCTGCATCTCCCTTTCGCGACCCATGATCCGCGAGACAGCCCTGCACGTTAATATCGGCGCCGTGACGTCTGACCGGGTTAAAGACTCGACGTCGCTCGAGCGCGCTGGGCCAGGTTTGCTGCCTCCGTTTGCCTGTGTTGTCGGATCGCTGTACGCGGATACCGCGGACCCACGACGCTGATGCGACCAGCACGCAAGTCGAAACAGAGCCCGGCGAGAACAGGCAAGCACCCGAGACCGCACGAGTCACGCCCCCGATCCTGTCCACGCGCGATGCGCTGGACGAGGCGAGATGCGGGCCAAAAGCCATCCGCCGCCCCTGTCATTGAAGATGTGCCATTCTTCACCCAAGGACAACGACCGCTCTCGCACCTCCCCGCATCCTCCGCCTCCGGCAACAGCATTGAACAGCTACAGAAGGCAGAGCGGGTGCTGGGCATCTCCCATCGACAGAGCAGTCTTGTAACGCCGAGCAACGCCAGACAGCGTGGTCCGCAGCCCGCTGTTTCAGCGCAGGAGCCTACGGGCAGTGATCGGTGGGGTGTGCAGAGCGAGAAAGAAGATCAGCCTATGGATACTGCGCGGAGTGCGAACGGAGGACTCAAACCCTGCCGAGTCTGCAGAGCACGAACAACCATGCTTCCATGCACGACATGCATGCTCCCGGCGGCGGACGCTCGTCGCCGGCCCATACTCTTCGACCAAGACTTCCCACATCAGGTCCCGCGCCAGCCGTCCAACTCGACGCTTCCGCTCGCATTACGAATCTTCGCAGCAGCCAACCTCATCCTCTGGTCGTCCAATGGGTCTGCGCAAGGCTAAGTCAGGCGTGGCCTCGACCGGAGACGATGTTGAAACGTCAGGCCGTCCGCTCAAGTCTGCCCTCAAACACCCATCGTATGAGCCTGAGCGGATAGAGCGACCTGCAAGCAAGAAGGAAGGCTCCTGGATGCCAAAGTTTGGCAACATTTTCGCAAAACAGCAACATGCGGATCGAGGTCTTCTTCAGCCACACCAGGTAGCTCGGAACGGCTCTTTGCTTTCGGTTGCATCGACGTCTCCGTCATATGCCGTATCACCATCATTCGCTCGCAACGCTGAGGCGACTGCTTCGCCAGCATCTGGATCCGGTTCTACTGAATCAACGTCAAGGCCTAAAGTATTCGAGAGCGACGTATATGACTCGGCAAAGGTTCATGTTCGTCGACCACCGAAGGGCATCCAGAACTGGTTTGATGGTGTCGACGTCAGCTCAGACGATGAAGAGCAGATACCCAATGAGGCCTTGCCATCAACCTTCAGCCCATACGAGGATAAATCATTCCAGCTTGTGCAACAGAGCTCACGCACGCATAATGGCGATCGACGCAAGGAGGAACTCGAGAGGAAAGGAAATCAGGAGCCCCAAAGCCGGAGATCCAGCCGCCAGCCGGGTCGACCAGGGCAGAACCGACCGCGAAATATTTCTGATACGTTTGTCGAGGAAAATGCCATGGCCATTGATCTCGCACGACAACGCATGCAAGAAACACGAAGACAACATCCACAAATTCCCCAAGGCAGACGTAATAGCGGCGAATCGTTTGCACCCAGTTCGTTCTCGCATGCGCAGAGCATCATGACTGGTGCACATCCTAGAGCAGCTGAATACAGTGACCAAAAACGCGAACCAGACGACAAATACGGTCGGTCGCGTGTACCAGTGGAGAGCATACGTTCCATGTCCGAGTATTCGGAGTACGAGCCTCAGCCAAGTCGCCACCACGAAATAATGCCAGCTTCTAGTCACTACAAAGGACACATTACAAATGCATCTCCAAACGCTAGGCGGCAATCTTCTAATGCTACACGGCCTTCGATGGTGAAAAGATCCAACACTCGAGACACTGTAATGACAACGCAAACATCAGGCAGTATTCCCATTCATTGGAGTAACGACGATCCGATGCCTGCTCTGCCGACACGTGCTCGCGACGACAGCGAAGTGGACCACACATCCGAAGCCCTTCGCAGGCTGATTGGCCGTGATAACAGTGTCCGAAAACGGTCCAGCAGAGCTCCATCGTCGAGGTACACGTACGAAGACAGCGTGGGCGGAGACACGAACAACAGTAATCCATCCGATATCTCTCGCATGATGGCAGTCACAGAAGAGGAAATGGCCTTGCTGGAAATGATGCGCCTCAAAAGGGCTGCGATGCAGAAAGGCGATATCTCAGAAGGTGCCCAACAGATCCTCAATCGCGAGCAAGAGCAACAAAAATCTACTGAAAGGTCTGGTCAGGGTATTGCTAAGGCTGACAAAGAGGAGAGAGCATCAAGCCGGAACGGCGACTGGGCGTACGATCTGCGACCCAACTACGATCAAATTGCAGGCCTAAGCTCACTCATGGAAGAGGATGCTGATGAGAAGTTGAGGATAGAACGATTCCTTGCTTCTCAGACGCCGCTGGAAGACGTGTTCCCGTTCCCAAGCCCTCCTCCACGAAGCCGTGAGAGCAGCATTCCTCATGAGTATGCTCAAATGGAAGATCTGCTCTTGCCAAGAACATATACTCCCCAGCCTCCAGAGCCAAGACCTCAGCATGAACAGGAGAAGCCTGTGACTCGAGCACCGAAGGCTCCCAGTACTATCAGCAGCACTAGCGAATTTGACGCCGACGAATCTGCGCAGCTTGAAGCAGAGATGCGCAAGTTCCTCGGTGGTGATGAATTTTCAGAAAGCTCTGCATTCCCTCTGCCACCGAAGGCGTCGATCTCAAGCCGAAGAGCGAGTCGCCGCGCTCCTCGCACAAATGGTATGCTTGCGCCAGTCTTGCCAAGCACTAGAGAGGAAGAAACCACGCCTCCAATTCCGAATCGCAGCCCCAACCGGATGCAGAGTTTCAACGATGAGAGCGTGCTACCTCCTTCAGATCGCACTATGCACCTTCGCGCTGATTCACAAGCTCTTCGTTCGTTCCCTCCCACCATTGTTACCAGTTCTCGGGCCGCCGCCCGGAGCCTCCAAAGCGCACTACCTCGAGCGCCTGTCAGCTTTCTTAGGACCGAACTTCGAGCACTCGCTTGACCTTACCTTCCCGCATCTGCTGGCACAAGTGCTTCTCAGAGCAGCAATATGCGCTACGATAGCCCCATCGATCTGCACCTCGCAAGCCTCGCCTTTGACGCCCACATTCCCGATCTCTCTCGCTTCAGCCGAGAAGAATCGTGGAGTCGAGATTGCGAGCAACGAAAACAATTCTGGCTATCTTCCGGCCTACGACGGCGCAGACAACAGCAGCTTGCGTACCTCCAGCAGCACGAAATCAGGCGCGCACTCTCACAAGTCCTCGAAGAACAGACAGAGCAAGGCAATGACACCAGAGCCGCTTACCCTGCTGACTCCGGCAACCTACAATGGCCGAACACCGTCTCGTTTGAGCAGCAACGGCTCCTGTATGTCGGCTAGCGACGACGTGCTTGCAGCTTGGGCTGAACTAGGAGGTGTGAGCGACGGCCTTTCCATGCGCAGCCGCTAGTCTGAGCGGTCACGATGATTGACTGTACCAAGTCACTACACGACATTCAGACATGTCACAAATTTTCCTTGTATTTGTCTTCGCATAATTTGCAATTTGGATGAGGGAAGGGACCCTTGAAAGATCTTGACGAGACGGACAGGCTGGATCTAACGATGAAGTTGGATGTGAATATGTGGATTTTCATTTTTGTACTTTCCTTTTTTCTGCTTCGAAGATACCCTTCTGATTGATTACATTTGATAATGTACAGAGTGAGTCCTCGGGAGTCACTGTAGCATACAAAATTGCAGATAATTACTCCCACACTTGCATATCTTTTCCTGTTCCTGTGTAAACACAATTTCCTGTTCCTGGCCGACATCGCGTCACATGCGCGTAGAGGCTTCCCGATTCGATCTCGATGACGTCGTTCGTACGCCAAATGTGGCATTGACGTTTCCAGCCCTTCAGCGATACAGAACCTTGATTGTGCCCATCCTTGCATCGTAGCCAGCTCTAGACTTCTTCTCTCTACACGAGGAAGATCAAGGTCAAGTATGATTTCCACAATCCTTTGCTCGCTGTAGCATTGTCTCACGTGGCTCAGGCATGGCCTACGACCCACGACGCGCCGCAGACGCCTATCTCGGCCAAAGGACACACGCAGGGCTATCAATTCGATCCTCTGCTTCATCTGCCTGGTATTTCACCGTATGAACATCTCTATCGAAGGACAAGGAGGACAAATAATTTACTAACGTACGTTATCAGATACTTTGATGCTGTGGGATTCGGACTCAACCACGAAGCACCACCACAGTGCGAGATCACCGCCGCTTCTTACCTCGTCCGCCATGCCTCGATCTACGCCAACGACGACGAGTACGAGGAGTACATCAAGCCTTTACTCTTCAAGATTGAGAAGCACCGTGGTGGATTTACCGGCGACCTTGCCTTCCTGAACCAATGGCATTCCCCGATCTTGGAGGACAAACTAGAGGACATCACTCCGGCTGGCAAAGATGATGCTCGTGGAGTCGGCGAGCACCTGGTACAACGTTACCCGGAATTGGTCAAGACTACCAAGCGCATTCTTGCCGACAAAAAGCCTCGCACCTACGACACTGCTGTTGCTCTGGCAGGCGCTTTCCCCCAAGTCAAAGGATATTGAGATTGTGAGGGTTCTCAGAGATGTGAATGGCAGCATGGACGCTCTCGTGCCTCACAAGTCTTGCCCTGCGTTCTCCAAGGAGCCTGGCAAGGACGAAATGGCAGAGTTCATCTCCAATTACGCGCCTTCGGTCTCGGAGCGCCTGGAGGATAACATGTCGTTCAAGCTGGAGGACAAGGACGTTGTTGGCTTGCAATCATTGTGTGGTTACCAATCTGCCATTGAGGGTACGCGCAGCCCAATCTGTGCCATCTTCACTGACTCCGAATGGATGGCGTACGAGTACGCATGGGACTTGCGCTATGCTTACATGGTCGGCCCGCTCAACCCTCTCTCGCCGTCCTGGGCTTCCCCTGGCTGCAAGAACAAATTCCTCTACTCGATGACAGCAAAGGCTCTTCCGCTCGCGAAGGCTGGCCCGAAGACCAGCGTTTCTTCCTTTCCTTCACACATCGCGAAGTGCCGCCCTTTGTAGCAACTGCTCTAGGCATTTTCAACTCGTCTTCCAACGCTGGCGAGCAGTTCCCCACCGACCGTATCAACTGGGCTCGTGCTTGGAGGATGAGCGATCTCATTCCTTTCTTGGGCCACGTCGGTATGGAGAGGATTACGTGCGATACCAAGAGTGGATCAGAGAACTTCGTCCGCTTCGTCGCCAACCAGGCGCCGAGACCATTGCCTCACTGCCAGAATGGACCTGGTGCTAGCTGTCCGTTCGACAAGTTCAGAGATATCATCGAGGAGGGTGCAAAGAGCCATGAGGACTATCACAAAGTTTGTGGTGATAGCCCGAAGTAGTATGTCTAGCTTCAACGCGGCACTGGTCCCGCAAGCTTTGCCATTTATACTATAGATATCTGTACGAATGCCACTTTACTTCGACATCGACATCGACTCGGTCCTGTACTATATCTTTCGACCTGCCACACTGTCTCGCTGACTCTTCTAGTCGCCAAGTCGCTGTGACTTGGCCCAAGCCTGAAGTCTTTATATGCCGACTTGGCAAGATGCGACACGTGCGTATCATCGCCTTGTCGATACCAGGTCCCACTTCGGCTTCTGCGTTCCCCTCTTTGGCACTGCTGGATGAAGCACTATGGAGATGGATGCAATTGCCTTTTCGGTCTGCTGTAGCCGCGGCTCAGCGGTAAGACTATATCGTGCTGAGATTGTATAATCGACTCTGAGCCTACAAGGGTTCATTGCTTCCAGCAATCCCCAGTTCTTTTTGTTCTTGACCGAGGAAAAAATGAAGCCCAAGCATGCACGTCGTTCTGCTTCTGACAAAGCCTAGCAATTGAACATCTAGCAGTCATCACAACTACTCACGCGCATCGAGGCTTCAACGCCTCCTCTCGCACCAAGATGTGGCGTCTAGACCAAGTGCCACGCCTGCTGAATGGTATCCCCAGACCTTGGCATCTCCATGTACCCCATGGGGCAAGCCGATCTTTCATCTAAGGCTATTATACGAAACTCTGGATGTAAGGACTCGGTCCGGCTGCTGGGCACTTTCTGTTGCATCCTTGGAACTCTCATTAGCACCGACGGGACGCTCAGCCGACCGTCATGACAGCGGATCCCGCTCAAACATTACCCCGAGCTGGCATCAGGATGCTGGGAGGTGTGGAAATCGCTGGTGCCGTTACGATGGCCATATATGTGGGCTTATCCCTTCATGTCTGGTGGTAGTAGTCACCTTGCCATGATACTGTTCTGGCTGTAGCTCACAGTCCAGCACCAAATTCCACTATGGCGGATGAAAAACACAATACGAGTTCGCCCACAGAGGAGGTCAATGTTACAAAGACCGATGTCGTTGTCGACGTTCCTTCAGAGAATCCGTATTACCAAGCCTTCGCAGCAAACGATGCGGAATGGCATAAGGCGTTCGAGAAAAAGCTCATACGCAAGGTGGACATGCGGCTGATTCCATTGATGATCATCATGTATGCTTACCACCTCTTCTTCATGCCCCTGAATACCGCTTACTCCAAATAGGTACCTCAACAATTTCATGGATCGATCAGCTCTAGGCCAAGCCCGACTCGGCACTCTCGAAGCAGATCTGAACATGACTGGCACGCAATTCAACTTGAGCATTTCGATCCTGTTCGTCGGCTACTTAACGATGCAGCTCCCATCGAACTTACTCATCACCCGGATGAGGCCTTCGCTTTATCTCGGGATTACCATGTTAGTATGGGGCGCTGTTTGTGCCGCGACAGCCGCCGTTCAGAACTTCGCTCAATTGCTTGTCGTACGCGTATTTTTGGGCGTCACCGAAGCACCCTTCTTCCCAGGAGTGATCTTTTTGATGAGTTCCTGGTACACTCGACAAGAGCTGACGAAGAGGATTGCTTGGTTCTACGGTGGTGTCGCCCTTGCCAACATGTTCGGCGGTCTCATAGCTGCGGGTGTTTTGGACAATATGCATGACAAAAACGGCATCGCAGGCTGGAGGTGGTTGTTCATCGTCAACGGCGCCATCTCTATGGGTTTCGCTATCTCTGTGATCTTCGTCATACCTAATTTCCCTCAGACGACGAAGTGGTTGACCGACGAGCAGAAGGCATATGCGCTGTACCGCCTCAGGAACGACGCCGACGAGACTGATGACAGCAAGTCTACTTCGATCTGGGAAGGCCTGAGGCTATGTCTCACCGACTACCGGACATACATTTTCATCCTCTTACAGCATCTTTCCATTCTATCCCAAACGTTCCAGTATCTATTCCCATCCATAGTCCTCACGCTCGGATATGGCCGCATCGAAACACTACTGCTCACAGTACCCGTGTGGTTCGCGACCTGGCTCGCCGCATTGGCTGTGACATGGAGCGCGGACCGCACATCAGACCGAAGTCTTCATATCATCTGCCTACTAACAATATCGGCAGTCGGGAACGCTATCGTGGGCGGCACGACCAGTACCGGAGCAAGATTCTTTGGCATGTTCCTCATGCCCATGGGCGCCGTATCGGCTTTTCAGATCATCGTCGCGTGGGTAGCGAACTCTTTCATCCGGCCCATGGTGAAGCGCTCGGCAGCGATTGCTATTTGCAACGCCATCGGCAATTGTGCATCGATCTACGGTACATACTTCTATCCTGGTAAGCTTTGTTCGTTACTGGATCGAAACCTTTGCATATACTGATATTAAAACAGCAAGCCACGACCCGCACTATACACCCGGTAGCGCTGCGAATGCTGCAGTCTGTGTTGTGGTTGCGCTTCTCGCCCTGCTTCTACGTTTCATTCACATCCGAGAAAATAAGAAGCTCGACGCGGCGGAGCGGGAGGGCATTGCTGATACAGATGCTGCTGGTGATCGCAGAGGAGTTGGATTCCGTTATGTCTACTAGTGGGTTTTCACCTCGTTGTATACCGAATTGGTGTTGAGGAGAGTGCTATACGAATCAATACGATCAGACTTGGAGAGTCAAGCTTGTCGCGCGGTAACCCAGTGGCACGAGAAAGTGCAATTTGAACATGAATGGAGCACATCTTTATGGAGTGATTATTGACGACTAATCGAGACTATGGCTGCGCGGTTCTGACTTGGACTTTCAGTATGGTCAGCCTAGCACTATCAAGACGCACCATGCCTCGTGGCGTTTGTCAACCAGTGGGCTTTATGTGGGAACATGCCGACCATGATCAGTACAGCTTGAATCTGGTCAGCACCGCAGCGTGGTCGCTAGTCCACTCGTTGTCGGCATCATCAGGTGGCGGCTGTGGCTGGCCTTATTGTCTCTGAGCCGATTACTTCAAGTTGTTCGGTCGCGTAAACAAAGTCAATACGATCCTGTGGCTCCGGATTGCCAGAAGCACCTTCGCTGAATGGGTAGATTGGCGACCACGTCGTGCCCTGCACAGCTACTGGATCGGGGTGTGCAACGCGGTACGAATTGATCAGCCCGGCTTCCTGGGGCAGCACTGAGGTGGGCCAGTCGAAATCAGCAATGCCGCAATTCTTCTCGCGCAACCCTTCAATCCAATCGAGATGGGACGGAGCATTGGTGTCCCCAGTAAGCAGGACTGGAACGTCGTCTTGGCCCGCTAATTGGCTAGACATGGCTTCGAGAATGTCAGCCATCTGGCTCGCACGTCCAGAGTCGGTCTCGATGTCTAGAACATCTTGTGGACTGCCGTTATCGTTGCAAAAACCGTAAGGGCCGTACGGATATGCTGTGAGGTGTGCGTTCCAGAAGTTGATCTCTCTTTTGTTCTCGCTTTCACCATTGAGATTGATACGAACGCCTCCTCCAGTGCTGACTTGACCGTACTCTTGAGTGATAGGATATCGGCTGAGAATGGACGCACTTTGGTTGGAAGACCAAACGCCATATCCCAGTGCTTTACCAAGACGTATGCCGTGATCACCGTCGACTGATTCCTGGAGCCCGATCACGTCAGCTCCAGAATCAAGGATGAAGCGTAGCTGCTTTTCGTGATAGTTGTTGACATTCGAGCCGCCCTGCCAAAGATTGTAGGACATGACCGCTAGTCGATCTACCAGAAGTTGGTCGGTTTCGCGGACAGGAATGGAGACTTGAATCGTTGCCGTCGACTGAGACCCGGATGTGGCACGGACTGTGATATTGGTCACAGAACCGGCAGAGTCGCTAGGCATGCCTGAGATGGTTCCACCTACGTTGACCACCCAGTCTTCGCCATTTACTTTCTCGAAAGCTGTAGCCTCGCTGTCTTGTCCAAGTACCAGTCCGGCAATGCTAACTTCGTATTGCTCTGAAACCCTTGCGTTTCTCAGTGTGACTTGATTAACAGGGAATGCGATTCCTTCGAGCGCATTCCCGGAGTCTTGTCGTCGTGTTGGCGTCTGAGGTGTCCTCGGAATAGTAGCTGCTGCGCCGCATGCAGGCAGGAGGATGAGGATGCTTGCCGCAGAAAAGTACATTATGGACCAATCTTGAGATGATTTGACGGACTTATCCCTTTGAATGCCCTACCAAATCTTTACTTGTGTTTTGAAACGAAGCAGCATCGCAGCAATATCTTTATACCCAAATTCGCAGTATCTGGCTGAATGCACAAGACATCATCTGTTGAGGTCATCCTGAGCTGATCCATAGTAGACCTGATGAGCGTGAGTGGTGGAAGGCACATTTGATCGCCTGGTTGCACTCTAGGGGAGGTCTCGTCCTGCAGACTAGCCGGACAACGTCTATCAGTAAATGCTCCCATATCAACCCACGTGCTAGAATCGCTGGGAACGCATGGTATTTGAGTTTGAGAAGTCCTACTAAAAAGACGCGATCAGCAGCGTGGCATCCGCCATACCAAGAACGATCTTCGGGCTGCTTTGGAGAGTGATTTTGCTTTCAATTGGTGAGAGCTTAGGTGGAGATTCTGCTCATTTATGAGAGACTTTCAGATCAAGATAACTTAAGAAGATAAGACTCTTTGCTTTCTCATGCTGGAAAGCAGTGAACACTGCACACGCCAGTAAAACATCATGATACACGGTCTCCGGAATTATTATGATACTACAAGCAGCATCCACTGCTCTAGTGACACGACTACTCACAAGTTCATCTATCAGCATGCGCCTTCCTTTAGTGTCCTAGTCAAGCCCACTGGGTGAAGCCTCGGGCAGCTTATCGCTCGCACTGCGGAGTTGCTTTGCCCGAAGACATATGCCTCCATATGCCTTTTGGGATCTAAAGGTTCAAATAGGCATCAGAAGAGTAAGCAGCAGGGTGCTTCTTGTTGCGAGTTCGCTCGTCCGCAAGGCCATAAGAGAAGCTCCCCTCTCGTCCTTCAAGCCATCCGACCTGCACTACCACCATTCTTGCCAATATTCGCATCATGACACTCATCAGATCTTCAATCATGCATCCGTTCGATCCTCTCACTCCCGATGAGATCTCTCGTGCAGCCACGATAGTATGCCCGCATTTCGGTCAACAGAAACCAAACTTCCGGGTCATTACCCTACAGGAACCTCCCAAGCAGCAAATGATCACATTCCTCGATAACGAACACAGCGGACACCTTGTTCGTGATAAGCCTAAGCGCTGTGCCCGTGTTGAAGTCGTGGTCAAGGCCGCGGTGGAAGACAATGCACTCTTCGAACTTTTGGTCGATCTTGACGAAAGCAAAGTAATTTCCAAGCAGCATCAGCGTGGCAAACATTCTTACATTGACACGACGTTCATGCAGCAAGTTGAAGCTGCATGCTTAGCTGACAGTGAAATCCGAGATCAAATACGTGTCCTCAATCTTCCCGAGGGCTCTTCAGTCGTCGTTGAGCCCTGGGCGTATGCCACTGATGGAGAAAATGACATGAGTAAACGTCTGTCGATGGTTGGTACTTTCCATCAAGCGTGGCACGCCTGACGTTCAAACTAATTGTGCACAGTGCTGGTTCTATCTTCGCCTTTCGGACCACCAGGATCTGAATTACTATGCGTAACCCCTAGATTTGTGTGCAGAAGTCACCGAAGACCTGCGTGTGGTCAAGATTTATCGCTTGCCCATCACTCCGAGCGAGCGCATCAACACCGTACAGCGTCAGTTTGATCGTCGAAGGATACATTCTCCTTCTGAGAGCGAATATCACCCTGCCCTTCGACCAAGTCCTAGATCCACAAAAGCCTTATCAGGTCATCAACCGAAGGGCCCTCGTTCGACATACAAGGACAAGGAATCCTATGGGAGAAATGGAGCTTCAGGGTTGGCTTCAACTATCGTGAAGGTTTGACACTCCATGACATTCGTTACGATGGCAGAAGTTTGTTTTATCGTCTTTCTTTGGCCGAGATGTTTGTGCCTTATGGTGATCCTCGAGCACCATACCCGCGCAAAGCTGCTTTCGATCTTGGAAATGATGGCGCGGGTGTCAATGCCAACAATCTTCGGCTTGGATGCGATTGTCTCGGTGAGAGGATTTCCTCCTGTTGGATACAGCAGCATTTTGCTAACATTCCACTAGGCACCATCAAGTACTTTGATGCATGGCACAACGACGCCAGGGGTGAGCCTGTGAAATTGCCGAATGTTGTGTGTTGCCACGAACAGGACGACGGTATCTTGTGGAAGCATTCCAACTTCCGGACACAGAACGCGGTAGTGACCAGATCCCGCATCCTTGTGCTGCAGACCATCATCACGGTCTCGAATTACGAGTACATCTTCGCTTTCCATTTCGGGCAAGATGCTTCGATCCACTATGAAGTGCGAGCTACCGGGATCTTGTCGACAGTGCCGTCTGAAGTTGAGCCCAATGAGAACGTCCCCTACGGCACTCGAGTAGCTCCAGGTGTACTTGCACCTTATCATCAACATTTGTTCAGCCTCAGGATGGACCCTGCCATTGACGGCCATGCGAACACCCTCATGGTTGAAGAGTCGAAGGCTTTGGCTGTAGACGATCCAGCGGTGCACAATGACTACGGCGTCGGATATGTCACAGAGAGCCGCTACATCGACCAGGAAGGTGGACACGATCTTGACTTCACCAAAAATCGCACCTTCAAGATCGTCAACGAAGCAAAGTCAATCCAATGACCAAGACGCCTGTTGGCTTCAAGCTGCTGCCTGCGTATAGTCAGATGTTGCTTGCGGACTCCCGCTCGTACCATGCAAAACGTTCCGAATTCGCGCAGCACGCCGTGTGGGTGACCAAGTACGAAGACAACGAATACTTCCCTGCTGGCAAGTACACGATGCAGTCGAGTGGAGGTGAAGGCATTGCTTCTGCCATATCGAGACGGAATGCCAGTGGAAGGGCCATGCCTATCAGAAACAGCGATATTGTGGTTTGGCACACATTTGGTTCGACGCATAATCCACGCATTGAAGACTGGCCGGTCATGCCGTGTGAAAAGATGACAGTGGGTTTGAAGCCTGTGAATTTCTTCTCTGGTAACCCAGGTATAGACGTTGCGCCGTCAACACAGGAGATCAACCAGAGTGTTCAGTACAACGAGCAGAAGTAAGATATGGGTGGACTCTGCAAAGTCTCCAGTAGTCTATAGCGGCTACTCGTGACTGAGAACCAGCCGCAAAATTGACAACATTTAGATATAATCACTGACAAAGCCCCGACTCCAATCTCGCTTTCCCAGCGGCACGCCCTCTTTTCTCAGGATAGCATAGGTCATAGAGACGTGGAAGTAGATGTTTGGCATGCTCCACAGCCCGACAACAGCTTTCACCGGAACCTCCATCATCTCCTCACGCCTCGCGAACTGGGTCGTCGCCTCTCCGCGATTATTGACCGTGTCTTTGTCGGTCTCTTCGAGCACTCGCAAAGCCTGCTGTATGCGGGCATGCATCTTTTCGTAACGAATCCAAGTCACTCCTCGGCTCGGCGTATTCTTGTCCTGAGACTTCGCAACAACATACTGTGCTTGAAATGTGGCGTAATGCACTTGCCAATGGAGAGGCTTCATGTCGTCGACAAGCCGCGTATCCAAGAATTTGGATGAATCAGGGTGCTCCTCTGCACGAGTGAGAATCTGTGATAGTGATTTCATGGCGCCTATCGCCATCGAGACGGTTGCGTCGTAGAGCGTGTAGGCCATGGTCAGATGAACCGTCTTAACGTGACAGGTAGTGGGCAGCTCAGATGATTTATAATGCTAGTTGTCCCCGGCCTGATCAGTGTGAGTGTATGTACTTTGTGATAAGCATGCCACGAACCGACACTTCTTCAATCTAAGATCACGTGTGTCAGCAGAGTATAGATCGGGGTTAGAGCTTATATCCGTCCCGGTGTCACTGTATGTGTTGATGTGCTCTTGAGGGCCGTACGGGTGCTTTCCTACCTAGCATAGGCAATTGAATGACAATGTATGGACGCTATTATGTTGAAATTGCCAGACGACTTTTATGCTACAAAAAGAGAGCTAAATTTTGTGTTCGAACAAAATTTCGTCTCATATGCATCATGGCAATAAATACACCATATTTACAAACCCCAGAAACTCCTCGCTAAACTAAATGGGCTTAACAATACATAAATTCAAAATGAATTACCCCTGAGAAGCCTATGGGCCACTCGCATCCTTCCTCCTCCCACTTCTTGGTGTCGCTCTCTGCTGGAATTCTGCCGAAGTGCGCCTCAAGTCGGGACTTCCAGCATATCTCCTAAGACGTGCAGCGGCATTGCCGGCCTCAAAATCTGCTGCATCCACTCCGAAATCGTGGTCCATGTCTGCGCTTGCATCTACGGGTGCCTTCAACTGTTCGGGTGTTCGAAGCTCGCCAGAAAGTGTTCGTCGGGTTGGAACGGTTTCCGATGGCGACTTCATGCGCATGAGCGAACGTTGAGGCACAGGAGGGTGAGAGCTGACGGATCCGCCCTCTGACCTGCCTGTGTATGGTGTTCGTGGTGATCGTGGCTGCGCTGTAGCATGTGGGCTATCTCTGCCGCCTGGGAAGAAGCCTCGACCGCCCGAGGTGGGAGTCCGCGGTGGACCAGTCACAATCCTCCTGGCAGGTTTTTGCAGTGCATCGATTTGTGTTTTCACCGGGCTTGTCTGTTGAGACACCACTCTTCGGGAAGCTGGCGTGCCGTAGACACTTTCCTTTTCCGATTCAAGCTGTACAGATCTTGCGTCCAGCTCTTCAAAATCATGCTCGAAACGATCAGGCTTGACTGACAAGTCGCCCTCGAGACGAGCTCGGTCGTTCAGCACCTCGCCAACGCGACGGTCGTAGTCTTGAGCAAGTGATTTGAATTGCTCAGCATGCTTCAGATGAATCTGAGACTTTCGCTTAGCGATGCGGTCGTTGTATTCGGTGACAAGTTTCTTCTCAGCCATCTTCAAAGCTTCGGCTTGCTGTTTGGGTAGCTCAGTGTGCCCATTGCTATGGCCATTACCAGCTCCATAGCTTGCTATGAGAGCATTGCGCTCTGTGACGAATTCCGCAGCATTTTTGGCGTCAGTTTCCTTCTCTTTCCTATTCCTGTCGGCCAACAACGCATCGAATTTCTGCTTGTACTCTTGCGAAAGCATCTCTTTAGCTTTCTGCAATTCCCCAACATGCTCCTGTATTTTCTGGGCGAACAGCGTTTCGTTGGCGGTGATTACGCTGCCCAGCTCGACAAGCTCGGCCTGGGCGTTGTGCAGGTACTCATCGAAAGACTGAGGCTGCTGGCCACGAATAGTCTTGGGATTTGAAGATTGCTGAGGCGTCGATGGCTGCTGGGAATAGCTAACTGAAGTTTGGCGCGGAGTGGATGGGCGTTGAGAGGCACTGTCGGAAGATCGATGAGGAGTCGAAGGGCGTTGTGAAGCCGTGCCTGGTCTTGAGAAACTTGAGCGTCCTACCGCTGCTGCTGCGGCTGCTGCTGCCATGCTGACCTTGGGCGAGCTTGATGATGAGTCCTTTCGAAGTTCCGGACGCTCCGAATAAGAGGTTCCCGGACGCGAACTGCCACGTGATACAGGACGATCGCTGCCATTCCTGAAATAAGATGAATTATCTCTGAAGCCGTTGTCCAGGCCACGAGACGACGCAGGTCGTTTAGCTAAAGGACTGAGCGAGGTCATCTGTTTGGTCAATAGCGCGATGTGGGACTCCAATTGGGTCTTTTCATGAATGCTCTTCTGCATCAGTACCTCGGCCTCCTCACGCTCGCGTTTCACGGCTTCAAGGTGAGTGTTCAGAGCCTCAAATTCCTCTTGTAGTCGTTTGATCTCGGCAGACGTGTGTTGGTCTTGGTCACTGAGCTCGTCACGCAGCTCGCGAATGGTACTCTCAGCATTCTCGCTCCGCTCAACGAGGTCACGATTCTCTTGGTGTAAAGTGGCCAAATCACCCTCTAACAAGCGCTGCTGCTCGGTAGCCTGCTCGGCTTTAGTCTGTAATTCAGCAATCTGGTTCGAGAGAACGGATCGTGTCTCTAGTAGCTCGATAGCGTGAGCCGAAGCCATAGCCTCTGATGCTTGACGGGCAGTCTCATTGGCCTCAGCCACAGCGACGGTAAGCGCTTCTTGGTGTTCGCCCTCTAGTCTGGCCGTATGCTCAGCAGACGTATCTTGTGCTTCTTGTTTAGCCTGTTTTAGCGCTTGCTCATGAGTTTGCTCAATCATGGCTAATACAGCATCGCTCGCCTTTTTCGCGTCGGCTCGGGCTTCCTCGAGTGCTGTATTCAAGTGAGTAGAGTGTTTGTCATCGAGCTCTCTGAGCTTTGCAGCTGTAGATTTGTCACTTGTCTGAGTTGTAAGAGCGAGCGCTTCGTTATGTTGGGCTTCAAGATCGGTGAACTTCGCTGCCCATGCCGTCTCTCGCTTAGCAAGGGTAGCCTCGTGCTCGTTTGTTGCTTCGTTTAATTGTGACTTCAAGGAAGCCTCAAGCTCCCGGCTGACTTCGTCATGTTGCTCCCCAGCGGCCTGAGCGTCCGCAGCGAGCTTGGTCTGCAGCGCTGTCAGAGCAGAGTTGTGTTCTTCGCGGAGTTGTTCCAACTCAGCACTTCTAGCGTTCTGGGCTGCCGATAGTGCCTCAGCGTGCTCACTTTGCATCTGGGCGATCAGGGCAGTCTTGGCAGATTCAAGCTCTGCGATGCGTATTTCGTGTGCTTGCTTCGACTCCTCGGCTGCCCGTGAGAATCGTTCAGAAGAAGCACGCAGACTCTCTTCGTGCTCGATGCCAGCCTTGGAAAGAGCATCGTGTCCCTCTTGTCTGGCTTGGGAAAGCTGCTGCTCGTACTCCCTCACACGCTGATCGAGTGTGCTATCTGCAGCTTCCTGGCATTCCTTGAGCTGCGCCGCTGACTTGTTGATGTTGGATTGTGCGTCTTCCAATTGACGCTCATGCTCAAGTTTGAGCTGTGACATCTTGGACTCATGGTCTGAGAGCGCCTCGCGAGACTTCGCTTCTAGACTTTGCACCATTGAGGCATTAGAAGTCATTGCTTCTTCCAGTTGAGTTTCCAACTTCCGCAGGTCTTCCGCATGCTGCGCGTTGAGCCCGTCTATTTCCTGCTTGTTTTTGGTAAGAGCGGCGGCTGTTGCCACTTCAGTGGCTTCTTGATGACTTGACCGAATTGATGCGAGTGTACTTGCGTGCTCTGTCTGAAGCTCCTTCAGCCCAGTGGCGTTGCGGTTACCTAGTTGTTCAAGCTCTAATTTGTGTGTATCACGCAGTGCTTCAACGACGCGTTCGTGCTGGTCCTTCAACTCAGTCATCTGTACATTGACAGCGTCTACGAGTTCTTTTTGCTGGGTCAGCTCGCGCAAGCTGGCGTCTCTAGAGGCAGTTTGTTCATTTTCGTGTTGCTTGCGCATCTGCTCGGCCTTCTCTTCGTATCGATCACGAAGCGACGAAAGCATGTTGCGATGAGTTTCGCCAAGTTCCTTGAGTCGGGCCTCCTTTTCAGCGACGGTGGCCTGGTGCGCTTGTTCAGCTTGCCCCATGCCATCTTCATGGCTTGCCTTCAGAGTAGACAGTGCTTTCTCATGAGTTGCAAGCAGCTCCTCGAGCCTTCCGTTATTCTCTACGTCAGCGCTGCTACGCTCACTTTCAAGCGCAGCACGTAAATCCTGTAGGGCGCTTTCGTGCTCGGCATCTGCCTTTGCAACTGCGGTTGCGTGCACATCATGGAGACGCTGCAGTTCCATACCTGCTGCTGTGGTTTCGCTTTGCGCCTTATTCAATTGTTCCTTGTGACCTGACTCGAGCCTGGCTAGTGCGGTTTCATGCTGTGTGTCACGGTCTTCCAAAAACGCACGGTGTTCAGCCCTGACCTTCTCGAGCTCTTCTGCGTGGGTGTTCTGCAACACCAGACTTGCTTTCTCGAGCTCTGTCGTTTTCGCAGCCCCGGCATCTTCCACACATCTGATTTCATTTTTGTGCTTCTCCATCAGGTCTGCGATAGCAGATTGATGCTGCTCATCACTGTGATCTGTGGAACTCTTATGTTGTGCATGTAGTCTCTCAATATCAACAGAGTGACTTTCGCGCAGCTGCGCTTCCTTCTCTTCAACAGACTTTTGTGAGGTCGAGATTTCGGTCTGCAATCGTCGGAGCTCGTCCTCATGCTTCCCTTGTAAATCAGCAATGCTACTGTCATGAGCTACTTTGCTCTGATTCATGGACAGCCTGTGCTCTGCCCTCAGCGTTTCAAGGTCGGCCGAGTGCTTCTGGTGTAGCTCGACCTCTGCTTGATCGCTGCTCGCCTTTGCGGCAATCGCAGCATCCTGAAGTGCTTGGATATGTTGTGTCTTGATGGCGTCGATTTGAGCATCGTGTGATTTCACACATTTGTTGAGTGCTTCCTGGTGGGCGTGCTCGGCGGCTGCGGTCGCGATAGTATTATCCTTTCCCGATTGTTCAATTACAGCTACATGACTAGCCCTGAGTTCCTCCAATGCCACAGCATGTTCATTCTTCAAGGCTTCCAGACTGGCCAGGTGCTCCTTCTTACGCTCATCCATGATACGTTGGTGCTCCTTGCTAGCCGCCTCAGCAGTAGTAGCTGCCTCACTGCGTGCCTGTTCAATCTCAGAGATGTAAGAGGACTTAATTGTTTGAAGACCTTTGGCGTGATTGTCAGCGGCGGCCTTTGCGTTGGACTCAGTGTTCGCGATATCGGTTTCGTACTTCTCCTTCTGGGTATTGATGGCTTCGTCGTGACCAGCCTGCAGGCTCTGCATCGCAGTCTCGTGTGCCTTCTTGAGCTCTTTGATCTTCTCTTCGTGCTCCGATGCCAGCTTCTGGACGGCAGCTGCTGATTCAGAGGTTGCGTTCTCCTTGTCGCTGGTCTGCTGGAGCTGCAGCTTCTCGAGCGCCTGCGCGTGTTCGTCCTTGAGGGCCTGGAGTGCAGATTGGTGAGTTTCGTCCTTCTCAAGTATGCTCTTCTCCAAAGAGGTCCTGGATTCGTTAGACTCAGACTTCAATTGCTCAATCGCCACATCGTGCTTGGACTGAAGATCAGTCAACTGCTGCTGGAGGTCATGCACTTGCTTCGCAACCTTTTCCCTCTCGGCAGTTGCGTCTTCGGCAGCAGTAGTGAAACGCTGGACATCCTCGTCATGCGCAGCCTTCATCTGAGCGACAGCCTTCTCGTGAGCCTCACCCTTCTCGCCATGAAGGCGAGTGGCCTCTTCGAATGCCTCGGAAAGCTCAACACGCCTCTGTCCAAGCTCCTTGGCTTCCTGATCCTTAGCGGCAAGCTGCGATCGCAATGTCTCGAGTTCATTCTCAAGGAAAGCATGCTTCGCCTCGAAATCGCTGACTTGCAAGTCCAGCTTTGCCTTCATTTCGTCGGCACGCTTTTCAGCCTCCGCTGCCTGCTTCTCGTGTTGGGAGACACGGGTTTCCAGCTCCTCACTAGACGCTTCCGCATCTTTGAGTTGCTGATCCTGGTCTGCGAGCTTGCTCTTCGCTGCCTCGGACTCGCTTTGAGCTTTCGAAGCCTGTTCCTCAGACTTTGAGAGTTCGGCAGTGATCTCCTTAACCTTTTCCTTGGCCTCGGTGATCTGGCTCTTAGCATCTGTAATCTCACCTTCCAGAGCCTTCTTGGCACGTACTGCTGCCACGGCTTGCTCTACAGATTTTGCAAGCTTGTTTTCAGATTCCTTGAGATGTCCTTCGACATTAGATGCACGTGCCTCGGCTTCCTTGACCTTAGCATCGAGATCCTTTTGAAGTGCCTCAGATGCCTCGAACTTTTTAATAGCGTCAGAGAGCTTGGCTTCCGTCTCGGTCACTGTCTTCTTGGCGGCGGCAAGTTCCTCCTCAGATGCAGTGAGCTTCGATTCCACGTCTTGAACGCGGTCCTCGACCTCTGATTTCTGCTTATCAGCTTCCTTGGCTTTGACAATAAGATCCTCCTGGGATGCCTCGGCGGCCTCAAGCTTCTTGTTGGCATCAGAAAGCTTGTCTTCCAAATCAGTGAGAGTCTTCTTGGCCGTCACGCATTCTTCCTCAGATCCAGCGAGCTTGGCCTTCAGGTCCTGTGAAACCTCCTCAGCCTCCGCTTTCTGCTTCTCTGCAGCAGCAAGTTTGGCCGTCAATTCCTCAGTGGCTGCCTTAGCGTCTGTGGTTTGGCTCTTGGCTGCGGCGAGCTCTGATTCCAGGCCCTGGATACGACCATTGCTGGCTTCGATATCCTTCTCAGCCGTCTCGCGAGCGTCGCGTGCAGCCTTTGTCTCTTTGGCAATGCGGCCGGCAAGCTCAGCAAGTCTGGTCTTCAGATCGTCTTGGACAGACTTAGCTTCCTCGACAGAGCTATCGAGCTTGCTCTGAAGACCCTTGAGTTGAGACTCACGGATGCTCTGTGCTTCCTCGTGCGAGGCGCGGGCCTTGTTCAAGTCATCGGAGCTGGCCTTTGAAGTTCCTCGACTTGCTTCGCGTGAGTAGTCTTCAAGTCGTCCATCTCATGAGACTTGCTGTCAACAGCCAGTCTCAACTCCTCTTGCTCCTGGCCCATCTCGGCCAGCCTTTCTCTGGATTCCTTGCATTCAGTCCTGAGATCTGCGAGCTCGCGCTCCTTAGCGGCGAATGCTCTCGATTGCCTCGTCCTCGCGCTTCATACGAGCTTGGAGCTCTTCTGCAACACGAGCACGTTCGGCTTCGCTCTGCTCGTATGACTCGGAAGCGGTCGCCTCGGCTTTGGCGAGCTTTTCGTTGAGCGAGGCAATTGTGGCTTGTGCCTTTTCCGAGGCAGTCTTGCTAGAGTCGAGCTGTGCTTTGAGATCGTCGACCTCTTTTTTGGCAGCGTCTGCTTGAGCTTTGGAAACATCGAGGGTGACTTGCAGCTTCTTTGTTCTCTCTTTGCTGGCACTTTCCAGCGCAGCAATCTGTTCGTCCTTAGCGGCTGAGGTTTTCTGAGATTCGGTCTTCAATGTGTTCAAATCTGCCTCCAGGCGGGCAATGCTTTGCTCAGACTCCTCCTTGGCCTTGGCGAGGACATCGAGTTCCTTTTCTTTAGCAGATAGTGCTTGCTCGTTATCATCCTTCGCTTTCTGTAACTTTTGCACCTTGGCCTTGGCTTGCTCAGCATCTTGCTCAGCCGCGAGCTTGCCTCCGATGGCTTCGTTGTGTCGGGTTTGTTTCGCAGCCAACGCTTGCTCGTGCCCAGCATTCAGCTTCTCGAGCTCCTGCACCTTCGTTTTGTGCTCATCGATGGTTTGTTGAAATACGAGTTGAGCCTCCTTCTCCTCCTCCAATTGGCGGTCTTTGGCTTCGAGCGACTTCTTATCCTCGGTCTGGCTCCTCTCAAGCTCTTGGACTTTAGCCTTCGCCTTGTCAGCATCCTCCTGAGCTTGAGCCTGCAGCGCTTGTAGTTCTTTCTGAATATCGACCAGGCGCTGGTCCAACTCGGACTTCTCCGCACTCATCGACTCCAACGAAGCTTGCGCATCTTTCTGCAGAGACGCAGACTTGTTGCTCTCAGCTTGAGCGTCTTGCAGAGACTTCTGGATATCGCGCAATTCCGTCATGAACTCCTGGATCTTGCGTTCTGCTCTTGTGACTTCTTCTCAGCGGACTCCTTCTCGCCCAATGCTTTGTCAATTCGTTCCTCGGCGCTCCGCAATCCACTTTTCTCGTGTGTCTTGACTAGCTGGACCTCCTCTCTAAGCCTTTGCATCTCTTCCTCCGCTTCGTTGGGCACATCTGTAGGCTCGACCGCTCTCGGAGTCCGGGTCTCTGGATATGCTCTCTTCTCTTTCTCTGCGAGGCTGAGTTTCATGTCTGATGCGTTTCTTCAGGAGGTCGAGCTCCTGGAAAAGCTGGGCCTGCGTGACATTTTGTGGCTGTTGAGAGCTCTTGAGACGGAACACCTGAGCTGTGATGCTGCTTGCGGCGCTGGGAGGAGCTGCTTGAGCGCGAGAAACGAGCTGTTTGATGTGTTCCACCTCTTGAGTAAGAGACCTCACTCCATTTGCGTCTGGTCTTTCTGTGAGGATGGAAGATGCCAAGCTCTCAGACCGGGAGTGTGCTGATCCTATTATTTCGTCCATCGTCGTTCTCGCCAATGGCACTAATAGTGTTGAAGTGTCTTTTTGGCCAGTTCCAGCTGTAATTATGCCTCCACAATCTGTATGCACATGCCTTGCAAGATATCCGTAGCCTGTGACTTTGAGTTGTATGCTTCCAATCTGCTCTTCTTCACTTTCCCGTCTGTAAATCTACAGAGAGGGAGCTGTAGCTTCTTCTGCACGAAAGAGCCTCTCCAAAAGAAACGCTATTACGAGGAGAAACGAAAATAGATATGTACAATGCAAAAAGGGTACAAGAGCACGACGGTAGAGTGCGAGGCGGATGTCGCCAGAGAGAAATAGCACAAAGCTAAAGGAGCGACATTGCGATCCTACGATTTCCAAATCTATCAAAGCTATGTCCGCCTCTACTTTCGGGCGCTGCTTCAGCTTCCGCCGCACCGATCATGACGTGCGCCGGGAACTATATCTCGAAGATCTCGACCATGCAGGTTCCCGTGGACGATTGCGGCGCAGAGAAATACATAGAAATGCCTTCGACGGTGCAGGTGGTTCACGAGAGTCGATGATGCCTGCGTACCGTCGATCTCACAAAGGTAGCGCTGTCTTAACGTTCCTCCCGTTTGTTGATCGAGACAGCGTGCAAGTGGGTCTTGGGCCGGAAGGGCGAAAAGCGGTGGACGCCGAGTGCTGTCGGCGGTTTCGTCCGCTACCAGGTTGTTTCGTCCTTTGCAATCTTGCCTAGGATTATCCGGTCGATTGGAAATATACAAGCAGGGTTGCGAGTATGTAAGATGTTGACCCGGGCATCTGCACCTGCATGGCATTTCACAGGTAGGTCGATCGCATCATGGCGAATGAGAGACAAGCAAGCCGAACCGAAACGTTCCACGCTCTCGGGCTCCTCCGCCTTCGCTGCTGTCACAGCACTTGTGACGACGCGTGATCTCTATCACGAGCGAGATAGTGGATCAAACGCGTGACAACACGCCAACAGTCAAGGAGTCAACATCGATATGGGCTGAAGCACCCATTCACCTTCCAGTATAGTCGCACACCAATCTCGCGACGGCACATCAGTTACATCCGTCTGATCGTTGCCTTACCGCAACAAACACAACTCTAGATCACCATGGACCGCATTCGCCGATTATGGAAAGGAGAAGAGGAAGAGCAGGCATATGAACCACTCGAGAACAGTATCACCGAGGCCGACAGACAAGATGTTGCAGACGCATATGAGGACGAGAACACCAAACCCGGCTTCTCATGGCTCGAGTACAGCGTGTTCCTGCTGCTGGGCATATCGATGCTCTGGGCGTGGAATATGTTCCTCGCAGCCGGCCCATACTTCCAGCATCGATTTCGAGGAAACGATTGGATCTCAGAGAACTTCCAGGCGGCCGAGTTGGCTGTATCTACCATCACCAATCTGGGCTCTATGTTGATCCTCACGAGGATGCAAGCGGGTGCCAGCTACCCGAAACGCATCATCAGCTCGTTGTTCATCAACATGGCTATCTTTGCTCTCTTGGCAGCTTCCACTGTCATTGACACTGGAGCGAAGGGCTACTTTGCTTTCTTGATGATCATGGTATTCGCAACAAGTTTGGCCACGTGAGCAACCCATATGTGTAATCCTACTTCCTGCGAGCTGTTCGCTAATACTTTATGTAGTGGTCTTTGCCAAAACGGCATTTTCGCCTACGTCTCAGGCTTCGGCCAGCCGCAATATACTCAAGGCATCATGACTGGCCAAGGCATCGCAGGTGTTTTGCCATGTATCGCCCAGATTGTGTCAGTGCTATCCGTGCAAGGCCCGAAGGGTGCCCCTGCGCCAGGCGGTGGCGTGCCATCTCCAGATCCGCCTGCACCAGGCCCGCAACCTGTAAAGTCAAGCGCAGCTTTGGCTTACTTCTTGACGGCGACCATAATATCTGTCGCGACGCTCTTTGCCTTCTCATACCTGGCCACCCGCCACCGCAAATCAGCTTCCCATGGCACAGCTACAACAAACCCGAGGCGCCGGATGAGCTTCAGCCCGAGCGGAAGCCAGTCTCCATGGTGGTGCTTTTCCGTAAACTGTTCTGGCTCGCTGGCGGTGTCTTCCTCGTCTTCGCCGTAACCATGTTCTTCCCTGTCTTCACACAACGCATCCTCTCAGTCCGCCCACCTGCCGATCAGCCGGCATATCTGCAGCCCGCAAGCTTCATTCCTCTCGCATTCCTCTTCTGGAACATTGGCGACCTGGTTGGCCGTATGTTGACAGCTGTACCAGCGATATCACTGATCCATCGCCCTCGCATCGTATTCTCCCTGGCGGTCCTTCGCATAGCGTGGATCGGCCTCTACCACCTCTGCAACGTGCGTGATCAAGGCGCCGTGGTGAACAGCGACGTCTTCTATCTGGTCGTTGTGCAGATGCTCTTCGGCCTTTCGAACGGCTATCTCGGCAGCATGTGCATGATTGGAGCCGGCGAGTGGGTCGATCCTGAAGAGCGAGAAGCAGCGGGTGGATTCATGAGTCTATGTCTCGTTGCTGGACTCGCGGTCGGCAGCTTGGCGAGTTTCTTTATTGCAAGTGCATAAACGTGGTTTCCCATCACAACATATAGCTATACAGAATTACATTGCACACGTGAGCACTTGTCAGAGATATGGACACACGAATTAGGGGACCGACTCCATGTCAACGACATAAAGGACAGAAATCTGTCTATTCCTTCTCACGCATTCGACATGCTCGCCTAAATCGATGCTACTGCTGCTCTGAAGAAACGGCGGTGATCGATCAAGGCTATAGGGCTGACGAAGCCGAGGCAAGCGGGCGGAGGGAGCGCTAGCCTATGTCATGCATCGATGCGTATCTCGAGACATGTACACAAAACCTATGTATCATTGATCGATACTTAATACATCAGCAGTGAAATCTCTCACCTTTATTGAAACTTCCCGCATAGTACTTCCAAGTCCCTTCTCACATCGAAATGGCCGCCTCCCACCAGGCGCTTGTGTATGCATTGCCCAGCGAACAACCCCGCCAACCACACTGACGCTCCTCCCAGTGCGCCCAACACTCTTGTATGTCCTCCTTGCAATCATCGACCACCCTCGTCCTGGCTATTACGACTTGAGCTGATCTTCTTCTCTTCGCCTCACAGCATCTGCGACCTGCAAGAGAAATTCCGCCCAGCAATCCACGAATTCCCAAAAGTCGTCTCGACGACCCAGAAGCTGCTGCGAGCCTCCCAGATCCTCAAGTTCCCCGTCTTCGCAACAACGCAATTGCGAGCCAAGCTCGGCGAGACCTGTCCTGAGCTCGGTCTCGACGGCGCAGGGAACGGTGAACATGACATAAAGACGCACGCGCACGTGACAAGTCCGCTTTCTCCATGTGTGTGCCAGAGCTGCGCAAGGCTTTCGATGCGCTCGGGTCGGAGAAGCGTGAGGTCGTGATTGTGGGCATTGAGAGCCATATCTGCGTCACTCAGACTGCGCTGGACTTGCTGAGGGATGGCATAAGGTTTATGTTCTTGCGGACGGGGTGAGTAGCTGTAATCCGGAGGAAGTGCCTATTGCGTTAGCCAGGTTGAGGAGTGAGGGTGTGGTTGTTACGAGCTCGGAGAGCTTCCTGTATGAATGCATGGGCGATGCAGCAATTGGGGAATTTAAGGAGATGAGCAAGCTGGTGAGGGAGTTTAGTGGGCAGACGAAGGAGAACTTGAAGGGTTGTGCCATCTTTGAGGTGATCAATTGTTGAAAGGGCATGCTGCTCGATGATACTCGAATCATGTTCAGTCGGGATAATGTGCCATGCTGAGATGCAAGATTTGACCTGGCTTGAGCTGTATGTTGCTAGACCTTTGAGCACTGATGGCTTGCCACTGGTGGGCAGTTTGAGCTGCGTTGATCTTGCAGGCTTGACGACCATGCAAACAAAAGATACAGATATCTCTCGTTCGATGAGTGAGCCACCTTGATGCTCCTGCGGATATTCTCCTTTGTCTCTCGCAAAATCAGCCATCATGGTCCGGTGACGCTGATACGTTAAGCGGCGTGAGATCGGCGCTGTGTTTAGGACAAAGACGCTGTCAGCACGGATGGCTGAGAGTAGCAGTGGCGGTGACACGACCTGAATGGCCGGCCCGTGGTCGTCTCCGTCCGACTCACGATGACGGTCAGCAGGAGGCGAGATGCCACAGGAGGAATGCCATAGTCTGCCCTCTGTGCCCGCGCGGGAGCCAGTGCATCCCGGAGCTGGCGAGAGACACACAGTAGTCGTGGATCTATTCTCGTGTGAGACCCTGGCTGGCGCAGTCGCAGGCGCTGATTGCAGGCACCGGCAACGTGAGGCAAGGCCCTGGCAGCTGACATGAGGAGCGCGCAAGAGGGAGCTCACCACTCATTTCCCGTGCATGTTGGACGGGTAGGCGGTGTTGGTGGTGGTGGAGGGCCCTACTGTGAAGCATTGTATGAAACGCAGTGTACGCTGCCATTGCCGCGCACTCTCAACACAAGCAGTAACGCAGTAGTCAGTAGTAATTACCCAGGGCCGCCTAATCACACAGCCAATATATCCCTGGCAACAGTCGGCCACGGCCTCGTGGCGGCGATCAAAGAAGGGAGTGCGGAAGCAGCACAAGCGCGCTTGCGCCGGAGCTGCCACTAGAGGAACGTCAGGTTAGAATCGCTGCTCGACCACAATTGAAACTCGCCTCCCCTCCTTTTGCCTCGCCCGCGCATATCACAGCATCCGATCAGCTCGCTATTGTCACCCATCCCTCCGCTCCGCCCTGTCTGTCCGGCAGCTGTGCGCGCCCGCCGCCTCCTCGCCGCCACCGCGTCCCCAAACCGCCCACACACTCCCACTTCCGCCCGCCCAATAACGAACTTTCTGAGACAACGCAACCGCCGCAAGGGTACTGCTCCTCCTCTGCCAGCAGCACCTGCCAACCAGGCCCTTCTACTCCATCAATCATTCTGCAATTGTTTGTCCGCCGCAGCCCATCCGTCTGGATCGAATCCTCGCCCTTACGACGTCACTGGCGGCACACACAGTCGCGCTGGGCCCTCAAATGGGAAGTCTGCACCCGCTCTCTCTCGACGTGAGACCCTGCTCGTGACAACTTGGCCCACGCCGCCGCATAGAGAGGGGAATGCCTACTCCTACAATGGCCACGCTACACCATGAAAAATTCATGCAGCGACATCCTCCTCGTCCGCAGCTGCAGACCCAGCACTCTAACTCTGTGCCCTCGACTCCTTATCAGCAGCCGCGAGACCTCCGATTTCACTCCCGTTCGCCCTCGCCACATCGTGGGCTAGGTGCTCAAAGTCCTCGCTCTGTCGCATCCGAGGCTGTGGGCCAAGGTCAGAATGGCGCTCAGCGCGTGCCTCCTCAAACGCCGGTCGTGTGCAAGTTCGAAGCCGGAGCTGAATTCAGGAAACGGCGGATCCCATACATCGATGGCGGTGACCAGGAGCTCGGCCCGCCTACGAAGGAGCTGAAGAAGAAGTTGGAGCCTGAAGAGGATACCAAATTGTCCGGAGACATGCGTGAGTTGTATGGGCGATTATTACCCAGCGACGAGAGCGACCAACGTCGAGTGACGTTGATCAAGAAGTTGGAACGAATGATGAAGGACGAGTGGCCAGATCACAACATCGAGGTGGCGGTCTTTGGAAGTTCAGGGAATTTATTGAGCAGCGACGATTCAGATGTGGATATTTGTGTTACTACGTCGCTGAAGAAGTTAGAGAGTATGCATTCGCTGGCGATGCTCTTGCATAAAAGTAGGTCACGAGATGTATCCTGGACACGATCCATACGACCACAGTAGGGAGGTTGGTAGCTGACTTGTGCTCGCAGATGGCATGGAAAAGGTGGTCTGCAGGGCAGTCGCCAAAGTGCCTATTGTCAAATGCTGGGACCCTGTCCTCAATCTGGCATGTGATATTAACGTCAACAATCCTTTGGCTTTGGAGAACACACGGATGATCAGGACCTACGTTCAGCTGGACGATCGCGTACGGCCGTTGGCCAAGATCATCAAGTACTGGACGAAAAGGAGGTTATTGAACGATGCCGGTATGTGGAGTGTGCTGCAAACTCATTACGGAACTCAACACTAACTAAGAGCACAGCCTTTGGCGGAACCATCAGTTCTTACACCTGGATATGTATGATCATCAGCTTTCTTCAAAGACGAAATCCGCCAATTCTCCCTTCTTTGCAGAAGATGCCAGACGACAAGCGATCCACCGTCAACGGTAAACTCTCGGCGTTTGGAGACGACGTCGAATCAATACGAGGGTGCGGCAAAGACAACAAGGAGACTCTAGCAGAGCTTCTTTTCGGATTCTTCCTACATTATGGTTACGAATTTACTTACGCCGCTTCTGTTGTATCGATCAGAGAAGGACGAATGATGTCTCGACGCGAGAAAGGATGGGACAACTACGCCGATAACAAGGAGGCGCGATGTCGGTTGTGTGTGGAAGAGCCGTTCAATACCGAGCGAAATCTAGGCAACTCGGCGGACGACTACGCTTGGAACGGCATCCACCGAGAGATACGGCGAGCTTATGATTTGTTGGCAGATGGCTGTCAGCTGGACAAATGCTGCGAGCAGTTCGAGTTTCCTCCAGACCCCGAAAAGACGATGTTCCAGAGGCCTCCGCCTAAACCAAAGCCTACCCTTACACGGAGTGCGTCGCAGTCGGGCGGGCGACAAAATCAGGAGCCAAACACCAGTACGAGGAAAAAGGGCGGCAATCGCAACCAATCTGCACAACGATCTGGAAACAGGCGTGCTAGCAGTGGATCTTCCTTCAACAACCAGCGTGGTGGTTACGTGCAGAGTCCACCAGTTGGCGTGAACGCAGTCGACTATTTTGCTACGAAAAGCAACTTGCATGATCATTTGTACCAACAGTACCAATTTCTGCAGGCTCAGCAGGATGCATTGAGGTCGCAATTGGTCGCGCAGCAACAAAACAATCAAGCTCAGCGTGCTGGAGATCTTGCCGGAGTTGGATCACCGCACATCCGAACGCAATTCGCCAATGGAGCTGTTGGAAACCCTCGATACAGCTCCATCGACTCGGTGCCTCAAACTGCGCCTCTGTTCCCCGGATACATGCTTCCTTACCCGCCACGCTTCGCACCAGCAGCTTTGGCTCAACAGAATCAAAGATCGAGGGAGGGTACGAACACTAACCCATCAAGTCCTTCGCTCGTTGCAGCCGTCCCTGCTTTGAGAAGACAAGGGCAGCGCGCGTCAGAGCCTGTTGTTTCGAGCAGCTCAATTCGTTCACAAAGTCAACCTGGTCGGTCCTTCCCTCATCCTTTGCTTGTACATCAGCTTGCCCAGCAAGGGTACGACATGCAAGCTCTTGGCCTCGGACCTGGGTACATGCGGTCGCCGCAAAACTTTGGCCACGTGAACCAAGGAGGTGTGCAGATGCCTTATTCTCCCATGCAGAACGTACAGCACGGTAACAGCGATTCTGCAATGCCAAAGGAGTATGTTGGGTACTATGTTGGTCAGTCACCGCAGCTTGGCCCACAGCATACGAACGCGAATCAATCTCAGTGCCTGCCATGCCAGCGTTGCGGGATCCTCCACAGCGACAGCGTCGGGTGACCCCCGATCTGATGCCTCCAGCGGCCAACGGTCGCCACTTGTCTCGTTCACTAGCCCACTAAGCCACTCGCGTGGGTTGGCTGGTGACCAGGGAGCACCCAGAGCACAAGGTGCAAGCTACAGTTCGTCGAGCTACGACTCGTCCCCTGCTCCAGAATACGTACATGCGCATGCGCAGGCAGCCGGCGATGGAGGACCCATCATTGTCAACGGGTCAAATCCACCACCTCAGCCAAGACAAGGCCTCAATGGATTCTCAAAGTCGCCTTTGGCACATTCCTCCGAATCAATGTATGCCCACCCGCTACCTCTTCGGACTGCAGATTTCGATGCGCATGATGCAGAGGTTCGTCCGGGTCGACGCTCTTCTTCGCCGCCATTATCACCAACAAGTTGTCGTCCCTCGACCCAGCGCTTACCACAAGCCTCCAATGGTCATGCATCGCCTCAGACTGAGACCATCATCGACAGTCTGCCCTTGAGCGCGGCTCCCCTTTTGTCCCCTGTTGCCGAACTTCGCACGCCGTCGCCAACGAAGAACATTGATACATTCGACTCGCCTCAACAGGCTCAGATCAATGGCATCGTCAAAGCTGCCAGAGTCAATAATGCCAAACAAGCGATGCGCGATGAGAACGACAAGCCGAAATCCGTCGAGACGAAGAACGAGCGGAAAGCGACGCCCGCCGGTCTCGGCATTGGAAATGGTAGGCAGACTGCCACCAAAGGGTCCTCAATGCAATCGTCTCAGCAGAATACCCTCTCCACCAACGGTCAGAGGAACGAGTGGCAGCCTGCTCCAGGTCGCAAGTCTCTAAGAAGAACAAGTCGAGCTCCGGCGGACAGCCTCGTAGCCCGAGAGTTCAAGGTGGCGAGCCTTTGCCTGCGAACGAAAATGAGAGGAAGGGTGGCTAGATCTTACAGAGGTGCAGGTATCCCGCTTGTTCCATCACCTGGGAAGGGTCGATTGGAGACCTAGACTTCTACACCGTTGCCGATCCAAGATATTGACCCGCCGGTTGCGACTGGGGAGGTTGAAAGGGGTTGACAACTCACATCAGGCGCGTTCTTCGCGGCTCAGTGCTGGCGCCAGCGTGCAAACGAGCGTCGGCGAAGAACCGCAGATCTGAGCCGTCAGTGCTCAGTAAAGAAGGTCAAAGGCATGCGCGTCTAGAAATTGGCCGAGCCACATTGCGGCCACCGGCAACAGATGGATGGGATCATGGGTCACATCGCTTCTTACATCTCAGATGGTAGAACCGGGGACATGGAGACAACGAGACAAGGGGGACGGAATCTTTTCAACTTTTTGTTTTTTCTGTTTTAAAACTTGCCAAAAACACCTTATTCATGCGTGTCACAACATTTAGTCACGTTTTCTCAAAAACATTCACCAGTTTGCTAAAGCATTGGAAGCGCGGGCGGGTGGATCGGATCAATCCAAGAGCATTGGGTCGGCGCCATGTTTTTATTGCTTTTTTCTTGGTTGTTGCTTTTATTGCTTGTTTTTTTTTCTTCTTACAATCTCATGTACAATGGAAAAAAATGGAAATGAGGAGATATTAGCATTTGTTGTCTTCCGATTTCGATTCCATTTGTTCGAGTGATGCATGGAAGTAGTTGATGGACTTGAGCTTGTTCCCGTGAAGATGTGGAAGGAAGGAATGGGGGACTGTTCCGCTACGAATCAAACTTGTGTTGAACATGCGGTCTTGTCTTCGGGATTGCTTTTCACCGGATCTGGTGTTCGTCACTGTGTCGTTCGTCGGAACTCACTTGATTGTGAATAACCGCAAACTGAGTAAGCTCTGATGTATGGCGATATAGACAACCTGCAACAGCTCCCTTTCTTACAACTTGCTGCTCACCGGCCTGTGTTGACGAAATAACCAAGTTAGCTTTTTTCGACCTTTCTTACTACAACATAATGTATGAATGGCAAGACCACTTACGGCAAAACAGCCTGACACTCGATCTCCACATCCGTCCCCAAAGGCAACTGCTTGACCGCCACGCAAGTGCGGGCAGGCTTCATGTCTCCCCAGTACGTTTTGTAGACGTCGTTCATCGGCACAAACAGCGACATGTCGGACAGGAAGACGTTGACTTTGAACACGTGGTCAATGTCGCTGCCGGCGGCGCTGAGGACTGCGGCGAGGTTGCGGATGCATTGGTGCTGTGGGTGTGTTAGCAGGGTTAGGGCGGAGTGAAGTGAATGGGAAGATGAATGCACATGCATGTGTGCGGGCGGACGTACAGTGCGATCAGCGACGGTTCCTTCGATGAGTTTGCCGGTTTTGGGGTCGATGCCTACGGCGCCGGAGCAGTAGACTGTGTTGTTTGCTATGATGGCTTGGGAGAGTACATCTGGGCGTTTGTTTGTCAGCCTTGTGATTGAAAGTCTGATGAAGGTAGTGAGGTCTCCGTCCACCAGCTGGGGATGACACCATGGAATGTACTCTACACTCTCTTCTTCCGAGTGCATATATCGAGCATGATAACAGGACACTTCACTTACCAGGCATCATAACCGGCGCCTTCTCCGTCTTGACCTGCTGTTTCAAAGACATGTTGAATCGTCGATAGGTTGGCAATGACGCTTTTGACTGGAGCAAAGATAAGATAGGAGTTGCGAGAGATTAGCAGCCGTGAGTATTAGGTCAATGTCAGAGAAACGTGGTGAAGCAACGTACAAAAAGTGATGTGATGTACATTTCGCCCAATCACAGCGCCTTAGCCGAGCTGACCGGCATACAAGTAGGGCGTGAAACCCTGATAACGCACGATAGGGCAAAAGGTGGGGAGCTTATTACATGGGAAGCGCAGTCGTGTACATACATGTATGTAGAGTCATCAATGCTCGGCGAAGTAGAGTTTCCGGTGAAAATACATGTATGTTCACATTGATTCATTGACAGTGAAACGAAAAAGCATTGAATCTTCAGCTTATTGTTGGAAAGAAAAATTGGCAATAGAACACTATCGTAACTCGACTCGAAACATCAGGAAATCCAAGCTAAGCCTCCCTGAAAAACGCCGTCCAATCTGGTCGTTAATATTTCAAACGTACTGTTTTAAGCACGGGTGAGGTGGGGAGGTGCAACACCGACGCGCTCCTTAGCGAGCAGGTCAATCATGAGCGGGTCAGGCCTGGCCCTGCGGCCGCCCTTGAGGACGTCGTTGCTCTCCTTGTACTCCTTGACGGACTTGAGGTAGGCATCGAACAGGTAGCTGGAGTCGAGAGGACCGCCCTTAGCCTCGGGGTGGAACTGGGTGGAGAAGATGGACGAGTCTTGTGGATCATGCCCTCGTTGGAGCCGTCGTTCAAGTTGGTGAAGTACTCCTTGAAGTCAGAAGACATGGTGGTGGGGTCGACAGCGTAGCCGTGGTTCTGCGAAGTGATGTGGCACTTGCCGGTAAGGAGATCCAGAGCGGGGATGTTGTGGGCACGGTTGCCGTACTTCATCTTGATGGTGTTGGCGCCGGAGGCAATAGCGAGAAGCTGGTGGCCAAGACAGATGCCCATGATGGGGATCGAGGAAGTGTCCATGAGCTTGCGGAGGTTGTCGGAGGTGCTGCGGCAGTGGGTGGGGTCACCAGGGCCGTTGGAGATGAAGACACCGTCGAAGTGGTGGGCAGACTTGTGGATGGGGAAGTCGTAGGGCACGCAAGTGACCGAAGCACCACGGGAGACGATGGAGCGAATGATGTTCTCCTTGACACCGCAGTCGATGAGACAAATGTGGGCGTCACCGTTGGGAGACGGAACGTGGAAAGGCGACTTGGTAGAGACCTTCTTAACGAGGTTGATGCTTCCAGGATCCTCGTAAGCCTCGTCCTCATCGGCATCGTACTCTTCGCCAACGGTGATCTTGCCAAGGGAAGAGCCCTGCTCACGGAGGAAGGTCACGACATCACGGGTGTCAACACCGGTAATGGCAGGAACGCCCTCGCGAGCGCACCACTCAGCCAAGCTCTCCACGGCGGTCCAGTGAGAGTACTGCATAGCGACATCTGCAACAACAATGGCGGCAGCCTGGATGTTGGGGCTCTCAAAGTGCTTGTAGAGACCGTACTCGTCACGCACGGGAGCGGGCACGCCGTAGTTTCCAATCAGCGGCTGGGTGAAGACGAGGATCTGACCGCGGTAGGAAGGGTCGGTCATCGACTCGGGGTATCCAACAAGGGAGGTGGTGAAGACGGCCTCGCCACTGATGTTGGTCTTCGCGCCGAAGCTCTTTCCGTGGTAGATAGGGCCGTCCCTAATGGTGAAGGTTGCCCGCTCAAAGCAGGGCTTGGTGGACCTGGTGGCGGCCGGGAGAGGTGACACGGCGTTTTCAGCGATGGTGGCATTAAAGCGCATCTGAGTGGCAGGGCGAGCAAAGCTCTTTGCGGTGAAGCTGGCAGTGGCGGGCCTGAGGCCAGAGGCCGGCTTGAGCATGCGGATGAACATGATGGCAGTGGTGGTGTTTGGTGTGTGGTATGAGATGAGTAGTCCGGGTTATGAGGAGGTCGCTTCAGTTAACAGCAGCCTTCCACAGGTGGTCGGAAATGTAGTCTGTGCCATCGCGTTAGCCAATGTCGTTATACCGCTGGCAATGGCCTATCGCGCTGGTGCCAATGCGAGGTGGGCGGAAGCGGTGAGGGCATGGGCGGCGTACCTTGGGAGGTGAAAGTTGTAGGCGCAGACATCAAATGATCTTGTGTCCCGTCAATCTGGGATGGTTTGTGAGAGAAGATGTGGATGGAGTAGTGAGTAAGAGCAAGAAGGCGAGATAGTCACGATGCTGGTGCTGGTGAGCTACGGAGGAGCAAATTTCACCGATACCGCTCGGGCCTAGCGCCAGCTGATGACTGTGTGTGATCGCCCGGGGCGAGATAAGAAAGCCACCGCAGAATTCCCATTTGCTGCCGCTTTGCTTCTTTGACATGGCCCGCAGAACAATATCAGTGCACGACGGGCTAGGAGGTAGCTTGACGCTATTACTCTCCAGATTCACCTTCTTTGCATGGCGGTCTATCGTAGTACGTGTACCACCAGACAGCCTTTGGATCTCTACACGGAGTATTTGCGGAGATACTACGGATCTTTGCTACAACACAAACCATTTGACGAATCAGTCAACGTGATGGTCAATGGACATCGTTTGGATTTCATTCATCATCGGGGCATTTTGATCGCACTGCATTGATATCTATCAACGACGGATGTTGTTTGATGTTCTTTGATCCGCTGCTCACAGATCTGTACGATTGGTACCCGGTGTCACTTCTGTTGAACCAAATGCTCCCATGGTGGTGATGTTCTCCAGCCAACTCAGGTCGATGCTCGGTACACTCGTGTGTCCTCTAGGAACTGCAAGACACGTTCCGCGGATGCCTTGGGATTCTCATCACCCTGTGTTTCATGAGCTAGAAACTTGGCATTCAAAAAAATAATTATCACTTACGATCCAATGGCCTGCTTTTGGGATTACGAACGTAGTCAAGTCAGTTGCAACGTCTGCGAAGCTTGAACGGAGAGCACTCTCTGGCGCGAATGACGCCTCGCCACCCATTGCCAGCAATGGCATTTGCAGTCTCGACTTCGTGACCTGGGCAGTGAAGTACTCCTCGTCCTCGAACGCGGCACCGAAGTTAGCTCAAACCAGCTCTCAAAAATCCCAACTTCGAGATCGAACGGGTATATGTCTCGAGCTGATCATTAGAAATCATGCTGTTCCCTGCGTATGATCCATGCCAGAAATACCAGGCGAGCATCTCCTTCTCCCTGCCTTGAATGAAATATTGTGCTGCATCTGGGACGGCGAAGAAAGCCAGCTGCCAATTCATGTAGGGATTCGATGAAGCTACAGATGTAGGGTAACCGTATCCTGGTAATGGGTACTCGGCTAGGATCAGCTTTGAGACTCGATCTGGCCTCTCGAAGGCAAGAGAGGCTGCGAGACCAACGCCCTTGTCGTGTGCGAACACATATGCTTTGCTGATGTTGAGGAAGTTCAGTAGAGCGACAAGGTCTTCTCCACCAGCGGCAGCAGTGTAGTTGCCATTGGAAGCTAGTGAGCTCTCACCCATGCCGCGGTTGTCAGGCGCAATGATTGTGTAATTCTCCGCGAGGACGGGACCGATATGAGTCCAGGTGGGTGAGTGCTCTGGGAACCCATGGACGAGGAGGAGCGGAGGCTTGCCACCAGCTGAGTAACGAAAATGGATCGAGACATCCTTCAGCTGAATGCGGCCATGACTCCATTCGTCAAAAGGTTGCAAAGCAATCGCCAGAAAAGAAGACGACAGGATCAAAAGTTGAATGGACAGTGCAGTGTACATTACTGCGGAATTGTGTAATGACTTTAGCGTGTGAATACCCGTTTGAATATGCTCGTACTTATGGTGAGAGTACTACACCAAGCCACCAGTGCTGACAATATCCTGACTCAGAAGAGTGTACATAATCACAGGCTGACAAAGGTATGAGTGGACTTTAGATGTTCGAATGGTCCGAAGACGATGCTTGTAGGCTTGTGGACCATGAGCATTGACTGGCCTATGCAATCTTAGGACAACAGAGCTGATGCAGGGTATTGGTAAGCATGATAGCTATGCACGGAGATCAGCACTGCAATAGTCTCAGTTGAGATGAGCTGTACTACATGTGTGGCTTCTCCCGCCGCAGACTGCTTTGCGAGTAATCGACGCGGGAAGCAACAGCATGCTGCTGTCATCATTTGGCCGATGGAAGGCCTCTTGCTGGTAGCGTTTAGTGATGGATCAGAGCGGAGAAGCAAATTGATATATGCTTCCTCTTTGGACGATCAACAGGGAGACTATTCTACATATGTAATTAGTTGCGCTCGTGGTGTGATGTGCGTAGGAATGAGGTCAGCGTACATGTCGAATCCAAAGTTCTGGCCGAGATCGCTCTTTTGAGAAGTCGGGGAAGGAAGGACTTTGGACTTCATCTCGTCGCATGCCTCGCCTGCGCACGACATAGCCAATTACCAACGCAACACATCAGCAATGCCTCCCGTCAACACGTTTTCGAGCCTGCGCACTCTGCCAGTGCGCACAACACCCACTGCGGCTTTCCGTGCGAGCTTCCAGAGGCCTGCATTCCGCGCCTTTGCCGACAATGCCAGCACGAACAATCCCGGCAAGCTGCCCAAGGCTGAGGGCGAGCAGCCCGTCGGACCCAACATGCATCAACAGGAGCACGTGAGCGAGGAGGCGGCAAAGATGGCAAAGGTCACTGGCGGCCAGGGACCGGATATTGAGGGCCAGGGCACACCAGTGCAGGAGGTAGGATGGCACAATCTTTGCGCACAGGAGAAACTGCGCTAACACAGGAAAACAGATTCTCGAGGGTGACAAGAAGACACGCGAGCAAGCGCCGCAAGTTATGAAGGATTCGATCAAGAATGGCCAGGGCGCCGCCAACGCAAAGCCCTCTGGCAGCCGTACTTTCTCCACCTACGCAAGAAGACTACAGGGCGACCTCTCACAGTCAGGATCCGCCGAGTTCGACGCATCGATGATTCCTTCGCAAGAGCAGCGTGCTGTCTACGCTGCAGAGACCACAGTTCCAGCACTTGGCCACAAATTTCCTCTCCCTGAGCGCCCTCTTGGACCCAACGAGAACTTCAAGAACAAGTACCGCTACGACAGCATCGTAGACCAGGTCACAAACCTTATCATGCAGCATGGCAAGAAGGCGGCTGCTCAGCGGAACATGGCGCACATCCTCACAGTCCTCCGCCCGCACCTGCGCCCCAGTATTCCGCCACCCGATCACTTCTTCCCGGCGCACCGCCCTCATCACACCTCCCACTCAACCCTGTCCTATACCTTACTCTGGCCATCGACAGTATTGCACCTCTCCTCCGCCTCCGCAGCCAACGTGGAGCGGCAGGTGGTGGTGTTGCGTTGCAGATTCCTGTACCCCTTGGCCTTCGCCAGCGCCGCAGACAGGCAATGATGTGGATTCTGGACGTCGTCTCTAAGAAGAAGAGCAGGAGCAGTGGAAACAACACTTTTGCTCAGAGGCTGGCGGAAGAGATCATCAGCGTTGTAGAGGGTAAGAGTGGCGTGTGGACCAGGAGAGATGCAGTTCACAAGCTCGGCACGACTGCACGAAGCAACTTGACCTTCGGCAAAGGCGGCAGGAGATAAAGGATCTAGCCCAGTCGAAGAATTCTGATTATGTATACATATAGCAATTATTCATACGATGCGAGACGTTGTCCTCGAACATCAAACCCTTAATTTTTCGCATTCTGACTTTATTACCTTGAGACGTGAGACGAACTATCGCCAGCAAACGCCGAGTCCGTCGAGGGAAAACTACATCGAAGGTCTTCAAGATGTCTTCTCTGCCAGTAAATCCAAAGATGACGTGGCAGGAGACGAAGGATCTTTATCTCCATTTCTAATCAGCTCCCTCGACGCCCTGTCACACAGCCATCGTCGTACAGAAACGTCCCGGGGGTTCGATCGGGGCGTGACAGGTGTCACTCGCGCAAAGCAGATGGTGTCATGATCGAAGTGTCGGCGGCGCCGAGGGCTTGGTCTGCGAGTCTAGATACCTACCGTACAAAGGACCAGAGCGCGCGTGTCTCAGCCTGCGTTGTCGATCTGTTTAGGTGGGCGCAGCAAATGTCTTGCCAACGCTCGGCCGGAGGGGTCGAGGGATGCTGTCGGTAGTCGGTAGTGTTTGCCATCGCGAGATCAATGTGCAGGCTGTGAAGAAGGGGTCATGGGTGATGGCATCATGGCACGGTTGTGAACTGAGTTGGCACGGGAGAGTAAACAATGCTATTGATGCTCGCGATTAAGCATGAACGTCTGTGCGATCGGTATGCGTTACTATCAGTGCTGTACCGTGCCCGCGAATAGCTTTAGCAATAGGCGGCTAGCAAAAATCTTCAGACTGGTTAGGTATATTCATAGAAGAGAGTGTGTGATGTAAACTAATAATAAAATGAGGTGATATGCGAGTCTCGATCTTGGACGCGGGTACCTGTGCTGCGGTTGCCGCCAATTTGGTGCAGGGCGCGAGACTTCGCGCCATCAACGCCTTTGTTGGAGATTTGGCGTCCTTCTCTCCACAACATCCATCGAAACGGCCATCTATCGTCACGTGTGGCATTACAATGTGTTCATTCACGAGCCGATTTGTCGCCACCAGATATCCTCTCGCAAACGCCGCGCCAGGACTCGATACGCGCAGGCACTGGTCACACCTTGGCCCTGAAGATGACATGATCCGTCTGAGACATGGGTCATACCCGTTGTCACACATAGCCAGTCGCTCTTCGCCCGGTGCTATATCCTGACTACTCGCCAGAGACACACAGAATAGCCGTCCTCATGTCGTCGTGGTGTTGCCTACGTACCCAACGGCGCCGCTTGGCCTCTGCATTCCAGGCATGACACCCTCGTTACTGGTGAACATCAGCCTCTATGCGCAAGACGCGCTACTCCGCCGTCCAACGGGCACGACAACAGGGTGCAAGTATAATTCTTCAGTATTCGTCCTCGTCTGGAACCATCCATACCATACATCCACGTTGCTGGATTCTTTGTCCGTCACTTTCAAACACACCATATCCTTGTTCTTCAGCAGCCCGCTACGCCACAGCGGTCTTGCATGCGCACCCTTCTTGTACTTTTCTGTAATCACAGTGTCACGCTCTTGAATTTTACGCGGCTGATCCGTACCACTTGTCCATCTACTTTTTTTGAAATATACCCTTGCGCGGGAGACTATCCACGCCGTAGAGAAAGCCACGCATTGCTCACGGGCGCCCTTGTCTGTCAGAGAGACGCCTCTGGTATCACACGGCCTGACTTCCAACGCGAGGCAAAAAAACGCATATTAGTGGCCTATTTGGCCTGAGTATTCCCGTACCCTTGAATTGATTTTTATTGACACAGCGACTGACCTCGTCCTCCATCATGGAGCGACCTTCTAACAGCCTTAGGGCTTCTAACCTTCTACCGCTGATGTACTTGCACAGGCACAATTATCTTCTGCATATCCATTTGCACCCCGGGTAAATGCCGAGACTGGACAGATGGAGACTGGACCTGGCCCGCATTTCGGTCCTAACCATGTGATCCCACAACCGCTTAGTGATGTGGATACAACTTCCTGGCCTACTACATCTTGTACGGACGAGAATGCCGCTCACTGGACGGAAATGCCTGTGGTTCAAATATCAGATGGACAGATCCAAGCTCCGGCTGCGAAGCCCGAACAGTTTACGGAATCAATGCCCAATCCTGGTCCATCTTCACAAGGTCCACCACTTGGGGTTCTCACATCTACGGAATGGAGCACGGTGTCAACGTCTACTGTGTTTGATTGGCCAGAATCAACGCCAGGAGCGGAACTGACGTCCACTGTTTGGAGCACTGCATCCACAGCAACTGTCACGAACTGGGATGTATCAGCTTCTATTGAAAGTCAAGCTCCAGCGATCACATCATCCCAATCGACGCTGCCTAGTTTCGTGCCCGTGCAAAAGGATGCGACCTCTGCTTCCAACAGCTCTACTCCCATGGCCATCGAAGTTTCGATGACAAAGACATATTCCAGATTATCGGATTCGTCGAGCACCGCTCAGCTCCAGGATGCAGCATCTGACACATTGCCACTATTCGCCAGCGCTGCCTCTTCGACGAGCTCTGCTGAAGCCAGCTCAGCACCTTCTCCAGAAGCACAGGTCCAGAGTGGTTCGTCGACCTCGCCGCTTGTCTACGGCAGCATTACGTTGACATATTCGACCATCTACGATACGACGAGCGGCTTCCCGGCCACAGCAGAGACTGTCTCTCGCTCTAGAACTTCGTCTTCACAATCGACCATCGACTTCTACAACCCCAACCCTCCATCCACTACGCAGAATGCTGTGGTCAGTGCTACCTCTACTGCATCTCCAGCATCTGAGACCGACACAGCCATTGGTGACAGCACCCGTCCATCTCCCGTGTTCTACAGTGAGCCAACTGGAAGTGCAGATGCATCAGCGACCGTTCTTATGAACAGTGGATCTGCACCAGTGTCCTTCTTCAACACTCCGTCCAGTGTACCCGATGCCTCTCTATCGATGCTCTCGACTTCAGCTGTTCAGACTGCTTCAGAGCCAGCCGTCATGAACGCTCAAAACACCGTTGTCCCAATTACCACTGCGTTGAACATGGAGGGTCGCACATCTGTTGCTCCCTTCCCGACCACTCTGGCGACTTCGAGCATTGTCCTGTCTCTCAATGACTCAGTCAGCACAGCCATCATGTCTAATGTAGGCACATCTACGAAGTCGAGCCTCAGTGTCAGCGATATCTTCCAAGCCATCGCGACCGATGCACCGCCTGCCCAATTGGCAAGACGCAGCGATCACCCTGCCCCAAGAAAGGGGATTCAGCCCCAGCAAAAGAAGCTTCAGACCAACAAGTTTTACGCTAATCTTTTCCTCGAGGATCAGGCTTTGCCGGCTTACGTCTTCCCGTACTCTGTCGTCTGGGCTAATGGCACAGATGCATCTGGTAGCTTATGGCATGGCGGTGTCTCACACCGAGCGTATGCAATTTGCTGGAGGCGAAACCGACCCTGTCACCGGAGCGTGGAGATTTTATGCCAGTCCCCTTGGCGTGCACTCGATCATTCTTTCGGCGACAGAGCTGACCAATGATACTAAGTTGACGACTGACTCACTTGAGGCTTTCTCTGTCAATGTCAACCTTGCTTCCTGCTAGGACAACACCTCTTGTGTGACCTACCCGCTGGTTCAGGGCATGGGATTCGTGACAGCACGCTACAAGAAGTCTACCCCAGTTATCTCTTCTGGTGTGGGTATTCAGAACATCACTTATGCTGGTGCTGCTGGAGGCAACACCACGCACAAGTACCAGTTGGAGCTCAAGAACGGATTCTCCTGGTTGGCTTACGTGACTCCCCAGGACCCAAGCTACGACGTCAACAGTTTCACCCTGCTCGACAACAACACTGTCCAGGGATCTTCCGGCTTCGAAGGCACCGTCCAGGTTGCTAAAATCCCAGCTGACACGAACGATGCAGCCAGTGTCTATGATAGTGCTGCTGGAGCATACCCCACCTCTGGCAGCATTTCTGGTTCTGTGGAGGGAAAGACTGGCAAATACACCCTTTCATGGCAAAAGGCCGGTGTCGAATCCCAGGACCTGCTGATGTTTGCGCTGCCGCATCATATGTCATCGCTCTCGGATGAGACCAAGGGATCTGTCACAGACTTGAAGCTCATGACAACTGTCAAAGGCACCAGTGTTGCCGTCCGGGGCAGCAGCTGGACCCTTGTGGAGCCCGAACTGGCCATCGATATGGAGTTTGCCCCTTACCAGCCAGGTTTCGGCAGCATTAGGACAGTCTCTTCGGAAGCTGCCGCTCTGATCAACTCCGCCGGTACTTCTGAGCTTCAGCAGGACATGTCCGAGATGAGCAACTTGGATTCCATGTACTACTCTGGAAAGGAACTGGCCAAGTATGCCGGGATCGTGTTTGTCCTCAACGATATGACTAAGAATACTTCGCTTGCTCAGGATGGTCTGGAGAGGCTAAAGACTGCTATGGCCAGATTCGTTGATAACAAGCAAAAGTTCCCCCTGGTCTACGAGGATGCTTGGGGCGGCGCTGCCAGCAGTGCATCCTATGACACCGGGTGACAGCGGACAGGACTTTGGCAACTCGTTCTACAACGATCACCACTTCCACTACGGATACCACGTCTACGCTGCAGCCGTTATTGCTTACCTCGATCCAACTTGGCTCGAAGCTGGCACAAACAAGGCTTGGGTCAACACACTGGTTCGCGACTATGCCAACTCGATCACTGACGACCCATACTTCCCCTTCTCTCGCAACTTTGACTTCTACCACGGTCATTCGTGGGCGAAGGGTCTGTTCGCCAGTGCTGATGGCAAGGACCAAGAGAGCTCTTCCGAGGACACCATGGCTTCTTACGCTATCAAGATGTGGGGATCTGTCACCGGCGACAAGGCCATGGAGGGACGTGGTAACCTCATGCTGGCCATCCAGGCTCGCAGCTTCGACAGCTACTATCTGTACAGAGACAGCAACGAGGTGCAGCCGAAGGATTACATCGGAAACCGCGTCGCGGGCATCTTGTTCGAGAACAAGGCCGACCACGTCACCTACTTTGGAAACAACATCGAGTATGTCCAGGGTATTCACATGATCCCGATCATGCCCTTCTCCACCGCCTCGCGCCGCCGTGACTTCGTCCAGACTGAATGGGATCAGCTCTTCGCAAAGAACATCTCATCGATCAAGTCTGGATGGCGCGGCATCTTGATGGCCAACCAGGCTCTGATCGACCCTGAAGCTAGTTATCAGTTCTTCTCTGGGGGCTCCGGTGAATACATCGATCAGATGCTCGACGGTGGTGCAAGCCGCACCTGGTATCTGGCATACGCCGCCGGCTTGAAGCAAGCTCAAGACTCTGGCTACAAGGCACCGGTCAGTAGCAGATCAGTGCGATCGGACATCCCTCGCCCGACTAAGCGATGGGTTGACGGTCAGCTCGTTGACTGCGATGAGGCGAGCAAAGCTGACATGGAAGCCGGTGTATTGAAAATGTACGGCGAGCTGGACCACGAGACTACCGCAGAGGAGAACGCTGATGGCAAGAACTTCATTACTGGAGAGCCTGACCGCGTGACTCCTGCTGGCGACAAGGTCAAGCACAAGCGATACGTCGACGGCCAGCTCGTTGACTGTGACGAAGCCAACCAGGCTGACATGGAAGCCGGCATTCTACGAATGTACGGCGAGCTCGATACTGCGGACGAGCAAAAAGGTCCCGTTGCGGCGCCATCGGAGGTGGCAAAGGAAAGCAGCGGGATCAAGAGGAGGAATCGAATTGGTGCATCGGGATCGCCCAGGCTTCGGCAGCGGGCGAGAGGATAAGGGGATTATCGGAAGGAAGAGGTGGGATTTGATAACGCGTACCTGGGTTTGGGGCGCGCTGGGAGTTTCCAGGGCATGGGATAGGGAAGGACACGGATGGCGTTAGGACTGAATTTGATGATACCATGGGTGAATTTTGCATATCGCATATCGGAGCAAGATGGATTTAACGACCCCAGAACACCGCCGCTTACGACACTTCGGCTTGTTTAAGCTGCAGGGCTTGTCTTCTTCATTGAGACGACAGGCTGCAGCTTAGTATAATTTAACTTCTCATTTGTACAAGAATGTCGAAAAGACTTTTTACATCAATCTTTCGTTTCATTGATCCCTTCCCAATCCCGATTCTCATTATATCTCATCAGTCGCAGTATCTGAATATGAATCGTAATACTCCGTCTCACCACTGATCAGCTGAGGAAAGTTCACGCGCACGCTCCATCTGATGTTCCCAGTCGTCGCGCGGTCATTGTAGCCATCGTCATATTTGTTGATATCGCTGAAACCTGTTCTGGGGCCCACCGGGTGATGGTGCTGGAAAAGCTGAGGCTGCACCGTAAGACAAGTTCCGAGACCACGACCATCGACACCGTCGCATACAAAGCGGAACATAATGTCGTTCGTGTTGCTCATCTTGTGCACTCCAAGTTCGTACAAAAACCTGCGAGCGCCGGGCTGCGAGATTGCGTATGCCAGAGAGCATGAGTTCACTCGTGCTCGTGACACTACACGTGTGTGAGCAGGGTATTGTGTCAGCAGCTCATCGCTGCCAAGTTCCATGTCTAGGTGACGTGGCTCAGGGACTGTGGTGTCGTTTGCGATGACTACACGACCTAGCGGCACGTTTTCGTCGCTTGAGCGTGGGAAGCGACAGCCGCAGTGGCCTAGCCAGAGGAGATCCCAGCGCCTCAAGTCGCCGTAAGGAGAGTCTGAGGGTAAGCTCACGTTGTGGTCTTCGAGATTGAAGTCTGTGTAGCTTTGGTCTGTGATTGGCTGTTGTCGCGTTGGGTCCAGGAATTGATCGTTTGTTTGCGGTAATGGTTGGACCAGCAGTCGAGATGCTCGGGCGAATGTGGTCATCTGAGATTTGATCTGGATGTCCCAGTCGATGTCGTCTTCTAGGATGAGTGCAGAGGTAATATTCTGTTCCACTATTCTGGTATACGTCAGTGGGCTTTCCCGCCTGTTGTATCGATTTCGACAACTCATTGCAGTCATCCACAATGCTAACGACTGGAGATAAAGCTTACCTCCTCAGAGCATTCATGTGCGTGCGCCACGCATATAAGCTCCCCTCGTTCAATTTGGTCTCCGCGTCGTGTGGTGGCAGTGCTTTGTCGTTGAAGCCAGTCACACCATCAACGTATTCGATATCGAGCCCAGTGTATGCTGCGGCCAAAGACATGGAGTCTCGACGGTCGGTCCGCGACGCCAGACCAAGTACAAAGATTTTCTGAAACTACGAAATGGTCAGGAAAAGACTAGCATATCACGGACGCCGGCTAATGAGACGCATACTTACCCCGAGAGTCGCATTTGACACATCTTGTAGCAGATCGCGAGCTGTGACGAATTCATTGTGGTTGGTATCGTGTCGTTGCTTCCGTTGAAGTGGCAATGGAAGTACCGATTTGACTTTAGGATTGAAGGCAAAAAAGAGAAGCAGCCCGACGCAGAAGCACGTGAGCAGCCAGGCGCGAAGATGACGAGTTGATTGAGTAGGCGTCAGCATGATTGCAAAGAAGCAACACGCGCAATGGTATCAAGATTGAGTGCTGAGAAGAACGGGAGGCTACGTTCAGGGCAATAGCTGTCATATCATTGACTTGAGAAGTGGGTACATCGCATAACACCAGAGTTTCACCAAGTCTTTGGCGAGAGTCGAAATCGAACTACATTCACTGCGGATATGTGACATGTCAATTGTGATTGGGCCTGCCAGCTGATTTGGCATGTGATTGGCTCGCTTGTGGTCCTGATCCTAAAGCTGTGTAGCCTTGTGCTTTAGTATATTGCGGCGTAGTCTGCGAAGCGCGCGTCAAGGCATGGCGGAAAACGGCACCTGATCGTCAGGATTTCAGACTTGGCTTCTTCATACAGTTCGTGCGCAATCTCATCTCGGTCACACATAAGCTTACCTACAAGAGCGCATGGAAGTTCGATGTCAGACTAACTCCAGATGCCCTTCACAAATTTCTTGGCCCAGCCTCCCTTGACCTGCGCAGCCTCCACTTCTTGGTCCTTGTAAAACCTCCTCCCAGCATCCAAATCGATCGTGGCACTGTTGACCCACTTCCCATTTCTGTAATAGATCTTTGCACCGAAGTATAAAATCAGCACTGCAATGACTGAACAGTAGACCGAGAAGAAGTGCTCCGCCGACGGCTTTTCGCCCAATGGCCACACTGCAAGGTAAAATTCCGCGATGATGAGGATGATGCACCAGGAGAGGCCCCAGTAGGCTCCCCAAGGCCAGGTCCAGGACTTCCACGGCAGCTCATCGACAGAGCGGCCTTGGACTTTCCAAGCGTGACGCATGCGGATGTTGGAGAGGCAGATCATGCCCCAGCCAAATAGAGTAAGCAAAGAAGTGAGGTTAGAAAACCAACCGAAGACTTCGGCACCGCCTGTGCGACATTAGTATGTTTGTGTTGTCAAGTGCTGTGGGTGTGAATAACCTACCATATGAGACATTTAGGTAGGCCAGGCCGCCACCAATAACGAGAGTCGGGACGAGGCCATACCATGGTCGGCCCATCTTGTCAGCCTTTTGCATCATCTGGAGGCTGAGTCAATTATTGGACAGTATGGGGAAGTCGTTGATCTTACACGAGGCGCCATGCCGATTTGCGATAGACCCAGCAGTGTCCTCGAGCCTGCAAACCCGGAGATCGTGCCTGTCGAGAGTACAGAGATGAAGATAACAGCGTTCATGATGTGGGCTAAAGGCTCAACGCCGGCTTGCCGATACATAATGACGAAAGGACTGGCATTGGTGCCACTGCCACCGAAGATATCTTCGTTCGTCGGGCTGACGTTGATGGTAACGATCAGACTGCCTAGGATGTAGAACAAGCTCAAAAGGATCCAGATGGAGGATACAGCCTTCGGAACCGAGCGACGTGGATTCTTGGTCTCGGCTGCAACGAGACCAGCGTTCTCGCTTCCTGCCATGGCGAAAATACAGGTAGGCATGACACTGAGGAAGCCCTTGAAGCCGTTCAAGAACGGGGTTTGATTCCAGTAACGGAATCCGATGGGTTCGATGGCTGCTCCACCAGCAGATATGACCTGTTGAGGATGGAAGTAATTAGTTTTGATCGTTGAGGAGCCTATGACGAATTGATGTACGCACAATACCTGAGATGATGACAACAAAGATCCAGCCGAATTTGATCAGGGAGCAGACAACTTCAATCTCGCCGAACCAGTTGACGGCACCTGCGATATATGTCAGTTGTAAATCATAAGAGCACCACTATGTAGGAACACATACCAACATTGACCAATATGATGACAACCCAGAATATTGTCATCCAAGCGGCAATGGGAACGGCATCCGTCCAGAACTTGAGCACAGTGTTGACAGCCTGAAGCTCGTTCGCGATCGTGATGAAGTAGTTGAACCAGTAGGCCCAACCGACGGCGAAGCCAGCAGCCGGATCGACGAATTTGTTCGACCACTGCACAAAGGCGGATGGCAGAGGATACCTATGTTGTACCCTTAGCATCGGTGTGATGCTCTGGAAAAGTTTCATGCAACTCACATCACAGCCATCTCACCAATACTCTGTGAAACCGTCCAGATCATTGTACCCGACAACAAGTATCCCAAGAATATGCCAGCCGGACCTCCAGAAGCTAGACTCGTGCCAGAACCAAGCCAGAGACCCATACCGATGGACGAACCGAGGGCAATCATGGTGATGTGTCGGGTGCTGAGACGTCTCTGTAACTCGGACTCGGCGCCGTGGTCATCGACGAAGAGGACTTCGCCATGTCCATGCTGATCGCCGGAACTGCCATCGAATGCTTTCTCTGCAGAGTGTTGAGGGATCTTCTCGACATCTGAATGCGACATCGTGACGAGTATGGGTCCAGGCGAGAGACCAAAAATTGCAGCTATGAGCGGCAAAAGTACTTAGCTGGGGACTGCTCTCACAAAGGCATCTTATATCCACCAGCCCATGTGATCTTCGAACCCGCGAGGATCAATCCAAGTCTTGAAGGAGCAGGCTGAGAGCTCACGCCGTGAGGTCTCGATCAGCTCGTAAGTTACCCTATCTTGTCGCGCCCAAGCCGCCAAGTGATAGACATGCTGGTCTTATCGCACGCGAGGCTGCTAGCGATATCTCGACGACCAGTGAGAATGACTTGGGAAGGCTTGGGACGTTGCACTCCTCACGCTTGTCAATGCATGGCGGTTGCGTGCTTCGCCTTCTTTGCCTATCAAGATAACTTTCCAGAATGTTGATCGCGGCGCGGTGGTGTCTGGTCTGGGCCAAAGTTGTGGCGTTTCACATAGAACGCATGTGGGATGGGTTCTGAGGAGTCCACTGCAAACCGGCCGTGCATTCGCGGTGTATAGCCACTCACGCATAATCACTGCTGAGAGAACTGTGTGCGATGACTTACAGTGGCCTGCGGTATTGGTGGATGTGCAAAGTCCTACCACCGGCCTATCTGTCGCACCAAGACGTGGCTTGTTATCCATGAGGCGAGAACCCATTAGAGCCATTCAATAGCCTATCAATTGGACGCCTCGCCACCAGCAGGACCTTCAGAGCTGCCTAATACGGAAGCGGGAATCTTCATGCTTGCAGCCCCTTGGCCCTTCAAGCGACTGCTGGCGTTGTGGTGTGGCAAGATGTGCCGGTCGTTGCAGGACTGGTCAGGACCACTCTGCGGGGTCGACATGCTAAAGCCTGCTTTGTTGCAACGTCCCGTCTCTTGGTACCTTGTTTTTGATCATCTATGGACGAAAGTCAAGTGAGTATCGAGAGGGAGGTAAATTAGTAAAAGATGTAAAGGAAACAATTCATCCCGAGTTGTAGGTCAGCGGCATGTGTACGCTTATATGCATAGGGCAATTCTGCTAGTAAGCTTATGTCGACATTTGATGTCTTGTGGTAGGGCGCAAATACGACAAACTAGCAAGAACAATGCGCAGAAATTAGTGATCGGTACGGACAAAGCAAAGATTGTGCGTACCAATGTTGGAATATGTCCCATTAGCAACAACTGGCACGCAAGTAATCAATGCATATACAGCATTCCTAAGCCTGTATGAGGTATCTCAGTAGAAACTCTCGTTATGACACCGACGAAATCTGAGGGTAGGACTTTGTTATCTGTCGGCAGATAGCAAAAGTGTCCCTATAGCCTCCACGAGATGTAGGCCGGATTCTCTACCTCTGAAGCTAGAACTGGCATAACAGATGGCGAAATGTCCTCATATTCTCCGTGAGATGTAGGTTAGATTCTTCACCTGTGATTGCTAGTACTGGCAGAACGCGATACCGAGACGTATGCAAACATATGAGCTAGTACTTTGCGCATCCATTACCTCCCACTCATCAGCAATGGTGTCGAGTTTCACTTCCACACATGCACCCTAGCAAACTCGTTGACCATTTAAACTCTCGGTCTAGCTCCTGGATTTGCTTTACTCTTAGAGTTCATTAACCAATCCTTCTCGTCACTTCTTGGTGTGTACACCAACGTCACCAGCAGATCCGTGCCCATCTTGAATCGTCCTACACAAATCCGCGGACCGGCAAGTTGATCTTAGGCATGGTTGCTTCCTTCGCGATAAGCTGGGCTTCAATGGACTTGAGAGTGGGTTTTGTGGCGTCGGGATCAGACTGAATGTCATGATAGCGCTCAACCCAGCTCTTGTAAGTGTCTGGGAGGCCTTTGATGATTTTGTTGATGACCTGGGCATCGGTGCAGGTCTCCTTCAGTGTAGTGAGATTGGACTTGAGCTGACGCATCTTATTCAGATAGTCCATCATAGAGTCGCACCCGGCAAGGGTGAGAGTGTCGAGTTGATCATATGTGTGCTGAATAGCGCGCGAGTCCTGTATCTTGTAGATGGACGCGAGGCGCTCGAGGGCTTCCTTGGGGTTTAAGATATCTTCAATGTCGCTACGCATGGAGTCGTCAATACGGTCGTGGAGCATCTTGTTGGCGCGGCGCACCCTCTCGTGCTGCTTGTCGTACTCGCTGGTGTCGTCCTTGTACTCGTCCATGATGAGCTTGTAGTCGTAGTCGCGGCGGGTAATCTCGACGCCTACGACTTTTCCGTCAGAGCCCACCTGTGGTTGCTGGGTGCGGTCAAGGTAATCCTTGCGCTTCGGCTTAACGAGAAGCACCTCGTCGCCGGTAAACAAATCCCACGTATCATCGGCACGCGCGTCGGCCTTCAGGACAGGGTACCAGCGAAGCCAGTTGCTCTGGCCGTGGAGGACCTGGTTGGCGCGACTCGGGCCAGTGGAGGCATTCTCTTTAGCACTCGCCATCTTGGGTGCTCGACGGAAGACTTCAGATCGAGGCGGAAGCGGAACTCATAACCTGTAATCTGTATGAAAGGAGATGCATAGTAGTAGGTATCTAAGTGAGAAGGAGAAAGGGAACGCCTTATAAGAAGGCGTTCTACGCTAGCGCAGTGCTAGTGCTCCGTGCACTATCTGCAGTGACTGACCATCTTGAAGTGAATGGAGGCATATCCAACACTACCATCCAATTGAGCAAGATCATCCGATGTAGAACGCCGGGGAACCCAGCCAGTGGTACAGAAGTCCACGTTGCAGGCGATATAAGTGAAGTGCATGGTAGGCATCGCACAGCGTAGGACCATTGCGAAGCAGGCTTCAAGAAGTGGTCGTTGAGCATACATCGCTGAGATCGTGGCGAGTGTTTGTTTGGGCTCCCTTATGCAATTTTGGATACATACGATTGCTCCGTGTCACACAGGACATCCTGCAGAATCGCTTCGGGCTTGAATATCGAAAGTTGGTACTGCATGCGGGTGATCCGTAAGGCTCTCTTGGTGCATTGGGCGACGAGATGCGATGGCATGCAAATCTAGCAAATTCACACAAGAACGTGACCGTAGAAGTGTCTGTGTGGGATCGAAAGCTCGAGATGAAACTATGTTGCTTCGCGTCCGAGGCTCCCGTGACGCTCTTCCACTCAGCTGTTCTCGTAGATATACTTCTCCAGCAACGAAGAGAGTAGCTCACCATGCTGGTCAGCGTCGCAGATCTCTGCCGACCAACGTCGGAGCATGGCAATCACAGCATGTATCCTTTCTGCCCAGTCGTGAGGCATCAATTCGGTCACGTCGGGCGTGAGAGCAGCAGCCAGTAACAGCAAAGCGCTGCGAATAGACCGCCTCTGCATCAACCAAGTTCCACGATGTCGGTGGTAGAATCCAGGAGTGTATATCGCAAGTCGTCTGGCATGCCAGTTGAGACCTTTCGCAATCAGCGCTCGGGCACTGGGCGAGAGTTTCTTCCTGTCTTTCACCGCTGCGCTGATGAATGGCCAAGTGATAAGCTCCCAGTAGTTTCCAGCCTGTGTCCTCAGCAGATACTTGAGGAAGTCATCCTCAGGCTCAGCATCTTCTTCTAGGTTGCCGATGTATATTGGTGGAGCAAGAGACTGCTGCCAATCGATGATCTGGCGTTCGAGATCCCCGAACTTCGACATGAGTTCTTCCAATGGCTTGCTGTTCTTGTCGTGCGCAAGCTTGTGTATTTCTTGCTCAGCGCTGCCTCCATAGTGAGATCTCTGAGATAGAATATACCATGATCGTAATTGTTCAGTGCTTTGACCTTCGGGCGGACAGGGGAATAATGGTGGGTGGTTGATCGCTCTGTTGTCGAAATCGCGTAGCCTTAGCTCCCACCTCAACTCGCTTTCTGATTTCCAAGAGGACCAGTAGATACGCTCCTCGAGCGAAAAGTTGTCAGGGCCTGATGTGCAAGGCGATGATGAATTCGTTACGAAGGAGAATTTTTGTGACGCGCAAAGTGCAGCGTGATACATCTGCCATGCTTCGAAAGCACGTAGGCGACCTGCATAGACCATTTTGTTAGCAGTGCTCATTTTATGAAGCTTATGGGTACAGTGACAGCACCCATGGTCCGCAGCCCAGATTCCAATGGCCTACAAGGCGTATCGTTTCAGGAGGGACTTACACATATGAAATACTCCGCTCAAATAGAGGCATTGAGCTCCGGCCACACTTCCAGTTGTGAAGGCCATCCCTAGACGTTGCTCTGCAAATTGAAATAACTTGTCCGCCAATATCGAGTCGGGAGTTTGGCCGGGACCGGTGTTGGATCCAAATGGAGTTGAGATGGCACCAAGTGCGCAAACGAGAAGCGCGAGACAAGACTCGATGCTCAGCCTAAAGTTGCTCAAATATGCCTGCGATACCAGAGGGCGTATTCGGATAGGGTCCAAGATCGGGTTCTCCATATTTGATGTATTCAGATAACGCTCGACCAAAGTCATACATTGCTTCAGCTGATCTTGGGACTTGGATTGGCCTCTACGCCATCCAAGCCGGCCTCGTCGTTTGGCCGTGTCTGCGCCAGCGGCGTGGAATTTTGACTGATGTAAGCTGCCCATGGCGAAGAATCCATTATCACAGCCCAACGGCTGATACTTTGAACCGTCTGCGGGATCATGGATGACAGCCTGATTGCCGTATTATTGCCATTCTTGGCTATGATCGTAGTCAGGTCATCTTGCGGTTCCGGTGCTTCGGGGAAGCTCTCGTCTCCGGCAAGCGAAAACCCATCCGAGTTGGTATAGATGTGGCTCTCATGGCCGTAAGACTCGCCGGAGGTCGACATTGCTCTGCTGCGCCCTGGTGTTATAGTTTTGATGCAATGTACCCCGCCTGCTTTGCGGAGAGTAGCGAGCGTCTACGCCTGGAGAGGACGCACGACACAGTCTTGTATGGGCAATGAGTCGAATTTCACGGTCTATATGAGAGGGGCACAAGATTGATCACGAGGTGTCATTTTGGCCAGATGTGTATGGCGACTCCCATCGGCTATGGGGAAGTATCGGCTCGTGAGCCGTGGCTGTCCCAAGTGGAGGCGTGAGCTTGGACGAGGGGCGCAAAGAGAGCCAGACCCTCTTGCAAGTACACCTTGGTACGTACCTCTGTCTTCTTGTGCTACAGACGAGCACAATTTGTTACATATGTCACTACTCTCACTAGAATGCTATTCATCGCTTCATAATTTAGCTCTGCAGGACTGCAATAACTAGTGCAATGAGGCTCTGTTCGCCTATTATTGTGCGTACAATTATTAATCCTCCCAAGACGTGTCACGGGTACGCCTTAGGGCTAGAAACTCTGTCACGAAGGCCCGACTGTCTCCAGTCGACTGTCGACCAGCATGGCCGTGGATACCCAGCAAATCGCGACAGAGCAGAATGGTAGCATGTGATCTACATGAGAAGTATGATGAACATGATTGTGATGAACAACTATATGTATGCGTTTTCGTTGTTGACCATCGATCTGGCAAGTGGGAAACAGCCCTAGAAAGGTCACGTGCTGCTCGAGACTCCAATATATACAGGGTTAGGGTCGATATATATTTCTAGATCAGCGCTACATGTATCGATCGTTTCTACATATACGGATGTATGTTCGTGATCTTGTAAGTATTAGTGAGTCTACTGAACTCATGCGGCTCTCACTCAGAAGATCCGTGGCTGCGGGGTCTCTCTGGTTGCCCTTTTAACGGAGATCTTACTGGACATTGGAACGATGGTATGTGTGACCCCTTCAAGTCAACACATGTAGATCAAAATCTAGAAACTAGGAACGCACCACGGCTGACAGTCCCCGTTTCCATGGCGAGTCAAGACACTTCCGAACATGCGGTGCACAGAGCACTGCACCTGTAGAACTGTAGGTCCATGCACACACGAGTGGCTTCTAGCCACAATGGCCACGGGACTGTAAAAACCATCGTACCACAACTAACGACAACAAACATGATCAACTTAATGGCCGAGGGAGGTCTATTTTCATTGGAGCGTGAAAGGTTGATAATCATTGCACATTTGATATTCGTGCTCATTAGCTAAGTGTAATAGGTAGGCATCTAATACCAACTCATGGGTATAAGTCTCCATTCGCCATGCCATGCGATTGTCCGCAAACGAGCAATCTAGACCGGAGCGGGGCTCCGAAAGAAGTCGCGACAGTGCCGCCAGGGCCGAAGACAGAAATCAGACCTTCAATGGCAGCCCAGATACCCATGCCACAGCAGGCAAGACCAGCGATGACGTAAATGGTGCAAGGCAGACTGATCTTCCAGCTGAGCTTGAAGCCACGGATCCAGCGCTTGGTGCCGTTGTCGAGCCTAGTGGTGACGCGAGTGTAAGGGTTGAAGCCCTCACCGGGAAGAGCAGCTGCCTTCTGAATGGTGTGGGCGAGGTACAGCATGCCGGGGAAGCTGTAGGTGAAGTTGATCATGAAGAGGGCACCGACGAAGCTGACGATACCGCCAATGTTGGGGACGGCGGCGGCGACGACGAAGGCGAGAATCCAGTAGATCGGGCCAAGGCAGTACCAGGCGATCTTGCCCTTCTTGGTGGTGATGGGAGGGAAGCCGAAGGCCTGCTGGAAGACCTCAAGGTAGATGGTCTTCATGCCGATGTTGAAGTACATGAACACCGCGATGAAACCCGTCAGCATCGTGAAGATGTTACCAGCCGTCTGTAGACCGTATGGTCTGATGACGTTCACAATGTTGTTGGCGGAGTACTGGCCCCAGAAGGAGTACACGAAGACACCGAAGAGGAGGTAGACGACGCAGATGAAGGCCTGAGCGCAGAACAATCCCTTCCAGAAGTCCATGGGGTGGCGCATCTCAGCGAGGAACGCAACGAAGAGGAGGGCACCGGCGTAAGCGTAAACCATGGTGTTGACGGCGTTGAACTGAGAGGCAAAGCCAGGCACCTGTTGCTGGTAGTGGTCAGGAGGTTGACCGGCGAAGACGACGATTGGCTCGATGGTCTTGATCAAGGTAGACCTGGTGACGGCAGAGTACAGAGGCTCGTATGTCGCAGCAGCAACCATAATGATCAGGAAGTTGGCAATGTTCATGAAGACAGCAGCGTTGGAAAGCCAGCCGATCTTTGTGAGACTGCGGATGATACCAGAGATCATGCCAATAGCGAGCACGACGCACATCATTCCAGAGAAGCAAACCTTGCCCTTGGAGATTTGCGAGATGTTGGTGGTCTTACTCAGGATAAGAACAGCTACTGTCAAGAACTGCTGTAGAGACTGCGCAACGTTGATGAAGTGACGAGACTTTTTTCCGAAGAGACGGAAGAAGGGGTCACCGTAACTCATCATCGGATAGCGAGAGGAATCAAGATCGAGGTAGACTTTCCAGATGGCCCAACCGGAGAACGTAGCGAATGCACCGAAGATGATGTAGAGAGCGATACCAGCACCGTAGCCGACACTGGAGAAGACGAAGCTGTTTTCGAGTCAGCTGCACGAACATTTTATTACCACACGATGATTCGACTTACGGAGCACCCGACCAACCGAGAATGTCAGTGGTGATGAGGAAGAACATCTGACCCCAGCTGGCAGTTCTCATGGCACGAGCAGCCTGGCGCCACTCGGCGTCACTCGCCTTGAGAGGATCATTGTACTCGGATGAAGGCGAAGAGGTGGTGACTTGGCCGGTCTTCTCGTCAATAATAGGAGCTGGGCCGGTTTCGACAGAAGCCTGCAGCGCGATGGCACGCTCTTCCTTTTCCTTCTTCTGGCGGGCTCTGCCTTCGGAGGACATCTTGCCCTTAAGGAGATCGAGCAGAGGGTATTTGCCATGGACGGCTCTGAACTTCTTCTCCTCTTCCTGCTCGATCTCACGCTCAATCTTGGCCCAGTAGTAGTACTCCTCGAAGGTGACGGTCTCGTCGACACGTGCTGCGAGACCCCAGACACGCTCTTGGATGACCGGCTTCTCGATGGAGTCGGACACCGACGGCTTGCGGACCTGCGCGTCGATAGCCATCTCCAGCTCATCCGTGGGATGGCTCACAGAGTTGATAGGGTAGGCGTCCATGGTGACGGTGTTCACACAGGACCGAAAATCAGTGAAAGACGGGTTTGAGGTACGCCGATCACAAGCATGTGGCAGGGGGACCTCAAGGCATATTTATCTTGCGCGACAGCTGAGCCGGCCAGACGCAGCACACCTTTGACCGTAGATATTAGGCTCGCGTTTGATAACACATCTGGTGGCTATCTACAACCGACCAGTGGCCATCGAGCACGGATGGGCGGTAGCACATGTTACAGGGTAGCCTCGGATCCTCAAGCCAGGGTCACGCGAGCCAGAGTTACACAACGTGCCAGTAAACGTACGGGTTGAAGACGATCTGGTCGGACAGATGTTCCGTATAGGTTACATCGCTTGCTCGGAATGCCATTTCTAGCGGCCATCGCGCGGAATAACGAGCGAAACAGCTTCGCTTAAGCAACCGAAGGCTGAGCCAAGCTTTGTCTGGGGGACTTCGCAGAGGAGACTTGTTTCGAATAGGAAGGAGCGAATGCACCGCGGCAGTGGAAGTGAAGGGCGACGCTCTTTAGCAGATTGAGTCAAGCGGAGGTGGCCCGTCTAGGGTGGCACTAGCAAAGGCCTTAGCGAGATTGGCTGAACTCTTATCTTGTCGCGGGCGTGCCTAAGCATATCAATTGCTTAATTGCTTATATCATGCGATACTGGAGCGCGCCATTGAGCCACTGAAGGATCATTTCTTATCTATCAAAGCGAGCAATAGTGGATGTCAGCCAATGGTTCAGTATAGCGGCTAAAATCTCTTCTCGCCTACCCAGAGGGTCTTGATCTTCGTCAACGGCGCCGATGAAGCTTGAGCTTGTTGCACGCCACCAAATCGCCACTTATGCTTGTCTGCAGGTGGCGTTGGCGGATGTAACGAAATATCAGATGCGGCAGGTAGAGGATCGTCCGGAATATTGAAGTACCCAACACATAACCCCCGAATCCTGAGACGCGGTACGCTTCTTCATGGGGAAGGCGACTACATCAGGTCAGTCACGCGATATGCATCTCGAATCAGTAAATCGAAGGGCGTGAGCTTCGTTGAGGTGTTTAATCAATGGCAATTAAGCATGCTAGACGACGATCAAGCCCACCTTGGTCCAGCGCACACCCAGCCTCCGGTCTGTACTACTGCGACTCGTCTGTTGGCTGCGGACCGCTGGCACGTGGAGCCGCACGTGTCGACGGGGATATTCTCGACACAAGAGTAAAGATAAGCATATAAGCTCCTTGCAAAGGCGACAGTCAGATAGGCGTGTATTCCTTAGTGCATGATTCAAGTCTGCCTACTCTCTGAACTCTACCTTCTAGACAAAACCTTCCACCCGGGCAAAGGTGGAGGACTTGCCGAGGCCCGTCTTGGGAGGCGTTCGAGGCATCTCAGACGGCGTCTGGTTGGCATCACATGCTGGTGTTGCAAGTCTCGGCCTGAAGATCTTCATGCGCTCTATCGAGGCACAGAAACGATGCATCCTTCGTTGTCCTGAAAGTTTGTAGTACTGTAATGCAGCCCAAACCTGTGCTCTGTCGTGGGAAAGGCCGCCAGTATTGGTGCAACGCTCATATCATGGATGTCGAGTTCCAGCCTCTTGCTTGTCACGAATAGTTGATTGAGGTCTCCTCTGATTGCCATCGCCTTCCACTTTGATCTCGACGATACACACTTGGAGAGTCATCCCAGGAAAGAGCTCTGCCAGTCGAAGCTCATCTAAGCTTTCCATGCAAGCTCGGCAATTTTGTAATTGCGCTTAACTTCCACGGATCAACCGCATTGCTTTTCATACCTCGCGCCGAACATCGATTCTACAGACAGGCTGTTTGCTCAGAAAGATGAGTAAGCTCGCTTTAACGAAACGTATCGGTGAGCTTAAGGAACCGAACCAAAATGGACTATCGACTGCTCTGTGCAAGACAGGACAAATAACACAATGCGAGCATGTCCATTCGCTGGTCAAGTAGCGTCCAACGATACAGACAAAGATGCTGCATATGGCTCACAACTATCTACGCCATGGCGAATGTCCTTTCGTTGTGCTGTGCCAGACGACACAGTGAGCAGCAAGCCTCGTTGCTGGAACATGTCCCATTGTGCACCCAGCATGCTAAAGAGTCCTGCGAGCTTGCTGTCAATTTGACCGCCATAGGATTCGCATCGAGAAGCCCAAAACACTTGAGACTTGGGCATATGCCTGAATGCAACTTCGTGGCGCGTTTATGCAGCTCTCTGCTGCAGCATTCGAGTGCCGCAAGCCGCCAAGCTGCAGTCCCGTTCGACGAATCCTCCAGATCAAGTTTCCGACGCCAGAGAAAGGAAAACATGGATTTCCGGTGATCGTAAAGCCTGTTAGACACGGCGAGACTGCCGCGAACATACGGGCTTCATGGGAACGGCTCGAAATAAAAGGCGACCCTTCGGAGTGCGAACCAGATGCATACGGCAAGAGCCACCCGCTAGACTATCATTGTGCACACTGGGGTGAGGATGAATACGGCGAAGGATGTACATTCCAGGGGCGTATCGAGAGCCAGGTGAGCGCTGAGACACTCGAATGGACGCCAACTTTACTCGACCATTACTGGGAGAATGGAATTAAAGGCGCCGGCATCGTGTTCTTGGAGAACGCCAAGTTTGTCCAGTCTTATAAGTAAGCTACTCGTAGAATCTGGCATGTGTCAGACGACTGACTTGTGAACAACAGGCACCTCGCTTATGACCAATCTTCTGACGCTGTAAATCCCTATGGCAAGTCAGTCGATGCCTTAGAACTAGTGAATGGAGGGAGGGTTCGAAGGCTGCTGTGGACGACTCTTGCGGCCATCGTGATCGATATTTGCATTGTCGCCATTGTGACGCTTTTGACTGGGCCAAGTGAGACGGGACTTGCCGCTGGCAGCTACGCCGCTGCGATCGAGGCGTTGCTCATGGCACTTCTCACTTTGTTGAGTGCTCTGGTTCAATAGACGTTCGTTGTATCGTGGCTCGGGAACATTCAGTGGAAGAGCGAGACAACTTGGATTGGTGCCCGGTACGGTGGTCAAAGATTGGATTTTAGCCGTGAAGACTAGAAAGCTGCCGACCGCTCGGAAGCAGAAGACAGACAGTGTATTTGATTTCTATTTCTATTGCTGGCTGTCTGTCCGAATCAATTAGACAGTGTTCATCTCTCGATCCGAAGTTGATGGTAAGCTCATACCTAGGCTGTCGCCAATATTACGCTCCTTCGTCATCGAGAGTCCTGTTTCGAAACCTCTCTCGTGAATTGATATCTCAACCGATCCTTGTAAGCTCGTGTATTCATCACTCGTTCCGTGCGCTAGCAGTTTTCCTGTAAGCGCAGCCATGTGCCTCACTCTCAAGTGAATAACATCAATGTTGATTTCCGTTCCATCTTCGAAAGCATATCAGAGATCATCGCCCGAGTCCTTCCTCTTCTTGCCCTTCCTGGGCTTGGGTTTTGTCTCTTCCGAGTCACTGCCCGCTTGCTCCTTCTTAGCCTTACTGGCCGGCGCGTCGGGCACCTTGGCAATGATGTCTGCCAGGAAATCGAAGGTTTCGTCTGCTTGAATTGCGCGCTTTAAATGTTGTGCGAGCACTCGCTTGGGCCCTTTTGACGCGCCACCAGCAGGTCCACCTCTTGCGTGGTCGGCAGATGCGGTAATGAGCTTGATCATGAAGAGCTCCAGAGCGCGACTAACGACGTGAGGAGTTACTTGGGCAACTTTTCCAATGTCTTCGTCCGCTTGCATGATGCGCTTGATTCGAGCCACTGGAAATGAGGTTTTGAGAGCAACGCCGTGTGTGGGATCTGCAGGTGCTTCGCTCTTGATCTGTGCAGCTGGAGGATAGCCCATTGGTGAGCCATTGTTGGGCATATATGCATTTTGCGCGTAATGTTGATTCCGCGACGCGTCAGGCATGTATTCGTCATCCTCTTCCTTGATACCGCGGGGAGGCATGTTGGAGTATGGAAGAGGGTTGCTATGGTATTGTTGTTGTAAGTACGGTTGTGGTTCCACCGCAGGTATATCAGATATGGAGGTCGGCGCAAAAGAAGTGGTGGGTCCTCGATATGCGGTCTCGGAGAATGGTTGTGGGACGTAGGACGACTGGTATGCAGGCTGAGCAGTAGTCGCGGCGCCAAGACTCGAGAGATCCGGACTTTGTGGGCGGTATGTGTTGTGCTGGGAGAGGTCTGGCGATTGAGGGCGGTAGTCGGACATGCTGAATGATTTATTGTCCCGCGAAACGCGAGTCAGGCGTGCTGCAGCGTGCCTGAGGCGGGAAATAATAGCTCGTTGGCGAGTGAGGGCAAAAAATTTGGAGTGAATGGAGCGGAGCAATGACGTGCGCGGTGCGAGGAAGCCACAGCGAGCTGGAGCTGGAGCTGGCACCTGCGGGCGATGCGCCGCTTATCTTTCATCTATTTATCCCCCGCAGCAACGACGAGGCTGCCAAAACGCCAAGTCAGGCAGAAACGCAAACTTGTTTACCTCCATCTCCGCCAGACTTTACAACGCTGCTGATATGTCTCATTACATTGTTGTTCTTGCGACTCGGTCTGACACTGCTGCTCGGCACACAGGATGCCTGATCTTGGCTTGAATGACGGAGGATACATGTATACAAATATCTCACCCTGGTATTCCATCACCACAATATGCCTTGCTCTTGATGTAAGGGACGTATGGCAGACTTTCGCTCCGCCGGCTTGCTTGCCGATTGCCCCAACTGCTACATTATTGCGATCTGCCTGCACCGTTGTCGATCAATCCCTTCTTCACGGCTCCGAGACTGTTGGAAACCGTCACTGAAAATATATGCCGGTGGCCAGGTGGCATTATTGGCAATGACTGGGAATAAGTGGTGATTGTGTTTATTGCACAGCGCATCCATGGAGCAGGATTTATATTGCAGGATGCAGACTTGATAGTGATTGTAGATATGTCGATGAAAGCTTGATGCTTTGCATTGTTGATTGGGGTAAACGCAGCTCATGTTACTTTGGTTTGATCAGTTCTTGTTAAGAAGTCTGTAGATGTATCAGGATTGCACTGGAGTTATTCCGATTGTTCTGGAGTTATTCCGATTGTTGTTGCCTTGTTTGGTGATTCTTAGATGGCAGCTTGCAGCTTGCTTGCTGTTCAATTACAACACGTGATCACGCGAATCGGCGTCGCGGGATAGATCCGCTTGCCAATCGCGACTTCGCGTTATGCACGAATGCAGACGAAAGGCAAAGGGCATTCTCTATTTACATCTACTTATTCAAGGACGACATTCTTGAACTATGATGACTTCGGAATCTCACGAATATGACCGCCGCAGTTCATCGCACAGGCACACCCTCACTCTCGATCCCGCCAAGTCAGAATACTGCTCCAGTCCTTGAATTCAACTGTCTCTACACTCATGACATTCGCCGCAAGCAGAAACGCTGGCAAGATGGCTTCCTTCGATTTCATACATTCAACAAGCGCGTCATGGTGTACGATGTGCCACGCAACTTTATCGGGGACATGCACTGGAAGCAGGATGCGGATCTACAAGAAGGAGACGAGATAACCCTCGAGAAAGACGCGGTACTGGTAGAAGTCGCAGAGAGCGTTGGGAGAACAGAGACAGATTTGACCGAGCTCAAACAGAGTGCGAAGAAGAGCAAAAGAAGTGAAGGCGGACAGAGGTCCAGTTCGCCACCCAGAAACGCGGCAACACCATCAAAGCCGATGGGTCCCCCCACGGCCAGACCAAGTACTGCGGGCATTGCTGGAGGGAATACACAGCTGAAGCATCGCTCTTTGAACGCTTTGTTAGGCACACCAAAAGGTCGGATCGGCAAGGCTGTCGTACCCAGCAAATCACCCTTTGAAACCAGGCAAGCAGAAGAGAATGAAAGCTGGGAAAGTGGACGCCCTCCAAAACGATGGAAAGGAGAGTCTTGGAACGTGACTCGTACTACTGTACCTACGTCAAATGCTCGCAAAGACATACCACTATGGCAGCGTACATCGGAAGCTCGAGCAAAGGCCGCGAAAAAGGTACCTCTACCACCTGGCCAGCAGAAGTTGGGCACGAAGGAAGTGATAGATCTATCGGACGACGGTGAAGATTCACCTAGCAAGTTTCTTCAGGGTTTCTCGAGCGACGCGATTGGCCCGGCATCCTCGCCTGTTAGAGAGATTCCGAGACCGCTTCTCCAATTAGGAAACAGCACGTCAGGTCAAGCTCGCCAGTTTTCCAGACGCAAAACACTTCGAAGGCGAAGCGAAAAGACAGAGACCCGGCGCCGAGAAACAATGCGCCAGCACCACCCAAGCAGGCCGGTCCAGCAAGCTCACACCAAAAGACCACAAACGAGCCGGACCCGGCGCCGGTGCACAGTCCTGTACATATTGCTCCACCATTCCTTCCGCCGCCGAGCAATAAGCCTAGTCAAACTCTGCGCATGTCAACAAGTGCCCCAAAAAGGAAGTCACTTGCTTGTATTGATGACATGGAAGCTCCGACGAACACAGAGAAGCCAAAGGCTTCGGTCGAGGCCAGCAAACCTACATCACCTAAGCGCAAGACGCAACGGGAACTTCTGGAGGAACGTCTGGCGAAGATGAACAAGATGGCTCAGCAGAGAGCTGATGATTTGAAAGCTATTGTTGAGGACGCTGATGCTACAGCCTTCGAGATCAGCCAAATGGACAAAGAAGTTGTGCCACTTGATCATAGAAAAGCACCTGAAATCTCAAGACAGACAGAGCCTCCACCAGAAGCGCCTGTGCCCACAAAATCAGCCCGTCCGTTCCGAAGAGTGGTCTCAGAACGAGATACAGCAGCTTCTGCCACGACTGTCGCCAAACGAGTTGCAGGTGCTCCTGTACGCTTTACGCCACCACCTAAAACGGTCCCAGCCAAAGCCGCTGAACAGGCACAACAGAGAACTTCTAATATCGCTGAAGCGCAAGGCAAGCAGCCGGTGGCGAGCTCGGCAGAGCAGCCTGTCCCTCCTCCCGTGGCCAAATCTAATCATGTTGAGACGCCCACATCACTGCAACCAGAGCAGCCAGATGCAGACATAGGATTGCAGAACGCCACCCCGCCGCCCCTCAGATGCCACCGCCACCTGTGCCTCGGCGTAGACCAGGAATTGGTCGCAAAGAGGTACGGAAGAGCGCTCAAGCTTGTTTCCCGACAGCGCTCAACGTCGCAGCCTCTGGCACGTCAACTGTAATGCTGGCAAAGCCGTTTCAGGCTCCCAAGGCGCCTGCTCGACCGAAGTCGCCTGCTCCGTCTGAAGCTGCTGGTCCATGGACGCGCGAAGCCTTTGATTTGTTCGATTGGAGGCCTCCGGGTTGGGATGAGGAAAAATGGTGTCTTTCGAAGGATGACACAGCTTCCTGATCCGTGCCCTTTGATGGGACCTTTTTCTCTGTATAATGTTGGCGTTTGCTTTGGTTCGAAGATTACGAACGTTGATGACTTACGATATACCCCATAGATCAATAGAACGGAGAGGTTGGAATCGGAAGTTCCGCCGCATGGAAATGCAAATCGCTGAAAAGACAGCTTGCTCAGAGCTTGTCAATCAACTTCCTCTTCCTGCGCTCCAGCAGCTCAGTCTCAACCTCTTGAGCTGTCGGCAACCGCCACTCCAACCCGTCTCCACCATCACCAGGCAAAGGCTCCCACCCTTCTCCATCTTCTCCTCTTCCTGCGACAGTAACACCTCAAATGCCTCTTTCTCCTTCTTCTCCTCGTACTTGACAAGCGTCCCATCCTCCTCGTCAAGTCCATAACCATAGTACCCAGCATCCACCCTCCTGCTCAAATCCGCCCGGGTATCCCCCTTCTTCTCGCCCTCGCCCTGCTTCGGCCTCGTCGCCGCCTCAAACAGCTCTTTCACACCCGGCAACTCCTTCGCGCGCCCAAAATACCTATAGCCTTTCCCTCCACCCTCAATCACCCGCCCTTCATCATCCGTCACCCTCCCTCCACCTCGCATGTAATTTGGCCCTCCCAGTTCCCGGATTCGCATCTCCCACTGCCACTTCTCGCGGAACAGCCGGTTGAGCTCATCGTTCACGTCGCGGATTTGGAAGTCTGATAGCGCTGGGTCTTGGATTTTGCTCACTTTTCGTGAGATTTCTTTCAGCACTTGGCCGCGCCACCGCTCGCAGGTCGGGATGTGCTCTTGTGTGCTTATGGCTTTGGGACGGCGGGTGCGGTTTGTATCGAGGATTCCTAGGTCGGCTGCCTGCGCTTCGCGGAAGCGAAAGAGCATGGATTGTGATTTTTCGGCGTTACGCGCCATGGTGGGCGGTTGTTTTCGGGTGGTATTGGCGAGGTGCCCGGTTGAGTTGTTGTGTTGTGTATTGGCCTTGTTGGCGCGTTTGGTGTTTACCTGCCAATGGGTTGGAGCTCGAAAAGTAGTGCAGACTGGCTGTTGCAAGCCGCGGTCGTTCCCGCCCGCTGTCCTTCACTTCCACTTCCACCTTCGTCGTCCTCTCTCGGACTTCATGCACGCCGCGCTACAGAACGCAAATCCAGCAATACCCTTGCATGAAGATCCTGTCGGCACTACAGGGCGTTGACAACGTGGTCCTCTGCCATTAGTAAAAACAAAGCCACTGCCATCATGCCGCCATGTTATCGCCACGAGGTCAGCCAGATAAGCTAGTATGAAGTCTGCCGCTGCCTGCCGTCTCCACATGCGGAGGTCGAAGATAACGAAGCCTTTGGATGCCAGCCAACCCAGCTATCTTGGCCACTACATTGGGACGCTATCTTCTTGGCATGTCCGCAGACAACTGCCTTTGCCATCATGACTCTCGCTATTCTCGGTCCAATTGTACCTGGTACATGCGCATCTAAGCTCCGAAAGAGGATACGAGGGTTTTCACTGCTGCTCCATTGTCGATGTAACCATGCGCCCTACGTCTCCGAAGGCCGGCGGTGAAGTGGTCGGTTTCCTGTCAAACGATAGGTATAAAAGGCTTCGATGAATCTGATTTAGTAGGTCTGCTTGTTCAATAGCATCTCTTTCATACACAGCTTCCCTTCCTCGTCAAGATGCTTGTTCCCGCTCTTCTGTCGATCGTTGGATCGGCTGCAAGTGCTTCGGTCATTGCTAGAGCTCCATCGATTACATTCCAAGACAACATCGTCGCAGAGGCTGGTGGTATGCACAATGTTCACATTGAGTACGCAGCACCTTTAGACGGCGAGTTCTCTTTGCACTACGGCTCTTGCAATGTGCAATCATCCAGCGATTGCCACCATACTCTTGGAAAGACTTATGTCGGCAACCACGAGCTTGCGAAGAGACATTCAACGCATGAATCGCAACGCCCGACCAAGTTTGTCTGGCTTCCTCCTCATGATGCTCCATCAATCGGATGTCTCCATGCATTTTCCGGTGAGACTTTGGTCGGTCGTTCTTCCCCTATCTCCATGGCCAGACGCAAGACACGTCGTTCGATGGCTGCTGCCGATATCATGGATTCAGAAGGACCTTGGTTCGATGGTGTTGCGTATCTGCAAGAGAAAGAACCCGGTGAGGCATTTGTTTCGTCAGCCAAGTCGAAGACTATCGGCATCCTTGGTGGCGGCATGTCTGGCCTCATGACCTCTCACTTGCTGGACTCCGTTGGCATCAAGGATTGGACTATCATCGAAGCCTCTTCTCGCATCGGTGGTCGTGTCCACACTAGCTACCTCAACGGCAGCAAGCCTGAAGATTACCAGTACCAAGAGATGGGTCCGATGCGTTTCCCCGTCAGCTTGACCTCGGCAGACAATGAGACCATTCAGATTATGGATCACCGCATGGTATTCCAACTCGCTGATGTACTGAACGAACAAAATGGTCACGACCCTGACATGGCCGTTGAGTTCATCAAATGGATTCAAAAGAGCTCTGGTCCAGGCTTCATCTACCACATTGCGAAGACCAGATGGTACCGTACCTAGCGCTGGTGAGGTCGCAACCAACCCAGCATATGTCACCAACGCCAATGCGAGCTACTCGAACGCGACCCTCGTCGCGGAAGCCAAGGAGGCGATCGAAGATTGGAGTGATCTCTCCGAGGAGAAGATTGCCGAGCTCGCCACGAACGTCTTTACTGCTCACAAGCAAGCTGTTGAGGAGGGATACTTCGATTTCTCGGAAGCCGGCTACTTGAAATACAAGCTCGGATATGACCTCAACATCACGGATCAAGCTTCAGATATTGCCGACAACCTGCCCAACTGGCTCTATGAGACTGTGTACTTCCTCGCCTCAGAATGGCGCACCATCGACAAGGGCTTGACTCGTCTGCCCAGGGCCTTCGGACCTCAAGTCCTCAACCGCACTATCTTCCAGAGATCAGTTCAGGGCATGACATATGACGAGAGCACCGAAAAGGTCACTATCCAGCACCGCAGCAACAATCTCTTCGACGTAGAGCCTGAGACGATGGAATTCGACTACGCGGTCGTCGCTGTGCCCTTCTCGAGAGTTAGACTCTGGAACCCAATGCCCGACTACACTTCCCTGCTATCTCGTGCAATCGACCGTCTCAACTACCAACAAGCCTGCAAAGTCTCCCTCCACTACGAAACACGCTTCTGGGAACACCTCGAGCACCCCATCTTCGGCGGCTGCGGCAGTCCAAGCATTCCCGGCATCGGTAGCGTTTGCTACCCAAGCTACAAGTTCAACTCGACTGGTCCGGGTGTGATTCTTGCCAGCTACCTGTCCGGCGTCGATGCGCGTTCGCTTGGCTCTCTCACTGAGGAGCAACACGTCGCTCTCGTGCAGCGCGCCATGATCGAAATCCACGGCCCTGTTGCACAGGAGCAGTGGACCGGCGCCTACGACCGTATCTGCTGGGAGAACAACGAGTTCCAAGCCGGAGCTTGGGCTTCGCCGACTGTCAGCCAGCAGAACTTGTACCTCCCTGCCTACTTCCACACAGAGCACCACACTGTCTTCAGTATGTATACTACCCTTTAGTTGATTGTCATATCCTTGATGCTAACATTTTCCCAGTCGGTGAACACACAAGCTACACGCACGCATGGATCTTCTCGGCACTTGAGAGCGCTGTCAGAGGTACCACTCAGCTTTTGTTGGACATGGGCCTGGTTGATGAGGCGAAGGAGATTACTGAGTTCTGGATGGCGAGGTGGATTCACATGTAGATGGCATGTAGTGAATGATTAGTACGACATAATGAAATGCCGCTGCCCATGAGGCATGCGAGTATACTACTTTTAATCCCGGCGTACAACGAGTGATTCTGAGCTGAGAGCTCGTGCGCTCACATCGGATCGGCTTCAACGTGCGTTGTGCTGGAGCAATGACAAATACAACGATCTTACTGCTGCGCTCACAAACATTCGCAACCATCTTGGCGCCGATTGCAGTCTGGTAAACTCATTGCCACAACAAAGGTCCGGGTCGCCAGGCGAGGCTCACATGCCACACCAGCAGACCTTCATGTCTTGGCTGATTGACCGCGCCCTTGGTCCCAAGGTTGGCATCTGCGTGGATACCATGGGCCTGGGCAAAACCCATGAGATTCTGTCAGGCATGCTCGCTCTCGACTACCTTGACGCGAAGCTCAACCAATCGAGCCCGAAGCCCATTCTGCTAGTCGTACCGCACAACGCCTCAAGGCTATATAAGTAGAGCAAACGTTTTGTGGGTTTAGGTGAGCAAAGGTAGAAGGCGAAAGACATACAGATTTGCGAGATATTCCATCGAGAAGGATATATAATCTTACAGAAGTTTGTGCCCATATCTGCCATATTATTCGCTAAAGTCACTCTATCTGCCATTGAGAGATATTTAGAATCTCCCTTATACGTGCAGTAGTATATGCGGCGACAATTCTATAAATTTCCATATAGATTAGCGAGAAAAGTATTACATCTCGTACAAGTGTGCGCTGATGAACAAGGCGTTGTCGTTATATAGTCTTGTGCTCACAGGTGAGAGTCTGAGTGAGTCTCACGACTGGCTTTGCTCTTATACGGGGATTCAGTCGTGAAAAGTGAGTCACGCACGACGAGGAAAGCTATACGATCTCGCAGCAGTGTGAGCTCGTTTACAAGGCATTGTCAATGCAGACGGAAATGTCCGTTGATTGGGCACTGTACAATCTTGCAGCAATTTGTGCTTGTTCATGAGGTATGATTGGCATAAATTGAAATGCGCACCAGTGAGAGCTCTGCAGGTTCTCCCAGCGTCATGTGCTTGTTCATGAGGTACCATCAATATGGATTGGCATGCCCACCAGCGAGTTCTATGTAGGATCTCCTTAAGAATTTCAAGCAATGTGTACTCGTTCATGAGGTACTGTTGTCAAATATTGAAATTTCCAACAGCGAGAGCTCAGTAGGATCTTGCAGTAAAGTGTGCTTGCTCACAAAGCATCATTAATACAAATTGAGGTACCTACCAAAGAGAGGGCCATAGGGTCTTGCAGCAATGTGAGCTCATCCATAAGGCATTGTTAATAAAGATTGGACTGCCCACCGGAGAGAGTTTCCTCAGGTCCCACATAAATTAATGCTATGATTGCTATTTCCACACGCTGACAAGAGCGCTGCAAAGGTGTCGCAATGCTTTGCTTTCCAACGCAAGAAGAGAAAACTTTTCGTTGTGTGCTTCGGCCGTCATAATTAATACTTTGTCCCGTGTGTGGGAAGTCATTCAATCCCAATTCTCATGACCTTGTCTCTAAGTAAAAGGACAGAATCACATACGCCTCCAAGACCCAGCGCTCGTGGTATGCGCACCGCCGTAGCCGGATGGTTTGTCGCCCCAGCTTTCTGACGAGCTATGTCCTCCATAGCCGCCCGGCTGGCCCCAGCCGCTTGTTGGGGCTGTAATTGTTATGGTGACATCGCTACAGGTTAGGCCGGCGGTGTAAGTCGTCGGATGGTCTTGGTGATGTAGTTTGTAGCGTACACCGTGGCTGTGCTGGGTGGAGAAGCCGGGCTGACTGGTGACACGGGCGGAACGCCGCAAGTCGATATGGTCTCGTAGCAGGTCGTGGTTTCTGTGCTGGTAATCGTGCTGTTTTCGCCTGGCTGGGTGATAATGCTCGTTATTGTAGCGCCTGGTAAAGTGTTGGTGGCGTATTGGGTCAATGTGACGCTTCCGCCTGGCGCCGTGAATGTAGCACCGGGCAGAGTCTTGGTTTCGTATTGAGTCACGGTGGTGACGACGGTCGGTCCAGCAACGTAGGTTGTATAGACGCTGGAATGATTGTATCCCGGAGCCGTGAAGAAGCTGGTGAATGTAGCGCCTGGAAGCGTCCGGGTGAGAGTCACTGTGGCGAATGGAGACTCGGGACCAACAAGAGGAGAGCAAGTCGTGGCAGTGGCTGTCAAAAAGCTCGTGTATGTTGCTCTCGGCAATGTGCGAGTGATCGTGGCGGTCGAGGGAGGCGTAGCAGGGCTGACCAAAGCTGAACAAGTCGTAACGGTGAGAGTCTGGAAATTATTCAGGGTACTTGTTATAGTAGCGCCTTCTTCTGTGGAGATAGAGGTTCGTAGACCGTGCGGCCAGGCTGTATAGACACGATCGTGCTGGTGAATGCAGATCGAACGGTCGAATAGATGACAGCTGTCGAACCTGGAAGAGTCGAGTATTGCGTGATGGTGCTGGGCGCTTCGAAGTATGTAGAAACCTGAAGTTATTGGTCAGTGACCTTATGATTTGCTCGATGAGATGATTCCATACTTCAGTAATTGGTACATTGATTGTCTGTGTGCGGAAGTCTGTGTATGTCGACGGAGCCTTTCAAAGAGGAAATATTAGCATTTGCCACACGAGCGGGAGCGAAACATGGCATTCCGACGCACCTGAGTAAGCGTAGTCGTCTGTGTTTGTACAGAATAATTTGTCTCAAATTCCGTAATCGTGGTCGTAGATGGCGCACGCGTGATCGTCTGAGTCTGAGAACCATGTTTTGAGCATGATGTACTTCATTTGAGATGTTTTTAAGTGGTAAGATACTCAGTGGAAACTCACCTCGGTCAAAGCTGAAGTAATAGTCTGGTACGCGGTTCGCGTAGTCGTCGATGGAGCTTGCAGCACGGTCGTTGTCTGTAAAACGAGTTAGCACTTCAAGGCTTCGGATGGGTGAACAGGAAATCTCACCACTGTTGCAACTGAGCTGATAGTCCTGTACTCGGTTGCGGTTATGGTCGACGGAGCTTCAACGATCGTGGTGGTCTGCGAGTGTTAGCTTCCCCTTGCACGCAGAAGGAGGTCTCGAGAGAACTTGAATACCTGAGTGTATACAGAGCTTATGGTCCGAGTCTGGGTCTCGGTCGCTGTGGACGGCGCTTGAGTGACGGTTGAATACTAGGGCAGATTAGCATGAGACGAAGTGATAGGGCTAGTTCGGTTTTTGGACGACTAAATCAACACTTGGAGGCCTACCTTGGTCAGAATCGAATTTATTGTCACCGTCGCGGTTTGAACGAAGGTGCTTGGAGCGGCTGTGACGGTGCTATATTGCGTGGTTCGTGACACAATGGTGGAGTATTGGGTCGCCGTGAATGTCGCAAAATGAGTCTCCACAAGCGTGGAAGTCTGGTAGATGGTGCTTGGAGCCTGGAATTTGGCTTAGTCTTTCTCCTTCATTGCCAAAATCCGCCCTTTGACCTCACCTGAGTGTAAGTCGACACGGAAGTGACCGGAGTCGTGATGGAAGTGGTCGAAACAAGCGTTGTTGCTGCTTGCTTTGGTAATTACCACTGTGCCCGCGGGCCCACCCTGGATTGTAGAATAGCTGGTGATTGTCGAGCCTGTAGCCAGGGTTAGTAAGCGTGCCAAACGCTTCGACGATTCAAGCTTACCAGGAGCAGTTCTGATTTGGTAAGAAGTGATTGTGGACGGTGCGATGGTACTGGTCAACGTAGTAAACGAAATTGGACGTGATTGTAGTGCTTTGGTACACGGTGGAAGCCGGTTGGACGAAGCTGCTGACAAGAGTCGTTGTGCTTGCAGGAAGAGTCTCAATCCTGGTTGATGTGTACGTGCTCGGCGCTAGGGTTTGCGTTGAAGTCGAAGTGTATGGGATGGTAATCCGCTCTGTGAAGGTTGACACGCTGGCTGTAAGGCCCACTGTCAGCTTGATGAACAGTCGTTATTTGTAGTCTGCGAATGGCATCTCAATGGCAACTGCACCCGAGAGATAGACGATGGCTGAAGGTAGAAATCTTTTGGTATCAAAGGCCATTCTGAGTGTCTTCCAAGATCTCCGCGAGATGTCATTCAGGGGTTGTATCTACATCTGCCGATACTGGCATGTTGGGATCTTGAGGCGTGTGCAGATTTAAGTACAAGTGCAGTGCGTAGAAGGGAACGGTCGAAATACTGACCTGGCTGGATCTCTGTCTCGATCGAGGTTACGGCTGGCAAAGTCGACGTCGAAGTCAAAGTGGTGCCTCAAAGCAAGTTAGCCCATTGTCCAAGGCTACACGCATGTTCGACTCACCTGGCAACGTGATGAACCAGGGCAGTGTATCAGTTTGGCGCTCAGTGGACGTCTGCGTGACAGTAGTGCCTAAAAATGGTCAGTTCGCACTTCAATGGGTGTGCTGCCAGGGAACCGCTAAAATTCCTCAAAGTGAGGACGACTATGGCAACCACCGAGATACTGAGAATGTCATGCCGGTCTTCCGGTGTATGTTGTGCATGTGCTGACGGGTATAAACTGGGGCATGATTGTAGTCGCCATTGAGACATCGACGGAAGCTCACTGGCCTCAAGGTAATCAGTGTGCCTCTACCGACGAGCACAACACCAAAATTGGCCATAGGAGCCATTGAGGGCGAATTGATCTCTCAGTGATTGATATGTTCTCGTTCATCGACGGTGGGATCAGGATGTTGCACGTAGAGAAGATCGAGCTCGAGCTTGGCAGGCTATTGTGCTAGAGACTCACCGGGTAGGGTTACAGCAGAAGTCACGGTTGTCGTTTCCTCGTTGTAGATCGTGGAGATCTCATGCTGGGTCGTGGTGACGACTTCTGTCTCTTCGTGGGTGACGGTCCGGTTCCATCCTTGGCCATTCTGGGTAACGAAAATCGTGGTCGGCGCCGCTGGCCGAGTATGGTATCGTGCACCGTCGAAACGAAGGTCTCAGCTGGGCCTGCGATGGTGAGAGTTGATGCTGGGAGGTACGAGGTATGGTCCGAAGCCAGATATGTACACAGTTGATGCTTCAAGGGTTTCTGTGGTTCCAGAACCTGAGATGTAGACGGTCGACCCGGGTCCAGCTACCGTCAAGGTCGAATACTCAACGACAGTAGAGGCAGCGCACGTGGAACTGTGGCCCCACCCTCCAGGGCTGTACTGCGAGCCTGGGGTGTTCGAAGTCGTACTGTGGCCCCATGAGCCACCATACTCTGAGCTTCCCCAGTCGTCATTTCCAGAGCCCCAGGATCCGTCGTGAGAGTAGTCTGTAGGAACAGGATCTGTGCCTGGGCCGGAGTCGTGCCCTTGACCTCTATCTATCAGGTTTCGGGGCGAAGCATGCACACTAGCGGCATTGAGAGCCAGAAAAATGAGCGAGAACACTGCCATTGCTTCTGTTGAGTGTCGTCGGGAAGAACAAGCGAGCGAGATGGTCGGAATGCCAACCGTGGAATGGCAAATAAATGCTCTCACGCAATAGTGGATGCAGAGGGACACCATTATGATAGCTGCGGGGTATCAACTACTTGTATTCGGTACGAGGTTCGTATGTAGTCGTCAATGTCGGGTCTGCAACTTCGTCCAAGCAGCTCAAACAGGTAATTGCCATCAGAGGTTGGCCACGATGCCGTACGCAGTGGCTGCAAATCTACTGCACGCTTTTCGTCTTACCCGTGTATGCTGTGACCAAACCCAGCACGAGGCTACTCCAGGCGATTCCATAGGGTATTGCTGCTGGTAAGCACAGAGTTACAGTAGGTAAATGACATATTGAGAATGCTCTTCGCTTTAGCCACGATGCAGGAACAAAGCCATCAGCTTCGCACATTGGGCGGGCTCATCCGAAGATCTTGGTAATGCGTACGCGAGCTGATGACACGAATGCTGCTGTGCATCAATACTTGTTCTCGTGCTGCACCTCACCAAAAGCCTTCCCAGCTCTGAATTCTGCTTTTGAGAACTGGTAGCCGGGATACGAGTGTGGTATAGGATCTTCTGAGACCAGAGTATGACTAGCAAAGCAGGAAGTGAGGTATTGATAGCCAGTAGTGATGAGTATCGTTTCGTAGCCGATACGTTTGCTGCGGTAGGCTCTCGGCGAAGGCGGTGAGACATTCACGCCCAGGTTGTGATCCTGCCAGCCACTGCATGGTGGTTGTGCGACAAGATTCGCATGGACTGGGTCCTCACGGCGTAAAGAGCCACAAACGCGTGTTGTCATGTGCCGTGTGAATGCTGGAACGTGTAGACCCCTTGGACAAGGAGGAGAGAGCGAGACAAGGTGGGCAAAGCTTCAAAGCGGGGAGCGCTTTCCTTGTTCCCTGACGTGCCTCCCTCTTTCTCCTTTTGCAGGAAAGACGACTCAACGACATCCGCACCAAGAAAAGATGCATGCTACACGCTGGGAGCCACGTCACTCAGCTGCTGTGGATCGTATTACTCTATGGGAACTCACAGCAAACATCTGGCCTCGCCAAACACTCCGGTGTTCAAATAGCCTCGTGCCAATACATGCAGGTACCTGCTGATCATTGTCTAGATGCCGAGCAATGGCACCACTGCTCAAGAAAGACGTCATGTCGCACGGCGTATGGCTAACTACTCTATTGCGCGGCAAGCTGCATGCCCACTTCCAAGGAAACCAGAACAAATACTAGACACTTTGGGGAGCTGAGCTTCTGCATCTCCGTCTTCTCCGAGCGAAAACCATGCTGATCGGTCCCAAAATCACCAACGCGTGGCTAGAGCTCACGATTCGCATGTCTCGCGCGTGCAGCTTGTACGACTGATGAGCCCGGAACCATTGCACCATCAGTACGATGACCAGACCTAGTTAGTATTCACGAGATACAATGCTCTGCGGAGAACAAGACCTGCCTGGCCACTGCAGGAGCCACGATTGTACGTGCTTCCGCAGTCCTACTCCTCAGCATTCCTTACAACTGAGTTCTTCGGATATGGCGGGCATCGCTATCCTTCCATGGATGCTCCTTCACCACTTTCTCCACGAGCTCTACACTCTGATTGGTCCGTGGAGAGAGCTGTACATTGAATTCTCCAGGGTGGGAAACGATGCCACTCCCAAATGCATGCTTTGGTTCAATGACACGGCCATCGTCGTCGGTTGCCTTTTGGATGTTGAACACAGCAAGTGATTTCGCAAAGGTCAGGTACAAGGAAGCGTCAGCTAGCACTTTCCCTGGACAGATTCTCCTTCCGAATCCGAAGGTGACGTTGGTTGCTGGAGGCTCATTGTAGGGCGCAAGATATCGCTCCGGCTTGAAAGCCTCAGGGTCATGGTATGTTGCAGGGTCTCTCGTGAACCACCAGACTGCTGGGATGAGCAAGGCACCCTTAGGAATCCGCATGCCGTTGATCGTGTCGTCTTCGTCGGCCGCATGAGGTAGGCCCAGCGGCGCGATCGGATGCCACCTTTGCGCTTCCTCGACCATTGCGTTGACGTAGGGCAAGCTCTCGCGATCAGCGGCAGTAGGTAGCCTTGCGTTCCCCACCACCCGGTCGATCTCTTCTTGAGCTTTGCGTTGCACTTCTGGATACATGCTCATTCCAAGGAAAAAAGCAGCCATGGTAGATACGGAGGTATCCGCTCCTCCGGCATACATGGAGGCCGCCGACCATTTGATGGCATGCTCCGCCTCTGCATTGAAGGATTTCTCTTCGCGCGCCAAGTCGATCGACTTCGACACAAAAGACGGTTGAGCTTCGCCATTTGACATGTGGTCTTTGACAAGGTTGTACGGCAATTCGACAACGTCCGTGAGATTCTGTTTCCATTCTCTCGCTGTCCGTTGGAAGCCAGTGCCAGGTACCCAACCCGGCGCGTGTTCGAGGAATGGCAATAAATCCACAATCCACTTTCCTGGAACCACGGCTTCTGAGAACTGCGCCATACCTTCTTTCACAATCTCAGTAAGTGGATCCTCGGTGTGTGGCTCAACAGTATAATCGTACACAATGTCCAAGATGATCTCCGCAGCTTCGCTGAAAGGGAAGTTTTGTCAGCCATGTACGGTGTTCTCAACAGCATTGCCACTCACGTGTTGAGGTGCTGCACGAGATTCTTGCCCTTGTCGCGCATTGCTCGCCACAGAAATCGCCCCACGGCAACTTCTTGTAGCTGGTTATGCTTCGCCATGGCTGCTTTGGAGCCAATCTGCTGGTACGTGTATTTCCTGTACAGTCGATGCGCATGCCCATATGGTAGACCGGCCATCAATTCGCCGTATCCGCACCTGTGATTGCCATGCATTAGCTCTGATGAGCGCTTCAAGTATGCATGGGAGTTTTGGTGTGCTTACATTTCTGAGCCAAATTTCGAATTCGGTCGCCCGGAGTACTTGCTGGCTCGCTTCTCCATGAGCTCAAACGCGACCTCCTTGTCGTGGATGATGATCAAGGTCTGGCCGAGGACTGTGACCGAGCTCAAAGGCCCATAGCGCTCTTTGTGTTTCAGCCAGTGTTCATACTCCGGTTTTCCTGGTGGTGGCAGATCATTGATGTTTCCGAGAAGTGGCAAGCCTTTTGGGCCTGGAGGCAATCCCACAGCAGCTTGACGGCGGCTCGACCATGCCCATGCAAGCACGAGGACTGGTACAAAAGCAACGAGTATGCTAACGCCAGAACTGAGAGCCATCGTGGCCGTGATAGACACCAATGCGTTCGATTGGTCGCCGGTTTCGAACGCTGTAGCAGTAGGGAAAGTTAGTCTTTTCTCAGCTGTGGTAAGTTATCTGGCGCAATCATTACACGTGTTTCTCTCGCTAAAGTTGAAGCTGAAGAATCTAAACACTAGACGCGGGGCTTTTAATGAATAATACGCATGACCGTGCTGACACCGACGCCATTCGGGGCTGAAACTGTTAGCGTTGATAGCCGAGAATCCTACGTTCTTGTGGGCTGACATGCCGCCTTCTGGGCCTCCAAGTAATAAAGTACGCCTGTGAAGTGTGAGGAGCAATGATTGCACGACAATTTTTGGCATGCCAGTACAGTGTTCATTCCTCATATCTATTTGCGTTCAGCGAGCTTGGAATCCTAAACTTTAATTCTGCCAGCTCATGAAGTGAAAGGGAGCTCACGTTTCCAGCCACCCTCTGCTTCGAAAATTTCCCCGACCTTCTTGCTGACTGCCAAAAGATGTCTATCGCGGTAGCGGGGTGCGACCAAGGATACACCGATTGGCATACCATTCTCGCCTTTGAAGCCAGGAACATTCACTACTGGTGTGTGCAGCGCCTGGAATTTGTTAGCAACGAGTTCACTCATATCCCGTGCGAATAGTTCTTACCGTCCAGATCAAGCAGAACGCAGCACTACCCGTCTTTTCGATGCCTAGGGGTGCCTCGTCGGGAACGCTGGGCGTCAGCACAGCGGCATACTTGCCGAGGAGCTCATCTACCACAGGTCTTGCGGCTGAGATGCTGTCAAATGCGTCAAGTTGCGCCTTACGAGAGATCTTGCCAGTGTTCTCGACGTGCCCGACAAGCTGCTTCGAGAGCTGGTCTTTCGATGCTGCGTAGTCGGGAAGGAATGCTGTCCTTCCATCTGAGTTCAGTACTGTTGCATGCCAAGCGGGAAGGTCGTTGAGATGTTCGGGAAGTTCAATTTCTTCGACTTCTGCACCGTGTTCACGGAGGAGAGAAGCAGCCTTATCCATAGCAGCCGATCCTCCTGGACCAATGTGAGGCCACACCATGGTTTTGAGCGTGGCAAATTTTGCGCCTTTAACGCTGAAGTCAGTTGGCGGTGGGCTGTCATCGTGTATGGCAAAAGTGTCTGCTAGAAGCTCGAGATCTTCTACGCTGCGAGCATACAGTCCTAGTGTGTCCAGGATCAGCGAGTAGATCTTCTGTCCTTCGCGGGTGATTGAGTTCCATGTGGGCTTGAGAGCATATATGCCATTGTATGATCCAGGACGAATAGTGCTGCCTCCAGTCTGAGTGCCTAGACCAATGGGCGCTTGGAAGTCACCAACCGCAGCGCCAGAGCCCGATGACGAGCCACCAGGGGTGCGATTCGAGTCGTGAGGGTTCCTAGTTTTGGAACCAACAGTAGTCGCGGCAAACTCTGTAGTGGTTGTCTTGCCAAAGATGAGAGCACCAGCTTTACGCAGTACGATTATGGAGCCGGCATCGACCTCGGGCGCATCGGTAGCGTAGATGGAAGAATTAAACTGAGTTGGCATGCCTGTAGCCATGGTCAGAAATGGCCGCGGCGTACATGTCTCAGCTCAGAATTACCTTTAGTGTAGATGACATCCTTGACCGCTATAGCCACGCCGTGCAGAGGGCCGCGTTCAGACTGCGGTACGGCATCGAGCGCCTTCGCTTGCTGGATCACATAGTCTGGATCGAGGTATGCCCATGCTTGAACAGCTTCGTCCCGCGACTCAATACGCTTCAAGAGCGATTTAGCATAGTCTTCAACGGTACTCTCGCCATTCTTGATCTTCGCAAGCACTTGAGTTGCTGTCAATTGATAAAGTTCGCCAGACATTTTGGCTGTGGCAAGTCGTATGGCGTTGTTCTTGAGTTGCTGGAAAGCTGTGCAACGCCGTCAAGGTAGCTAGCATGAGTTTCTAAAGTGTCAAGAATGGATATCAAGGTCTAAGAGTACTTGCATGTCCTACTACAGTCCAAGGCGATTTCTCCTAGTCAATCACGTTCGAACATGGCTGTAATCGGTATACGGCAAAGTCTTTAGTGTGCTCTTGCGTCGTACATGACACATAGCACGTCTATCTAGATAAGCGGGACGTTGCATGTTGCGAGAGCTGCTTGCTACCGCTTATGGCAAGTGTCAGGCGTGTCAAGATAGGTTGCCTCAACCAAGACTAGTCTTCGGCGAGGAGAGGAGAAGAGAGCATATGTCGGCCAACGTCGGCCGAGAACAAAACGCGGCAGGGAGGGCGGCGGCCAGCCTCCGCTTGTTTTTTGTACGTCACTGCAAACAGGGGTCGACCTGAGCCGGCTCAAAACAAGCCGATGGACGGCTGTCTCCTACAATTATTCCCGACTGTCAACATGCTGCTATTCCACGATAATTTTGGGACGAATACGCCGGGCGGTCAATTGATTGCACAATAATTTTGTTCGCCACGAGACTTGGCATCGTAGCACCTGGGCCGTCGCCTTGAGCATAGACACTTCGATGCGGCCATGCATGCAAGCAACAGGTCCTTCGGACACGATGATCTCGTGCCGACGCCCCTCTCTGCCTGAAAACGATGAAAAGCTGCTAGTAAGTATAGCCAGTGATCTGTGGTTGAACTTCCGAATTTCCGATGGAATTCCTTGTTCAACAATATCCTGCCACATCTTCGTGCCATCGAATTCATCTGGTTCCCAGCACATCCACGACAAACTATCCTTCCACTTGAACTCAGGCGTTCCCCTTGCAATTGAGCCTCCTTTGCCATGATCAAGCGATGAGCATGCATGTTAGTGCCAGCCAAGGCATCAAATCAAGTCTTGTATCCGAAGAGAAGGTGTCAGACAGTACTGAAAACACAAGCACCGAGAAATCCGGCAGCCAGAATGCAACAGACGATACAAATCCGCCGGCAGCAGCTTACCACAGCCATCCCGTAGTTGGAGAAAACGAAGAGGCACCTCAGGATGACAGTGACGCAGAGTCTGTTGGTGGCCAGAGGAACACCATGTCTAAGAAGCGATTGATGGTAGCTATACCTGCTCTATCCGTCTGCCTATTCGTTTCTTTCGTCGACCAGACCAGTGTATCAACAGCCACACCAGCAATCGCCGGAGACCTCTCGACAGGAACCGCAACTTCATGGATTGGAACTTCATTTCTCATTGCCTCGACGGCTTTCCAACTCATCAATGGCCGACTTTCCGACATATTCGGCCGCAAAAATTTGTTGATGATTTGTCTCGCTTTAATGGCTCTCGGCGACTTGGGGTGTGGGTTTGCACAGACTCCTAGTCAGTTGTTTGCATTGCGATCGATCGCTGGTATTGGAGGTGGCGGTATCAACAGTCTTGTCATGATTATCGTGAGCGACATCACCACACTGGAGAATCGTGGAAAGTACCAGGGTATAATAAAGTTTTCCCTTTCTTTATACTTCGCGGCGTGCTGACGTTGGTTTATAGGCTGGCTAGGGGCAATCATTGCACTTGCAAACGGCGTTGGTCCGTTCCTCGGTGGCGCTGTGGTTGAAGGTGCAACTTGGAGATGGGTATTCTGGATAATTCCGATCATGGCACTTCCTACTGCGGCCGTCATCCTGTTCTGCTTGCCTCTGAAACACCGATCGGGTGATCACCTCGAGAAGATGAAGAAGATCGACTACGGCGGCGTCGTACTCAACATTGCATCTACACTTCTTCTTTTGATACCGTTATCAGGAGGCGGTGTCACGTACGCATGGTCATCACCGTTCTTCATCGCCGCCACTGTGACGGGCGCAGTCTTGGCGATTCTTTTCGTACTGTACGAATGGAAATTGGTAGCTCTTCCTATCATGCCTTTGCGACTCTACAAGGCACCTCATTGCTGGGCGCTTTATCTTCAGTCATTCTTGACCGGGCTGGCTTACTTTGGAAACTTCTTCTACCTCCCAATCTACTTCCAATCTATCCTCAGATACTCACCACTGGTTTCGGGCGCTCTAATCCTGCCAGTGGTCATTACTTCTTCCGCAACTTCGATCTTGAGTGGGCAGTACATGGCACGCGTTGGCAGCTACATGCATTGCATCCTAGCCGGGTTCGTCCTTTGGACCCTTGGGAGTGGTCTGACTCTGACGTTCGATCGTACGACAGGATTGGGACCGCTGATTGGCATTCTCATCGTGGAGGGCGCCGGCATTGGCCTGACTCTGCAGCCTACGCTGGTTGGTATGTATGCCAACAGCCGAAGCGAGGATCGTGCTGTCACTACAGGGCTACGCAACTTTATCCGCACTATCGGCGGCGCCTTTGGCCTGGTGATCTCCGGAGTGACATTGTCGAATACATTGAGCACAGGATTGGGAAGCAAGGATTTCATGTCCAACAGCTTGCTTGCCGAGCTCACCTCGTCTACTTACGCTCTTGACTCTCTTGATTTCTCTTTGATGCAGCGAGATGAGGTCCTGGACGCCTACATGACCGGACTGCATTATATATTCATATTCTTCACAGCTTGTGCAGGTTCAAGTCTATTGCTGACTTTCTGGGTCGGTAACACTAGTCTCAAGGCTGCGAAGGCTCCTGAAGGTGGAGCTGTGAGCGAAGTTGAGGAAGAAGAGGTGTCGAGTTCGCGAGAGTTGAGCGATCGAGGCGTCGCTGTCAGCAACAGCGATGAGGACATGGAGAAGGGGCCAAGCAGATAGATCTGGAGATATTCGCGAAAAGCGCAAGGCAATTACGCATTTCTGCAAGCATGTACAGTTCTAGCTCATAAGTCTGCGCGCACCTCAATGTCGTTATTATGCCAGTATCAGCAGATATAGATTCAAAATCTTAAACTATATCCCGCAGAGATGATGAGGTACACTCCGAAATCCTCTTGAGTGATAGTATAGTCCTACCTTCGGCTCTCGCTCACTTCGAAGGATAGTTGCCGCTGAGACGTTGTTGGCATAATTTTGAGTAATGACTGTAGCGAAAGACGCAGCTGATCAGCGTTGTGTATGAGCATAGCTACGTGAGATAAACACAGTATATGATGCTTTGCATCTTTGTAATATCAAGCTAGACCGACGCATCTGCTGCTCACGAGCTGACATATGTACAAAGGTTGAAAGAAGCAGATACTTGTGTGATCTGTGGTACGGTACCTCCTACTTCTGTCTGACTCGAGGATCGTCCCATGTCTTTGCCGAGTGACTCTCCCATTACAAATTGCGCCGCTTATCGCAACCTGACTTGGCGGACCTTATCACCTACCTTCAAGTGCCGCTAGTAGTTGTAACTATTCAGACCTGGCTGGTTGGGCCCATCTATCTCCTGCCCGATCAGGATCATAAATCGCGCGCGATACATGAGTCGTGGCTCGTGTTCAGAAAAGAGGGTTCCGAAAGTGGTTCGGCGCCAAAACTTCCGACGATCAAGCCACGTGCAGGCTCCGTGACAGCAAGACACGGCGTTTACCAGTACTATTCGAGCCGATCAACTTGCTACCCTGGCAAGACTAACCTGTTGTGCATCGGCGAACTGCTGTTCTGTTGAGCTCATGCGCCGGCCAACGTCGCGCCGGATCATCTGAGCAAGCTGCTCAGGCATCTGCTGATAGGGTGACACTGCACTATGTAGGGAGACCTGTATGTCACGAAAGACAGCTATCGAAGGTGAGGGGTTGCTGATAGCAGTCGAACCCAGCGGCCAAGTGAAGCCGAAAGATAGCCTGGATGGCCGAGCATTGGACATGAAGCAGTGCTATATATGCTACTGCGCAAGAGCTACAGCATTGTTGCAACAAGACCGAGTATTCCCTCTGTATCTGAAGGTTTATTTATATAACACATTCACTACCATCATGCCGGAAGTGTACGCCGCCCCGCCCGATTATGCTTTCCCTCGCAACTTCAAGGGCTATGGAGAGAAAGGTTTGGAGGGATTGAAGTGGCCGAACGATGCCAAGATTGCTGTCAGCTTTGTCATCAACTATGAGGAGGTGAGTACAGGTCCAGTTGCAAGTCAGTTGGTCGTCCCGATATTGACAATCGTTCAACAGGGTGGCGAGCGCTCGGTTCTACTTGGAGATGGCCGCTCGGAGACCTCTTTGCGTGAATATCCTGCAGAGCCAGACATCAATGAGCGAAACTACAGCGGCGAGTCTGAGTTCGAGTATGGCTCCCGCCGAGGCTGGTGGCGCCTCTTCAAGCTCTTCAATGACTATAAGATGAAGTTCACTCTTTACGCCGTCGGCTCAGCTTGCGAAGAGCAGCCGGAAGTTGTAACTCGTTGCGTGGAAGAAGGCCACGATATCGCATCTCATGCATATCGATGGATTGACCACAAGAACCTGTCCCCCGAAGCAGAAAAACAGCACATTCGCAACGGAATCACCGCACTTAAAAACCTTGCTGGATATGCACCCAAGGGATGGTACTATGGCCGACCATCTCCCCAAAGCAGAGCACTCATTCCCGCTGTATATGAGGAAATGGGCGAGGAGCTTCTGTGGGCTAGCGATGCTTACGCCGATGATATTCCCTACTGGGTTGACCTTCCACAAGAGCGTGACAGCGAAAATCCCAAAGGCTGTCTGATGATCCCCTACAGCTACGACTGCAACGACTTCAAATTCCTTACGCCGGCCACAGGCTTCCGCGATCCTGGCGGATTCTACGATCACATTAAGAATGCCTTCGACGTTCTGTATGAGGAGGGTGAAGCGGGCGCGCCCAAGATGATGACTATCGGTCTGCATTGCCGTATCATCGGTCGACCCGGTCGCTTCAAGGCTTTGCAAGACTTTGTGAAGTACATCTCCGCAAAGGAGGGCGTGTGGGTTGCTACACGTACAGAGATTGCCGAGTCGTTTAGAGAGCAGTTCCCTTACAAGAAGGGTCAGTTGGCATAGATGGCTGTGTAATGGAATGATGAACCGAACAAGTACATTGCACCACGTTTTGATCATTCAAACTCTCTCTCATAATGTGACCCGTGAAGTCACGCTCATGATTTTTGTAAATTTGGCTGTAATAGCATGCACAACCTCGAGGAAGTGGTCGACCGAAGATGAATTCGGATTTGTCTGCATATCCAGGGTTCCAAGCCGCCCATTGCCATCACAGTCCATTGTCGAAACGCTGAAGAACAACGACACAACTTAGTACAACGATTTGACCAGTATTTATTGCGATATGCTCGAAGCAAACTGGTCAATCCTAACCCTGCTTACCCCGAATATGTTGCTCGCGAAAAGCGAGCCGAAGAAGAACAGTGTTGTTCACATGTGCCACTACTACAGCATCCCAAGATTGACAAGGCACATCGAGTTTCATTAATCGTATCTCGTAAGAATGATGGCCTATCAAAATCCACCGACATTCCACTGGCCCTCACTCATCATGGTATAGTTGCCCATCTGCATCGCGGCATCTTGCACAGGGTCAATCCCGTACGATCCAAGACCATCATAGCCATCCCAGCCCATTTCTGTTTGACCGAAACCGTATCCACGAGTCCTCGAAGCTGGATCTGGAACAGTGGTGGCGTTGTCCTGCACCATCTCATTCCACATTCTCCACCCTTGCCATCCACCTGGAGCTTCGCCATCAACCTCCATGAAAGCTTCTTTGACCGCAGTAGAGACCATGTTTCCCATGGTCGTATCAGCAGTCTGCTCCGCTTGGGCCGATAGCAATTCATGTGCGGCTTGTGTTTGTCTTGCCTGATCAAATGTTGGTTGAGGAGGTCGTGCATCGACGTGTCGCTGGTGGGGAACCGCAGCCGGTAGACTCGATGCACTGGGATTCACAATCGACCTAAGTAAATTGCCCGATAGTGCGTCGAAGATATCCCGATACTTGACGGCGCCTGGCCACTTCTCTCCGAAGATAGTTAGACTCTGTGAGCAGTCCCGTGTCGCCTCGAGCATGTCATACGAGAACAGTGAGCGGTCCCGCCAGATGCAATAGACCAATGTAAGACCTGCGACGAAGCATGAATGCAGAGATATCATGGTATAAGTTAGCGTCTTGTTCTGGTTGAGACGCTTGTACGCAGTGCAGACAGCTGCTGCGGAGCTTGCGCAGATGATGAAGCGCGGGTCCGTCGTTTCCAGCGTTGGGAGGAAGACCGTAAAGAGGAATAGGAGGGCCTTGTGGTATTGCACGCCATAGAAATCTCGTGCATCGAGATATGCACTTTCAGGATCGTACATCCAAGTAGTCTTGTTTCCTGCCTTCGGAGTCTGAGGACAGGTTCGGAACCACTCATCAAGGTCTGTTCTGATAGCTGCCATCTTGCGATCGAGCTTAGCGCGCTGCTCAGGCGTGCCATTGAAGTTGTCTTTGTCGACACGGAATACTGCCTTGTGAGTCCGAGAATGAATCTGGTCAAGTTTGATGATGTGCACAAATGGATCAACGTTCGACCACTGGCCTTGAGCTGGGTCTCGAGGCTCTTTATGAGTCAGTGACCAGAATTGTCCTCCAGCACTTGGAAGCTGTGAAGTCGTTAGCATAAATCCAGTCATAGGGCGCCGCAGTTCTTACCTCGACGTTGATGTCCCGGTCGGAAATTGCAAAAGGGCGACCTAGAACAATGCTTGTTGCTCGATCGAGGCAATAGCAAGACCAGAAAATGCGTCGGCGGATTTCCACATCTCGTGCTTGTTCAACTGAAGCTATGCGGGTCTGTTTCCTGTGCAGGCCCATTTCGATGCAGACGGAGGTGGCATAGCGGACTTGGGACCAAGCTCCTGCACCGTATGGAGATCTCTGGCCATGGACGCCGAGGAGCACTAGGAATTGAAGTGTTGCAAGGCTATGTTGTTCGAGTATCAATGCCATCGGTTCAGTCGCTGCCATGAGATGGCGTTCAGGGTCCACACTGTGAAGCTTCCTGGTAAGAGACAAGAAGCGAGCTGTGATCGCATATATCAGATGAAAGATGCTGCGTTCGACAATTGTGAGAGCATCTGGTAGATACTGTTTCATAAACAATCCTTCATAGACCACGCGATCCAGCAATGGCCAGCGAGTGTGGATGCGCTCAAAAAATGTGTCGAACAGCATACGAGCTTGGTCCAACTCTGGGAATGCTGACAGAGCTGTCTCAGATCGTGTTGAAGTAGGTGGAGTGGGCGGTCTGGACGTTTCTGCGTGTTGCCTCTCGGACGTAGAAGCCGCCTCATTGTTCATTCGACTGCCAGCACCCTTGAATATGGAGGACTGGATGACGCGAGCGATAGTCGCACCAGAAGTGGAACCAATGTAGTATGGCTCAGACGTCGCATCTGTGGTACCGGAGGCACACAAAGAGAGAAATGATACACCATCGACAAGCGAATTCCTGTCATCAGTCTCTACGTCCTCGGATATGGAGTCTCTGGCAGATCGATGGGCCGACTGCCTGCGCACTGGTTGCTCAGCTGCAGGAATGCCTCCAATGGCATCAGACATAGTTTCGGCTTGGTTCGTTGAATCGTTCAAGAGGTGGTCTTCATGCTGATCAGGCATGCGGGCTTCCAAGAATGCTATGCGTTCTTCCAGAGCGCTAATGTATCTATCTCCAAATTAGATCAGCAATTTCCCGCGTGAGGAAGGGCGGTTGATGTGAGACATGTACTTACAAGGCCTTGCCGCCAGGATATTGAGGTCGGACAGTTTTCTCATACGCACAGGTCATGCCAGCTTTCTCGCATGATCTGCAACAGGGTTGTGTGCCATCACACTACCACAATTACCGTCAGCTTAATAGTGTCGCAATATTGCAGAATCGTTGAGACTTGAAACATGTACTCACTCGTTGCTTGCGCCGTTTGCACCTCTTGCAGGCCAGGTTCACGCGGGACTTCCGAGGCGCGGTCTTCGGAGAAGTTGGCACGCCACTGGCCGTGGAGGCTACGGAGTGATGTCTATGGTGCTCAGAGGCTGCATCTGGCAAGGACGTGGTGATGCTCGGAGTATCGTTCGATCTGGCAACATCTGAGGAGTTATCACGAGCCTCAGTTGCAACTCGTGGTGACGCTGTGCCAGAAACAGCTTCCTTGTAGCCGAGCGTACTGTCGTTCCGGTAGTGGACACCCATGGTTGTATGCGATAGGCACGGATTTGGATAGTAGCACAACTGACGCGCCGTGACTGACGCGCATACAAACAGTTTAGGAACCAAACGAGCCGACGGAAAACAAGAGGCTCAAGGCATTCTTGAGATTCGGGTCCGGACAATGGTGCACTATCTCCACTATCAGTTGATCACAAGCTTGGACGCTATAAGGCATCAAGCCATCGGGCCCGTTGGCATCTAGAGTCCGCCTGGACGATCACCATCTTCGTGCTACTCTGCCTCTCTGCGACTCGATTCTCAGCCACCCGCAAAGGCAGCCGCCCGAACACAGGGCAGGGCGTTCTTTGGCGATGTCTTCGGCATTCTCCGAGCTGGTGAAACCGGTGCGCTGCAACTCCTGGCTCACATAATGTCCAGGAACCGCGATATATGATACGTATCCTCGGGGTACCTTAAAGCGCGCGTCGACAGGTTTAGGCGGGAGGGTATCTTCAAGACTCTACCGGTACCGCGTTTCGATTCGTGGACGGCACCGTGCTCTCCTCAAATGGGAAGAGATTAGCATAGCCACCGTGCACGCTTCCCCCGCTCCTTCATGCGGCCCACGTGATTGGGGCGCATCAGCGAGAGTTCAGGGCGTCACTTCGGCAACGCAGTATCGGCGCAATCAGCAGGATCGCATCATTTTGACCTAACGGACCGGCGTACTCAGACCAACATCGAGGGCCCCGAGAGAACGATAATATTAGCGCTACCGCTACCGAGAAGTCCTCACAATCTTGCGAGAAGGCCTTACAGTCGGTACTCAAAAGTCTGCGAACAGCGTCTCAGCGGCACTTATTCCCTGAAGTGGACGAGAGCTACAGGTAGGACTACATTAGGAATTAAGACTACTCGAAGTATCCATTATTATCTCAACGGGAGACATGTCAATATTTGAAGCTATATCTGCTGAAACTGGCATGATACGACATTGTGATGTTCGCAGACTTATGAGCTAGAACTGTAACATCTGAGCCATCCTCAGCCTCCAGACGCCAAGTTTGTTATCTCTGTGGATTTTGCCCCGATCCGTCATGCACGCCGAGTCAGGCCTAAGATCTGCTTCGTTCCATCCCTACTCGTGCCTTATCGCAACCACAAGAGGGCCAAGTTCTCCAGGCTTATCATGGCGGTTTTGTTGGCTTAGAGAGCAGGGTACAGGTCCATCGGCTCAAAATCCGCCGAAAGAGCTGCTACGAGTGTAGCATCTCTCTCTAGGAGATCAAGATGTGGTTCGTGATTGCGACGCAGTGCTGTGATCATTGACAATCAGTATATGTGACTCTGATTCCCTGTCGTTATGATGTAGAGATCCTACAGAGGCTCGTCTAACATTGACAAAGCGCCGACATTTGCCATACCAGACTTGGACATCCAACAACTCACAGTGTACTTGTGATTATCGGCCATCCATCACAGGAGCAGCCAGCAATCCTCAAACGATGGGCAGACTTACACTGCCAAGTAAAGCCGACATGGCTGCACCGTTTCGCTCGAAGCAGGCGTTCTTCGACTTTGTCAAGTCGCCCGAAGGCAACGAGGGCCATGCTACGATTGGCGATGCGAGGTGGTCGAACAAGGACCTTGAACCGACGCCTGTAGAACATCGGAATTGGACATGGTAAGCACCTTCGCTCGAGATGAACGACGATGTTGCTGACTAGCAAAGGTACAACTTACCGCTCTATTGGTTCTCTGGTCAATTCTCGATTGTCGGCTGGAACACCGGTTCTGCGTTGGTCACTGTCGGCCTAGTAAGTGCTCATTGAAGTTCGAGACTGGCTTCAAACTCAGATGCTGACTATCCGAAGACATGGCAACAGTCGTTTGTGTCTGCTGTCCTTGGCTCCTTGATTGCGGGAATCATGGTTGTCCTCATGGCTCGTCCAGGTGTCAAGTACCACATTGGCTTGTAAGTACCTCCTAATACTTCAAAACAATCGATCAGCATCTGACAATCTACAGCCCGGTAATCGCTCGTTCCGTCATGGGCATGTGGGGATCTTACTTCTTCGTCTTCATCCGAGCCATTGTTTGCATCATCTGGTACGGCATCCAGTCGTTCTACGCTGGCAATGTCCTTTCTGTGATGCTGCGCTGCATCTTCGGAAGTGCTTGGGAGAACTTTGACAACACCCTCTCCGCAAGTGCCAACATCACCTCCAAACAGCTCCTGGCCTTTTTCATGGCGTGGCTCATGGAATTTCCTTTCGTAAGTTTCACAAGGGGACACTACAAGCAAGAACCGACTGACAATTTGCAGATGTGGGTTCATCCCAAGAACATCCATTACATCTTCACAGTCAAGGGTTTCACAATGCCAATTGCTGCACTTGCTCTTTTCGGTTGGTGCGTTGCCAATGGTGGAGGCGTTGGCGCTATGAACCTTGCGTCTTCTGAAGGAACACTGTCCTCTTCCGTCACTCCTCTGGGCTGGTCGATCATGGCTGGCATCAACACAATGATGGGCTCACTTTCACCTATGCTAGTCAACCAGCCTGATCTCTCCCGCTATTGCAAGAAGCCTCGGGATGCTGGCATTCTTCAGGGTATCAGCTTGTTTTTCCCTTCAGTCCTCGTATTCTTCCTCGGAATGGCGTCAACAACATCGATACAGGCTGTTTGGGGAACCGCCTACTGGAACGTCTGGGATCTTCTGGATGCCATACTGGATCATCACTTTGGCGCTGGTGCTCGCGCAGGTATCTTCTTTGTCGCGCTTGCATTCTTTTTCGGAGTCTTCACAACCAACATTAGCGCCAACGCGATTCCATTCGGTGCCGACATGACTGGATTGTTCCCGAAGGTGCTCACGATCCGCCGTGGGCAGATTCTCTGTGCAATCCTTGGAGTTGTCGTGCAGCCATGGCAGCTCATGGCCAATGCACAGGCTTTCATTAGGTTCGTGCAAGATACGCAGCAGCCATTTTTGAACCTTACTGACACTCCAGCTACAGCTTCCTGGGGTCCTACAATATATTCATGGCTCCGCTCTGCGCGGTCATCATTGTTGACTACTACGTTGCCCGCAAAGGCAACATCCACGTCCCATCGTGCTATGATGGCAGCAAGACAGGCTTGTACTGGTTCTGGTCTGGCACCAACCTATGCGGCGTGATGGCGTGGCTGTTTGGAACCACCATGGGTATCCCTGGTCTCGTCGGACAATATCAGCCGCAAATCATCAGCAACGCAGCGAAGTACATGTACATGATGGGATGGACCTTCACCACTTCGGCGACTCTTTACTACCTTGCCACGCTCTTCATAAAGCTAAAGATTTTCCCGACAGGCCGGGAGAGCACACCGCTTGAGCGGGAGTGGCTGGCCAACGATGGTCGCGAAGGGTTCTATGAGGGCGAACGTGATGGTGTGGCTCTTTATGCACCTCCGACGCCGCCTGCGAGCGACAGCGAGCAGATTCAGATGGGCGAGAAAGCGTACAAGTCTATGGCCTAAGAGAGTTTATACCAGAGATGACGAGGGTAAATCCTACGGGGATCTCACATGAATCTCGCTGGCAGGCAATTCTATTCATATTGATGGTATCTCATAAACGAGCACATATATTACAACATCATACAGAGCTCTCACCGGGGCATATTTCAATCTATGCTAATAATACTCCATAAACAAGCACAAATTGCTGCGAGATTCTATAGAGCTCTCGCAAGTAGGCATTTCTATCTGTGTTTATGATACCTTATAAACTGGCTTATAATCGCTCAAGAACAGATATATTTAGACTCATGTTTGTAGTTTATCCCATACTCTTTAAATCTGTGGCTAATATGAATGCCGTGAATTGTTCCGATGTGTGCTACTCACAATTTTCAATCAACTGTATCGCGAGGTTCAGTGCAGACGTTGACGAAGATGTGGATGTTCAGACGGCAATTACCCGTAGGCATATCGGCCGCCGAGATAGCTGTTAGTAATCAGCAGTCGGGAAAAAGAAGCCGATCGCATTGTGGTTCACATTGGGCATTCGGGCGCCAAGATGCCGATTCCAATCAGGATTCTGAAGGTCGTATTGCTGAGTCCATACTACAAGTTAGATTGCCATATACATAATATTTCGATTATGGTTCAGTAGAAGATACTTCAAGGGATATATTTTATTGATATCAATTGCTAGTGAGCTGACCACGCGGAAAGACTTGCCAAACGAATCAACATGTCGCGACTCTTCCAGCCATTGGCCGTTGGCCCTACATCGCTACAACACCGAGTAGCAATGGCTCCTTTGACTCGGTACAGATGGGGCGACGATTGGAACGCAGTGACAGCGCAACCAGGGACATGATTATAGGTATGCCATAGGGTTCAACGTTTCCGGCACCCCGTCAACAGTAGAAATCTAACAGTCAGTCGCAGAATATTACGAGCAGAGAGCATGCGTCCCAGGCACACTTATCGTCAGCGAGGCTACTGTCATTGCTAGAAACGCTGTTGGCCGTGCAACTGCCCCGGCATCTGGTCTGATGCGCAAATCGCCACCTGGAAGGAGATCACAAAGCTGTGCACAATAAAGGCTGCGCTATCTACTGCCAGCTCTGGCACCAAGGGCGAGCAGCTGATGGCAGTGTACTCGACGCCGAAGGATACAGGTATCTGTCTGCCAGTGCCGTTCCCGTGACTGCTGATAGGCGGACTCCGGAAGCCATGACCGAGGAGGACATCCAGAGTGCCATCAGCGACTATGCCCAAGCTGCCAAAAATGCCATCGCTGCCGGATTTGATGGTGTCGAGATCCATGGCGCTAATGGGTATCTTTGTGACCAATTTTTGCAAACGAACTGCAACCTGAGAACAGACGGATGGGGAGGAAGCATTGAGAATCGTGCTCGCTTTCCTCTAGAGGTCACCAAAGCAGTGGCTACCGCGGTCGGTGCTGAGAGAACGGCAATGCGCCTCAGCCCTTACAGCGACTTCGAAGGCATGCTGATGGACGAGCCCGAGCCAACCTTCCAATATCTTGTGGAAGGATTGAAAGCATTGAAGATCTCGTATCTTCATCTCATCGAGGCTCGAATCACCGGCAATGATGACTCTGAGTGCGGTGGACAGAAGTCTGTGGATTGGATGGTGAAGGCATGGGACAATGTCAGCCCGGTTCTCATCGCTGGAGGCTTCCTTCCTGAGTCGGCGAAGCAGGCAGCGGACGAGAAGTACAAGGAGTACGACGTCGTGATCGTGTTCGGAAGGTACTTTGTGACAAATCCAGATCTGGTGTACCGTGTCAGAGAGGGTTTGCCGCTGGCCGCATATGATCGCAAGGTGTTCTATACGCCCAAAGAACCTAAAGGGTACATAGACTACCCGCTCAGCCCGCAATATGTAGCAGCTGTATGAGGCACGGTCTGGTGCCCTGCCCTAAATACGAGCCACCCGTCGTTGATGAGATCCACCTTCTGCTCGGCAATTCATGCCATGAACTCGGCTTTTGTGTTTTCGGTACGTTCGGTACTGCAAGACCCTCGTCAAGGCGTGCCTTCGGTGGAAACGTCGATGACCTTCAAGGCAAAGGTACTGCGGCTACGCCAGTAGTCAGTAGTGAAGGATATTGGTTTGTACTTTGTCTAGCAAATTTGTGTGCCGAGGTAAAGGTCAATCAAGACCCGGAATGAATCTGCTTGCATGTTGCCAAGCAGGAAAAAATCCCCTGATGACGTCCCATGTTGTACAACCATCTGATTTCGGAAGCTGAGACAACAACTCTCAGCATAGTACTGTAACATAACATGCACCCGAGAAAGCAAGCCACCCACATAGTCCCGATCATATTCGACACGAGTGCCAAGCCATTCGGTCACCGTCACAAAAGGACCCGGGCGGAGCAATGGTTCTCCACACCTAGGGCAGGTACAGTGCTGATCATCTACTCTTGCGGGGTCCCCAGAGTTGTTTCGCCATTAATCCTTCCTGCACAAGGTTAGACATCGAGCTAGCGATGACTTGGTATGAAGCAACATGGTTAGTATGGCTAAATGCAAGAAGAGGCATTGCTATGATATCTCCACATCCCGGCTCTGGTGTCCTGACGATATCTTTTACTTAAAGCGAAGGCTTGAAGCACTACAGGATCGCATACGTGCTCATCACTCTTTGTGTTCAGTATGCGTTTGCTCTCATCTTTGGCTCTTGTCGCGTCAGCCACGGCTGCTGTGATCCCACGTGGACCGAAAGTCACACCTCGTCAAGACGCAGTCGTCGATGAGGGCTATGTCTTTGCCTACTTTAGAGACAACTCTCTTGAGGGCGAGAAGATATTCCTAGCGGCTAGCAAAGGCAACAATGCATTAGACTGGCAGGAGCTGAATGATGGTAACCCCGTCTTGACATCGACCCAAGGCACTAAAGGGCTTCGCGATCCCTTTTTGATCAAGGTGAGTTGGAGTCACATAGACCTTGGTTGACAACACTAACAATACGAGCAGTCACCAGACGGTAGCACTTTCTTCCTGATCGCCACCGACCTTTCGATTGGATCTGGTACTTCGTGGGACACCGCTGTTCGTAATGGCAGCCGATACCTCGAGATCTGGGAGTCCAAAGATCTGGAAACTTGGTCCGAGCAGCGCCATGTTCTAGTATCACCACCTACGGCAGGCAACACCTGGGCACCGGAGGCATACTATGACACCGATATCGAATCTTATGTCGTATTTTGGGCATCCTCTCTGTACGAGGAGGACGACACAGCCCATGCTGGTACAACCTACCACCGTATGCTATATGCAACCACCAAAGACTTTGTCACATTCAGCGAGCCGCAGATCTGGCAGGACGCTGGTACCTCTCGAATCGATTCAACAGTTCTGAAGGAGGGTGACGAATACTACCGCTTCACCAAGGACGAAGGAGGCGTCACTGGATGCACAGACATCATCCAAGAAAGCTCCACGTCTCTGCTTGCACAGCTCGACGGCTGGAAGACAGTGGCATCTTGTATCGGACGTGATGCTGGCGCACAAGCAGTCGAGGGCCCAACAGCTTTCAAGTCAAACCCGGGTGATGTCAACGGCGAGAAATTCTACCTCTTTGTCGACGAGTACTCCGGACGAGGATATATTCCACTCGAGACTAACGATATTGCAAACCCCGACTGGAAGCTTGCAAGACCAGTTACCCTCAAGCCCTCGCCATGGCACTGTATTGCCGATTACTGCTGCACAGCTCGCGACCATTACCGGTACCAACCAGAAGCGCTCACTCCAAAAGCGTAGTCTCTGATCCCTGGCTTGTATGCGGACCCGAACATCGCGACTTTCGGCTGCAAGTTCTATATCTACGCCACAACTGACGGATTCCCTGGCTGGGGCGGAAATCAATTCTACGTCTGGTCCTCCGAGAATCTTGTCGACTGGGAGCGTTCCGAAGAACCCTTCCTCACTCTCAATGGTACTGAGGGCACTGTGCCGTGGGCCACGGGCAATGCATGGGCTCCCACTATTGCAGAGAAAGACGGCAAGTACTACTTCTACTTCAGTGGACAGAACCCGACATATGACCGCAAGACCATTGGCGTTGCGGTAGCCGACAGTCCTGAGGGACCATTCACTGCAGAGCCGACTGCTATGATCACGAACAGCGAAGAGTTCAAGACTGGCCAAGCGATCGATCCAGATGCTTTCCTCGACCCGAAATCTGGCAAATACTACTTTTACTGGGGTAACGGCAACCCTCTAGTCGCAGAACTGGCAGACGACATGGTGTCTCTTGCGCCCAACACCACAAGCAACATTACTGGTCTCGAAGACTTCCGTGAGGGCCTCTTCATGGTCTACCGTGAGCCGTACTACCACTTGACCTACTCGATCGATGACACGGGCAGCGAGAACTACAGGGTCGGATATGCCACTGCTGAAAGTCCCGTTGGTCCGTTCACCTACCGTGGTGTGATCTTGCAAAAGGACGTTGAGCAAGGAATCTTGGCTACTGGCCACAACTCGATTCTCAATGTGCCCGGTACTGATGAGTGGTACATTGCTTACCATCGTTTCAAGATTCCTGGTGGAGACGGTACGCACCGTGAGACGACCATTGACGAGTTGCACTTTGACAGTGAGACCGGGCTGATCGTTAATGTTGTGCCTACTGTGGACGGAGTCTCGCAAGCGGTTGAGATTTCTGAGTAGTCATTGGCTAGTCTGGCGAATCAATTATTCCCTTCTGCACTCTGTGATGCTAATTCGTCGAAAATGCTTTTCCGTGAACCACCAATGTCAACTATTAGTACAAATTGAAGAATGCAGCCACAAATTCCCGCCGAGGGTGACAATATCCTAAAAGTCTTTGTTGACCAAAACCACAGGTCCCTCGTAAACATGCCTGCCAAAGATCACATAGTAGCCGATAGAGAAGACGACGACTGCTCCGTATATCAAGCAGCTCCAATTCATCGTCTCAAGCCCAACAGCCTCTTGGAGTGGGAAGAACGAGAAGACATAAACCAGTAACAGGAATAGGACTGCAATGATATTGCAGATCAGTCCGGCACGCCCAAGACTCCAGCGGGCGTGCGGCAGAGGGTCTCCACGAATCTTGCGCAATGCAACGCATGAGATCGAGATGATATAAGAACTGATGATGGCTCCTACAGCGAGAGAGACAATGGCGTTGAAAGCGACGAAACTGCCTAGGTTGATCAGTGATAGGAGGCAGGTGACGACGAACGAGACCAAGACGGCGTTTAAGGGGATGTCAGCCAGGTCGGACGCTAGCAATCAAGATTAGCTCGGCCAGAGGCTCTCGAACTGTCCTTGCCGTACTTACCGGCAAAGGAAATTGCTAAACGGCAGACCACGGTCTCGTGCGAAAGCAAACATCTGGCGAGAAGCAGTGGCAATATTGCTAATGGTGCTGCATAAGCACATCAAAACGATAAGACATGCCATGACCGTAGATCCGGCTTTGTTGCCTGTAGCTGTGTAGAAGACGCCAATGTATGCATACGTATATTGGGGTTTGATGGCCGCTTCGAGGTCGCCAATGCAGAAGGCGAACGTAATCACCATGATGAACCCAGTGGTCCCGTTGAGGATGAGAGTCCAGATCATGCCTAGCGGCAGGACTCTCGAGGCGTCCTTGATTTCCTCCGCCATGTGGACTGCCGAGTCAGGGCCGAGCACGGCATACATGGGACCGATTATGCCAACGAGGCAGGCGACTCCTTGCGAAGGCCAGCCGTTCTCGTTGGTGAACTCGGTGAAGACGTCGTACGCAGATTTCCGAGGCGCCAATGCCCATAGCGGCACGAGTATGCCGAAGAAGCCAAAAACGTGGATGATAAGGATCACGCCTTCGATCAAGGGAAGTTTCTTGGCGAAGAAGGTGTTGAAGAGGATGGCGACAGCTGCCACAGCGATGACGAGTAGTGTGCATGCCATGGCTGAGGAATATAGGCGCCATCGTTGAGTTGAATGATGCCCTGGACTTGGGTGGCCACCAGGTAAGATCCGGCGGCAATGTTTACCTGCCAGCCCAGTACACATAGCCAGCCGGTGATATAGGAGAGGAACTTCTGTGCTCGTGCTGGTGAGAACTCGGATACCCAGTCTGTGCTGTGTGGTCAGTCACGTCTCGCACACGATCGGATGTGATTCTGGAGGTATGTTGATATTGTGCAGTTGCAGGGTATTGAACGTACTGCAGACATGTCAGCAACGCCTTGTCTACAGTCCGAAATGTACCGCTCCTGCAAATGACGCCGTCTACAGGGTAAGACACATATGCTTCCTGTCAGAGCACATTGAGGGCGGAGCCCATGCTGACTCGCGAGATGCACTCACCGATACTGTCCGCCAGAGGTGGGAGCCCTTCCATCGGTCAGTGCCCATCTTCGTACGCAATTTCATACACTCCAGATACATACATGCTGGACATCTCTGCCATAGATAAGATGGAGAATGAGAGTCCAAAGAGTGTGACAAGGTACATCCACACCATGCCTGCAAGGCCTCCGTTCGGTAGGATGTAACTTGCTGTGCTGTAACACGTCTTAGCCAAAGCGTTTCATGAGATCGGCATCACATCGTGGCGTACAAAAGTATAGCCTCCCACGTGCACATGAGAACTGCAGTAAAGCCCAAGACTGATATGAGACGGAAGTTGCGCTACAGACATACCATCAGCATTTTGAGCCATGAGCGCGCACCAACCATGACCTACCCTCAATTCCTGCGTCTTTCCTACACGTCTCATGTCATGTTGGTCTCTGATGGTTCCTACTTTGTAGGACTTTGGTGAGTCTTCTGGAACAAGATCAAGATCAGTCTCATACTGGGTAGTCTCATTAGGCGCCATAGTGGTATCGGACAAGCGTTCAGCTGCTGGGAAGGATTGCAAATCTCAGATATCTGCGGGAGGAGCAAGATAGAGGGTAAGATTATAATAAGAACAAACAGAACTGGGAAATGACAGAGCCTCACATCTCACGAGATTCACACGTGGGCGTGGAGGACGACGCTACTGTAGCTCGATGAGATGCCGGGCCGTGGCTCTGTACGACTACACTGGCATGAGCTAGATCAACGCCGACCTTCCCCATGTCGAAGAGATTGGCATGGCTTCGACCGTCCGCTCAAGTTCTGTCGAGTCCGCTTCTCTGCTCACTTGAAGGCTTTTGTATCTGGACGGAATGATAAGTCTGGCTGCTCCGGTTCCAGCGCCATGAAGCCATCGCAGCACGAGCGGTGCCACATCATGTCGGGCGGACAGGCGGACTGCATGCTGTATGCTGTGCGATACGGATGGGGAGGCAGGAGGGGTCGTGGATGTAAGCTTTGGATGGCTGTAGGTGGGACGCAGGGCGCAGGTGCCCGATACTACTGTGCAGCAATACCGTATGATGATCGTCTTACAGGGTACTAAGCCGGTACTAGCAGGTACAAACATTGATCGGGCCACTTCACTAGACCATTATCGCGGTCGTGCAAAGCTGTAAGTGGCCAACAGTCGTTGTGGTAGCAATCCGGGACAGGTGTCAAGAACGATGAGAGGCCGCCATTGTGATGGGGTTTCGAGGTTTGGAATATGTTGCACAAACTCATGCGAACCAGTTGGTATGTACCTGAAGGCAATACTTTCCATTTGAGTAGCTTATCGCGTAGAGGTGCGTGGTCCCTGGAAGGATGCGGCAGGAGGAACGCCACGAAATCAACGGCGTTCGCGTGTGGGGGACTGAAGACCGACAGGATTGCGTGAGCACTCTTCCTGTTACATACCGACCGGCCACGTCACTCCGCAGCACAAGTGTTACTGTGCTGTGGCAACTACCCGGACGCCTGCTGAACACTGGATGTCTGAAAATACACCATGTTGGACCATTTATGTCCGGAGAATCAACTCGAGACAAAGGAATCTGCCAGCCACCGCGAGCTCAGCATACGCACCGGGTCTCGCCATTGAAGCCCACGGCATGTTAGCTATGACACATGGGCATGCGTACATGTTGAGGCCAAGGCGGCCTACAATGAGCACAGTCAGCTCACGCCACTGCTATGTCGTGGCATTGCTCTGCACGCGAAAGAGTAGTAAGCGCTCTTTATCATGACATGAAGATCGCCTGGCTTGAGAAATCCCCAACAGCAGGACCCGCTTGCTCCTGACCAGGCCTATAGAAGTTCTTTCGGGCCCAAGGACAACAGACCGCTCGTCTTTCAATGACTTGGGATCAGAGCTGTCCCACATCCCCGGCTCGGCCTCGCGACCAGAGCCATGCATCCTTTCCTGCAGTGGCCCATACGCTGTGCGCTTAGGCATCGTTCACTGTCTTGCGTCGGCGTACAGAGGAGGTACTCTTGTGCCATGCGCGTCGCATGCTCCAGGTGACTGTTTGCGTAGCCAGAAAGCTCACAATCTCACCCTCCAACTCATACAATATGCTTACCCACCCTCTCGCTATTCATGGCTGATGTACCTGGCTTCTGACAGGTGTCTGTCCCGTCCGTTGTTCGCCGGATCGGTCGCCTTGCGCTTTACACTTTTCCTTCAGAGGCCCCGGAGACGCTCTGATCTGCTGCTTATGAAACATCCACATTTTTTGACGGCGCACCGATGTCTTCTGTGGCTGTTGGAGGCTCGAGGTCGTTCACTATTACGCCGAATGATCATGGTGGAGTCATTGTGGTCGTCGGCTGTATTTTGATGACCTGGGACTCTGCTATGCTTCATGATCAGGTTGTACAATCGCTTCGCGATGAGGTCGTCACTTGGCCTTGACGATTTTGCTTGCGGCATCACAACAGTAATTATCACCCCAATGTGTAGATGATTCATATCGCTCTTCTAATACGAATCAGGTAATTGGTGTTGTTCAGATGATACTGACGGGCGTTGCTGTGTCCCGCGGGTTCGGCAAATCAGCTGCTCTGGTGTCAAATGCACAGATACACCTGGGTGAGAAGGCACGTATAATCATGGAGACTCCAAGAAGGACTGTCGCTAATGCTGCTGAAAGTACATGTACGCGGTTGCGATATTGAGCATCTGTACGATAGCGGTCTCCAAAGCCGCCATGCTCTTCTTTCACCTGCGCATTACGCCTCAGCGGTCACAAAGATTGACATGCTATGCCATGGTCGCCTTATGTGGAGTCTGGATGGTTGTCGCAATGGCGCTGGTAGGAACCAGGTGCGGCAATCATACTCCATGGGTCCTGTACGGCAGGACGTGCCACGACTTCGTGAGTTGTTCGATCTGTTATCGAAAGCATAGCACACAAATGCTGATAATCACACGTTCAAGACTAGACGCTGGGTCGGCATCGCCGTCACAGACATCCTCCTTGAGCTCGCCATCTTCGCAATTCCTGTTTGGATCCTCTGGGGCATTAAAACACAACGGAGCTACAAGACCATGATCCTAGTGGCTTTCGCGTCACGACTCTTCCTCCCAATCCTGGCTGGGATCCACGCTGCAACCGCAGGGCATTGGGCAAACACTACTCCCCACTTCGATCCTGTCAGCGCAGTCATACCGTTTCTCTGGCTCAACGTGGAAACAAACTATGCCATCATGGCCGCCACATTCCCAACACTGGGAACATTTGTCAAATCACTCAACACGAGATGGGGTGCCATGGACGGACCGGATGTCGCGCAGTATGCTATGGAGTCGCTTTCTAATCAATCCCGCAGCTCGGATCGTGCGAATAAAGGGAGGAAGACGCCGAATACGACGAATGATGACATTCCAAGACTCCGGCCTGAGGGATCGACGTACTCGTTCAAAGTGAGGAGTCCATTGGTCATTTCAAGAGAGGATGCAGGAAGGGGCCACACGCGAGGAAGTGATGCCAGCGATCAGATGATCATTCGGAAGACTGTCAGTACAAGTGTTGAGACGGACCCGCAGCAAGTCTAGATGTCTTGGAAAGTGTTGTCATAGTATATAGCCAACGTTCACATTTTCATAGTCTGCTTTACCACTCAATCTTGGGCAGCCCTTATCGCATTGATTAATCGAATCCAGAAAGTCGTTCTTGTAGAAAGTGAAGCCCTCATAGACATTGGGTACATGGACTATTCCAGATCACATGTCAATTCGGCCTAAGATCGAGCATGGTGCCACCATTGGCCACAACGTGTCTTTGGCGACGACGAGTCGATCGACCGTCAGCAGCCCATGCGATTATACCCGATTCCTACGGTCTGAGGACAAGTTTCCGCAAGAATACTTGCCTTTTCGATCGTCGTGATCTGGCATTGGAGAGCCCATGTGGGTAGCAAGGGTTAGGGTCGGCACCAGATGAAGCGCCTTGGCGTTCGTCAACTACAGCCAGCAACCTCGAGCTTGAACCTTCGATGCCTGGAGAGCCACAACACCCCCTACACCACCCTTCCATCACCCAGTACCCGCCAGTCGCCTCTCAGGCTTGTTTGAGAGACGTACCGGCATCATGGCGGCCGAACAGGATTCGCTTTTCCGCTCGGCGGACATGACGCTGACCCAGCTCTATGTGGCCAACGAGATTGGCCGCGAGGTCGTTTCGGCCTTGGGCGAGCTCGGCGTCATGCAGTTCCGCGATGTACGATACCGCAGCAGTGCATGAGAGACAGTGCCTATACTGATTGTGAATAGCTGAACCCCGAAACGACTGCCTTCCAGCGAACCTTCACCCAGGAGATCCGCCGCCTGGACAACGTTGAGCGCCAGCTCAACTACTTCCGCCAGCAGATCGAGCGAAATGGCATCGGCATGCGCCCCATCTATGACTTCACCAACAACATGGCCGCACCTTCTGCCTCCGAGATCGATGAGCTCGCCGACCGCAGCCAGAGCTTGGAGACGCGCATCCAAGGCCTGAACGAGAGCTACGAGACCTTGAAGAAGAGGGAGACTGAACTCACTGAGTGGCGCTGGGTGCTTCGTGAGGCTGGCGGCTTCTTTGACCGCGCAAGAGGACAGACGGAGGAAATCAGGCAGAGCATTGATTCGTCCGATGACGCGCCTCTGCTGCGCGACATGGAGCAAGCCAATGGCTCCTCCGACGTACAACAGCAGCAGCAGAGCTTCAGCGTGATGAACATTGGCTTTGTTGCTGGTGTCATCCCCAGGGAGAGAATGGGCGCTTTTGAGCGTATCCTTTGGCGTACCCTGCGTGGCAACCTGTACATGAACCAGAGCGAGATCCCGGATGCCATCGTCGACCCCGAGAAGAATGAAGAGGTTCACAAGAACGTTTTTGTCATCTTCGCGCATGGCAAGGAGATCATCGCGAAGATTCGCAAGATCTCTGAGAGCTTGGGCGCGAGCATTTACAACGTGGACGAGAACAGCGAGCTGCGTAGGGACCAGATCCACGAAGTGAACACCCGCCTTCAGGACCTCTCCAACGTTCTCGGCAACACCAAGCGTACTCTGGATGCTGAGCTCAACCAGATTGGTCGCTCTCTGGCCGCCTGGATGATTGTCACCAAGAAGGAGAAGGGTGTCTACCAGACTCTCAATCGCTTCAGCTACGACCCTGCACGCAAGACTTTGGTTGCTGAGGCCTGGTGCCCGACCAACTCTTTGGGCCTAATCAAGTCTACACTCCAAGATGTCAACGACCACGCCGGACTTAGTGTTCCCACAATTGTCAACCAGATCAAGACATCCAAGACGCCGCCCACCTACAACAAGACCAACAAGTTCACTCTCGGCTTCCAGACTATCATCGACGCATATGGTACCGCCAAGTACACTGAGGTCAACCCCGGTCTTCCTTCCATCGTCACCTTCCCCTTCTTGTTCGCCGTCATGTTCGGTGATCTCGGTCACGGTGCTATCATGACTCTCGCCGCCGCCGCTATGATCTACTGGGAAAAGCCTCTCCAGCGTGGCAAACAGGATGAACTGTTCGGCATGGCTTTCTACGGTCGTTACATCATGCTCATGATGGGAATCTTCTCTATGTACACTGGTCTGATCTACTGTGATATCTTCTCGAAGGAGCTCTCTCTATTCCCCTCTATGTGGGAATGGAAGTTCCCCGAAGGCTACGACCCGGAGAGCGGCAAGCAAGCCCTGGTTGCAACTCGTGTCGAGGGCTACACATACCCCTTCGGTCTGGATTGGCGCTGGCACGACACTGACAACGACTTGCTCTTCTCTAACTCCTACAAGATGAAGCTGTCCATCATCATGGGTTGGGCTCACATGACCTACAACTTGTGCTTCTCCTACATCAACGCTCGCCACTTCCGCTCTCCCATTGACATCTGGGGTAACTTCATTCCTGGCATGATTTTCTTCCAGTCCATCTTCGGCTACCTAGTCTTCACTATCATCTACAAGTGGAGCATTGACTGGAACGCCATCGGACAGTCGCCGCCTGGCCTTTTGAACATGCTGATTTACATGTTCCTTTCTCCTGGCTCCATCATCGAGGGTGAGCAGCTGTACAGTGGCCAGGCCGGTGTTCAAGTTGTCCTGCTTCTTCTAGCCCTGGTCCAAGTGCCCATCCTGTTATTCCTCAAGCCATTCTATCTTCGCTGGGAGCACAACCGCGCCCGCGCTCAGGGCTACCGTGGCATCGGCGAGAACACTCGCGTTTCTGCGCTCGATGACGATGACGAAGAGGAGCACAGCGCACATGCAAACGGCAGACCATCTACCGACTCCGACATGGATGGTGGCGCTATGATCACCCAGGACATTGACGATGAGCACGAGGAGTTCGAGTTCAGCGAAGTCATGATTCACCAAGTCATTCACACTATTGGTAAGTCTATTCTCGCCATGAACTTCAAAACCACTTTAGCTAACAAAGGATACAGAATTCTGCTTGAACTGCGTTTCCCACACCGCCTCTTACCTTCGTCTCTGGGCATTGTCGCTCGCTCACCAACAGCTCTCCATCGTCTTGTGGACGATGACTCTTGCCAACGCTTTCGCCATGACCGGCGTTACCGGTATCATTGCTGTATTTGTCTTCTTCACCGTCTGGTTCTTCCTTACCGTCGCCGTCCTGGTTGTCATGGAAGGTACCAGTGCCATGTTGCACTCGCTTCGTCTCCACTGGGTCGAGGCCATGAGCAAGCATTTCGTGGGAGAGGGTATTGCATTCGAGCCGTTCAGTTTCCAGCTCATGTTGGAGGAGGAGATGACAGAGTTGAAGTAGGATTAGTAACTTTTCCTTGTGTTTGTTAGGCTGTAGAGTATATAGAATCTGTTGTATATTGAATCATGTTGATCATGCGTCATTTGTTCCGGGACGATATTAGTGAATACAACTCCGGCTCAAGGCACAATGTCGTAAGCAATTGATACAGATCACTACGATAGCAGCCGGTTCCGTGTCGTTGGAATTGTAGGATACGGAATGTATCGTGTATGCGAATCCCCGAGCCGCGCCATGTAGGAGAGTCGAGCGCAATTACATCCGGAAGATTGCTTACGAAGTTGAAAACGCCACAAGACTCGCTAAGTCATCACGCCGGACCCCACTTGGAGCTCAGCTCCGGTTGCGAAGCGATGCGCGCGTGCTCGTGTCGTGCTTGATATAAATGCCGCTCCTGCCACCAGCATTGAATTGCATATCCAGCCAACAGCACTTCCTCGACATACCAATCGCAGGCGTACGAAAACACTGCCATTTCACCACGAATTAAATCACAATCAACCCCGGAAAACAGCTCGTGTCAACAAAGCAACCACAATAATGGCTTCAACAATCGGCACCACCATGAGAGCCGCCGCGTGGGACGGCAACGCAGGCGGCATCCACAAGCACACAAAGTCACAGACTCCTGGCCCATTCCCAAGAACGCAAAGAACTTGCCGAAAGACCATACACTCATCCGCGTTTCCCACGCCACGCTCAACCCCGTGGACTACAAGGTGCCGGAGCTACCTCTTATCGGCAGCCTCGTCTTCGGCAAAGGTGTGCCAGGTCTCGACTACTCAGGTACCGTTGTAGAGAGCACACTTCCTCACCTGAAGCCTGGCGAGCCGGTCTTCGGCTCTCTCGCGCCACCGAACTTCAGCACAATGGGAGAGTACATCGTCGCTGGAAAGGACGGCTGCGTGCCCGTCCCCGACGGCGTGTCTCTCAAGGATGCCGCGACTCTTGGTATTGCTGGTTTGACTGCCTATCAGACCGTGGCGCCGTTCATCAAGTCAGGTGACAAGGTCTTCATCAACGGCGGCAGCGGTGGCGTCGGCACCTTCCAAATTCAGATCGCGAAGATTCTCGGCTGCCACGTTACCACCGCCTGCTCCGGCGCGAACGTCGAGCTCTGCAAGTCCCTCGGAGCCGACGAGGTCATCGACTACCGCACGCAGAATGTCGTCGAGACTCTCGCGCGCAAAGGACAGCAGTATGACCTGATCGTCGACAACGTCTTCAACGGTGGAGAGCTCTACTGGTCGAGCCACAAGTATCTCAAGCCCGAGGCACCCTACGTGACAATCGCTGGCGATGCATCGTTCACCGTTATCAAGAGAATTCTGAGCATCTTCCTCTGGCCCAAGGCGTTAGGCGGTGGCCAGCGCAAGTTCCAGTTTGTCACTTGCGCCGCGAACGCTGCGGAGTATGCGGAGCTTGCGAAGTGGATTGCTGAGGGGAAGTTGAAGACGACGATTGAGCGCGAGTACAGCCTTGAAGAGGCGGCTGAGGCCTATGAGAGGCTGAAGTCTGGTAGGACTCGTGGTAAGCTGGTGGTCAAGGTTACATGAGACTTTTGTGAGGATGCATGATCGGCTGAGATTGTAGTGAGAGATGGCAAGTTAATCCTTTTGGTTTTCCGGTAGACACGATTCACGAGAAATTGAGCGCCAACTGGCATGACCATACATGGGCTCCAAGTATCAAATTACATTTCAGAGAAAATCTTCTAACCTTCCTCGTCCACACCAACCTTTCCTTCTTCCCTCCACAAAAGCCACGCGACCACGATCAGCACTTTGATGCCCGCAGTAAACCACAGCGCGCCCGCGAAACCCAACGAGCTTCTCGCAAACAGCCCGCCGACCAACGCTCCAAAGATATAGAAAAGTAAACCCCCCGCCCTCCGATTCCGCTGCACATTTCCCATCAGCCCAGCCGTGAACAATGCCGGATCAGACGCCAGATCATTGTACAGCGTCGTCAACACGACCGAAGGCAAAGCGTTGAAACCCAACACTCGACTCGCCACAACTTTGCCTGCAGCTTGGAAACTGAGCAAACCAATCGAAAGAAGATCCATCGTCGGGAAACCTATGTCGGCCGGAATGGTGATGGTGCTTTGCGCCGACGGCTCACCGGGGCGTGCAGGCGACTCGCTTGATGAGCCAGAGTGCACGAGGATCGCCGCCAGGGCTGTCACGGCCATTTGGAAGAAAAACGAGGTGGCGAGGACCCAGCGTTTGCGCTCGCCGAAGACTCGGTGGAAAGCTGAAATTAAGGCTGCGCCTAGGATGAAGGAGAGGATGGCTGTGAGGGACTTCGTCCAGGCGAGAGAAGGCGTGTCCACGGGTAAGGAGTTTGCACCTAGGGCGAGGAAGATGGTGTTGCCTGTCTGTTGGAGGCGTTAGTGAGGTCTCGTATTTAGAGTTGGTTTGAGGAGTGTGTTTACCTGCATCGAAACGAAACATGAGTACGCATTGTATGCTCCGCTGTCCACGAGGCCGGAGATCATGAAGCAGACCATCAGGACTAGATCCGCCCAGCGAGTCGAGACATCTGCCGTCAAGTAGGATTTGGTCTGTTCCAGTTTGCTCGTGTCTTTTGGAGCTGGTGGCGGTATGTTGCCGCTGCCAATGCTTTCTCGAGGCCCATCTCGGTAAGAGTATCGTTGATAGAATGAGAGCAGCGATTGACGTTCGTCGGCCGATTTGGGCGCATGAGGTCTCAAAGGTGGCTCCCTCGAGCCTCGCAATGAATGTCGCGTGCGATCCATGATTCCGGTAGGTCGGGCTGAGAAAGTCTATTCTCGAGCAGACATTTGGGGAGCAGAGTTTGATGGATCTTCCTACACCAGCGCCATTGACTGTCAAAGTTGTCAGACACTGTATCTCTGAAAGTCTGTGATTTCCGAAAACCATGCGACCGGCGCCTGTTAAGAAATCGCGAGCGCTCAGGCGTCAGTCAGGTGATGGGCATTTCTTCTAGCGACTACATCATTGTTGCGTTGTGGATCTGACGAAACGTGCGCTAAGAGCGCATCGCGGCCGAGAACGTGGGCGGCGGCGGGCGCTCTCCGCCTGGAGAGATGAGCCCTCTGCGCTTGGCCCATCTGTCCTTTTCTCAGCCGCATGAGGTATCTGCTGGGAGATGTGTTGGCAAGAGGAGTATGTATCACAAGCTGCGCTCAGAACAGGGCTCGTCGACAGCTCCCCTGATCACCGGGCAGGTTGTTCCTGTCGGCACTCGAGATTGTGGGAATCGTTGCACCCACAAGCGCACGGCAGCTGACACTATCTGGGCCTGCTGCAGAGAGCTCGTGCCTGGCGTGTGCGACTGGGACGTGCTATCATGTTGCCCTATCAGAGGCTGTCACACCATTGGTGGTATTGTTCCGTGTACCTGGTGACACCACAACAGCCATGTGATCGCTTATTTCTTGAAGAAGCGGAATCTTGGTTTCTCTTATGGCGATCGATCGATGATCTAGAGGAATACTACGGACGACAGATGAGAAGTAGCAAGACACGATATGGCTGCCTATGTCGTTCGTGCGTTCTTCAAGCAGCGCTCCTTGCAAAAGAATGGTAGCTGCAAATCGAGCTATGCTTGTCTGCTTGCGTGCTCCTCCAGTTGTCTACAGCGTCATTACTTGGCGTGTGACGCTCAAGAAGACACCGGGAGTGTAGACCCGGAGCGTCATACCAGCGACATATGCGCATGTCCAGCCATGGATTATAGCAGCCATAAAAGCAGTAGATTTGGGTGGTTACATTGACGACTTCCATCGTTTTGTATTCATCGAAAGATTTGAGCAGCAAAAGATTGCACGAAAATATCATCATCCATAACAAGACAACACACTCATACAATTGACTTCTGTATACCGCAGTGTCGAGGTCCAAAGCCTCGACGCAGAGCCCGTCCGCATCGCCTACCAAGACCACCCACGAACCTCACCGACCAGAGCAAACATCATCCTCCTCCACGGCTTCCCGCAAACCTCCCACCAATTCCGCCACATCATCCCACTTCTCGCAAAAGAAGGCTACCGCTGCATCGCACCAGACTACCGCGGCGCTGGCCACTCGTCCACGCACCACCAAGACTTCCGCAAAACCACCATGGCAGCCGACATCGTCGCCTTGCTCGACAAGCTCTTCCCCAAAGAACCAGTGCACCTCATTGGCCACGACATAGGCGGCATGGTCGCCTTCGCACTCGCGAGCAGGTATCCTTCGCGCGTAAAAAGCGTCTGCTGGGGCGAGTGCCCGCTGCCTGGCACGGCGACTTACTATCGCGAAGAACTGATAATGCCGTGCAGCAGTTCCACTTCATCTTCCACTGCGTGGCGGACTTGCCTGAGGCGCTGGTTGCTGGTCGTGAGAGGATCTATGTCAGTCATTTCTTGAACAAGATTACACACAATGTAAATGCTTTTAGTGAGGCTGATGTGGATTTTTATGCGAGTGCCTATGCGCGCCCGGGAGCTATGAGGTGTGGGTTTGGGGTTTATAGGGCTTTTGAAAGGGATGATGAGGAGAATAGGGAGTGGATGAAGGTGCATGGGAAATGTCGGGTTCCTACTATGGTTTTGAGTGGAGAGGTTAGTAGACATAGAGAGGAAGCGAGGGAGATGGTGATGGAAGTGACGGAGCAGGACGTCGTTGAGGAGGGCATCGTCGAGGGCGCTGCGCACTACCTGGCCGAAGAGAGCCCTGGTGGCTTTGTTAAGGCCGTGTTGCCGTTCCTGAAGGCAAATGAATAATGAGACTGACGGGTCTGTTCGTTTGAAACATCATTCCTCGTGGCAGTGGCTGACAGCGGGATATGATGGAATTGGAGGTTCAAATATTCATTTTGAATTTAATAGACATTAGTGTTACCAGTGCGTGATGTTGCTTTCGTTAATGCTTCCCATCCATTCATTTTCGCTACTCTGGGTATTCGCTCGTCGCAGATGTTTAGATGGACCTCTTGGAGTTGGCCCAGACGCGCTTGACATCGACCTTCTGGCAAGTAGGGTTCTGCGGCTTTCCGTTGCCGTAAGTCTGCCAAGGGATGTTAGTCGTTTGATTTGGGAAGTAATGGTCATACTCTTAGCTATACGTACCCATGCCAATGTGGTGTATGCATATCCGACGTAGGTCTGGCAAATGTACCAGCGGTAGTACGCCTTAGTTTCAGTAGTGTTGAACGGGAAGACGCTATCATCGAGATAGCCCTGGATGTTCAGGAGGCCCTTGTTGTCGAAAGCCACCTGCTGAGCATTCTCATCGCCAGGGAAGAATAGTGGGACGGCCACGTTGGAGGTCGGGTTGGCTTCCAGCGTCAGAGCAGACGAGTAGCTCAGATCGGCAGTGGGAAGCAGCCAGGTCAAGATACCCGTGTCGCCAATTGGGCTGTTGGTCGGCTGAGAGTAGGCGGATGTGTTGAAGTTGAAGACTTCGGCTGCTTAGCTTCTTGCCACCAAGGCACAGACCCTCGATGCAGCACCTTCATGGCAGGGAGAGAGAGTGGCGCCATTGAGAGTCTTGTTCTTAGGGAGCCGAGGACGAGATGGAATGGCTTGGAGGAGATGTTGTAGTTTTGGGCGGAGGCCAGACTGGCAACAGCGCCGAGAACGGCAAGAATGGTGGTCTTCATGTTTGCGGTGGTGGTGTTGTTTGATAGCAGATGGGATACGAGCTTTGTTTGAGACGAAACAGAATTGGATTGGATGCGGCGGATGGTCCAAAGATTTCAGATTGCTTGCTTGTCGGTTTGCTTCGTGCTGAGGAGTGAGGTGACGATGTTCGGGCAGCAGCAAGGGATCTTTATAAGACAGTGCAACGGGCAGGCGCGAGCACTGGCACGGTGACAGCGCGCCTCCGACGCTCACAACGCTCATTGCAACATTGAGATAGTGGGGATGGATCAGCATACCGCTACGCTAACGCCTACACGGTGCTTTTCGCCACCCAGCTATATCGCGCTGCTGCAGTCTAACTCGTATCCATAGCTTGCTGTACCACCTGACCTCCAGTAGCTCCGTTGCGGCTTAACAAAGAGCTGCCGTGAAGCTCCGACCTGCCTGCATAGAGTAACGTCTTGCACGCCAGCCGGCGTATCCGAAGTGTGGCATGCTAAGCGATGCCCATGAGGAGCTGAAGATCTTGTTCCTCAAAATATGTATAGAGTCTGGAGGAAACATGGTACCTCGAAGGGTAGGTGTCTGACCGAAATAACTTAAGCTTCTCCACATGCTCACGCTTGGCTGACGATTTGTGAGAATGGCAATGCTTCGCTAAACAATCCGTGCATATACTACTGGGACGCCTGATAGTCTCGCCACTTAAGCCTCAACTGACGACGCACGCTACGTCTACAACATTCTCGACTTGGTCTTCGTACCGATCTTAGGAAGATCAAAGCGAACACACTTGCTCATCCAGACAAGTTGACAACTTTTGACTTTTGAGTTTCCCATGGAGATCTCACGCACGGTTCGGGTCTCACCTCCCGCGGGCCAAACTAACTTTCATACGTCGTCATATTTACCGTTGCTGACGTCGGACCAATGTGAGGCTCGCAATCCTGCTTTGAGAGTCTCCGTGCTGTGCTATAGTAGCTCAAAATCCATCCTGCTGGTACTCGGTTATACATTTTTGGTAAGCTTACGGTGTTCCCGGCGATCACCCAAAACCCTTCTTTGCTACACTAGTGTGTTACCATCAATTGGAGTGTAACCTTGGAACGATCGTCATCCGATCTTTGCAAAAGACAGTGCACACGATGCCTCCCAAGAAGCCACAACAAAAGCCAGCACAAAGCCACAACAAAAACAACACAGCCTTCTCTGGAAGAAAGGAAGGCGAAGGCGCAGGCTGAGGCCAAAGCACAGAAAGAGCGGGAGCAAGAGGCAGCAAAAGCTGCTCAAGTCGCCGTCGAGGCGAGGAAGAAAAGCTGAATATTACGCAAATGCAGCTGCCGGTTGCGGAGATCCTGATGAACGACAGAAGCTCTTGAAACAGAAGGTCGACCAAGAGGTGAGGGCTGAAACTTTTGGCAAGACTGCCAAATGGATTCAGACATCAGGATCGTTCCAGGGCTTCGCTGCAGGATCAGGTCTGGGAGTCGGACTTGGTGTCACCTTGGGAACCTTAGTCACTGCTCTTGTTGGCGGTCCAGTAGGCCTCATCACCGGAGGTATCGGTGCAGGAATAGGTAAACTCACAGGACCGTTCGTCAATGTAACGGACTGGGGCCTGGACAAGATCAGAAACATCACAGGAGACCTGCCAGGGTGGAAGGCTACAAAAGAACAAAAGCAAGCTCTGGAGAAGATGTGTGGACAGATCACAGAGACTGAGGCACCAAGTCCTGAAGAGTTGGAGAATATTCATGGCCAAGCGAGCGAAGCCAGCCAGATGGTCAATACTGCCAAAGACACTGGCTCGGGTTGGGCAAACTCGGCGTCTTCATACATGCCCTCGTGGGGTTCTGGCGAAGGAGAGAAGGACTCAAACGTCCAGAAACAACAAAAGCAAGCGGCTGCAAAGCAGCAACAAGAGACGAAGTCCAAGCTGCAGAATAGCGGCGGCGCGACGTCCCAAGACCAGCCCAAGCCGGCACCACAAACTACTAAGCAGACGAACCCATCAGACCAGAGCAGCGGTCCAAACACTCGTTCAGGTCCACGCAAACTTGGGAAACCTAGCAGTACAGCCCAAAGCGGCTCCACGAGCGGCGAACCCACATCCCAAAAAGCCTCCAACACACCTACACAATCCTCGAACAGCACCCAGGCTGTTAAGAGAGATTCGGCCAGCCCGACGACCGAAACGAAGAAGAAGCCACGAAAGCTTGAATCGAAATCCTCAAGCGCCTCCCCAGCCAGAGCCAAACCCGAGCAAAAGCAGAATGCACCAGCATCAGCACCTAGGCGTTCGCCCAGAAAGCTCGAAAGCCGTTCGTGAACAACGCAACTTACTCATATAGATCCATGACTGTATGATAATGTATTTATATTCAACCAACTGCACTACTCCATCTCGGGCGTGATGACATTACTACTCATACCCAGCAACAGCACGTCTCTCATCGTCTCTGCACTCTTGATGCGAATGTCCACAAAGCTCTCAGGGCTGAAAAACGCTGTGTGACACGTCAGCACCATACGGCCTTCCAGCCACGCTTCTTTGTTGCGGTAAGCTTGAATCAGAGGATGCACTCGGTCTTCTGGGATGGGCTCTTCGGGTAGACGTCTAGTCCTGCGCCGGAGATGATGTTCTCGCGCAGACAGCGCTCCACGCCGTCTAGATCTGTGATCTCGCCGCGTGCAGTGTTGACTAGCACTGCGCCTTTCGGCAGCAAGGAAAGCAATTCGTAGCCGACCATCCCTCTCGTCTCTCGCGTGCAAGGCGCGTGTAAGCTGAGGACGTTGCTGCGACGGAACAGCTCTTTGATGTCTTTCGTCCTCTCAAGAGCAAGACTCTTGTCCACGCCATTAGGCAAGTACGGATCGTAGAAGAGGACATTGAAACCAAACGCTTTTGCTCGTAGAGCAACTGCTGTGCCTATGCGACCTAGACCGAGGATGCCGAATGTCTTCTGCTGCAAGCGGGCTACAAGAGGTGTGTCAATTGGTGCCCAGTGAGCGGGTGGCGATGCTCTTTGTTGGTCATGGTGCAGCAGGATGCCACGACGCATTGCTAGAGCGAGAGCTATGGCATGGTCTGCGATCTCGGCGGTGCCGTAGTCTGGTACGTTGCAGACTGTGATGCCGCGGGCGGCGAGGGCGATGCGGTCGAGACGGTCGTAGCCGACGCCCATACGGACGACGCTGTGAGTAGTTTAGACCAAAATTTACGATGACTGTTCATGGGATTGACGTACACCTTAAGGTTGGGAAACAATTGAATATCTTCCTCTGTCATGCGTAGCTTTAACAGCATGATGCCGCTGATGCGGCTTCTAAGGTCTTCGGGAATTGTAGACCATGGCTTTGGTACTACAAGTCCGGCAGGGTACAGATCCAGCTGTAGGTATTCGACTTCATGATTATGTAGCGCAGATTTGGCGAAGAGCTCTTGCTCTGCGATGTTGTCCTGAGAGGACGTCAGTGATGTGGTCTGGTATCAGGTGGTGCAAACGCGAGCATACCGCGTAGAGGCCGTCTGCCTGTACGATCGTGAATTTGGACATTTTCTGAAGACCACACTTTTTGCTGTTATTGAAGCTTAAAATTGTTGCTAGCAGTCTTATCTCTACGTTGTGCAGTATCGTTGTGTATGTGGATGTGTTGACCTCGGGCTAACCATAGCCCGAAGCAATTGCCGGGTGGATCCTTCAGCAGAAGCCGATGATTACATGTATGTACAGCACTGCCATGATCCCATTTGATGAAGAAGATCCAATACGGCCCGATGTACTATAAAGTCGTATGTATATGGCAGGCTGATGCTTCTCTATGCGTGGTAACGATGTGACGCCTGCAAGTGACAAGACTTGTACGTGGGAAGGAATCTGCAGTTGTGCAATCTTCCAACGATTATATTATCTACGGCAATTCTGCAACCAGATGCGGTCGAATACTCCAGTTTTCAGCGTGAAGTACTTAGAGAGGCAACAAGACGCCGGTTTCGGAGTAGTGAATATAGACGTGGGCTGACTAGACGACGATGTTAAACCAAAGGTCTGCGAACCGCATCTCAGCGGTAACTTTCATCAGGAATACATGAGAGGATAGGATAGGACTATATCAGTAGTCATAGATTTTGGAAGTATCCTCTGTCATCTCTGCAATAATCAATTCGTGATTTGAACCTATGTTGGCCATTATTGGTATGATGCGACATCAAGCTGTACGCAGATTTATGAGCTAGATGTAGCTCAGACGTCTGCGCAAGCCTCATCGTCGCAGTGTGTCAGTATAGGCGAACATAGGGTAACCTCGGTGATGGTAGAGAATAGCCAGGATGTCCTTAGTTGTTAGGGACGTCCTACTTCCAGCCTCCGACTATCGAACAATCGCAGTTGCTGCTAAGATGTCGCGTGCAGACTTGTGAGTAAAAACTTTCCCTCGGCTTGATGAGCGTGTTATCCTTGCTACATAGATACAGGAGCAGAAGTGAATTGTCTCATACTCAAAGACCGAGCCAGACGTACCGTCTGGATGGAGGAAGACTCTCGAATTCCCATGCCATGTATGAAGCGCTCAGCTTGAACAGAAGGCCAAGCCATCATTTGTCTTTCCAGTATTTGGTGGACTCCTTGCCCAGGCACTGGAGTCGTCAGTCGCGATAAAATCACCGAAACTACGACATTGCAACTTACACGAATCACGGCTTGCTCACGTCCAGGAAGGTGGGTCGGACCAGCAGATGACCGTGACACTGCCAGGCGGAAAGCCGCATCCACGATTTGCTTCGTGAGCATTGCATTCGGGTTCTCACGCTCGACCCGCTCAATAAATTGTGCGTATGAGAGGCTCGTCCAGATGTCGTCTGCGCGGGCCTTCGGCTTGCTCTTTATGATAGGAACTGACAAGTTGCTTGGTACTTCAGCGGGTTCTGCGTCAGATGCTTTGACAGCATTCTGCAACGCAGCTTGTTTTCTGTCAAAGGTTTGCTTGCTGATTTTAGAAGCCATCTGTGGAGAGTTCAGCGACCTCCTACGACACAGGAAGGGCCATACTGACATCGTTCATGGCTTGTTTCCATTTGTTGTTATCGAGGGCAAATTGTTGTGCAGCCTGTGTCTGGAACAATTGATCAACAGTCTCCTTGTCCGCCCTCATCATCACCTTTCTGTTATGCGGTACATCGAGTAACTTGTTCAACCAAGCGCGATAACTGGCCGAGCTGCTAATGCGAGGGATGTTGACGAATTGAGTTTTGGAAGTAGCCGTGACGATAGACTTGATCGGCGGCATCTTTGCGGTCGACTCTTCGTGGTAGCATTGAGGTCGCAGGAATACTAAAAAGTGGGATGTGAGGAGCAAATAACCGCCGTGACTATCACATTGAGCTCATTGGGCATGCTTAGCGAGGTCGTACAACATGAAGACAGGGGTGGGCTTAGGCGCCTCATTCTAGGCACCAGTCTCAAGAGGCATGCTGTTCTTCACATCCAGCATGGGTAGATACCAGTGGAATGAAGACCAGATCATGGGGAAGAATAAAGGATGCTATGAGCGGAATTCGGCATTGTTGTACAGCGCTCGCTCCTTCGGCATGCGGTGCTGACCAGCTGTCTCCGCACATCGACACCGCAGTCGCTTCCAGCTTGCCGTGCTCAGCCTGATTACAAAAGGCACTGAAGATCACATGCATGTGCTTCAATGCAATCACATATGACGGTGATTCTGCTTGGCCAGCATAAGCGCGAGAAGTATACGCATGTCCAGCCCAGGCCCGCAAAGACAGCACCATCATGCCGTCCATGAAGACTACCGACCTCGAGATTCACTACCTTGAACACGGTCCACAGGATGGCTGGCCCGTCATCCTCTCTCATGGTTTTCCATACTCACCCGAAGCCTTCGCAGAAGTGACACCTCTTCTCGTCGCTCGAGGTGCCCGAGTTTTGACCCCATACCTCCGAGGTTACGGCTTGACCAGATTCTTGTCCGACAACACGCCTCGTACAGGACAGCAGGCCGCGTTAGCTCTCGACTTGATTGGTTCTTTTGATGCTCTCAACCTGGAGAAAGCCATTCTGGCAGGCTTCGACTGGGGTGGGCTTGCAAGCTGCGCCGCGACTGCTCTGTTTCCAGAACGAGTATCAGGCTTGGTATGTTATGGAGGATACGACGTCTATGATCCTGCTGCCTCAAGAGAGCCAGTTGCACGATCCTTGGAAAAAGTCATGTGGTATCAACATCTCTTTCAATCCGCACGAGGGGAGGATTGTCTACGCTCTTCGCGCAACGAGATCGCGCAGCTCCTCTGGGAAGAATGGTCGCCGAGCTACCGTACACCAACAAAAACCAAGGAAGCCTTCTTCGACGCTTTCCGCAATCCCGATTTCGTCGACGTGGTCGCCTCAGTCTATCGTCACAGCATGGACAATTGGCCTGGTGAAAACAAGCATGCAGAGCACGAGGCAGACTCACGTCGAGGCCTTCAATCAAAGTCCCGGCGGTGACCGTCGATGGCTCCTTCGATCCACTTAAGCCCGGTGGTACCGAGTCGAGCACACGACACATTTGTGGGGAAAACATGAGCATTGGACTCTCCCCATAGGTCATGCGTTTCCCCTCGAAGCACCAAAGGATTTTGCCAGGGCGGTCCTGACCGTGAGGGCGTGGTCAGAGTCCAAGATCGACAAGTGAGAGGCTTGTATCGTAAACATGAATATGATGAATATGATAATAGCTCGTAAGTGCGCACATGTCTCGATATGTTGTTATGCTATTTTCGACAAACATAGGCATAGACCTCAGATTACAACCCATAGAAATGATCAATGATACTCGAAGCATACTTCCCTACTACCAAAGTTCTACCTTAGCCATCGTCCATATCAGGAATAACTGTTCCCGCTGAGATATATGTGCAGACTCTTGAGTAGCGTTTGTAGCTCAGAATGTGGTTGCGAGATTGTTCGTTCTGTCCCAAAAAAAAACACATGCGGGTTTGAGGTGTGTATTGGCGAGATAGATACTAACGTTGTGATACCGATATTATACTGTCGTAATTAAGCTACTCGCGTCCCTCGCGCAAGTTTGTCCACGGAACCGGTTGCCCATGGTGCAAGCCATGTATCAACGTCTTCCACCAGGCGGTCCCATCTTTTTTGTGATAGCCTCACGATCAACCAATATAGTTGAAGAGGTCAGCTCCCAATTCCTCCATGAAGAGCTTAGTTGCCGAGTCAGAGCTAGTGGTCGCTCTTCCGGAAGTCCACCTTGAATTGTGCTGCCATGAGCGGCATCATCTTCAGGGCCTGGGTATGTATTCTCGATAATCCGATGGCGGTGGTGGAGGGACAGGTCTGATCGCCGTCTTTATAGCCGAGGCCGAGGTCCAAAGCGGCTGAACTGTCAGAGGTCTCTACGAAAGGTCCTGCGGATTCTGCAGCATCACGCTGAAGGTTGAAGTGTTAGATTGGGATGTTTCGAAGGAGTCTCTCCAGCAGCGAGCATGAAATCTTCATCAAAAATCATACAGAGAAGGATCCGGTGCATTATCATCTTGGCCGCCGTCTGCTGTCTGGTCATGCGATTCTTCGTTGCGTGTGGGTGGGAAGCTGTCCACCATATCACCAAGATCATTTTCGAAGAGATCGTTTGCTGATTCCAGTGGAGGGTTGAGGCGCTTGGTAGATCCGTCAGCCGCGTGTTCACTGAACACAGACAGGTCCTCGTCATCGCCGAAGTCATCGCTGTAGATGCTTTGTGCTGCAATTCGAGCGGCCTCTGAAGCTTTTGAGCGGGACTGACCAGATCGTGGAAGCGTCACTGGAGGATTGGGATTATTTGTCGCTGGGCGCGTTGGTGCAGTACTCAAGAGTGGCACATATTGCGTGTTTGACTTAACATTGTTGTGCAGCGTGTCGAGTTTGCGCATCTCTGGGCCACTGGGCGGGCCACGTTTAGGTGCAGGTACCGATTTCTGGGGCTGCGATGATTGAGTCGCAGCTGGCGTGTTTGAGGTCTTGCTTACCGCCAGACTGAGTTGTGTTTGCTTCGGATTTGGTGACTTCTGTGCATCTTTATTGCTGTTGCTGGATTTTGACGGCTTTGGCTTCTTGTCCAGACCTTCGCGGCAACAGAGGTGTTTGCATGAATTTTTATCCTTGCAATTGTGGTTGCAAGCCCACTTTCCATTCTCCAGTTGTCTGGGCTCGCGAGCGGACGTCCCGCTGTTTGTAGAGCCTATTGTCTTCTGCCTTTTCCTTGCATTGCTGTTGTTATTGTTGTTCGAGATGGGCTCATCCTCGAAGTCCTCGATGTTCTGGAAGCCATCATTCGCGGCAAGCACAAGGTCTGCGTCATTTATGCCTGCATCGTCGAACTCATCGAATCCGGTCGCAGATGTTCTCCGTTTTGATCCGATTCTAGGGCCACTCGTAGCTTGGGTGCTGACGACCTCATTTGGCGGATTCTTATTGTCGTCCGTGGTCTTGATTGTGGCGAACATGTGGGCTGGCGTATTCGGCTGCAGGATGGCGTTTCTCATGGTTCCAGCTGTAATTCAATGGTTTTAGTAGTACACCTTTATTAATGAAAGTATCAACGTACCAACAAGGTCACACATAACATATGCTCTGATCGTCTGACCTGCATGAGTCAATCTCGCCTCGAACATGACTTCCTGCCCTTTGTTGAGCTTCTTCGCACTGGAACTTGTCAGCTGGGTTTTCATGATGGCTCGTCTATGGGCGTACCTGATGCGTGCAAAGTGCAAGAGATGACCATCGGAGAGCTCTGCCATCAAGCATACATAGATAGGTTGCTTCTTGAAGAATTCAGGCGTTTTGTCATTCATGAATCCTATGTCGGCGCGGACTCGGACAGCCACACACTCTCCAGCACGGGTGACCTTGAGCTGTCAGCAAGCCAACGCGCAAGAACACACGTGTGTTGTGTCATTGAAAATGACTCACCGGATCTCCGACCATCTTCATTCCCAGCCTTAGTTTGGGGAAAGCTCTGGCCCTTTCTTGTAGTTGCGCTCCGAGTGGTGGGTTGCGTGACAAATCTGTTCCAGACGGTGCTGCTCCGTATTCTCGATATCGTCGACAGTCTTCAGTCCAGCCGCCACCAGCTTGCGAACAAAGACCGGGCCAATTCCATCGAGCTGCTTCATGTGCAAGGGCGAGTCATCCCAGACTTGGGCACCAAGACTTCGCGCAAGTGCTAGTGCATTGCGCGCAGTCACCGAGTCTTGCAGATGCAGTTGGCAGTCGACAACACATCTGATGAGACGTTGAATGTTATTGAAGATCAACGACTTAGCGGTCGCATAGTCCATGCGTTGCTTGTGATCCTCTGAAGGAAACTCCACAGCACCAAGGACTGATTGTATGATCAGTGATATCTTGTGAGCAGCTGCATCGAGGTTGACGGGTATGGGGAACTTGATCGAGCTGTCTTGGTTGAGTGCCTTGTATATGGCCTTCTCGCCGCTCCGGAACCGTACATCGCCAAATTCTGCCGCTTGCGCGAGTGCTGACAGTATCTCGGACGTTTTAGCCTGGTTGGGCAAGGCGAGGAGTATCTTCATGCTCTCGAACTGCAGGTAGTAGCGTGCCATAGCATCTCCGAACTCCGTGCATTGCAATCTTGAGGTCCTGTGAACTAGGTCGTTTTCCTGCAGAAGTGAGATGACCCTATTGCATATCATCTCGAGACGTTCCTCGAGAGTACGACCCGAAGCATCACCCTCGATTTTGTAATGCTCTGGATTCTCCTTCAGTCTGACATACAAGAATGTTCCAGACAGCCATCGTTTCGCTGAAGCAGCATTAGTGATAGTGCCAAGTCCAATTTCTGCATTGACGTGGTCGATCAAATTGCTGTGCAAGCAGCTTTCGAGGACCTCTTGTCCAGTGACCATCTTTTCGTAATTGGATTGCTTCTGCAGACGGGTCAATATGACAGCCACGGCTGATCGGTCGAATTGAGGACGCCCAGCGCGGCCCAGCATTTGCATGACCTCAAGATCAGAGTACTCTTTGCAACCACCAGCTCCACCATTGTTTTGGTAAGCCACAGTGTTCTTGATGATCACCATGTGGCAAGGTAAGTTTATGCCGACGGCCAATGTTGATGTGCAGCAGATGACGTTCACGTCGCCTTCTAGGTATGCTTTCTCGATCGCAGTGCGATCGTTGGCGCTCAGACCGGCATGATGGAATGCTACTCCAGAAGACACGGTATCTGCCAAACATTAGTATGAACATTAAGTCGTCAGTTCGATCTGCATACCTCGTAGATCCTTATCTTCCACTGCAACACGTTTCCTTGGAGACTCCCAATATCGGTCTCGTGGACCTTTCGATGCCCACCAGTTGGCAAGTAGTTTGGCGGTGTCTACGCAAGAGTTGCGCGTGAAACAGAAGACCATGATCGGCTTGCGCTGCGACCATCGAGCGATGACTTCCGGAAGTTTCGCATTGAGTGTCTTCTCGAAGGCAAAATCGTTACCACTGGATTGATACCCGCACACGTGCTTTGATAGCGGCACCGGACGAGACTCTTCACCGAAACGTTCGCGTGGAGCTGGGAGGTATGGTGTGACCGAATCTTTGCCCAGCCAAGTTGCGATGTCTTGAGAATTCGGGACGGTGGCGCTGAGAGCTACGAAGCGAATGTCACCGCCGACTGATTTCATCCGAGACACAATGGCTTCAAGGGTGGCGCCTCTGTCTTCTTTGAGGATGTGCACTTCGTCGATCAAGAACAGCTTCACCATCTGCATGAGCTTTTGATGATCTTTCCACTTTCGTGTGATGCTGTCCCACTTCTCCGGAGTTGTGATGATGATGCTCGCATGAGCGACGCTGCGAAGCTGAGCATTGTCGGTATCTCCAGTCAGCTCAGCGACTTGCAGATCGAACCGTCCGAACTTTTGCTGCCAATCGCGTTGGCGTTCTGCGCAGAGTGATTTCGTAGGCGCCTGGTATATGACTTTGTACGAGCCATTAGCAAAGCCGTTCATCAAGCGACAAATCGCAAGTTCTAGCACTGCCGTTTTTCCGCTGCCGGTCGGAGACGACAACACGAAGTTGTCGTTCGAATTGTAGATCATCTGGAAGCATTTGGACTGTACAGCATTGAAGAGTGGAAAGGGAAAAATCGTCCTGAAGCGGTCAGGCAGCTGGTGTGTCGACACAAGCGTGATGCCTTGCACCACTGGTGTGTTGCCTCTTGATCCTTGATGTTCCTGCGTCCTTTTGGCTGGCACAAGAGGCTGACTGATGTTGCTTGGCACGAGTGATTCACCATACTCATCATCTCCTTCTGTCACATTCAAAACAGAGGCGATACTTGGTTGACTGTGAATTGGCTGACTTCGGTAAGTCGGCTGCACAGGCTGCCGTCTATACGTCTGATCGATGACAGCGGATCTCCTCCGACCTGCGTTGACGACCGGGCTGGAAGGAAGCGTCTCTTCGTAGGGTGAAGAACTTGCTGTAGCTCCCATAGCATCATTGTATTGGAATCGAGCTTCTTGAAGTCAGCATGAGTTTTGACCATCTTGAAAATTCACTTACAGAGATCTAATGGCTGAGTTGAAGGCTCGCGAGGTGCCGGGACTTGCGGGCGAGGCTGCCGTGCTGCCCACCGGGGTGGCGGCATTTGCGATGCATGAGAAGGACGTCCGCCATAGTGGTCTCGATATGGCATAGCGCTTTCCGCTAAATGTCTAGTCAGCGATGAAGGTGGCTAGGTAGCTTTGGTGCTCGTACAATTCATGCCTGCCGGAAAGGTGTTCTCGTCCCCATACACCTCTTCCATGCCATAGTCAGCTAGCTCTGGTTCGTATGCATCATAGCGGCTATAGCTGCTGTGCGTGTCGTAGCCTCGACCGCGCGGGTTCGTTTCGCGTGCGCCTCTCTGCAACTGGTCAAGCTGCTCCAACAGACGATCGGCCATGGCTCGTGATCATTCACATGCTCTGAAGTGCAGTCGGTGGATGTTCAAAATTGATGAAATCTGATTGTTGATGCAGGATGATGGAATGATGTATTACTGCGAAATGCAACAGCCGAACATCCAGTTTGGGCCATGAATGAGGTCGAAATAAGGTTGAGACCATATTGAGAAGGCGCGTTCTTGCTGCTTACCACGTGCTGCTGCGCACCCAGCCTTTGCGCATCAAGAATTCTGAAGCCTTGCGTTGACCTTGGGTGAAGTGCTCGCAAAAGCCTAAAAATGTAGATAATTCTTTCAGCAGGTATCATACTGTGTCCTAACCCATATCTAAGAATCGACATTTCCCTACGCTCGCTTGCTTGCCACCATGTGTTCCGAACTCTTCACACGGATGGGTCTTCTCTCAAATGATGGTGTACTCGGTCTGCTGCTCGAAAAAGCCTCTCCGCGAGGCAGAGGTGACCTGTTCACGCTTGCGACACTTTCTAGGTCAAAGTACGATTTCTCGCCGCTTCGCCTGTACTCGGTCACGTTTATTGGTGGCGGTCGCAGAGGGCTACTTGAGCCCGTTTCAGCAGTGCTATACAAATAAGTCGCACCGAGCACGGTCGCTGTTCCGAGTAGGTACTGGGCTGTGTTAGTGAAGTCCTTCGTGGCATGTCCCCTGCCAGCCTGCACACTTACCAGTGTAGTGATTTGGAAGTCAAAGAGCGAAACGCTTGCAAGGAAACTCAAGATGATCGAGAAGCTCGTAGCGAAATTCTTCGCGATGTTGTCGGCGTACTTGATGACCAACGCTACCGTGATGCCGCCAAGTGCTTGCATGACTACGGCCGTCCAGACCACAGTGTTGTATCCGGCGAAGAAGCCATCTCTTGCAATGTGTTCGCCATCCTTGAAGAGCACGCCAATGAAGAGCGCGGGCCAAAGAGAGTAGAAGGAGAGCTGCACGTTGCGCACCCACACGGAAGTCGTATGGTAGTTGCCTTTAGGCTCTTTCAGGATCTTTTCAAAGTACACGCCTGCCAGGCCTGAGAGAATACAAGCTGTGGCAAGCGCAAATAGCCCCACGCTCGCTTGCACTCGTGGATCCTGGTTCGCAACGTCCTCGTCAATACCTTCATATGTTGCCGAGCGCTTGATGAGCTGGCCAGCAGCTGCATTACCAAGCCTCTTGAGATCCCAGATGTTCCGAGGTGGGTGAGGAGCCAACGTCTCCTTTAAATCCTTGATTGTGATAACAGTTTCACCACCGAATCCGACTGGGTATGAAACGATAGCCACGCCGACCATGAGCAATACCAAGCTCAACCACTTGCGCGTGTCCAAGACCCTACCCAACAGAAGTACACTGAAGACCGCAGTCGTCAAGATCTTGAGCTGGCTCGTGACCTGGAAGGTCGCAGCGTCCAGATTTCCCGCAGCGATGTATTGCAGGCTGTTCTGCATGGTGTATAACATCGCGGGTATCGCCATCTTCCAGCTGTCTCCTGCGAACACCGCGCTTGCCAACTCTTCAAATATGCTCATGATGGTAGTCGTCTCGGAGGACTGCGGCCTTGTCATAATCTCATAAAGTGCCATGGTGAGAGAGATCACAAGCTTTAGGACTTCATTGAGGAATACTGCGGTAGAAGCGTGATAGCGCTGGCCATTGATCGGAGGCATCGTCTGGGAGTAGTGCATTACAAGAATGAGAGCGGAGTTTTGGAATGCGAGCTGGTCAGATCGGTCAGCATCGTCGTTCGCAGAGCGTTGATGTGCACATGCAGCGTACAGCTGTGAGCGATGCCATCTTAGCACGCATGTTGCCTGTACCTGAAGATCGGCGAGCCATATCTGCGCCCATCTCACTAGCACGACGTTACGTTTAGTGAGATCTCACGAGGAGCAATGATTGGGATCGAAGAGAATGGTAGATTGCCGAAAGGACTAAATGGACTAAGTAGGCAAGAACGAGTATGGTCGCTGTACAGCAAAAGCAGTCACAAGACCCAGAAGCAAAGAAAGTAAGAAGGCAGCAGGACAGCTCAGCAGACCCCTTTTTGGAGAGCAGAAAGGTAAATGTACTTAAGGTGTAGGAATTGGAATGCATATGACCCGTCCAACGAACTTGGCACATGCGGAGACAGGCATATGGAAAGTGGAGGGCGACAGCACAGCTGCAAGAGAGCCCAGCACAGGTTTCGGTTTCGAGGTGCCGCGGACGAGCCAGGCGTTTGGTTGGCGAGTGACGTCTGTTTCGCTGGCGCTTTGCTGGCGCGACCCAGTGGAAGCAGCCCAGGCGGCTTAGCCTCAGCTTTGGGCGTGGAGAAACTTGGAGTAGGGCGAGCGATCTTTCTTGGGATGTGCTGATCGATCTCCTGGCGATCCCGTACGACTCCGCCATGGCGATCTGGAACCTTTGGAAGCTTGCGTTGTAAGATGACTATATTCATATCTACCAAGATGCTTGGAAAAGCCGTGTGCTCGCTGTTGTAGGCCAGAATGGGCCTGTATTCGCCATTCACGTGTCTCGAACCGAAAGTCTGCACTGCCGACTTCCTCTTGCCGCTGCCGACTTCCGCCTCCATCTGATCAGCTGTTTGCGTAGACCTCAGCTCTCAAGCGCCGCGAGGCCAATGGAATCAGACGTCCAGATGCAATTTGAGAGCTTCCGGCACCAGGTGTGCGATGGGTATTTGCCGTTCAATCCGAACACGCTTCGAAACACGATGCGACTCGAGGTGCGACGCGTGTCAGCCTGATCAGGAAGCACGCTGTCTGAGAGCACCATTGGTACTACATTTGGCGAACCCTTGTAACAGGCAAAGCAAATTGCAATCACGGAGTCACTCACACCGCGACGTCGAACAGTCATGTGACACCGGGCGTGATCACAAGCTGACGAGAAGCCACCTTCATTGAAGCGTTGTGTGAACAGCACATGCACGCTCTACGCCATCATGGAAGTCATCACGTGCAAAAGATCGAAGATTGTGAAAGAATTTCATGGAGTAGAGTAGCTTTTGTTCGTAATTCAAGGAGGTATCGTGTGTACCTCTAGTCGCACCGCTGCGAAGAATTTCATATCTTCTTTTTGTTTTTCCTCCTAACAAGGAGGTGTCATATACACCTCCAACCGCACAGCTCATGTCGTCATTAATGTGCGTTGACCGCAATCAGCGTTGTCATTTTAGTCGTAATTTTCGCAATTTTCGTTTATTCGTAGTGATCGTTGTCGTTGTGGTCAATTTTGTCGTTGTGACGACTCGATGTCGTCAAAAACCCCAATGCGCATTGCTGCGTCATGGGACCACCAATCGGCTCTCCTCCAAAGCGATGTTGGTCCAGTTGTTATGTCGTCTCCTCATCTTTCAATGATCTCCACCACGCGCTTTTCGTTGGCTTTGGCCTTGCCCTTGCCCTTGCCCTTCTTCGGAGCAAGCAAATAATGAGCCTTGTTGCAGTGGTGCCCATCCTTCTTTCCCCAGGACTCGAAGTCGTGCACCATCTTCCCGCACTCCAACTCCCTATACACCTCCTTGTCAAGCCTCTCACCAATCTCCAGCCCAAAATCCAACTCGATGTAGCCCGCGCAAACCCAAGCCCACTGCAACATCGCCTGCCGCTGGTTCGAACAAATGACAATCCTGCCAATGAAATCGCGCTGCTTACCTGAGAGAGTTTCAAGCCAGTCGGCTGCGTGTCCCAGGACGCCGTAGTTGGCGCGGCGGTCCTGAGCTTGGAACAGGAAAGTGTTGTTGGCGAAGAACATGGTGTCTGTTTCTTGCTGGATTTGCTTGCAAGTCATTGTGACGTTGAGGCGAGGCGCGAGCTCGACGGAACCCCAGACGTCTTTGTGGTCCATGTGGATTACGCGGTTTTCTGGGAGGTGGAGGTCAGTGAGGTAGCAGGAATTGCGGGTCCGGAAGTGGAGGCTAGATACCGCCTTCGGTGACGAGGTTCCAGATGCGGTTTCTGAGCTCTGCGGGGAGAGAGAGGAGGCGGCATCTGGTGGAGGAGTTGATGGTGGTGGTGTTTTCAGAAGGCATGATGGCGGTGTTGTCGTTGGTGCTGCCCTCAAGGTTAGCTTTTGGAGCGAAACATCTTGCTCGAATTGTTGGTGATGTTTGACAAACGACAGCAAAACCATGATTGCAAGTGTCTGGTTAGTGCAAGGATGGTGTATTCCATAGGTTCGTTGGTTTGGGTCTATACATGCCTTGCCATTTGTGCGCGCTCGGTTGGATGTGTGCGTGAAGATTTTCTTGTCTCCAGATGTTAGAGCAGGAAGGGCCTGGAGCCGTGATGGGATGACAGACCCTTATCATGACATCCTGCCACCGGCGGCAACTTGCATGTGACACTCGTGCCTTATGCGTAAGGCGTGCGCGCTCGTGACATTCAGAGCATACCGGCATGTGACAACCCTTTTGGGACGTCACGCAACGAATTGAGATCAAGTGAAGGGAACCAAGTCCAGTAATGCCAGAGTGAGGCAAAGAAAGGAAGTATCAACCAAGCCCTTGGGGAGATAATGATGTTACAGCGCTGAAAGGGCTAAATATATACACAATTCTTACAAAGTTACAGCATCGTTAGTACGTTCGTGTTGACCGGCGAAGAACTTCTTCTGCTCCAGACACCTTTCACTGGTGCAACCAGGGCAGCGAAGCCCCATTTGCCGAGAGCAAACCTCACCACTATCAAGGTGAGCCTTAGCAATATCTGCCAGACCACGAATGAAAGTCTTGTTGCCGTTGAGGCTTTCTGCGCGCCTCACTCTTCCGTCAGCACCGAGTTCATTTGCCTCGTGAATGACCTCCTGGTCGATTTCGAAAAGCGTCTCAATGTGGTCGGAAGTGAAGGCAATAGGAATGAGGACCAGATCCTTTTGGCCCTTCTTGACAAGGTTCTTGACAGTGTCGCTTGTCTGAGCACCAAGCCATGCGGAAGGTCCAACTTGGGATTGCCAGCAGAGACGGTATGGGTTACGGTGACCGAGGCGTTGCTGGACGGCCCACACAGTGGCGGCAACTTCGGCTGGATAAGGGTCGCCACGGTTGACAACGGACATCGGAAGGGAGTGTGCGGAGTAGAGAAGAACGACACTGTCACGAAGCTCTTCCGGGTAGGTCTTGAGGGTAGCCTCGATATTCTGCGCGAACGCCTCAACCAACCCTTCGTGTGTAGGCCAACGATCAATCACGCTCCATTGTATTGAGCCTTCAGCTTCGGCAGGGGTAATGCTGGTGTTGCGCCTGGGCGACTCGAGGCGTTGGCTCCATTTCCATAGCTCATTCAGCGAGCTGCCTGTTGTGCTGCACGAATACTGCGGGTACTGTGTGAATGCCACTGCGCGTCCGCCTTTGCCCTTGCCAAAGCCATCCGCCAACAGTTTATTGTACATCTCCTCCGTCAGAGGATCGGCATACCGGAAGGCGACGTAAGGAAGATGAGGCACTCTCCGGGCGGATCTCGTCCAAGATCTTGCACATCTCGGCACACTGGTATTCACTCCACTTCCTAATGGGACTTCCACCACCAATGTCTGCATACTGCTTTTGAATCTTTGGTGTGCGACGCTTCGCAATGAACGGACCGAGTAGAGCCGAGAGGGATCAGGTCGCCGTCGGCGAACAGACGAGAGAGAAAGTCGTGCACCTCGCTGGTCTTGCTGGGACCGCCCATGTTCATGAAGACCATTGCAGTTGGGCCTTTCGAGGAGGTCTTGTCCTGTGTGACCGGCGGTACATGCGTGGCGAGTGCTCGTTGTTGTTGCCATGCTCCGAACTTTGGTGCATGCAGGCATTGCGCGGGCGATACTCTCTTGCTGAGAGCACGCATTGTCTGAGAGGCACTCATGATGGGCGTGACTGCTATAGCAGCGAGTCTGGCCAGCCTAGAGTGAAGTTTGTGGCGGAGGTGGAGCGTGTAGTCGAGTGAGTGTTATTGTCGTCCGACTTTCTGAGACAGCTCGAATAATGCTGACCAGCAGCAGCAAGCAGTGGCGCGGCGATCGTGAGGCCAGCCGAGTGGTGACGTCGATCGCGAGCAGCAAGCAGCGCGTCCTACCCGAACCCTGCTGGTAAGCTCAGGCCTTGGTCGCTGCCTGCGCGCGCCAGCTCCTGCGTGAAGGACCAACGCCTCCTTCGCCATTCACATTTCTTGATTACTGGGGCGTTCGCAGCGCTGTTCATGTAAACGTGCATTGCCGCCTAACGCACCCTTGGTCACTGGGCATATATCAGGCGTCTGTCTGCTCACATACCCGATCATAATCACATCGCATCAACCAACATGTCCGAATCTCATTATCCTCGCGACCCTGAAGAGGAAAAGGAGGATGAGGTCGACGACACCGGCTACAAGACTGTCAAGGATGCCGTCTTGTTCGCCATCGATGTCAGCAAATCTATGCTAACAACGCCGACCGAATTCAATGAAAAGAAACCCGACACTGCATTATCGCCAACGTTGGCAGCACTAAAATGTGCATACGCGCTCATGCAGCAGCGCATCATCAGCAACCCTAACGATATGATGGGAATTCTTCTCTTTGGAACAAAAAAGAGCCGCTTCCAGGATGGCGGCGACGGCGAAGGACCCGGTCTACAGTATCCACACTGCTACCTTCTAACGGACCTTGACGTGCCCGCAGCGGCCGATGTCAAGAAGTTGAGGGACATGGTCGAGGATGAGGACGAACGTCAAGACCTGTTGCAAGCGAGTGATGACGAGGTCAGCATGGCCAATCTGCTTTTCTGCGCCAATCAAATCTTCACAACGAAAGCTCCCAACTTTTCTTCAAGACGACTTTTTCTCGTCACTGACAACGACAATCCTCATGGCACCGATGTGACCAAGGATGCCCGCAAATCTGCCATCGTCCGCGCGAAGGACCTTTACGACCTTGGAGTCACCATTGAGTTATTCCCTATATCTCATCCGGACCGTGGACACACCTTCGATCGCAGCAAATTCTATGACGACGTTGTCTACTCGAGCACACCAGACGATCCCAACGCACCAGCGCCATTGACAAGCGACATCAAGGCTGCGTCTTCTACCGCTAAGGACGGTATTAGTCTACTGCAGTCATTGTTGTCGTCGGTGGCCTCACGCGCTGCGCCCAAACGAGCACTATTTGCCAACTTGCCTTTCGAGATCGGACCAGACATCAAAATTGGTGTGAAAGGCTATATAGTACTCAAACGCCAGGAACCAAAGCGCACATCATACATCTATCTACCCGAAGACAGCGACAAACCACAGATTGCAGTCTTGAACAGCACATTAATGGCCGACGACACCGCACGTTCGGTCGAGAAGGTCGAAGTGCGAAAAGCGTTCAAGTTTGGTGGCGAGACAATATCCTTCACGGTAGAGGAGATGTCCAAGATCAAAAACTTCGGCAACCCAGTCCTACGTATCATTGGCTTTAAGCCAGCATCAATGCTTCCAGTCTGGGCGAACTTCAAACCCTCCACTTTCATCTACCCAGTGAAGAGGAATATGTTGGCTCAACGCGTGTCTTCAGCGCTCTCCATCAGAAGCTACTTACCAGCGACAAAGTGGGCATCGCTTGGTTCATCCCTCGGAAGAACGCCGCACCGACTCTCGCCGCCGTCATCCCAGGAGCAGAAAGCCGCAACGACGACGGCGAACAAATGGTACCGCCCGGTCTATGGATCAAGCCCTTACCTTTCGCCGACGACATTCGCCACCCTCCAGAGATACACCACATCCAAGCACCCAATGATCTCATCGACGCGATGCGAACTGTAGTCCAGCAGTTGCAACTACCAAAGGGCGTCTACGACCCGCAGAACTATCCCAATCCATCCTTACAGTGGTTCTACCGCATCCTTCAAGCCTTGGCTCTCGAAGAAGACGTGCCTGAAAAGGCAGAGGACAAGACCATTCCTCGGCACCGCCAGATCGACAAGCGCGCTGGGTCTTACGTCGTGCAATGGGGCGAAGTGCTAGATGCAGCGTATCGCCACTGGCAGCAAGAGAACAACGCCCACTACCACGCCGCGACGAACGGTGGCACGAAGCGCTCGCAGAAAGCCGACCCGGCAACCGCTGGTGCGAAGAAAGTGAAGCAAGAGGGCGGCGGTGATCCAACCGAAAGCGACATTCGCGAGGCGTATGAGAAGGACGCTTTGACGAAGCTGACGGTCAAGGATCTCAAGGCTTTCCTGGCGCAGCACAAGGTGGGCAAGGGTCTGACCAAGAAGAGCGACCTTGTCAATGCTGTCACTGGGTATTTTGAGCAGAAGTGAGGAGTGGCGGTCAGTTGTTGCGTTTTCATTGTACACTAGTGTTACGGCTTGGCCAAGTGCGAAGTAATGTCGCAGGCTTAGTGGTTTGTTTGATAAAGACCAGGCTCGTGGGTATCGTCAGGGATTCGTATATCCTTGCTTGTTGGCGTGGCTAGGTGCGGTAGTCGGTAGACGGTAGTCACTAGAGACACAGCCCGTATGTATACTAAGTCAAAAACAATTTCCTGCACTTTTCCCAGTTTCCACAATTCTTGGTTGCCAATGCAGCATGCAGACATCCATGAAAACGGTCAAGCCTAATCACTAAATAGGCAGTGTGGATGTCTGACCTGTTTGGGAAAGTGCTATCGGCCGTGTATATGTATATGTTGATTCCATTATCGGAACAAGGGCAAGGTATACAGTTGTCATTGTTGGAGGCTTGCATTCCGGCGGTGAAAGTTGTGGCAATCAAAATCATACAGTAGTCAAGTGTGGCGGTGGAGTCTAGATGTAAATGCATCGATTTGTAGGATCATCGATGCCCATGTACAGCACATGTATGTGCACGTATTTTCCAACTCCGGCGTTCGCTAGTTGCGTAGAAGCTTGCTTTTCGCTGTCAGACTCTTCGTTAGACATACTCTGCATTCTGCTTCGAGTCTTGATAAAGCATATACAGTTGTTGAGCAACCTGAAGGCGAGCTGCAATCACATGCAACCGAAAGGATTGGAACATGAATTGAGTTCGTGTTCGTGGTTCGACATGGTTGGGTCGCGATAACACCAAACCCTGACAACCCTTGCTGGGAAGTGAAGGTGCATTTCACCGCACCGACTCTGGAGATTAGACACATGCATACATGTACATGAACATACAGTAGTACACCAAAATATGTATAAGTAAGCATCTTTACTACAGGCATTGAAGATAGCGCGATCACATCACTCTTGTTCTAGATTTGCCTCTGCTGACCCCTTTGAGAGATTCCTGCAGGAAGCTACCATGCATTGGTGTTCGCATTGACACTAGCCACGTACATAGGCACCCAATGGACTCCATCAGAACGAGCGAGCCTCTATAGAAACAATGCCTTGTGATAACGATCCACCACCGCTTTAGCAAGTCAAGTGCGACGCTTCGTTATCACCTCCCAGTCTCCCCCCTGCGAGATGGCCTCCATGTGAGCTATGATGAAGACCGAAGCAAACGCGGTCGGAGCCGATAACGAAGACGTACGCAGACAGACCCGTGCTCAAGCGTCGTGATGAGGCTTGTGGGAAGGACGCACAACGCTTGCTTGGGTGTTCGTGGAGTTGTGAATTGGTGTGAAGGTGGTTTGGGACACATTTCAGAGTCGTCGGTAGCCACACACGTGCAGTGTAGTTGGCTATATTCCACTTTCGCAGCCCTAAGCCGATGTGCCGCAAAAGACTCAGGGCATGATTCAAGGCAGTTATTCGCGCCTTGTTGGCAACTGCAGACTGTTCTGCGCAATGCTTCCGCGTTGAGAATACCCTAAAACGCGTGAGTAACCAGCCCTGAAGCCAATGTGACTTCCAAAGCCATCATCATGTCTCATCTCTCGATCCTACGTGATCATGCGGCTGCTTGTCGACGGCGTTTGAGGCGGCATATCACTAGAGAATCAGTAGCGCAAAATCCTGCCACCACGTTCGTCACCACATGCCAGCCGCGTGCGCTTACGGCACGGGCAAACTTCAGCTACGAACAACATGCAGCGATGCGGTAGGAGGTATTGCATAGGGCAGCGGGATCGCCATCTTCATGACAACGACCCGTCTATCATAGTTCGTGAGGGCAACATGATCGCCCTTAGTCTAGTCGGCACAGTACTGCCGCTGCTTGAGTTTCATTGACAGCACTACTTGCGAGTCACGCAGATATCCCGAAGTCCGGGAGGAGGAGTGAAGAAAGGCAAGTCGACCCATGCTGCTGCCATGTGCACAGGTGGAGTGGAGGGACTACTGCACGCATCCTCGAGGCCCACTGGGCGATGGTCGGCAGGTAGTCTGTGAAGAAACGTTACGGTGTGACAATACTGCATCCTCCTCACGCCCGTCCGAACCTCCGACGAAGAAGGATGAGGAGAATAATGGTCATTTTGTGATACGGCTGCAGTAGTTGGAGGATGGACTGCGGCAAAGACTTGGGGCTTCTCCGGATCTTCGAAAGTGTGAAGACGCCAATGGGTCGACGACCTCACTAGCGCACGGCAACGCGTCACGTAGCACACTCCAAAGCAAGACGAGCAAAGTGCAGCGTGAATTGCTGCAAGGCCTAGACACCTGCGTGACGATTCATCACACTGACATGCCTGCTAGGGGCGCGACACGCACATTGAGTCGTTGGGCACTGAATAGATACAATTCTATTGCGATGTGCAAGAGACCTCCAGCTGGCATCAAAAATTGTGGCTTTAGCACTACAATCATGTGGCTGCGGCCCGTTTTTGGCCATCTACGTTCACGGAACAACTGCCAAAACGGGAACACAGCAGCTTGGAGACTGTTTTGACTCGAGATGGCGATCAGTCCGTGTCAGCGGCCATCCGTTCGCCTCTGACTCGGAGACACGATTACTACGAACTGGTGATTCATATGGTTTCGGAACTGCTGAACTCTGCGACAGCTCGAAACACATCTGTAGCTAAGCAAGTAGACTAGAACCGCCTTTCATCGCTGAAACTCTCTCCCCAGTTTCCTTACAGCCACCGAAAAGATGAAACACCTCTGAAGCTTAGAAGCGAGGTGTATGCTTTTGGAGGCTGCCCTGGCTCCACAGTCGTCGGCGATGGAAGTGGAATCGAAGGCGCCACGAAGTTCGACGCAGCTATTGAAGCATAAAGTCGCGGTAGTTGGAATTGCCGCGGCCGAATTGGGCTTCTACAAAGAGGCTTGTGAATTTCGATCATGGCATGCGCATGAAGTTTGCGTCCTTATCGTGTCTGAATTTCATTCGGTATTATTGATGGGTACAGATGGTTCAGACGAGCATGATACGGGGTGATGGTCCCTGTGCTGTGTTGCTCTGCACTGTTGCATGTGCACCACCGTTGCGCGCACGATCACTACTGCAAGGTAGACGACAACGCGCAAGCAACTGAGCTCGGCGCACCGACACAGTGGACGTGCCCTTATCGACATCCTCGTGAAGGTTGGCTTCAGTGAAAACATACTGCTTTAGCTGTAAGGCTCTCATGGTACGCCAGCACGGCGAGCCCTACTATTGCCATGATCATGTGTTCACGCCTACCGGAGCCCAACTCGTCGGGACAAACAATCCGGCAAGTCGACGAAATGTTGAGATTGCAATTAGATTACACTGACACACGTGCACGCAAATCGTAGGAACGGCGCCATGATTTCCCTGGGTTCTGTCGTGGTGAGAACGCAAAATAAGAGGACAGATCACAGTGCGCCTCGCCCTGACTCGCATCTATCCTGTTGTCGCGTGGTTGCCGTGTGCGCCGGGCTGGAGATGTGTGCCCGTTTCTCGTTCGCCGTTCGTGCTCCAGACAGACAGGGGACGCAGGGCAGGCGACCTGCCGTTTCGCTTCATCAATCTGTGTTTGGAAAGGCAAGGCGCATGAGGGGCCTGACGAAGTCTGAGTTTGCAAACACCGCCACAGCGCAAATGCACCAGTCTGAGACGATTTTTACCGGATAGTGGCCTACAGTAGTATATGCGTCTAGTCCGATGTTCTTAGTGATGGCCTGAAATGGCCCGCGGCTAAAATGATGCAATCGGATTGCGCGTTGTGTATGCGATCTTGGATGTCATACGCATGGAACAACTAGGATGCCAACATCTCGCAGCGTAATATACATCAGGAGACCTGCTAACACTGCAATGACGATGTTTTCGGTATCTTGCAGGCCGGCATAGCGCATCGCTCCACACACAAGGGTGAGCCTCTGCGTCGGAAGGAGAAGTCTGCATCCTTGACAGGGGCTATATTTCGGACCGGCTGTCCCATGCTGCGCATACAGCCGCATACATCTTAGAGCTCCTGCGCGAGCAAAGCGCGTGCAGGTACGGAATACATGAATTCAGCACGATGTCAGCGGCGTGACCCTGAGATTTAGGATTTGGCAATTTGATGCCTTGAGTGGTCGAAAGACGTGCCTGCAAAAGACGCAAGCGTCCGTCAGGTAACACTCAACATTATTGCGTGTGTCAAGGATTGCCATGTGAGAACTGGGTACAAGCACGCGGGGAGCTCGTGCCGGACGCGATCGGCATCTCTTTTCCCTCTACCCTGCAATTGTTCCAGGCTCTAGAGGACTCCTACCTACCTTGCAATCAGGCAAAACCCACATTGGCAGGGACATTGATCACCAGACGCGCAGCAAGAAGAGGTTCTCGTCGTTCAGCTGTGTGAAGCCAACGCGGGGCTATTCGAATGAAGGCGACGATCATATAATAGCACGTTGACATAACGTCTAGAGGTGCGGTCGAGAGAGACAGCAAGTAGCACACGAGCGGACCATGGGTCCGCTAATCACACAGTTGGCGGGCATCTAGGACTCCGGCCCAGCACTGCATAATGATGATCTCTTGGAAATTCCAGCAAATCAGGCTGCGTGGAAAATACGGCAGACCCTTCGATTTCCATAACGCACAATCGCACGCATGACGTCCCGGCGCAGCGTCCCAGCGTGCACGGTGTGCGGCCCATGTTCCTGAAAAGTGCTCGGCGGTCGATGCAATCCTACACTCGGGAGTTCGTCAAAACGGGAGACCTAGCGTATCGGCTAGCAGGGGTCGCTTCTGCGGGCCACGACTCAAGCACGGATCTAGCATGACCAGGGTACCATTATTACGCCTACCTGTGCACTGTGCTCAGTGGCTTGCCCAGGCTCTCCATGCTCGCAACGTCCCTCCCAAGCGAGTTGCGGTGCTCCAGAGCAGGCCGCCGTCCGCTCTCCCTGAGAACGCTCCACACACCCGCGACACGCATATGGCCTGACCTCGGGACCTTGCTATCTTCGTAAATCGCAGCCCTGACGTCTCAAGCCCGGGATTCGCAGAGGAAGGTTTGGTCGGCTAGTTACAGGTCTTAGCACCCTAAGACTGGTACATCCGCCGCCACAATTTCGTGAGACCCTCCTATAACCCTGGCAGCACTTTAATGTTGGCCCAAGACATCCCTCCTCCTTTGCCAGAAGTGGGGAGCAAGCAGCGCCGGACGCGTGCAACATCCAAAGAAGATCAGCTAAATCAATTTGTCCCCTCCGGGTTGGTAAAACCAGACGCCGGCAAAGCAAAGAAACGCAGAAACGTGGAGTTCTCTGCTAGTACCGATAATCTCGGTGAGTGCATAATCAGCTCACCGCCGTAACGTCGCGTCTTGTCTGAGACACACAGGGCTGACGTTGTCTTGCTTCAATTAGCGATTAGAGACGACCCTCGTGCCATCCGCAAGAAGGATATCGGCAACCTTTTGCGACAACATCCGAAGAACCAGAGCCTAGACCAGAGACAGCCCTCCAACAATCGACCTGAGCAACATCCTTCAATCGCCCGGCTTCAAGGACAACGGAACAGTATGCTGGCCGCCAAAGGAAGGGAGTCACGCCGTGAGCGCACGTTCATTGGTTCACAATGCGCTGCTTGCGAGGAACCTCTAGAACACACACTCCGTGGGGAGCGCATTCTTCAACTCTCTTGCGGTCACGTTGCACACGAAGCGTGTTTCTACGAATATATCAAAGAGTTTGAGGTGCAAAGCTGCCCAACATGCGACGCACCTCTAGGCTTGGACCCAAGTAGAGGCGCAGGTATCGACTTCGAGAACCTCAACAAGCTTGTACGCTCAGCGGTACCGGAACAGAGAGATACTTCACGGGATACAACAGCGACCCCAACACCTTCTTCATGGCATCCGGAAGCCACCCAGATCTCACCTCAATCGCATACGCCGCGTGCTGGACAGATGCAGCAGCGTCGAAACACAAGGGAACACCTTCTCCCAGAGCGTGCTCGCAACAACCCACCACCACGCCACGACACACGCCACGATGCACGCCATGAAAGGTACGACTCGTCATCAAGAGGACATGGCAGGAATACCAGCGGAGACACTGGTATGGTGTCTACCGTTGCGCCCACAGATTACGCGGAAACACAACATACCCGACGACAGGAATATGATGCGCAATCAATGCGGACGAGCTCAAGCGCAGGACGTCGCGCTACAAGGAACCCCATTCCTGCACCCACGGTGACGGTGCGCAGCGAATTTCCTACGCTCAGCAAGTCTCGTCAGCAACAAAGCTTGACGTGTCTTGTGACTGTTGAAGTAGTTGATGGGAAATGGCAAGCGAACCCCGAAGACATGCGAGCGGCGTCCTCAAACCAGTCCGGACCGGAAGAGATGCACAGCAAATCAAAATCGATCCGCTCGCAAGAAGCACACCGCCCTATTGACAGCATTCACGAGGGATACAATTACAAGGAGAACTTGGAGAATCTGAAACAGGACTTGTTCAAGCGCGTGGATAATTGGCATGGACTGGACGTGACACGATTTGGCCGCCTGATAATCCACGGCACAATACGCGTTGGAAAAGACCGACAATCGTGGCAGGAACTGGAATGCTACCTTTTCGAGGAAATGCTCATTTGCGTCAAGGAGAAGAAGGTGGCATCTAACGAAAGCCAGCACTGGGATGGCGCCGATCCAGCGTCAAAGGCGAAGGGAAAGTGTACTCTGAAGGGTTCTATCTTGATCAAGAAGCACCTGAAAGATGTCGAATACGTTCAAGGTGAGCATTTTATGGATCTGTGACCTCAAGGAAAAAGTGCTAACAGTGACAGAATACGGGATTTTGACACTCAGCCTTTCCGTGGCCGAACTGCCGCATTTCCACTTGATGTTCTCGGAGCGCAACCAGCTCGATATCTGGCGACGAGCACTCGCGGACCTTGACAACTTCGAAGCACCGGAGCCTCATCAAGAATACGAGCAGGACACTTCCACGGACGAGGACGATTATCGAACACGTACTTCTGCGAACCCGAAGCGTGCATCTTCAGCACACTCTTCGAGCTATGGCGCCAGCAGATCGCAAGCCACAGCCCCTACCGAGTACACCAACTCCCGCGTCGGCGGTCACGATATGCGCCTGAGCGCATCGCCTGTTCACGTTCCGATCGATGTCGTTGTTGTTATCCCCGTCTCTTCGTCCATGCAGGGTCTCAAGATTAATCTCCTGAGAGACGCGCTCCGATTCATGGTCTCGCATCTTGGCGAGAACGATCGCATGGGACTGGTCACATTCGGCTCCGCCGCAGGTGGTGTGCCTCTCGTGGGTATGACTAACAAGAACTGGAAAGGCTGGTCACAGATCCTGAGCTCGATCAGGCCCATTGGCCAGAAGAGCATGCGCGCAGACGTAGTGGAGGGTGCTAATGTCGCCATGGACTTGCTGATGCAGCGCAAATCTGCCAACCCACTTTCCAGCATCATGCTCATCAGCGACTCGCCAACTTCAGACGCAGACAGTGTTGACTTCGTCGTCTCTCGCGCGGAAGCTGCTAAGATTTCCATTCACTCTTTCGGTCTTGGGCTTACGCACAAACCAGACACCATGGTTGAACTGTCCACTCGCACCAAGGCTTCTTATACTTACGTCAAGGACTGGATGATGCTTCGTGAGTGTGTTGCAGGCTGTCTTGGCTCGCTCCAGACCGTCTCCCACCAGAATGTCAAGGTCAAACTTCGCATTCCCGAAGGGTCTCCTGCCAAGTTCGTCAAGATCAGTGGTGCGCTCCACATCACAAAGAGGGCCACTGGTCGTGACGCTGAAGCCTCGCTTGGCGACATGAGGTTCGGCGATAAAAGAGATATCTTGGTGCAGTTGGTTATTGCACCAGATAACTCGACTCCGGATCACGTTCCTGCCGATCCCTGGGAGAGCATGATTTCTGGACTTGAAGCTCTTGGAGGACCACTCGACCAGGATGAGATGCGTACACTATCTGTGGAAGAGCTTCCGTTGCTCCAGGCCGACCTTTCTTGGGGAGACATTCTTCGGGAGGGACAACTGGCACAGGCTCCACGCCCGTCCTTGTTGGCCATCACAATGCTGCCCAGCTCGCGCAAGTCCAACAATCGTCCGCCATCCCCACCGATCCCCCCTCATCCTCATGTCGTGCAGCGACGCATGGAGCTTCTTACTTCCGACATGCTTTCACGATCTTTGACCCTGGTATCTCGTGGACAGAACGAGCGCGCCCACCATCTCCTCGCCGAGACTCGCAGTATCCTCAAGGGCCTCGGCAAGGGTGGATTGCCACCTCTTCCGCCACCACCGAGCGGCGCCCTGCCACCTACGCCCAAGCAGCCCGCTGGCTCTCACTCGCCTGTTGACTCCAGCTACAATTCCGCCACCAGCACTCGCGCACCATCTCCACCTCGCCAAGAGCCTATGCACTCTTTCACGCCTGCTGCCGGTATCGACTCCAACACGATGTCAGCGCTCGACTTTGAACTTGAAAGCGGACTGGAGTGGATCAGCCACCCTGCCGTCTTCAGCCGCGACTCAAGGAAAGCCGTCCTGCAGACCATCGGTGTCATATCGTCGCAGCGCGGTCTCTCTTTCCGCACGCCCTCGGAAAGCCTCTGGGCGAGCCGCATCCCAGGTGTCAAGAATCTCACGGAGCAGAGCCGCGAATGGCGCGAAGTTGGTGACGAAAGCCTACAAGAGGAGATTTAAAGGCTTTCGAGCATTTTATTCTTTCACTTGATGATGAACATGTCGGACACTGGCCTGGGAATCGGGGTTTCCTGGATACCTACAGCACAGACGACTACGACTGCCAACCACGACACGACAATTCAACTACGGCCGCTTACCTTTCAAGTACACGCGATGCCCTACCTCATTACCTACCCAATCACTACTACGACTTAACGACCAGACGGCTTCCTAATGGTTATCTAATTCGACACCTCCGGGTTAAACCAACACTTATACCAAAAACGTGTACATATCTCGCACAAATTGTTTTGCACAAAAGAACTCTTGGATGAAGGCGGAAGGAGGAAAGAAAGAAAGGGAGAATGAATGCTTCACGGCCATGGTGGATTAGGATGGGCCTTTGGCGTACTTTTCTGGGTTTGGATTCTCCCTCTGATTCAATGATCCCCACGTCTGGGGTTCAAGTTCGATACCACAATTGCGCTGATTTTCCTGGTTTGGTGTTTACAAATTGTTACAAGCTCATGCTATCTTTTTGAGAAATTGAATATCACTTCTTTCACGAACACCCTGACCTTGCGCCCTTCCGTCCAAATCCAACGTCCCAACAGCGACCACGAATCATGTAAATCTACCAAATATTATCATGGTAAGCAACGCAGCCCTTACCGCGACTAGACGAAGACATGACATTGCTGACAGCACGTTACGCAGCAGTCACGCTCCAGACTGTTCCCAGGCGTCTGCACACCACCCCTTTGACCGCCACCGGAAAGCCGCATGATGCACCAGCAACAGCCCGAAAGTGATGTATGTTATATGTGACACAACCTGCAGATACCTCAACAAAAGAACACATCTTTTCGAGATGTGCTGCGCTTGTCGCCCGCGACTTCCAAGCTGTTCAGGACTGCCTCCTTCCCGAAGAGCTGCTGGCTGGCAGCTTCCTCCGCCACACAATATCGTGCCATCTCGTGCCATCTCGTGCCATCTCTTACCATCTTCACATCCTCAAAACATCGCAACCTTCCTTTTCTGACCACCCATATCAGGATCGTCATGGCAGACGAGGCGACGAGCCACAGAGCTTTTGCCAGCAATGCCAATCTGCCTCCGTCAACCCGGAGCAAACGGCCACCAGTGTATGTCTCATGTAAGGCATGTGTCTGGCAGACGCTTACTTCAAAGGTCACAGCTCAGCATATGGTGCCGCGCAAGCGACGGTAATCATTGGTAACAACGACGAGAAGCGCACCTTTTACGTCGACCAGGGCCTTTTGACATTCTATTCTGGCTATTTCAGAGCTGCTTTGAGCGGTAGATGGACGACAGCAGAAGACGACGCGGTCACGATCGCCACCGAAAATCCGAGAACTTTCGAACATTTCGTCTCCTGGCTTTATACACGCAGCATCACAGACGACGACGAACCAGCGACTTTCCCGCTCATCATCGACTTGTGGCTGTTCGCCGATCGCAGGGAGATACCGCTCCTGATGAACGAGATGCTGGACTGCTTGAGAGACCGCATCGTGAGCGAGAGGAACATACCCATGAAACATCTGGCTTCGATCTACGAGCAGACTGCACCCAATTCTGCGCTGCGACGCATGCTGGTGCATGCTATCATTGCCACTGCTAGCGAACGGTTTATGGCAGATGATTCGAAGAAGCTGTGGCCGCACGATGCGTTGTGGGATCTTTCGAGGGCGCTGATGAAGATTTCGCGGCCTTCGGTTGTTGGGGTTGGTGATTACGGGAAGATGGATATTTGCTCGCTGTTTCATACTCATGAGGAAGGTGTGCGCTGTGCGGGAAGGGGGTTGAAGCGTTCGAGTGAGGAGATGGATGAGTGAAGCTTGGAAGCATCGGAGCAGGACACAAGACAGTTCGCGAAAAAGGTGTGCTGTTCAATGGAAGTATTCGTAAAGCTGTTGTTCGTTGCCCATGATCGGCCAACATTCTCATGGCATCAATGTATGTTAATTGAGGCAAGAGTGAAGTGTAAACGAAGTCTTGCGCTTGCCGTGACTGCGTTACAGACGGCCGCTGGGTAGTCGCGCACCTTTCCATGCACCATGTCACAACGCCGCTCACGACCAAGAGTTCCCCTCGCAGCACTTCTACCCATCTTTCCATGAGCAACTCATCACTCATTTCTACCGGCTTTGATCAGCATTCGATACAGATAGCCGCCATTGATATGATGGATCAGCTCAATAACGGGCAGGTGGTGGCCAACAGGAACAATTCACTCCCCTCTACACGCGATATAAGTCCTCCGCTGTAAGTTCAAAATGCAAGCATAACAGAGTCGGACTCAGATATCAAGAAGTACGACTCCTAAGAATATGTCATACTGACGCTGCTCGCAGTTCTGTATACACCAGCAAGATAAACACCATCGAAAGTTGGTACTGGCGATGACAAACGTACCTTCTACGCACACCACGAACTACTCACATTCTACTCTGGTTGCTTCAGAGCTGCGCTGAACGGAGCGTTTGCAGAAGCGCAGAGTGGCTTCATCAGGCTTGAATCCGAGGAGCCTGTAATCTTCGAAGAGTTTGTCGTATGGCTTTACACCAACAAGACGCGTACGAGCGAAACGATCGAGAGGAGTGATCGAAGTCACTACACCCTCTGCATGAAGCTATGGATCTTCGCAGACCGCCGCAGGCTCCCGCTCCTAATGAACGAAATGATCGACAGTGTTCAGCAAAGCGTCGTCCGTTGTTGGCATCTGCCCACCGCTGTGATCAGAGAAGTCTACCAAAACACCACCGAGGATTCCGCACTGCGGCGTATGCTCGTCGACATGTACAAGTGCATAGCTGGGAAGGGTATGACTGAAAGAGAATACGGAGAGTTTCCCAAACGCTTCCTCTTTGAACTGGTGGAGAGCCTTGTGTCGGACAAATCACGAGAGCGGATCAGTTCAAGAGAATACAAAAAGCTTGACCTGTGCCCGCGTTTTCACATCCACGAGGAAGGTGTCCGCTGCAAGGGAACGGGGATTGAGACAACGACCAGAAATTGTGGCGGCTGCAGATGAGAATGAGCTTGGACACATAATCATGGGGGTGTGAGGGATATAGGTGCAACGCGGCGAAGCTTGGTATGCGTGACCGTGGCTTGCTGAGATGTATCTGCAACCCATGCAATGGAGGCTGCGAAAGTGCCTCGATAAGATGCGGCAGCCATTCGCAAATGAGCTTGTGACAAGGTTACGGGATTTTGCAGCCTGCAGACGTTCAACGCTTTCTCTACCAGCAATCATTGAAGACGAGTGGAGCAGACACCTTGAATGGTACAAGCGCTACATTAGAACCGAAAACATACCTGGCAGAGTTGACTACCAGCCGTACTGTATTTCCATAATCATATTCGTGAATCCCAATATTCCAGACACCAATCTTCACGCATTATCATTCCATTCGTCCAAGCGCACTGCTTACGCTCCATCGCCCCAGATGCCCAGAACACCAAAGCGAACCCAACACCACTAACACCGCACCTCACAAACTCAATCCATTGCTGCTCCCTCGCTCGCCTCTCGACTTCCTCGCCATTGACGTCGTCGACATCTTGCTCCACAACGCCCTGCTTCAAGCGCGTCTCCATTGCCAAGTTCAGACTTCCGCTCGCAGCGGCGACCAGACCAGTCCAAAGCAAGTACGGGTGTCGAATGCGGGCAGGGCTGAGAGCGAATGCGGCGATGAGTGAAACGCTGGCGAGCGTTGACAGAGTGCGGACGTGGAGGGTCGCGAGGCGGGTGGTCTGCGCGAGAGTGTATGCGGCGGGTTTGGCGGTTGGAAGAGTAAGGAGGGAGGGGAGAGATTGAGTAGAGAGAGTATATGAGACGCCCTGGAGTGGATCTATTAGCTTTCCTCGATAGCTTTGGAGCTGTGTTGCGATAAGACGTACTGTGAGCAGGCCGAGACTGACGGTGCCTACGAACTTGCAGGCGGTGATCGTGGCCGACATGCTGGTTTGCTGTAGTGGAGCTCGTGGCGCCAATGCTTAGTGACAGGTCTAGATGCAGATAGCAGCAAGATGGTGGTCGCGTGTGGTGTATTCCTTAGCAATAGCAATAGCAATAGCAACAGTGACGTCCTCGCCCGTTGCTTGTTTCAGCGCTGTCGCCTCTCTCCGCAAATCGCCCCAGCTTCAGCTTCAACACAGACCACACACAGCCATCAGGCCGAGGCTCATGCGCTTCCAGGGCCTGCTGTCGTGTAGCAATTACAAGTCTTACACAATTTTGGTTTTATCAAGGATATATCAAGTGGCATTGGAGACCGAGATATTTCCTTCCGGCTTATGTTGACTGATCCATCGGTTTGAACCTCACAACACCACGCGGCATCGAAACACCCGAGGTTACCTTACGGCCGAAGCGATCCCAAAGCCATATATTGCCAGATAAGCGTCGCAGGAGAATCATCAACACTCAGCTACTTCAGCTATATCGCATTCAAGACCCCTTCAACATGCCTATGCAGCGCGAAGAATTTCTGAGCTCCACCTGGCGTGATGGCATCTTCGACAAGAAAGTCCTGTTTTGCACAGGTGGTGCAGGCACCATCTGCAGCGCTCAAACCCGTGCTTTCGTAGCTCTTGGAGGCAATGCCTGTATCATTGGTCGAAATGTCGAGAAGACCGAGAAGATGGCGAAGGACATCGCGACGGCTCGCTCAGGCGCGAAAGTGCTCGGCATCGGCGCTGTCGACGTGCGAGACCCCAAAGCCTTGCAAGACGCAGCCGACCGCGTGCGAAGGATGGGTGGTGGTATCGACTTCTGTATCGCAGGGCAGCTGGAAACTTCCTCGCACCCATGGCACAGCTGAGCGCAAATGCATTCAAGACTGTCATTGATATTGATGCGCTCGGCTCCTACAACACTGCCAAAGCGACATTGCCTTACCTGGTCGAAAGTGCTCAAAAGCACAAGAACACCGGCAAAGCCTACCCCAGCGGCACTGGCGGCCGAATCATCTTTGTATCGGCGACTTTCCACTACACCGGCATGCCATTGCAAGCTCACGTCTCAGCTGCGAAAGCGGCTGTCGACCAAATTGCTTTCTCCACCTCGATCGAGTTCGGGCCTTTGGGCGTGACTTCAAACGTCATAACGCCTGGTCCGATTGCGAATACGGAGGGTATGGATCGTCTTTCGAAGACAGACGAGGAAACGACGAAGCGCAGCAAAATGGGTATTCCAATTGGCAGGTGGGGTGAGGTCAAGGAAATTGCGGATGCCACAGTGTACCTCTTCTCGGAGGCTGGCAGCTATGTCAACGGACACGCACTCGTAGTAGACGGAGGCGCATGGAGAGTGTCAGGCGCTGACATGGGAGGACACCGCTACCCAGACTTCTTACTCAGTGGCGACATCGTGAGCGGCGTCAAGGGAGGCAAGAAGGCTAAACTCTGAGAGGCCACAGCAAGCTTGTATGAACCATGTAGCGTGGCGTTCTGGGGATCGTGGCAATGCATCTGAGATCGTTCACTTTCGCTTTCAGCCGGGCGCCGCCTTCGGTCAGGTGTGGCTGATGGCACCATGGAACACGCAGCTCGTGACCTTGAGATACACGAATAAAGGCAAGCTCGGCTCAGACGGCCAGATCTGGTCGAGGACCTGCAGCGGCTTTACGTAGATGCCCTGCAGCAACCGAAAGGGCTGATGGCGTGAGCAGGTTTAGCAGGCTGAGGATCGGCCTGGCCTAGCTCTGCTTGGAGGAGGGATGACGTGCGGTGGGGTCGAGACGCCAGGTATTTTGAAGCGACCAGTTGACCCTAAACAATCAATCAATTTCCACGACATGGGAATACTCAGCATTGGCGGCCTTCGTCATGTCTACATCACACCGCGACACACATGAAACAACTACGGTGCAATCAATTCTTCCAAGCGAGCCGGGCAATTGAGCGTGTCTGTCTTGCACAAATCCCCCAAGCTCTCCTGCCCCGCCAGCACGTCAAGTGGAGCTCTTGCACTTAGGGCTGCACTATACCCAAGGATCGCCAGTGTCAGACATCACAAACAAACAAACCAAGGCATTTAGACTTCCAGAGCAGTCCATCTCTCCACTGTGGCTTCGTATGACCTGTCCAGCCACACGGCATACGCAAGCTCTCCAACAGCACCGACACGTGGGGCGACACTAGCCACCCAATCTGAGCAACGCTGCGGTGAAGATCATACCGGTCCTACATTCTACCATGATGCCAGTGACGCCATTGGCACCGATGTGCAGATTGCTCGTGACATGTGCCTCAGAGGGAGCCGGAAACTTGGTTTTGGGCTTGAAGACGTGACCGCAATGAGGTAGGCACTGGCGATGTATAACCATGCTATAAAACCTGCCCCTCCCGAGCTCTGTATACCAGAATATCCTTTGTTCACACTCACCACCAAACACGATTTCCAACTTCTTTGACTTTTCACACTTCAATCATGGCGTACAACAACAACGAGAGCTACGGCACTACCGGCACCACTGGTGGCCTCGGTGTATGTCTTGTACAAAATCCAAAAGTCGCATTCAAATCAGCTAACAACGCAATAGTCCAACCCAGTCGGCAGCGACTCTTACGGCACATCCAGCGGCCTCGGCTCAGACGTCCGCCGCGATGACACCTATGGATCGAGCAACTACGGATCGAGCGACTTGAACAAGACTACTTCCGGTCCTCACAAGTCAGACATGATGAACAAGCTCGACCCTAGAGTCGACTCCGACAACTCCAAGCTCCACGACTCCAACAGGAACACCACTGGCGCCTACGGATCGGACGACACTTACGGCTCCAACACCACCTCCACCGGCTACGGCTCAAACACCACCAGCGGCCCTCACTCCTCCAACTTGGCCAACAAGGCCGATCCTCGTGTTGACTCTGACAACTCGAAGACCTACGGCTCCAGCGGTCTTGGATCAAACACCACCTCTTCTGGCTACGGCTCAAACACCACATCCACCGGCTATGGCTCAAACACAAACACTACCAGCGGTCCTCACAACTCAGACTTGCTGAACAAGGCTGATCCCCGTGTTGACTCTGACAACTCCAAGGCCTACGGCTCCAGCAACTACGGCTCAAGCAACACCACTGGCGCGGGCTTTGGTACCACAGGTGCTACTCGCGGACCTCACCACACCGACACTGCCAACGCTCTCGACCCCAAGGTTGACTCTGACAGGTCTGGCTACTCTGGCAGCAACACCACCAGCGGCCTTGGATCTTCCACTGGCGCCTACGGCTCCACCAACAGCGGCCCTCACTCCTCTAACTTGGGCAACAAGGCCGATCCTCGCATCGACTCTGACAACGACAGGCTCCGTGGCCCCGACTCTGCTCGTGACAACTACGGTAGCAGCACCACTGGCGGCCTTGGCTCGACCACTGGCACCTCCACCGGTGCCTACGGCTCTGAGAACTACAACTCGACCAACAGTGGTCCCCACTCTTCCAACTTGGCCAACAAGGCTGATCCCCGCGTCGACTCGGACAACGACAGGACTCGTGGCCCCGACTCTACCCGTGACAACTACGGCGTAAGTTTAAGCAGCTTCACAGCGATTCATGGGACATTATACTAACAAGTCTTCAGTCTTCCGGTCTTGGCTCAAACACCAACACCTACGGCAGCTCCACCACCGGCACCGGCCTTGGCAGCAACACCGACAACTACGGTAGCTCCACCACCGGAACCGGTCTTGGTCGTGACACCGATACCTACGGCAGCTCCACCACCGGTACCGGCAACTACGGTAGCTCGACTACTGGCGCAGGCGTCGGCGGTGTTGGCGGCGCCACCGCTGGCACCGGTCTCGGCAGCAACACCACCCCAGGGTAAGGCTTACACCTCCATCCTATTGCCATAAACCTAGCTAACAAACTTTCCACAGCCACCACGGCAGCAACACCTCCTCGCACGACAACAAGGACGGCAAGAACGACTCCACCATGGGCAAGCTCATGGAGAAGGCTGGCGGCATGTTGAAGAACGAGAACATTGCCGAGAAGGGCAGAGTCAAGCGTGAAGAGGCTGGCGCTTTCGACCAGAGCACCAGCAACTACTAGACTGTTCTACCAACATGGTCGAGTTGAGTCTGAGCGGAGGAGTAATACCAGGATGTTTGAGAATTATGTAACGATTTAATGACCATTGAATTTGTACTTTAATCTTAGTGCAACTTCCTAGCACCTTTCTTTGCATTTTGTGAGTCTTTGCTGCTTTACACCAATATCTACCGACAGCAAGAAGGAGAGACAACGTCATCTCATTGGGTGGGAGACGATTTGGCGTTACCAATCCTTGTGCTACACGGTGCTCGGATACGTCTTGGTTGAGGTCATGAGCTTGCGAGTGCTTTTAGATGGCTCATCCAGGTAGATTGCCAACCGTTAGAATAGGTACATATGTACCTAGGTATGCGCTCTCTCAAACAACTTGACGAAATGTGTATTGTCTAAAGCAACTTCCTTCATGCCCATGTCCATCTCAGTGCGAGCTCAGAGAGCAGCGTCAGCGGGCGGGAGATCGGGGTGAATGCCGCCGGGCGCTGTCACATGCCGACAGGGACGCTTGAAACTCCAGGAAGCCGTCTCGAATCTTTGAGTCCCATTCCACACCACCATCGGCGCTCATTACAGCTTCGCACTCGCCTATACAGGCTACACACCGGCCATGTCGGACGACGATAGCTCTGCCTCCAGCTCTTCCGAAGCCGAAGACATCAACAAGAGCGGCCTTGTCGCGACGCGCGCGAAACGTCGCACCGCTGGAAATCTTTACGAAACACTCCGCGCGAACCTCGACGATGAAGAGCTACAGAAAGAACTTCTCGCCGAAGATGAGGCGGAGGATGCGGAAGACTACCTGGCCTCAGACCGCGAGGACGATGAAGCTGCAATGGAGAGTTCGTCGAGTGATGAAGACGCAGACGCCGGAGCAGGAGAGGATGAAGGCGAGCGAGAACTGAAAAAGGCAGAGAGGATGGAGCAGAGGAAGAAGCGCAAGGCGCAGGATGCACGCATGCGAGTTCCAGGTTTTGCGCCGAAGAAGAAGGTCAAGCTCGCGGACGATGCTAAGGGCTCTGAGGATGCTGGAACAGAGAGTGAACAAGCGCGATTGCTGGCGAAGAAAAAGAAGAAAAAGAGCGAGCGCAGCAATTGGCTTCCTGAAGCGGCTGATGCGCCGACGAGGCAGAGTCGGCGGGAGCTGGCGGTCAAGAACCGCGAGGTCATTCATGCAAACTTGAAAGAGAGCGCTGTGAGGAGTGAGAAACAGAAGCAGCTTATGAAAGATGCGGCGAAGAGGGTGCGCATGACGGACAGGCTGCCTTTGACTCAGGAGCAGAGGTATGAAAAGTGCAAGAGGATCGAGAAGGAGACTGCAAAAGAGCTTGGAAGGACGGAAAGGGAAGAGGCGGAGCGCATCAGAATCAGGGAGGAGATTTTGGCAGCCAAGAGGAGGAGGGAGATCGAAGGTCCCGTCATGAGGACATGGAGTGGAAGTGGAGTCTTCGAAGATGGAAAGCTGAAGGTCAAGCGTTTGGGTTCAACGACGATGGAGGCATATCTGGTTGAAGCCAAGAAAAGAGACGAGGAGGCCGCAGAAGAAGCTAGGAAAAAAGCAGAGGAAGCTAGAAGGAGGCTCTGCGAAAAGAAGAAGAGGCTAGGGAGGAGGCGAAACGACAAGAGGAGGAAGCAAAGCGGCGAGAAGAGAGACTGGAAGAGGAGGAAAGGAGCGAGAACGGATCGAGGCTGCACGCATCGAGGCCGAGCAAGCAGAGGCGCGAGAAAAGGAGAATGAAAAGGCTGCAATGGAACTCTTCGACTGGGGAGGCGAATCTTCGAGACCTGGCACCGCGGATGAAAAAATGCAGGATGCACCTCCGATGGAAGAGGCGCCATCACAAGATGCTACAAAAACCGATCCCCCGGCAGAAACCCAGACCGAGCCATTACCAGAGCAACATGTTGAGGCCGCGGTGGAACCGCCACAGACGTGGCTCTCTGGCATTCATGAATACGCCGCCCAAACTGATAGTAACGCGCCGCAGGCTGGAGCACACCTTACGCCGGGCCCACCAGCCTCAGACGCAACAGGCGTTGACAACAAACCTGTACAAAACGAACCTGCAGTACAACCCACGGCACCGGCGGCAGAGGTGCAGCGAGAGCTATCTATACAGCCAGCACAGCTCACAGCACCACCTGGACCTCCAGTCCTTACTGCCGAGGCACCACAACCCAGTACAGCACAACCAGGCCCACTTCCTGGTACAATGACCTTTTCTGCCACTCCTCAACCAGCAACAGCTTCTCAGCCGCCTCCATCACAAGCAGCCGTCCCTCAAGAACCGCCGCCACCTCCAGCCCCGATTCTCCGAGAACAAGCGCAACGCAGCCTCCTAATCCTCTCATCGTTTCAAGCACTCGACACACCCTCCACAACAGCCACTGGGAAACCACGCAAATCTCTCCTTGCAAAGGACTCGAGCAACCCTCTCGAGTCCACTCCGCTCTCTCGCACCCTTATCCCCTCATCTCACCCGGCCCTCACACCCGAACAGACCCGCTACCTGTCCCGCACTCTCAAGCGCAACAAGCTCGACGCCCTCCCCGAGCCTCCAGCCAAGCCCAAATGCGCTGTCACGGGCTGGCCGGCCAAGTATACAGACCCCAAAACGGGGCTGCCCTATGCGGACTTGCAAGTGTACAAGATCATACAGCGCATGGTTGCTGGTGGTAGTGCTTGGAGTGGTCTCCTGGGCGCGGGTTGGTCCGCAGACTGCTGTGGGACTCAGGATGGGTAGGCCAGCGAGAGGCGTGCCGGAAGGATTCGCGGCTGGGAGTGAGAGCTCGGCGGTGAAGACGCCTGCGGTCACGGAGGTCAAGAAAGAGGCAGGCGCTGAGGTGGCTGCTTAGAGATGGTTCTGATGATGATTATGAGAGCGCTTGATGCATGAATACATGCATTGGTGTACCAGTAAAAGTAGAACGCACTGGCCGAGTACACAGGCTCGGTCGGGAGTCAACATGAGATGACACAAATGCATACACATATACTGAATAAACCTCCTTAACAAGTCATACATGTACATGTACATGTACATGTACATGTAGTACACGTCCGACCCTGCGTCTCGAGGGTTAGGGTTTCCATTGATGGTTCTCGCTGGTGTGCAAGTGAATCTAGGCACACGTACGTCGTTGACGACGCTCCTTTCAGTTAGTCACCTCTACACATCACGAAAATGAGGTAGAAGCCCAGTACCATCGCCACCACGGGCCCATGCACTGGGTCGGAAAGATTGGAAAACAGCGTCATCTGAACATTATCCATTGCAACCGCCAGTCATTGCTTGTCCCGTGCTGGCATGTTGATGGGAGCCTGATGCAAACTTGCGCTTCACTTGTTGTAGAATTGCGCCTTCCTGATGCATTTACGCAACCCACGACACCTGCAGTGTACATGTAATACTTCCCTCAAACAACACCTTCGCGCCCAACCTCAAACATCCAGATATCACTGCCAAGCGAGCCTGCTCTCATCACCAAGAAATCAACCAACCACACCACGCCTCTCCCATCTCGGTCACCAAAGTCAGTCCTCAGCTCAATCGGTCGCTGCCCAGCAATTCAGAACAATGGCTACCGCGTCCCAACAGCCCTTTCTCATCCGCTTCTTCGACCCATCCACCGCCTCCTCAGACCCACGGAACCGCTCCCTCGCCACTATCCTCTCCTGGCCAGACTCCACTCTCGAGAGCTCCCACGACTACATTCAAATTCTGTTCCCACTTCCCGAAGAGAGCATGTTCAGCTTCGCGCCCATCGTGAAGCCAGAGATCCGCGCAGCATTCCTAGCTCGTCCTGAGCTACGAACAAATCTCCGTCGGGCGCTGGAGCGGATGCTGAAATTCTACGGTTTGCAATTTACCAACGTGTCATCAGGCGACAGTGACACCGGCAATGACAATTCAAACAACACCTCCGGCAATACTCAAGAGACTGTTGTGCGCGGCCCCAACTTTGCGTCTGCCTCGCGCAACTGGGTCACAAAATTCAACCACAACCACCTACGGATGACTAGGATCTTGCGTTCATTGCGTGTACTAGGACTCTCGAGCGAAGCAGCGGCTTTGCATCACTTTCTCTCAACGGATGAGAAAGTGCTCAGGTCAGTGTCGCGCGCAGCCAGATGTACTGGCGGCGAGCGGCGGAGCGAGAGCTTCATCTGCCTCCTGATGAAGAGGATGAAGACGCTGAGGGAATCCTGTGGTTGAGGGAAGAGTGAGGGTGCTGTGGCGAAGGGATGGACGGCATTGATGGTTGATGTACGGCGTCGTTCCATTCATTCCTCTACTTTGAGACGAGTTTAGTCTTACTAGTCTGCGACAAGCCAGTCGAGAAGTATTATGGGAGTACGGATTGCCTTTCAAGATAGCTGGCACTGTAACCTCAGCCGGCATGAGGGCTTGCTAGTGAGGGCCTTGTTCCCGATGAGTCGGCAGACCTGCGATTGGGATATACATGATTGCCGCGCGCCGTGATTCGGAATGCCTAGCGTGCCCTATCTGCAGTCCTGGCCCAAATAATTAGTGCAAGAACTGCCGAGCTGCCCAGACCTTGGGAAGCTACTATGTTTAACGGAGAAAACCCAGGAGCCCACGGAAGTGTATTAATGGGGCGGCCTGAATGGACTTCGATTCAGACGTTCACTTAGCGAGAAAGCCCCGTACTTCCTCAGTGCGATTGACAATAAATGACATTACTTCAGAAATGCACAGTAACTGTGGCTACGATATCTTGCTTAGCATTACTACCATATGCTGTACGCTCATTGAGTCGCTAACAAATTGGTAGCCTGTTGATCAACGATGGAACTCATACAACTTCTCCACCTTGTCAATGCCACGCCGAACCGAGGCTTGTGTAGCGGTAGATGGGGGAAAAAGATAACAAGAATCAAAGTTTGAAACCTTTTATCTAAAGTGAAGCAAATTACCTCTCGTTGTAATAGTGGAGCTTCTGTATCAGTCTACAAAGATGAGTGGCTGAGATTGGTAAGCTCTTATGTCCATCAGTCGCCTTCTTCTCGAGCTTTGAGTTATAAGCAGTACGCAGCGACTGCCGTCAATAAAGATTTCGGGGCTCGGATGGAGTGGACATGTTATAGCGAATAAATATTGTAGGTGGTAAAGTCGGAATGTTCGCAAGTAGGAACCGACCGAGTTAGGGTCCTTAGCCGACAGCCTTGCCGCCTAGCTCACAGTCGGGATCGGAATGTACCACCGAATGCTGGTACTAGGAAATAGCAGGATTCGCCGAAACCGAGACAGCCGGTGACAGCTCAAGACGAAACTCAAAAACTCTACCTGATAAAGTCCTATCCTGGCGGAGGATCCCCGAGCCTGGTCTCTCTCTACAACTTGGCAAACGAAAGCCAGAGCAGCAGATGAGTATACTGAACATACATGCTCCTCATGAGCAGCAAAGATTACGCAAGTTCAAGCGGCATCCAATCCATGATGTGATGAATCCAGACCCGGCTCGAAGGATATGGAGAGGGACAAGGGAAGAATGTGGCTTCGGTTCCTGTCGGATCGGATGTGAGTCCGTCAAGGCACGGGCCTCCGGCAGTTTGCATTCGCTTCATTCGACGTAGTCGCTCTGTTCGTCGCCAACGAGGACCCATCCTACCAGACTTGCTTTCGTATCCATGCATGCATATCAGGATGTGCCGGGCGGATCATCGAGCGAAATCTTCTCGTGCCGCCTCGCGGTGTGAGCTAGGCACCAGATATTCTTGTGAGACTCTAGAGAAGATGGCCATCTACATCCCACTTGCGTGTCCGGCGCGATTGGAATCCACCACAAACTCCGCTTTGATGAGCCATGGCAGCTGCTCCGGCTACGCTCAGATCGAAGACTGGCTGTCTTACTTGCGTGGCACGCAGGAAGAAATGTGACGAGAGGAAGCCGAGATGCGCCAACTGTGAACGACTAGGGCTTGTGTGTCGAGATCGTGCCACACGATCACCTGTATCTGGGACAAACATGCGTGAGAGAAGTACGATTTCTCGAAGCCCGAGCCCTAAGGCACCAATCTCTGGCGGGTACCCACCTTTCTTGAACGACATCGAGAGACGCATCACACTGGCCAGCTCGAAGATGTTTGCACCATTCTTTTCCCGCGTAGCAGACGCGAGCTTCTCCGACTTGCCTCTACTCGGCAGGCTCTGCGTGCAGAGTCGCCTGGTCCGGGATGCCATGGTAGCCTACGCGGTCGCGGGTGACCCGGGTGCTTCTGACTTTCACTACAAGATGTCCTTGAAGGGTTACCAGAAATGCATAGCTGGTTTGCAGAAGAAGAATGTCCTTTCCAACCAGAGCCTGGAAGAATCAACGTTCTCGCTCGTAGCCATTTTCTTCTTAGGCCTGCTGGAAGGTCTCAAGCTGGGCAGTTCCAGCACCGCTGTTGTCCACTTGGACATGTGTCGGAAGATTCTGGTCGGCCAGCTCGCTCAAGTGATGGCTGTAGAAGATCCGGATCTGCTAGCTGTCCTACGGGTCGTCGCAGAAAGCGTCCTATACAGCGTGGCAAACTTGACGCCCTTCGTGCCTGAGGTCGATCCTCGATTGGACGATTGGGGTGACGTTCTCGCATATCTGTTTCCTGGTAATGGTGCTTCCACATCGCCATTCCTGGGAGGTCTCCAGGGCATCTATCGCGCTCAGCTTCGCATACACCTGCTACTTCGTAGCACCGAACAATTGACAGAACATCCTGGTTGGAATCAGTCTCGACGCGACACGATTCGCGATATCTCAGAGCAGCTTGACAGTCTAGGTGGCCAACTCTGTTTGCTATCAACGCAACGTAAAGGAAGCTTGGAGAACATTGCCATATATGATGCGAAGCACCGCATCTCGATCCTCGCCGGCCGCATCCATCTCTACAAAATCGCAAATCCTTCAGCCACGTCTCTGGACCAACACGTCCAGTTTACGTCCGAGAGGCTACCGCCGTCCTTCGGAAACAGGACATCATAGGACCAGGCTGTCCCCCGCTCAGGTGGCCGCTCACCGTCCTAGGCTGTGCGGCCATAACCAATGAAGATTTCGATATGGTGACTGGCATGATGAAGAGGACAGATCGTCTTTTGGACCCCGCAAACAGTCGGAAGCTGGAGATTGCATACGATATGCTCCATCGACATAGAAAGGGCTGCGCCAGTCTTCCACTTGGATCTCAGGAACAGGGCCAATATATCCAGCCGATCGAATTTTTACTCATGCCGCAGCTGCTGGACGAGGGTCAGATTTGATAGGCATCGATACAACGTCTTGGATGTACACATTAAGCTCAGCATTTCCATTGCACTGAAGCTGATCTGCACGTTGCTACATATGGGGGATTGAGGCTCGCCAGACACAGCCATGCTTATCCAACGCGAAGCTCTCCTTTCTCACCGACAGCAATCGAGACCATGTCTCATCACTGCCCGCCACGAGCTCGACCGCGACCCCGACCACGATGTTGGGCAGGAGTACCTCCATCTCGACCGCCGCGTCCATGACCGGGTCCACCTCTACCACCAGGTCCAGGATTACCTGTTCCTCGACCACCACGAGCAGTATCCCTTCCGCCTCTACCGCCAGGCTCACCGCCATCACCGCGCTTACGCTTTTGTTCCGTTGGAAAGAAGGTGTATCGCTTGCCTCTCAGAGGCGCGGATCTCATTCCCTCGGGACTTTCCACCGAGGACTCCTCCTTTCGGCGCAGAGTAAGCGCTTCTTCTTGCGAGATGGCCCACTGGGAATAGCCCTTGTCAACACTTTCACACACAGTCCGGCGCAAGAAACGCGTGAACTCTGCCTTGGTCGGCATAGGAACGTTCATGGCTATGAGGAAAGCCGGGAACGCTTTTACCTCCTGGATGCGACGAATGGAAGCCGCGAGGTCAGTGGCTGCACCGGCCGGTGGAGACCCATGCCGACTAAATAGCTCGTTGCGAACGTCCTGCAGCGTTCGTGTGTGTGACCCGTCAGACCCTGGTGGAGGCGTCGTGACAGTCTTGCGCATGAGATTTGTAGGATGTTTGAGACGCCTCGTACGTCTTGTCAAGCCGGTAATTACTGATGCCAGAGGGCTCGAGAAAGCTTAACCCAGCCATGCCGGCTCCGCGATCATCAAGCATCCACACCACATTACGCGTGACTGCTTCCTTGATGATGGCCACGGTCAGATCTTCTGTCGTTGCGGTATCGGCAATAAGCAGACCGACGAGCAAGTGACCAAGATTGGGGAAGCTGGCCTTGCTGCGGTCGCCGTCCACGAAAGCCTTGACTCGTCTGCTGGCATCTGCAGCAATTTCGGATTGTCTGTCGCCAGAGTGATCAAAAGATGGTACAGCTGGAAATAGCTCTCGACCGCTTTCTCGCTGGCGTGTGTGAGAGTGCTCTTGGCGTCCAAGGACTTCATATAGCCAGCATACGAGTAGATTGAAGCGCTCGAGTCGCCGGATGTCGTCTCACACAGCTTGACCGTGATGTCGTTCATGAAGGCATACAAAACATTCTCGATAGGTCCGGGAATCGAAGCGGCTCTGCCCAGCGCCTGCAGAGACGCATGACAATCGCCCTTCACCCGACGCCAATGCGCTTCAGAAAATGGTAAAGGCAGCCAATGAGTGAAAGGAAGACCCTGCACGGAAGTACGCACCCGCAACTTGTTGAAAGCCTCTTTGGAGACGTAGTCGAACTCGGATTGCAATGTCTTGCCACGCACATCAATGCCAACACCAAGATTCGACTGCTTGAAACCCTCTTTCAGCGTGAAGCACTTCATCTCTCGAATTTGGATGAGGTTGTGGGACTGTAGCAGTCTGCTGAAGCCATCCCATGCCCGAGCAGCCAGGAACAGCGTTTCCTCTTCCATGAACTCGCTGATCAGAACCCAAAATGTCGATCAAGTGGTGCTTCTGGCCGACGACTGCGACATCCGTATGAACAGAGCTGGGCTTCTCGCTGTCTTGCATGCCCTCTGGTGCTACATCTTCGTTTCCAGCTTCAGTCAAAATACCGGTGGGGCTGTTCTTTGACAACCGATCAAAGCCAAAGCCACATTTAGCGCATGCGAAGCCATTCTCAACATGCCTGCCGTCCAGACTGTGTCGATAGACGCCCTCGCGAGCAAATTCCTTCAGGTCCACAGCGCCGCCATAATCTTGCTCGATCTTATCTGAGCTGAAGAAGCTGAGCAGCTGGATGCAGATGCCTTTGAGAGTGTATGCTGGGGTGTAACCCTCGGTCGTGTTGAGAATAGAAGCACAGATGTAGTCTTGGTAGATGTTTGGGTGCGCGATCTTGCTCTGGATTGTGATCTTGGGTGGCTCGAGGGGGTAGCGTTCGTGGAACTTGATGGTGAGGTGTAGCGGATCCTGGCCTTCTGGAGTCAAGATCAAGCAGGCGTGTACGAGGTCGTCCCCAATGTGTAGCGCGATGCCTGGATATGGCTTGGTTTGCAGCTCGGCGATATCTTGTAAAAGACGCTGTCGCAGAAGTCGCGCGGCCATGACTCGACTGTCGTGCTCCGCAATACAAGTAAAATCTAATGTGGATCTTGCGCAAGGCTCGATCAATGAAGAGGAACCTTGGCAATCAATCACAGAATTGCTCAAAGGGAGTGTGATGGGATGTTTGTGTACGTGACAATCGGAGTTCGTCGCACTGGTCGCATTTGCAAGTTTGCGATTTCTTGATGAGTTTAAGTAGCAAATAAAGGTGACCGCTTGCAGACGCCGCCCCACGTAGTCGAAGTGAAGCTGACACCGTACAAGGCAACAAGGCTTTGAGAGCTCCATGCGAGACGCCGCTGGCACAGTCACTAATAATGCAATTTGGATCATGTGTGATCTAATTCTGATTGTGATTCATCGCAAATGTCACTTCTTTTCGAGTCACAGTCACTTCATTCGGCAACCTCACGTTGTATCGTAACTGCTTTTCTGGTATTTAGACTTCTGCATGTCGCTCGGAGACCTGGTGATAAGCTAACGCATACTACGATAGTAGAGATACTTATATTGTTATTAGAGTCGGCTCTCAAGCTCAGATACGTTTCATGAAAGAGCGTCTCGACGTGACTCTTGATCTTGAACTCACGGCCTGACACACTCTCAAGGTAGGCATTTTTCTCCAGATTTCGTGTACGATGAAGGAGACATGTCGTATGTCGGAGCTAAAATCAAGGGTTGGGTTACGATTTCTCTTGTACGAGGTGCGTCAAGAGGAAGGTATGCTATTCGAGGGTAGTCTCGGTAGTATGACAGACCGAATCCCTCCGTCCCCAATGATTGGCCAAAGTGGCCGCGGGTAGAAACTCAGCAGACCTGCATCCTTCGAATTCAACTTGAGCTTGTTTTGAGACAAGCTCATCAGCCTCACTTCTCGACGCGGATGGTTTAGGGTTTTGCATTCCATCATGCCTCTTACTAGGTTTGATATCGATACACAAAATTCTCCAGAAAGAGGCGCAGCTATAGATGACATGGAAGCGTGACCTGTTCCCAGGAACAGACGGGATCCATCGGAACTCTAAGCCGTACATGCACGCTGCGCCTTGCCAACATGAAACTCTCTAAAGAGATCTCGGTCAAGATCCGCGCATATATGGTTGCCTCGCAAGCCCAGTAGCATTGCAATGGCTTGATTTAACAATCACATTCGATCTGCGAGGACAAAGTCTCTGCTGCCATTTTCAGGTCTGGACGCCTGGTTCATCGAAGCGCCCATTCTTCAACGCGTGCTTCTCGCCACCGGATTTTTGAAAGTGGTCGATTCTTTATTTGACTCTGAGGGAACCACATCTGGACATCAGTATAGAATTAATAATGGGTGAGACAAACAATCTAACCATCACCACCAGAGCGCTCTTTGAACTGACCCTGTAGGCTTTTGTTGGTGGAAGCCACGCACTTGGCACAAACAAGCCAAACCCGACGTTGCCAGCGTCAGTGAAGCTGATACACAAGAGACAATGAAAATCAAACGCAATAGGGAGCGAGAAGCTCAATACAATCGCGCGTTCATTGAGAAGCATACGAGAGATATTGCCCGAAGACGGGGAGAGCCTGCGCCAGACAACGACGACGATCTAGAAGTGGCGTTGAGCTACGGCAAAGAGCGAGCACCGCCTGGATATAATGCGCCGTCTGGATACACACGACCACCTACTATGGCTACGGGGATGATTACTATCAGTTAGTGTCAATAATAGGTTCGGTAGCCAACTTCACAAGGCATTTACAGAAGCGTAATTGTTACCGTCACAGCGAACGACTAAGACTGTCGCTCGTCGTCCGGCACCCTCTACCTGGAGTATGGCAGGTCACTTTTCTTGCGCACCTAAACTTGTGACAATTTTTGATGATCGATAAGGCTACCAGCTCGGCACTGGCAGGTGAGCACGTTCAAGTCTCCGCCGTCATTGCTGCTTGACCGTGCTGGTCGTCTTTCAGTACTTGATGACCACCTTCTTCAGTGTGTCCTGGTGCATTCCATTTTCTTGTCCATTTTATGACTGCCACTATCTGGCTCTAGAGCAAAAAGACTGACCAAAAACAAAACATACAACAGGCGGGATTCCCAGATGGTCACCCACTCTAGTACTAGTCGCCCGGTTCAGTGCTTATGTATGGCAGAGCGGACGGGATGCCCAGTTTTCACTGACCTATGGTCGTATGTGACCGGTGAACTTTTTTGATAATTCTATAGCTTTATTTTGTTGATGATGCAGAGGTAACTTGCCGCGACGGCCAGATGTACAAGAGAAAAGCGCCAAAGTACACTTTCAAGGGCATTCGTAGAAAGTCTACATGCGAAAGCGGCGTCCAAGGTCTTTAATTCACATATAGAGAATCTACATATATTATCGCTCTCGATACTAATAGTATGTCAAAGAGTTCGAGAGATTGGACGCAAAGGCAGTGGTGTTACCTTCTATTTCTTTCTCATATACATGCGTATCAGAAGTCTAGACTAACTACTAATAATACCACTTATCCTTGCTATCTTCATAGTCTGCACGCTAAATTCTGCGGGGTGCGGCAAAAAAAAGCTCAACGGAGTGGATAAATATTTGCTGGCTTTCAGCAGCAGCACATCGCGATCACGATCACGACCAATAATAAATCTCTACACCACCACATCTCCACATACCATCTCCACACTCCACATCTTCAACCCAAACACGAACCACATCGCAATCATGGGCAACGGAGCAAAGGCAGCCTCAAAGCGTGAGCGTAACGCCAAAGATGCTGGCGGCGTCGCCAAATCTCAGCTCAAATCCGTACGTTTTTTTTTTCTGTGCAGAAGCGCCTCCCCTCAATGAGAAGTCCAAGGCGTCTCATACCCAGTAGACTAACGCGCCTGCACAGAACATCGCTGCGAAGACCATCAAGTGCAAGATCTGCTTCCAGGATTTCCAGTCGACGGCCAAGCGACCGGCGCTGGAAGAGCATGCCAGCAACAAGCACAGCAAGAAGTACGACGATTGCTTCGCTGCTTAAAGTGTTTTAAATTTCCTATCAGGGTTAGCGAGGAGTGCGCGGAGGGCGTTTACTTATTTTTTACTACTAGCACGACAAGATCATATCAAATCGAAAGGGAATCTATCATGCCAACATTGATCCGTTCAGCAACACACTCGTTATTCATAAGCTGGCGTGGGGGTGGCGATGCTTACTCCGGACATCCGTCTCCCATGGGACCGTATGTGTTACATGAAATGGCCAGGTCAAATCTAACTGTAGGTATTGTTGGTAGGCTTGAGAGCCACAGACACGCACGCGCCAGTCTGGCCTTTGTGTGAATCCAAGCAGAAAACCACCACTACAGGCAAAACTGATTTGCTCACCGGACTAATTCTTATCTCGCTTGTTGACTAGCCCATGCACACTCATTTAGCCACCAATCCGCTTCTTGTGCTTGGTGTGCACAGTATCCAGGCAATAATGGCAGCTTTAGTGCGTCACCTGTGGGCAAGCTCGAGCTGAGAAAATAATATTTTGACTTGCTTCACGAAGAGCTTCTGAACTCCCACAACTTCTACAACTCCTGAAACCACGCAGCAGCCGCGACAATGCAATACGAACACCCTTCAGACGAGCGGGCGAGAAGGGCAGGGAGAATAGCAGGCATCTTCGCCGCATCAGCTGTCGTGATCCTTCTATGCTCTCTTGTGTTCATCGCTTTTGATCTAAGAGTTATCAGTCATAGGCTCGGACACATTGAAGGCGTACTCGACAATATGTCTCGGGGAAATGCACCAACGGAGTAGACAATGTTACCACCAACGAACAAGGCCACTCACTCAAGATTCCCTCCATCATCCTCGCGATCGACATTCTAGTATGCGGCTAGGCTGAAGATTTGAAGATTTTGCAAAATCGAGACTTTTCAACTACGCTCTTGGGCCAAACAGGATATGAATTGATCACACACGCATGTCACCACTCGAGATGTCATAGCAGACTTTCTTTGATCGTGTAGTCGTTCCTTTCGAGGACTTCTCACCGGAAGACACTTCGACTGCCACTTCTCCGTCGAAGTCGGACATCCTCAAACGTCCAGCCATGCGTGCCGGGCCAACGAAACCGGAAATAGAGGGATATACCTCATATAGAGGACTACACAAATGTCGAATGAATCGCGATGCAGCAATTCGCCGAACAAACGGCGATGGGTCCACATATAGACAACCTTGGCGCATCCTTCGAGATTTCACCTTCTGCCGACTGATCATTGCCTCCCCATACTCTCTTGATCTACTGCTGCGTTACTCTGGATCCGAAATCTGGCGTATCGAACCGAAAATGCTTTATGATATACTGAAGACAGCCGTAATGCTAACAGCGAGCCTGAGCGAGTTCACGCTTCTCTTCAACATCTGGATCATTTCTCCGATTGCAGGTCGCAATCGAGTTTCTGACGCTTGGCTACTGCCATCGAACTGTTCTGTGCTCTTCGCCATATCTGAGCCTCTATACATCTATTGGCTCGCCCGCATACCACTGGAGCCAGTCTACCTTGCATTCATGGTGCCTGTGGTTCAAGCTGTGCTATTCTTCACTTTTCGGGAAGTAAGAGACTTCGAGAGACTGAAACTCGAATGCGCCACAAAGGAGCCCAATAAGCGCAGCATGGAAGATCGTGAAGTATTGGAAGCGTCATTGAGTGCTCATCAGTCGAACTCAATTGCCATCACTTGCATACAAGATCCGAATGCCCGAGCGTTCTGGGCATTCGCTGTTGCTCACGTTCAGACCGCAGCCGCCACGACCGCGAGCCTCCTGCTCGCCGCTCAGAATCTTTGATGTTACAGAACTTGGATCTATACACTCCATGTCTTGTTGGTCTGCTGCGCACTTGGATACTTTGGCTTGTCGCGGTTAGCGGACCATTTCTTCGCCCGCTCGGTACAGCTACCGTCCTTCTTCGGCCAAGGTGGCAGCAGGATTACGGCGGAGCAGTTGAAAAATCTGTTGTGGCTTGTTGCGGTAAGGGCGATGGCGAGGGTGTTGCTTGGTATGGCCGCATTTTCTGGACCATTCAACAGAGGCGCCGTGGGTGTGGCAAAGTTGTCCGACCAGGTCACTGTTCGCCAGGCCTTTGAAAGTATCCCTCCTTGGGTCTGGTTTGCGATCAGCGCGCTTTGTCCCTGTATCATGTTCTTGGGTGCCACGATTACCCGGCGAGCAGAAGCAGATGTTAGGGAAGGAAGATTGGACTAGAGATAAGCTGTATCGTGATTCTCCCACAGCCACAAACATGGCAATGTTTGTCGATGTTGCGTCATTCGTCGCTTTACTGCCCTTGCCACTGTTGTTCTTGCCACGGCCAAGACTGCATTTGCGGTGGCGGTAGCTGTCCTTGTGGCAGCGGTAGCTGTACTTGCGATGGCTGCTCTTGTGACGGCTTTTCTTGCAGCAGCTGTTCTCGCGATGTTTGTTCTTTCGACTGCTGCCGAGCCGCAACCCTCTTTGGGTCGCGGGGAGTCCTGGTCTTGATTCGTGAACGGGCGAGGCGCGGTTTCATCAGCTCGCCAAGGTGTCCGCCGGTGACGTCGAGTTTGAGCTCAGAGACGACGTCGTGCCAGTTCAAAGCGTGGCCATCACTAAAGTCGATTGTATCGATGTATCGCTCCACGGCGTCGAGATCCTCGGGTGTTATCTTCCGCGCGTTCTTGTTCCTGGATCCGGTATTCTTCTTGGTCCTGGGAGAAGGGTTCTTGACAGCATAGTCAACCTGCATGCGAGATACTTTGCATGCTCTCGCGACGGCTGCTTTGGTCCATTTTATGTGATGGTCTTCACAGCATTGGATGTACCCGAGCACTCTGTTCTTGCCGGGAGTGTCTAGTTGCTTCCGAGACTCACGTTTAGGCTCAGGTTGAAGCTCAGGTTCAGGTTGATTCTCAGGCTGTACCTCAAAATATGAGGTTTCGGAGATTTCGGTCATGCTCTTAAGAATCTGTCTGAATGCTTGTGTATCAAGGTCGACGTCAATGACAAAATGCAGACTCTGAATCCTTACGCGCCTCCAGTTGGTTCAGTACGTTAGGTTGGGGATTCCCTGGTACGACAGCTCCATCGTTCTGTGTTATACAGGCAGAAGTCGATCATCAACCGCCTGCGCCGGAAGTGGTTTCCCGCTGATGGATGGGGCGCTGAACTGCTGTTGGTAGAGGTTGTTGTTATTGGTTAATTATCTGAAGGTGCAGCTGCGAAGATATGCTACTGCCAAGACCATGTAGTCGCTCCTGCTCACACCGCTGTCAGCCCCACTGAACCTCGCCCATTGTGCGGACTTGCACATTATTGGTGCATTGTCAGGCTCGCTTAACCACTGCCGACCCGGCACGTAATTAAGCGATGCTGAACACCCGTTAGCGTACTTGGTTATCTAGCCAATAGGGGTACTCTTAGGCCCTCCTGCAAGGACACACAAACTTCAGGCGCAGCGAGAGCCGTGTCACGCTGGTTACTAGAATAAGATTGACGAACTGCATATATGGATTGACATGCGACCCTAAAGGAACATATCATACAATATATGTCAGATGTCTGCGAGACACCGACTGAATGACACCTTTTCTGGTACAATCTGGTCTACTCCCATACATTATCGAAAACATCTCCGTCAACGTAATTGACCATCTCTTTCACCGGCGGTAACTTCAGATCATCGCCGAAAGCCATTCCCTTCTTCATGACCTTCCTATAATTCTTACCAGGAGCCACCTTACCCAGCACATATTCGGCCCTTGTCTCCACCCTGTCCGGAACCGGAATAGACCTGCCAACGATAGCTTCCATGCCCTGCCACGCGAAAGTGATAGCCTCTTTAGCTCCAGCAGGTACACCGGCACGATCGAGCATGTAGATCTTGGTCTTTGGGTAATGCTTCTGGATATAGTTGGTGATGTTGGGGTTGTACGCTCCACCACCGCACATGAAGATCTCATCGATGGCTTGAGAGGGCGCGTAACGACGATAGTGGTCAACGATAGCTTGAGCGGTTACCCGTGTGACAGTCGCGACAATGTCATCTTGGCTCATACCCAATTTCGTGCCCTTCTCAATCAGTTCGAAGGCCAGACTGTCTCTGAACACTTCTCGGCCGGTAGTCTTGGGAGGATCAAGCTTGAAGTACTTGTGCTGGAGGAACTCATCCACGAGTTCCTGGTTGACAGTTCCGCGTTGACCCATAGCTCCATCTTTATCGTATTCTTGTTCTCCGTTGGTGAAGTGTCTGACCACAGCATCTATGAACACATTGCCGGGACCAGTGTCGAAGTCATAACATTTGTCAACTCCGCCATCGCCTGGAATGAAGCAGACGTTTGCGATACCGCCGATATTTTGACAAGCGCGGAGTTTTTGAGGGTGGTGCAGAAGAAGAGCATCAAAGAAGGCAATAAGAGGAGCGCCTTGTCTGCCAGCTGCTTGGTCGCTGACCCGGAAGTCTGTGACGGTTGTAACACCAGTTCTCGAAGCAATGAAAGTTCCTTCGGCGCTCTTGTCGTCCTTTCCTCCGGCATGCTCAGTAACCAGATTGTTTGGCCATGAGATCCGATGATGTCGATATCTGACATGGTCACGCCACCGAGACTTGCAGAACTCCTGAGCAGCAAGTGCAAATGCTCCCCCAGCAGACGTTGACCTCCGAGAGTTCTTCTGGTGTTGTGGTATTCTTCAAGATCATTTGCATCACTCTACGCTTGATCGTCTGCTCCAATGGTATCTCCCCATACTTGATATGACGTTAGTCAGCGTACTTCAACCTGTAACAAGTAGCTTACCTGTAGGAGTTCGAAATGCATAGACGATGTAGGAGTCTTCTGTCTGAAACGGCACAGCGCACAGTCGATCCCGTCCATGCTAGTGCCGCTGTTAAGTCCCAGTACTGTGAAGTCGAGCGCACATTGTTCGCCATCTTTCAGTGCCTCACGGCTATTGGCTTGTGAAGTAGTGACTCCAGGCATCGTGTCTGGACTTGACTTGCTGATCGATGGGTCGTAGTGTTCGCGAGTAGGTCTTCGTCGATGAAGATTGTATCTAAGAAACTACCAGAATTGATGCTCGTCGCTTTTTCTGACAGGAAGGCACGATAGGAAGAGGAAATCTCGGTGTTTACATGACTGCCATGGGGTCATCGCACATTTATTTGACCGTTCCAGGTCGACGCTCGATCGTGTGTCCGCTTAATCGCTTATTCGGTTCCTCGCGTGACGAACTACACGCGCCATCGTCACGATTACTCCAACATATCCGCACGTTCCCCGCCATACCCCGTTATGCCCTAGCATACGGAACTACCCCAATTCTCCAGGTTGTTTTCCACCATGTGGTTTGCTGATCTCCCAGGTGCCGGACATCCGCTTGCTCGCTTATTCGCTACTACGGCTCCAGGATTTCGCCCATACCATCGAACGGGTCATTGCGGCAGGCCAGCAAGCCTCATACTACTAGCAACGACAATACTGGCTCGTGCTTAAATGATCTGCTCGTCCTCTTGATGTTCACTTGTGAGCCATCGCTCAGCTCTCGTCCGTATCTGATCAAACTTCAAGCATGGCGTATCTCACCTTATGGAAGAAGTTGTCGGCAACGCAGCTCAACATCGCGATCCAAGTCTTCTCTTTGATTGCAATCTTCTTCGAAGGCTATGATCAGGGAGTCATGGGAGGTGTCAACGCTTCGCCAAATTACGTGACAGAGGTCAACATTGGCCGAGCAGACGGAACCGTCACTAATGAGACGAAGCAGGGTGGCATCGTCAGTGTCGTAAGGAACTTCACAATTGCGGATCTTCTGAGCTTCGCTAATCCATGAAATCATAGTACTACTTGGGATGTATGGTTGGATGTTTTGTGGGTGGCTGGGCCGCAGACTCCATCGGCCGCATCAACGGTATCTTCTATGGAGCTATTGTTGCTTTGGTCGGAGGCGCTCTACAGGCTGCTGCGCAAAGCGCCGACTTCATGATAGTCGCTCGTGTCGTTACAGGTCTCGGTACTGGAGGTAGGCATCGACTATCAAACGCTGAGTTGTCCAAATCATACTGACTGAACTGATTCAAGCACTCGTCGGCATAACCCCAGTTCTCGTGTCTGAGATCTCGAAATCCGACCATCGCGGAAGCTTTCTGGGCTACGTCTTCATCGCCAACTACCTTGGCATATCGCTAGCATACTGGATCGACTTTGGACTTGCGTTCGTGGATAACGGCTACTCTGCTGTCAGATGGCGGTTCTTGTTGGCTTTCCAATGTTTTCCCGCAATTCTCCTTCTGATCGGAGTGAAGCTTCTGCCCGACTCACCGCGCTTCCTTGCTTCCGTTGGGAGGAACAAAGAAGCGCGCGAGGTGCTGATTCATCTTCGAGGCGCCGATGACGAGAGTACCGAGAGGGAGTATCGAGAGATCACTGCCATGGCCGAGGAAAGCGTAAAGAGCTCTCCCCTCGAATTTCTCAAGGTCATATTTGGACTGGACAAGCAGAAAGCTTCTCATCTTGGTCGACGGGCGTGGTTGGCCATCTTCTTGCAGATAATGGCATCGTGGACGGGTATCACAGCCGTGACTGCCTACTCTCCCGTACTTCTCAGGCAAGCTGGCTACAGCCAATTGACACAGAACGGGCTGGCAGGCGGCCTCAACACAGTCGGCATTGTCGGCACCGTCATCTCAGCTCAAATCGTCGATAGACTCGGACGTAGAACATGTCTCATGGGCGGCGCTGCTGGGCTCTCTGCAGTCAATATCATCGCAGCCTCACTCTACGAAGTGACTCGCGGAGACCCTTCCAAGGCATCGAGCTTTGCACCAGCAGCAGTTGCGATGCTTTTCATGTTCAACCTTATCTATGCGTCGACTTGGGGAACAGTCGCCTTCCTCCTGCCGACTGAGATCTTCCCCAGCGAGATGCGCGCTCAAGGTAACGGGTTTGGCATCACAGGCTGGGCGATTGGCGTTGGAATGACAACACTGATCAACCCGATTCTTTTCGCATCGATAGAGGTAAGTGAAGATGTTTCTAGCAGCTTTGGTGCCAGGCGGCAGACTGACAGTCCTCTCAGAATCGTGCATACTTCTTCTTCGCAGGCTTGAACTTTATCTGGATTCCGATCATTTACGTGTTTTATCCCGAAACGAAAGATCGCTCTCTGGAGTCGATCGAGTCCATGTTCACAACGTCACCGTTCTATTGGCAGATGGAAAGGGCGTATGGACGCAGCCAAGAGCTTTCCGCACACGAGAACGGAGTCGAGGGCAAACGCACAAAGAGCATGGATCAGACCTCGCATGAAGAGTATATGGCGAAGGTGTGAGAGGCATACAGAGTTTCTGAAGTCTTAGTCATGTACTGTAAGGTATTTTGTGTGCAATACACATTATAACATTCGATCAAAAGCTCAACGCTGGATTAATGTAGCGGAGTGAGCTCCTCACCAACTCGCTAATGTCGTGAGGCACCTCGAGTGCTACTTCAGCTTCGAAACTGCGTCGGTTCACTCATATCATAGTTTTGTGGATGTCTCCTCGATCAGGGGAAGTCGAAGATGCTCGACCAGTCTTCCAGCAGTTCAGGCGGGAAAGAGATAGAGTCTAGATCTGCTTGGTAAGGAAAAGCAGGACTCTCGGTGTCAAAACGTTGATGTGACGATGGCCCTGGGTCCTCCAGTGCACCAGGCGATTGGGCTCTCGACTGCGCCCTTTGCTCGGTCCAGTACTTGTCTAGCGTCACTAGCTGTGCCTGGAGCTTTTCGCTGTGACTTTTGCCCACTGTGTAGTGCATCCCATTTTCCAGATTCGAGATCAGAGTGGCAAATTCCAGTAGAACCATGCGCAAGTGGCTGTAGGCTGACACGGATAATTTCTCGTAGATTGTAGAGCCGAGTAAGATACCTATGCCGGCAAGATGATGTAGCAGAGGTGAACTTATGGCTCGCAGGTAAGCTACGGGGACATTGGCAAAGACTGCTATCACCTCACTGGCGACCTTGCATTTTTCTTCGACGCTCGACCTCTTTATGGTGAACAGAACCATTCGCACAAGCTGCACAGTCGCTGCGATGTTGGCTGCCTGGAAGCTGTACAGGTCTTCTGAGACGTCGTTGGTCGGAAGCCGTGTGCTCTTGAAAATTGACGGGAGTCCGTTGTACATGTCCGTGACTTGCTGAAGGAGTGTTGTCGTCGCTTGCAAGTTGTCGTCGGTATGGAAACATGTCATCGGCCGCTGTGTGGCGTCGGACGTAAGCGGTGCAGCACGTACTCGAGCAGCCGATACAAGTCAGTGATGACATTCCAGCCATATAACCAGCTCGGCTTTGCTTTGGTTATACGTACTGGATCCAATGACTCGGACCGATAGAGTAGATCGTCTTGCGACGGGTAAGAAACGTTGAACATCGCCTCACTACTATGGATGGGTCCTTTCCAGATTAGAGAAGTGAACACATCCAGGGTGTAAGCAGACCAGAAGAGTCTTCTCCGTTCCTCGGTTTCGTCAACACTCAGACCTGGTGGCCATTCTTCTTCGTTGTGCAAAAGACCCACTGCAACGCAATTGTGATATAGATTCAGGAAATATCGCGCCTTTACAGTCTCGCCATACTGAATTGAAGTGATGGAAAGCAGCATATAAGCCTGCATGTACTCTGGTTCTCGTGTCAGAGCAGCAGTTGTAGACAGAGCTTTGGTGGCGGCGGCGAAGAAACAATTTCGGACGATCGTCCTTCCAGTGGCAGGGCGTCTCGCCTTGCTTCTCCGATCGCTCCGTCGCGTACTCTAGCGATGATGAGGGCGCATAGTGAGGTCACAGCTGTATAGAAAGCTCTGTTTCTTCAAATGCTCACCCGAAGCGACTCGCTGCAACAGTTTTGGCTTACTGAACAGCGGAAATATCGGGAACAGAATCTCGAAAGAGATGTTGACAAGTTCCAGGATCAGCGTTTCGCAGTCTGAGATTGAAGGCGAAACCCATTCTTGATCTACTGCGATAGATGGCGCATGCGGGAGAGTGCCGTGACCGGAAATGCGCAATATCTGTGCCAGTGCCGTCGCACGGAGACGGGTTGGAAGCTGGAGCCAGAGGCAGAGAGGATCGAGAGCTGCAGTATGTCCGCCACGCCTGCGCATCGGCCGGTCCAGTGTACAAGACTCATCGAAGTCGACACAGTTTTGACAGCGTGTTGCATCTTCATTGCTCGGCCGGCACTTGACGCTGCGTCTGCTGCAAGAATCGCAAGCACGAGTATTGCGACGCGACTTGCGCGCCTTGGAATTAGATCCTGCCATGCCAGAAGAGATGGCTCTCGCAGATAGAGGAGAGCGGCATGATCATAATGCTGCCATTGACGACCTCCTCTCCAAACGGGAAGTCGTTTGGGCGTTCGAAGCTCGGCTCTTGGCATGAATGAGCCCTCGTCACTGTAATGATTGCATAACGAGTCCCTCAAAACTCGCGCATGCAATACATTTGCCGATCATCAACTGCTACTCGAATGTCGTACCTACTAGCTCTGATTATACATGCCTTCGAGCAAGCACTAAGGTATCGAAAGGGAAGCCTTCTCATACGTTACAAATGTCACAAAACCAAGAGGCCAAGGATTCATCAGACACGCGTAGTATTATTCTCGTCGTGCTTATGTATAGCTCTCCATAGGCATGCATGCCCTCTGCTCTATGTTTGACACAACCAGTCGCAGGACACCTCAACAAGAGCGAAAACAACAGGAAGAAGCAAGCGCCATATGCCTCCCCTCTCAATGCTACATGTATGCAATAATCAGAACACCGAACCCTCCTCTCATGTCGTCCACGCACCATCCATCATGTCAGCTCATAGTCATCGTCATCATTCAACCACTCGTGTACATTGCGATAACTCAAGTGGAAATCGCCCCAGACAGATGCCTAGTCCATCTTCGCGTGCGGATCGTCGGGCAGGGTAATGTCGACAGCAGGCGGGTCGTCGCTCATCATAGCAGTGTCCTCGAGGTGCAGGGAATCAACTTGTGCGTCAGACGCGTGCGCGTTGGAGTACATGGCGTGGTTGTCCTCGTAATCGTCGGCCATGTGGTCACCAGCACCAAGGTAGAAGCCGTCATCTTCCATGTTGTTCCAATTGGCGTCTGTGTCGGAGTCTTGCTCAGCAACGGTGGAGTCGGCGTCGCCGTCTAGCCTATCAAGAAGCATCTCTGCGTCGGAATCAGCGTTTTTGTCGTGACCGAGAGCGTCAAAGCTCCAGCTCGAGGTTCCAATGTTGCCATACTGTCTGGGTCCATCGTCCATGCTAATGCCCTCGTCATCGCTCGTCCCCAGAGTCCTCGACTTCAGATTCTGTCCTGCTTGTTGGCCGGTTGAACCATTTCCAGCGCCCTGGAGTGTGGTCTGAGCCTGAAGTTGAAGGCCGGTTGTCGCTGCGACTCCTGCTCCGGTTGAATTGCTCGACGATCCACGCAGGGTTGAGGAAGGATCGCCGAGACGGCCTTCCCCCGAATCGGACTCTTCTGCTTCGTCAGCACTGGCGTTTTGCTGAGGTGGGTTGCGGAAATCTGCGACAAGGTCTTGAAGGTATTGTGGGCCAAGTGGCTTGTCAGAGCGGCGGCGATAGAAGAGAAGATACGCTGCAGCCGAGATGCGAGGCGATGATCCAAGCTTGCTGGTCATTGAATCTGGATTCGGTCAGTACTTGGTTCGCAGACGAGGGTCATGTTAGTGCTTAGCTTACCATTGTAATCGTACCACTGCCCGTCAAAGAAGTTCTTTGCACAAGCAGTGTAGTGGCCGCCGCCAAGGCCACCAAAGTGGTTGTCGACAGCAAACAGATCGTAAATGTACTCTTTGCCATCATCCTTCTGGCCAATCTTCTCAGTGAGATCGAGGCCTTCGATGGGATAGTCAACCAGCACGTCAATCTTGTCTCTGAAGCTTCGTGTGCCACCGAAACGCTTCAAGTGTACAACGACGATGTCAGGACACGTCCAGATCTCCAAGGTCTTGGTAGCTTGACGAGCTCTTGCATCGGTTGCAATACCAAGCGTTGTCTTCGGAGAGCTTCTCGCGTTTGCCAGTCTCCATGAAGCAGTCTTCAAGGGTGATGCCATGCTTCTTGCGCATCTCGCGACGCTCGCGCTTCTTCTCCGTTGCAGGGTCGACCACGAGAGGCAGGTTCTTGCCATCCTCCTCGGACAGCCAGCAACCGCGAGTTTCGTCGGCGTCATCGCTGTCGCCACCAAAGATGCTCTCGAGCGCTTCAGGGTACCAATCGAGAACAATGCATTCACCAAGTTTGAGGTAGTGCACTTCATCGTCCTGGGTATCATTGCCGTTGACCGGAGACGAGCGGGCAGCTGCACGAGCGGCGGCCTTCTTCATCTCCCTCTTCTCCTTCTTGCTGGGTCGATCTTTCTTGGCCTTGCGAGCTTTGTTGCTCTTGAATTTGTTCTCCTTCTTGTTGCCACGCAGCTTGCTCGCTGCTGATTGCGCTTCTAAAGGATCTTCAGGAAGTTCGCTCTCAGCAGCCTCGCTAGCAGTGTCGTCCGCGGGCGCAGGCGAGTCTTCTGTTGAGATCTGTACAGCAGTGTCATCGTCTTTCGTCGCTCTCGTCATCTTCGCCTTCGACGCTCACAGGAGAGGATCCGCCATTTATGCTAGTCTCATCAGCCGTGCTAGAAGCGGTGGAGAGGCGTCTTGCAGGCTTGACGCGAGCGATCATCTTGCGAGCACTCTTTTCTTCAAATCCTGAAGTCCCGGTGCAGAACATGTTCTCGGAACCTTTGGCGTAGTTCATGGTGAAAAGCTGATCACGAAGCACTGCCGGGACTGCGTAATCCTGGCTGTGGAAGCCTGCTGGTACGGAGGCGCCGATTTGGGTTGTGGCGTCTGAGCCGTTGGGCTGGGCAGCAGACTTGCTTCCGTCCACAGAAACCGCAACGTAGCCGTCTTCTGAAGGAACAGAGTGATCGCTAAGCCTTGCTGCGTCGTCCTGGGCGTTCTCGACATCGCCATTTGTCTGAGCCTTCTCAGCTTCGGTAGAGCTGGAACGTTCGTTCTCATCGGCTTCTGTCAAAATGGGTCGGCTGGTAAGCTGTGCGACAGTGTGCAAGACCTTCTTGAGAATGGCATTATAGTCTCGCGACTCGTCACGTTTGATGGTAACAAATTGTGGATGCATCGTGACATCCCAGCCGCTACCATAGCGGTTCTTTCTGCGGTGGAAGATAGGGACGGCGAAGGTTTCAGCCATCTCGGAGTCCATATTTGGGACATCCTCGGCTTTCTTGCCAAAATTGTAGCTGAGTAAGAGTGCGACTTGATTCTGGGAGGAATGTTGGTAGGTACGTCCGCAAGCTCGTATACAAAGATGTAGTCGTTGGCCTGGATGCCTGCTTCTGCCACACTAGTGCGATCGTCAAAGTGCTTGTACATCTTGTGGCTGTACACCTCAACCATCCAGAGCTTCTTAGGATCGACACCGTCGTATTTGGATGCAATTATTTGCTTGATATCCTTCACGGTCAGGCTCTTTCCAGATCCAGACTGTGGTTCTTGGGTGTTCCATTCAGTGGTACGAAGGTGAAGTTGTGCATGACCGAGCTCTCGATTGGGAGTTGCAGAGTGAGGGACGCGAAAGGATCGAAGGTCACGCTGACTTTGTCGCATGTCGGACATTCCATCGTGTTCTTGTAGAAGCCACTGAATAGATCCATGCATACAGATTCATTGCGCTTAGCGTGGTTCTGCCTGTAGATGTCACCAAGTTCCTTAATGTACTCAGGATCAGTGACACGCGCGTCATCCGAGTCAGGGTTCTCCAGATAAGGCTTCTTCTGGATTCTGTTCAGGTCCTCGTGGATAGAGTCGACGAGGTAACTAAGGAATTCCTGAGAGTCCTGCTGACCCCAACCAGAGAACACTGGGTTTTGAGAGCTGAGTGTCTTCTTGAAGTTGGTGGGTGAGAAGGACGAGCTAGCGTTCTCGCCGTAGATTCCTTGCAGCACTTCAGCGTACTTCTTAGCCATTATTCCGCCAGAGCCTAGAGGGTTGCTTGGATTGATCTCAGATTTGTACTTTTCTTGCAGGAAATAGATTGCCAGCTCCTCAACACTGCGGATGCACTGCAGAGCTGAGTTCATGTAGCATGTGTTGCCAAGGTTGGACAAGCCAACAGTGCCTCGAGTTTTGCCGTCGCGCCTACGACCTCTGGTGGTGACTGTGCTGCCAGGTGCAGGGCTAGCTGCACGAGAACCGACAGTAGATCCGGGCTTCGAGCCATTGGTCTTCTTTGCCAACAACTTCTTCTTCTGGTCTGAGAGGTACTCGCCGCCGCCAGGACCGCGAGTCATTTCCTCAAGAATGAGAGTCTGGTTTTCAAACAAAGAGAAAATCTCGATGGTCGAAGATCCATTGTAATTCGTGTTTGCGGTCTGATCCGTCATGTCAATCTGCTCGATGTCCTTTCCGATTTCCATCTTCTTCCAGTCGGCCGCATCAACGACGAGTTTCGTCCTCTCAGCCAGAGACGCCGATGGCGACGTGTCTCTCGAAAGCGGCGGGGATGCAACACCGGACTGTACATTATCAGGTGTATTTACGGCGATATTAGTGGGCTTCAGTACTCGCCAGATTTGGACCTTGTGAGTCAATGGAATGCCAGCAAACTCCTTCACTCGGGTCAAGAATTTGTGTCCTCTCTCCTGGCGAGACGAAACGACCATGAGAGCATCATCGGCTTTCATCTGACCTCTCTGGCGGCGTTCATTTTTCAGTCTGAGTTCCAGAACGGCAGATCTGGCTTTGTCGGCAGGTTTGTTGTCTTCTTCGAAAGGCTGAGGAACCTTCCTGACCAAGAAAACTGGTGGGTAGATTTCGTAAACAACATTGGGTGCAATGGCATCATCGGGGGCCGTGTTCTGCGCGTATCTGGTGATTTGCTTCTGGCCCGATGCAATACCATACCAACCAACAATCAGTCCCAAGCCTCATCCGAAAGGACTTGGTAGTCCTCGTCATAAGCCAACCCCTGCTTGAGCGGAATGTAGGGATGGCCATTGATGTCGTACAGTATGGGTTCCTCGAATGCATTGGTAGGCACAATGTCAGAGTTGTCAACGGGACCAATTTCGTCTTCCCGGGACGCCTTCGAGAATTCGGTGCTATGCTGGTTCTCCGTAGTCCTTGACAACACCCTGGCCAGCCATCGTACGGATACAACGCTACCGCGGTCCCCGTGTTCGAGCGGCTTCTGCATGAGTTGCATCACCTCTCGTACTTGGTCGTCAATGCTGAGTGTGGAAGGTCCGCCATTCACTTTCCGCTGTTCATCGTTGGTTCCAGCTGAGTATGGCGGTAGTTCCTCAGATTCAAAGCTAGTAGCCGAAGTGTTCGTGGTCATTGTGCCTTGAACCGATGTGGCAGCGCTGTTGACGCCAGTGTCTTGATCGTAAAGGTCGTTCGACGTGCCAGCCATTGCAACATCCTCGTTTGAGTCCGGCTGTTCTCGCATGTTCCCTTCCCTGCCAGAACCCTCCATTTCGCCAGCACTTCTCTTCGCAGGGCTCGCTGCTCTTTGGATTTCCGATCTCTCTGCAATAGTCTCGCTGTCCGTCTTCACATGAATGTCCTGTCCATTCTCACTGCCGGACATGCTGCTCCCGCTGTCAATGGTGATCTCAGCAAACGCTCCGCTTGGGCTTTGTCCTGCTGCGCCACCGCCAGTGCTTGCCACCTCGTCCTGAAGGTGAGGTGGCAATACTCCGATCCTACTGTTCGTCAAAGGAGATGCGCGATCCTCTTCCGGACTTGGCGGGTTGCTCGTTGAAGGCTGTGGAAGCGGTGATGACGACTCGCGCTGGTGGGCCTCGTAGGTCGCGTGGTCGAAGTCGGCAGCGGGCTCGCTGCTGTGCTGGGATAGAGATGCAAATGGAGCGAGCTTGCGCTTCTTGGGTGTAAACGAGGAGGCCGTGGTGGGTGGCAGACTGCTCTACAACGGCGAGCAGCCCCGGATTTCAGGATTTGCAAGGAATGTGAAGGAGTGAGGCCGTGACGAAGGCGCGAAGGGCCGGACGTCAGGCTGAGTTGATGCGCCGGGTGAGAGTGCGCCGACGTCGTTGGTGCTAAATTTGGATTGTGTTATATGGAAAGACAGTGACAGTGTGGTGGTTGGTCCAGACTGCTTGATTACTACGACGAGCGCAACTTCTGTGCCGCTATCGCGCGCGCGGTCTGGGGAAGTTGTTAAGAAGCCGTTGCGGAGATTCTTGGCCTGAGGCTGCAATCATCGAAGTGTTGCTTTACTTTCGCATCACAGCAACAGTAAAGATTCTCAGTTGAGTCACTGGAGCTCGATCTCGTCTCTGCATGTAGATATTCTATCGTGCTGCTAGAGTCTGTTGCTCAGTATGAGGCAGCGTACCTCACACACGAGCGTCAGAATGAAGTCAGAAAGCCTAATGGCGCCAAGAATTGACATTGGATCGCTGCATAGAAGTAACAAAGCGAAAACAACAACCACATCAAGACTCATCCAGATGTCCTATCCAATCACAGAATACTACTGAAATCTTCCTTCCGAATCCACTCCTCAAGATCCGTCAGCCTGCTAAGATCCACACCGAACTCCTGCGGGTTCTTCACATCCGGATCTCCTCCCGTGAAGTCGTATTTGATTGAATACTCAAATGCCTCCTTAAATTCAACCTGCAGCCAATCAGGCATATCACCAAAGTCTAGCTCGTGGTTCTGGATCTCCAGCTTAACATTGTGAACACGAGCCCAAATCCGCCAGAAGTCGCCGAACGCGGTCTGCTTGCAGAACCCAAGCATTTTCGAGCCCGCGGGAGCATTGACAAGCGCTTCGACGAACAAGCCGGTGTCGCGCGACGGATCGACCAACGGTGCAGGCTTGGTCTCCCAGGTCTTTGGCATGTTCATGGTGAACGATCCGTCGGGCTGCTTCTGCGGTCGAAGGGCTACGTTGCCCTTCCAGTTTTGCAGGTACATGCCGACTTGCAGGTAGCTGGCTTTGGCTGCCAGTGAGGGCTGGGTCTCTTTGAGGTACTGGTCGATGGCTGCTTTCGAGTCGAAGTGCAGGTTCCAAGTGAACTCGCCTTTGCTCCACTTCTTGGTGTCGCTGAGCGTGGACCAGATGAAAAGGTCGAGGTGGCTTACGTGTTTGGCAGCAACGTCGATGATGTTTTGCCTTGTTGGACTTCACGATCATAGGCGACCTGGTTGGGCTTCTGGCCAGTCTCTGCTGCCGTGGTGTACGTTGAAGGCTCGTTTAGCCATTGCCAGAAATCGGTGTTTGCAAGATCACGTTGGCGCCTTCGAATGCTTTGTCGAGAGATGCAGGGTCTTCGAGGTCACCGGCCACAAGCTCGATACCTAGGTCGCGAAGGGCGCGCATTCGATGGCTTGTCTGGGTTACGCGTAATTCCCCTAACGCGCCGCCTGGTTTGGAAGCGAAATAGTCGAGCTACTGAGCCTCCTTGTAGACCTGTTGCTCCAATCACGACGATCAACTTAGAAGACATGTTGAGTGGTGTTAGCTAAGGGCAAGCTTGCTTGGTGTGATAAGGTATTGTTTGAATGAAAGATGGATTGGGTTGTTTCGCTTACCGGTACATGTCCTCGCTCATCGTATATATGCCTTCTTGACATTTGCAACATCAGGCGTGGCTCTTGGCACAACCTACATGAGATTGGTAAGCTCCTGTACCTCCTATGGTACGTGTGTGGACGACTGCTTTGGTACACGATCACGACAGGATGGTGCAGCCGGGCTTCATATTCTTCCGCTTTCCGATAGTACAACGGCACGACGATGCGATCAGCCTTTCCACAATGATACTGTGTGTATGACTGAGCTACACGTGCTGTGTCGTTCCCGTGATGGAAGGTCGTGTAAGCCATTAATGGAGCAGCATGACTATCGCCCTCAGTGGCGCATCGCTTATGGACAATGCTCATCGTAGCGTCGGCGATAGATTGCTGTTTCATTGCAAACGCCATGGTATCACTATGATTTTTACTACTAGTACTGATATTTGAGACGATGGGTAAATTGCTTTGTCATCGGCGGCGCGGCAACGCTGATACAAAGCTCCGTGTCCGCTTGACCACACGCACTTGCCGTCTGGCACGGCTCGTGCTGCGAATCCTGTGGACCGTTCAATTCTCGAGTATATGTAGCCAGGTACGTGTATGTCGTCAGATCATCATGAATTAATGCCAGTTCCATGGCCGTGTACGGTTGGGTGAGCCCATCGAGGGCAAGCAGGGTTAGTGGTATCACGCAGGCATCCATGCATGCGTGTGAATTGTACATGTATGTGCCAAACCATGGGAAATCTAATGTCTGTCAAGACCGACGTACTCATAATGCTTGGACGAATAACCATGGCTATCTAGACTGACGACGGGCGCTGATTGGAAAATTTGGCATGCTTTTCGAGTGATGAAGACCTCGGCTGAGCTAAGATCGAAGATTGGAATCGAACACTCGGTAAGTGCAACGATTGACTGTACGAGTAAACTCGACATTCTATTGCAATCTAAGAAGATACGTCACTGGAAAACCATACATACAATTTCACAAGGCCTCAGCTTATCAATCCTTACTCAACCCTCAAGAGGCGCACTTCCAGCCGGCCTACCATCCGTGATCTCACCCCAAGGCACCGCCTCGTAATCGCCGAAACAAGCATACTCGTAATCAGCCTTGCCCAGACTCTCCTTCTGCACATCCAGGAAAGTCTCTAGCTCACACCAACCATCGTCACGATCTCCGCAAGCAGGGAAACTGCGGCCCAAAGGTAGCGTGCGCTGGTTGAGGACGAAGTGGATGTACTTCGTCTGCTTGCCTTCGGTGTACTCGCAGCCCTTGGAGCGGTCACCAGACAATGGCGAGGGAGTCTCGATGATTTCCATGTCTAGTCTGGCGCCGAAGGGTGTCAGGTGGGAGACGCGGAGGGAGTGGTTTGCGGGTATGTGGGTCGTGGGGAGGACTGTGTTGAATTGGGTGAAACCGAACGCGGTTCAGGGATGGCCATGATGTTGGTGTCGTGGGAGAAGTCGAAGTTGAGCGACTGGTTGAGAGGGAAAGTGATGTTGTTGTTGTCGAGGGTCACGTTGACTTGCGCGACGGGCGAGGAAATGACGTGGTGTTGCAGGCGGGCGAGGATCTCCTCGACGTAGCCGATACCGACTGCGCGGCCTGTGGGGCTCTGGAAAGCGTTGTTACCGGCGAAGGAGAGATCGATGCTGTATTCGTAGCCTTCCCATTCGTCGTAGGTGAAGAGACCGCAGAAGGCGGAGTAGCCAAGAGCGACAGTCTCGTAGGCGCACATCGATTGGGCGTTGTATGAGTCGGTGACGGTCCAGTTGAAGCCAGGCGCCTGTGATTCGAGACGCTGCGTGGCATTCGCGAGGTAGACGCTGGCCCATTCCTTCGTGGCGTTGTTTCCGCCTTGGCTGACGAAGGTGTTCGAATTTGGACAGTTCTCATAGCCAGCGAGAGAGTTATTGAAGACGCCGGTAAGATTCTCCCTCGCAAGAACAAGAGTCGCGTTGTCAGTCCAGCCCAAGCCGAAGAAGCCAGCCATGAAGTACTCTGCAGACTCCAGCATGCGCCTCTGAGTTGTAGTTCGTGCCACGATCTTGCCATCATTGGGGTACAAGTGACCGTAGAGATACTGGTGCAGAGTGCCAGAATCGAACAGCTCTTGCTTGCCCACTGGCACAAGGATTTCCTGGCCTAGCTTGTACTTCCACTTGTTCAAAAAGCTGAGATCGCCGCTGAAGGTCACATCTCCGAGCACACCAGTAGTGTAGTTCTTGACCTTTGCAGCCAGATTCTCCACGCCGGAGCCCTTGGTCGGGTATCGCGAACCATGACGGGACAGCATGTTCAGCTGCACAATGGAAGCATTCTCAGGCAGAGAGTACTCTTCCACGCCGAATCCGTCTGGGTTGGGGAAGTAGTGCGACAGCTGGCCATGCTTGTGGAAGATGCTCTCGTCGTTTCCAACCTGACCCTCGATCGGCACTTGCGTCTCCAATGGCTCGGGAGCAATGTAGGTAGTCGAAGCGAACGGAGCAGGGTTGGTCTGAGCGAGGAAAGCTGGTTCACCTGTAGGAGTGGGACCTGGTGATCATTAGCAATCTTTCCGGTGACAATGGCCTCAACATCCACTGACCAGGCAAGAGCAGTGGCTTGGTAACATAATAATCAGGCACATCGCCAGCGGCAGACGAGCTCTCCTGCTTCTTCAACACAGCCGCATCAGCGAGCGCGGCAGCGCCAACAGCAGCCAACGCATAGCTTCGGTACAGCATAATGAATTGCACAATGACAACAGCGAACAGCGCAACCTGTCCAAAGAAGAGAGCTCTCTTGCTGAACCTGCAATACCAGGGCCCGCTATCCTCAGACTGCAGAAAACGAGGTTGCTTGACTGATGAGGTCTCAAGAAATCCCTCCGACTCCTCGACCGCCGGGCCTTTTGTAGCAATACCAACTTCCCCTCCCTCGACCTCGCGGGCACATGCATGAAGATCCATGCGCGCAGGGCCCTTCGTCATCACTTGCACCGAAGAAGCAGGAACACGAGGAAACAATAAAAGCGGCACGGTCTGCGATCTACCTCTGCGCAGCCGTACCTGGAAGCTCCCAAAGCTCAGCACGTGTTGTTAGCGGATCGGCCTATTGGGTTTTGAGAGCTCGAAGGAACAAGGTCTCGGAGTGGAAGCTCGCGGAACAGCCGATTGTGGCGCTCGCGTTTGGATCGCCGGTTGATGAGATCGCGCACGCACGATCTATAGCCGTTTTGTAGGATTGTATGCTAGGAAGGTAGACCCGTGGGGGAGTGGAGAGGTGCGATTGGGTTGGCGGCCTGTGATGAGGCGTATTTATTGATTTGTTTTTTACGCGTAAAGAGTATGGTAGGTATTTGCCGCGTGGACGACCGTGATGGTTCTCTCGTTGCCAAGAGGGCGAAGCATCATCGAAACGCTTATGTTCAGCCCTACGGCATTTGGACGTGGTATGACGTCTATCGCCAATTCAGATGATCGGGCACAGGAGCTACCAGACATGTAACATATGAGGAACACAAGGTGGTTAAAGGAGATTTTCTTTGCGTTTTCGATTCGTAGTCATCCTATCATCTTTTATCACCATCGTTGGTTCAACGCAGATGATTCTTGTTACTGTCTTTCGAATCCGCCCTTCTCAAACTTGGTGCTGAAGTTCTCGACAACACTGAACGGCATAACGTACACTGGGTGCACGAAACCAACGCGATCACTCTCCTCTACACCCAGTGCCTTCATCTTCTCATCACTGGGGCCCTCTCCAGTCAGTTGAAGCCGCTAGTCAACCTTCCGCTGTGAGACCTGACCGGCGCTTCTGTGTCGTAATGGTAGTGGTTCATAGCGGCTGAAAGACCCGCGAGAGCGTATGTAGTGTGATATCCGTCGGGCTTTGCCGAAGGTTTGTCTCGCATACCACCCTTCTTTCCTGGTTGCTGCGCACAAGTGAGCAAGTAGCGCACCAACGCTTGCTTGTTCCACACATTCTCTGTTGCTTCCTGCTCGCCTGGACCAAGCGAGGCTTGAAGGAGGGCCCAAGTACCACCGATCCATTGGCTATAGCATGAGTCGACAAGCTTGTTTGTGCGACCTGCGAATCCACCTTCGGGGCGCGCCTGTTGACATGCCATCCAGCGAAGAAGGGCAGAAGTATCGATGTACTTGGGGATGATCTTGTTTGGAGCATCGATCATGCTCAAGCAACCCATGGCAAGGAAGGCGTATGCACCGTGGGCCTCATCACCTGGTGTAGCTCCAATGCCACCTTCGTAGGTCTGCAGAGAACGAATGTACTCTCCGAGTCCGTCGTCGAAGGTCTTCAAGCCAGCGTGGCGGGCAGGCGAAGATGGCGGGAGCTCCATAGGCAGGTTGAGGACAGTGATCATGATGAACGCACAGTAAGCTCCACGGATGTCCATCTCGGCATTCTCAGCCATGCGGAAACCGCCGTTTGCTTGTTTGATCTTTCCCAACCAGTGCCACATAGTGTTTCTGTTGACTTCTTCAAGAGCGTCAACCATAGCAAGAGCGAGAACACAGGCATAGCTTGCGGCGCAGTGACTAAGCTGGCCGTGTCCGCCTCCGTAACCACCCCATTGGTTCTGCATGGGCCTGACAGTCTCGATGAGACGTTGACGATATTGCTTGACGTCTTCACCAGTACCGTCAATCCGGAGAAGCCCCAGTAGAACAGCCATGGCCTGGCAGCGTCGAGAGCGACATAGGGAGCTGGTAGGTTTCCAAGGGTAGTGTGTAAGAATTTGATGTGATGCTCCCGCCTAAGGTGCGGCAGACCAAATTTGTTCAACGGGATGTCTTGATTGTCCTCACCAAGCAGATGAGGCAGACATTCTTTTTGAACCTTCTTGAATGCCTCGGATGTTGGTGTAGCCAGTTCTTCTGGGAACAGGCTGAGCACCGGCGAGCTAAGCCATGGTGGCAACGGATGGATGTCCCGCTTGAGATGCTTTCCAGGAAAAGGAGCTCCGCCCTCCTCGGAGTCTGAGAGCTCGACGATCTTAGCCTTCCGCATGAGGTTGTCAAGTGGCTCCTCTTGCGACGACGACATCTTGTTTGATTTTCGCGTTGGGAACTTGACGGTGCGTTTGTGTTGTGGGCGCCGTCTAGACTGCATGGAATTCTCCAAGCAAGGCGGCGCTTGGGACAAGGAGAGGTTAGTATTGTTCGCGGGCCCGGGTGATGGAACGCGCGAATGCTCGGCGCAGGCGCTTTCACAAGCCTCGCTGCCGGGCTGAGTGATGTCTGATATGCGTGCAGTGACCTTGAGGTGTCCTGCGATACGCTGAGGCTTGCGGTCGTGGGCTTCAGGCGATGGTAGTGATGACTGACTTGTCGTCTCCCAGCAAACGAGGAGAGCTTGCACCTACCAGCAACTCTGTGCAATTTTCAATATAGCAGCCGAACACAGCTCTACTGACACCATGCTCATTTGTGAAAGGTTACTATTCTACTCGACAATGCCTACTTGTGGTGATGGAGTGCCTCAGTCCGCAGCTTCAGCGGCCGATGGAAGCGCGGCGAATGGAGGAGGAGCGAACAGCGTCACCAAGTCCCGGTCCATCATCGTCGCCGCCGCGGCTGTGGTACCAGAGTATCTTCCTCAACGCCGCTGGCGCAACACTCTCATCCGCGCACACGACACCGTTTCCTTTCGTTTACAAGCATCGCTAATACATCGTCGCTGCCATTCGGGCTGCCACCACCCTTACACTCACCCGGCTGGGCGCCCTCGACAAGATCTCAGCGGCTAACGACCGCCTCACTCCACCATCATGGCCGCCACCACAACCCTCGGCGACATGCTCCCGCGCATGGCCATGAGAGGTGCGCAGCGTAGCATGGGTCTTCGCTCAACCATGCCTATCGCTCGCCACGTCTTCTCTGCTCAGCGCTCCATCTCCACCGCCTCTAAGCGCTCATCCAGTCTGTCTTCGGCCGTGTCCAAGTCTCCCCTCCAAGGCTTCATTCAGCAGCGAACCATTTTCGGCTCGTCATGGGGCGCATCAAGCAATCGCAATATGCTCGCGCATTTGGAGCAGACTGCTAACAACAATCCCGCCAGCGCCACCGCTCAGAACGCTTTCTACTCTGCCCTCCTTCGCTCCAACATGCCCGAGATCCTCGTCGAACGGTACAACACTGGACGTTTTGCCACCAACGCTGCGTGCGAAAACGTATTCAACAAGGCTCTTCAGCAGATTGGTGCAGCAGAGAGCGGTATTATTGGAAATCAAGCTGGACAGAACGCGCAAGGTCTTCAAGGCAATGGCAACAAAATGAGCAATGATCAACTGCAAGCAATTGGACAAGCGGTGGCTGCGAAGTACACTGGTGGTAACGTTGGTGTCACTGCACGCAATGCTGGTTCTGGAGCTGGAAACCGATCTGAGCCATTGTATGTTGTGGTCGATGAGAGCTTATTCGCCTTCATCTTCAGGATCACCAAGTTCATCCTCATCTTCTGTGCTGTCGCCTATGCCTTCTTGGTTATCTTCACTTTGGTCGTCGAAAGCCTGGGTTTCATGAAAAAGGGTGCAGGGTCTCAAAACGCTGAGACCAAGCCTGAATTGCAGACAACTCGCTTCGCTGACGTCCACGGTTGCGATGAAGCGAAGGAAGAACTGCAGGAACTTGTCGAATTCTTGAAGGCTCCCGAGAGCTTCAGCACACTCGGTGGCAAGATGCCCAAGGGTGTCTTGCTCGCTGGCCCTCCTGGTACCGGTAAAACACTCTTGGCTCGCGCTGTCGCTGGCGAGGCTCAGGTTCCCTTCTTCTACATGTCTGGTTCTGAATTCGACGAGGTTTACGTGGGTGTTGGCGCAAAGCGTGTCCGCGAGCTTTTCGCCAACGCTCGCAGCAAGAGCCCTGCCATCATCTTCATTGACGAATTGGACGCCGTGGGAAGCAAGCGTCACGAAAGAGACGCCGCTTACGCCAAACAGACACTCAACCAGCTTTTGACCGAATTGGACGGATTTGAGCAGAACTCCGGTGTTATTATCATCGGCGCTACCAACTTCCCTGAATCTCTCGACAAGGCCCTCACTCGTCCTGGCCGCTTCGACCGCAACGTCGCAGTATCTCTCCCTGATGTCCGCGGTCGTATCGCCATTCTCAAGCACCACCTTCGTAACATCAAGTACGATGCCGATGTTGATCCTTCTGTCATCGCTCGAGGCAGCCCTGGAATGTCCGGTGCTGAACTCGAAAGCATCGTCAACCAGGCTGCTGTCCACGCTTCCAAGCGCAAGGCAACTCAAGTATCGCTCGAAGACATGGTCTGGGCCAAGGACAAGATTATGATGGGAGCAGAGCGTAGAAGTGCCGTCATCCAGCAGAAGGACAAGATCATGACTGCCTACCACGAAGGTGGTCACGCACTTGTTGCATTGCTGACTGAAGGCTGCGATCCGCTGTACAAGGCAACTATCATGCCCCGTGGCCATGCCTTGGGTATCACCTTCCAGCTACCTGAGATGGACAAAGTCAGCCAGACAAAGAAGAACCTGGAGGCAAGCATTGACGTCTGCATGGGCGGCAAGGTTGCAGAGCAACTAATTTATGGTGATGACGGCGTCTCGACCGGTGCATCGAGCGACATCCAGCAGGCAACAAACTTGGCGTATCACATGGTCACACAGGCTGGTATGAGCGATCTGCTCGGCAACATCGACTTGTCAAGTAACTACGGCCGCCTGTCTACGGACACCAAGCAGAAAATCGAAGGTGAAGTCCGACGCATCATCGAGGCTGGCAAGGACCGTGCTACAAAGTTGCTCACCGAGAAGCGTGTGGAACTTGACAGACTCGCTGCCGCTCTTGTCGAGTACGAGACCTTGGACAAAGCAGAAATGGAGAAGGTGATCAAGGGCGAACCATTGCCGGACAAGATCAAGATCAGCAAGGATACGCCCATCAAGCTTCCCAGTGTGCCTATTGCACCGGCTTTCGGCGCTCCGCCTCCAGTCGGCGGATCTGTGGGTGGTGCAGGTGTCACGAACCCTGACGGTGGTGACGAGTCGCGACCTTACCCTGCCGCGAGCCCGTAGATGCGTGCACGACACTGGACGAGATCACTCTCCTCTACAGCCTGCCGCAATTAGGCTTCATTCGAAATGAGTGGGACTAGCGCCCACGGCGAACAGCGAGCCGGCCATGGCACAAGCACTTCGATTATACCTGTGCCACTGCATTCGTTGACCAGTCGAAGGAATCTGCACCGCCATCGATCCACTTAGGCTCGGGGATCTAGGAAGCTAGGAAGGAATTTGGGCCAAGGCGTCGAAGTGTTCATTGCCAGAATGAGCCCCGCGGGTGCCGGGCTCGCAGACCTTAGCCTCGAGAAGCGGAGGTCTGCCAAATATGGGCGTACATAAAGTCCGTTCTTATCATGCTTTTCCTTGTCTCTTTTTCTTTTATTGTCATGGTATTCGCATGAATAGCGAGCATAGGTAGCCTCTGTAAATGTAGCTTTATCGCATAAAACACACAATCGATTCAGACAATCCACTCTGATGGGTGATAGTTCGTTCGTCACGTCAAATGGTTGACCCGTTCGTGCAACATTAGCCGTCCGTATTGTTCTTTGCGAATAGCCCACCTCGCCCTCTCCAATAGGCGCATAACCCGCCGACGCGCGCGCGCCAGTCGTTCGGTGCGGGTGTTACAGACGGTCAGCCACATCGTCATCACAACTCTTCGCATGCGCGTAACTTGATTGCCAGTACCAATCATCAACAAAGGTACCAGAAAATACCTGCAGACACCCAGAGGCTCTTCTTTCCGCAGGCACATCCGCTGGTGCAGCGCGCAGGACCCTGAGACCATGCTCGACGCCGATCCTACGTGATATGGCAGAAGTATACCCTTCAAACGCGCCAAGGTCTTGAAACCCGTCATCGTTCACCTCGCATTTCTTTCTTTCTATCGATCACTGGAGCTCGTACCGCGCGTGTCCATCACGCCGAAAGTGTGTACTACTGACCTGCTGGCAGCGTCACGAGGAACTTGTGTTTGCGATTGCGTTTGCTGTGCTACGGCGCTGAGACACCGACCCGGACACTGATGGGATTTGTTCGCCACATGAGCAGGGCGAGCAAACGACGAGCTTGTGAATACAATACATCGCATTTCTGTACTTGAAACATCTCTACGAATATCTGGACATACCTCATCAAGCATTCAACGGCTCGACTCGCCCATTGCGTCGCTTCCTCTATCAACATGTTCGCTTTCGTACTTGCATTCGTTGCAGCTCTTCTGCCTTTGACCGATGCTCTACTTCTGGACACAGGATCTCCCTCGTCGATCCGCAATGCTTCAGCTGCACTTGCATTCAACCTGATGTCATACTATCAAACGAACCAGTCGGACACTCCTCCACAGAATGTAGGAACTCTTCCTCAACCTCTCTACTGGTGGCAAGCAGGCGCTATGTGGGGCGGCCTTGTCGATTATAGTTGGTATGCCAACGATTCAAGCTATGATCCGACCATCACACAGGCTCTGCAAGCACAAGTTGGTCCAGATGACAACTACATGCCACCAGCCTACTTTGCTTCGCTCGGTAACGACGATCAAGCCTTCTGGGCCCTCGCCGCCCTCTCTGCTCTTGAATCAGGATATCCCTCACCACCGACGGGCCAACCGCAATGGCTAGCCCTCGCCGAAGCCGTCTTCAACACGCAATGGCCTCGCTGGGAAACGGCAACGTGCGGCGGCGGCCTCAAGTGGCAAATCTTCGAATCCAACAAAGGCTACTTCTATAAGAACACCGTATCCAACGGCGCTTTCTTCCAAATCGCCGCTCGTCTCGCTCGCTACACCGGCAATCAAACTTACATTGACTGGGCCGACCGCGCCTGGGACTGGATGAACGCCATCGGCCTTATCGACGGCGCCTACAACGTCTTCGACGGCACAGATGAGAAAATCAACTGTACTCAATTAGATCACACAGGCTGGAGCTACAACCCAGCACTCCTCATCTACGGCACAGCAAACTTGTACAACCTCACAAACGGCTCCGCAGTCTGGCAAGACCGCACCTCCAACCTCCTCGCCGCCACGATCCGGAACTTCTACTCCCTCCCTAACGCCAGCAACATCTTATACGAGCAAGCTTGCGAGCCAACGCACACGTGTAACAACGACCAGTACAGTTTCAAAGCCTACGCATCCCGGTACCTGGCCAAAACCGCCGTTTTAGCACCCTACACCCTCGCTGCTATCCGCAACCTGCTCACGACTTCCGCCCAAGCAGTCGCCGAAGCTTGCTCGTCCGGCGCGGACAACGCTACCTGTGGCCAAAAATGGTACATCGGCGGCTTCGACGGCAATCCGGGGATTGGACAGCAGATGTCGGCGCTGGAAGCTGTGCAGGCTCTGTTGCCAGTGCTGCCTAGGGAGGCTTTCCTGGCCGGAGGCGGAGGGGCGAGTAATGCTACTGGTAATGGAACTGCGATTGTGCCAGATTTCGTCCCTCATACCGGGCCGAATGTGACGATTGCCGTGCGGGATGTGACGAGTACTTTTGCTGTGGATCAGCCTACGGGCACGAGTGCTGCACCGCCTGGTCAGTCGAGTGGAGGCAATAGTGGAAGGAGTAGTGGGGAGGGGTCTGGGAGTGAGAGCGGGAGTGGTAGCGATGCTTCTGCTGCTTTGAGTTCGAGGGCGAGTCTGGGACTTGCCCTCGGCCTTCCCGTCACTGTTGTTGCTGCTGGTGTAGTGGGAGGGATTGTTTGAGAATCAAGTTCATCGGCATGAAATGGCGTTTGGCATGAAGAATTGGAGATGCGAATCTTCTTGCTGGAATCACGCATTGGTTCTTCGATACTTTGTTTCACCAGCACAAGAGTCAGCACTGTGTTTAGTGGCCCCAAATATTATTCAGCTGTACGCTGATTCCATCGAAGTTCTATTGAGCGTCTCCGATGCCAGTAAGAGTGTCTTGGAGTTTGGGAAATACCGTAGATGGCGGTTCCGTTAATTTCAATGACGGCGATCTTGACGATGGAGACACATCGCACTAGGGCTCTTCATTTGCAGGCTCGCGAGAATAAATTCGGCCGAAAATTTCAAGGCGGCAAGAAACATATCAGTGGTGATCTTACCATGTGGATTATGGTAACGCTGCATGCAGCAAGCTAGAGCTGCATGTCACAGCCACAGCGCTTAGCCACAGCCTTGATCCACCACAAGGCTGCATATCGGACAGCAACCGCGTGACAAGGCGAAACTGACCTCTCAATATCATTCTCACATACACCTTGCAAGAAGCCTTGCCAGCAAGCCAAGTCTCGGGCCCAGGACCTCATCGGCGTCGGAGCCTATGTGACTTCTCTCAGCCACCGGAGAAGGGCAAAGAGGTTCAGTGCGCAAACCTCCCAAGGTCTCCCAACCTTAGTTCATGACTCGTATTCCTTCGTTAAGCAACAGCAGTCTGTCAGCATGCGCCTGGACATAGACGTCCCACTAGGCCAGCTGTATCCCGACAATGATCAATTGCGGGCTGCCATGGTCGAGGTTGCACGCCACAAGATCGAGGGGCGCGAAGCTGCAGTATACTGGGCGGAACACTTGAGGTTTGTCGCTGCCGACACGAACTCACGGTCTGTCGAAGTGACCGAACATGAAGGATCAGAAGACGAGTATTGTATCTGCGCGGCGTATCCTTCCGTCACACTTTCTCAGGACGAAAAGCAGTTGATGGTGACGGACTCTTCAGACTTGGCGGATTGTTCGCACTATCTTGCCGTTTCCTACTGCTGTTCAAGCTCGGCCAAAGCAGAATATCACGGTCGGTCCATACTCTATCCGTCGCAAAGGGATCGTAGGATCTCCTGCGTGCCCGTCTGATATGCTCGAACGAGTGATTCGTTTCGCCAAGTATTGCGGTCTTGACTATCTCTGGATCGACCAGGAGTGCATAGAGCAGGACGACCCGAACGACAAAGACATTGGCATACAGGCTATGGACATGGTTTACCAGATGGCGGACCAGGCTGTGGCTGTCCTCGAAGTCAAGATCAAGGAGCAGCGCCATCTCGACGCTTTAGGGCTGTTGCAGAGTTGCGGCTTTGAAGATCTTGCGTCCACAGACTTGCAAGACTTGATAGAAGCGCTCGAGGTGATTTTGAGCGATCCGTGGTTCACACGAACATGGTGCTTACAGAAATCGACGTCGGCAGCTCGGGACATGGCGCTACTAATAAGACGCGATCCCTCGCTGCAGTTGCCTGACAGCTTGAGAGGTAGATCCCAGACAGAATTCGACTTTGAATTGATCTTTCGGCTTTGCAAGAACAAATACCTGGATGGGTCGTATATCAAGTCGATCGTATAGCAGAAAGCGGCGACCCTGTGCTGCATGCCAAAGGGGTCGCGCTTCTTGCTGCATGGTCGCAAATGTTGATCCCGGATGTTGGGCCAAGCAGTGATCGCGTTGACTTCCGTGGCGGACGGCCTGTCTGTGATGCGGCAGAAGCGCTGCGGTACATGGGCCTTCGCTGTAACACAATTACATCAGACAGGTTGGCGATACTTGCCAACCTGTGTCAATACAACATCCGCTTGAACGACAGAGAGCTGGATCAATTGGGATACGGCTTCAGCATTTGCGCGATCACGCTCGCTGTACTCAACGGCGACTTCTCATTGATGGCAGGCGTCGCAACCTATTATGCTGGCCTGACTGGCAAAGTCACCATGTTATTGTCAGATGGTGAAGAGTCCGCTAAGCGGGATCGTGCCGGCTTCTCTTGGAATATTCCGTCTGAGTTGTCCATCGATCACGTATTATTCTGGGACAAGCGTGAAGACTCTTTCCGTCACATGTATGAACCTGAACTCTGTGATAAAGGTCTTGTGGTGACAGGATCTCTATGGATCGTTGACAAGGTACTTGACCTCTCTCAACTCAGAGAATCGTTCTTACAACGGGAGAATCAAAGGAACATCGCATGGTTTCTAGAAGATGGCACTCTCGGACAAAGAGCGCCATCTGAAGATGCACGAGCGAGACTAATGTTGTCTTTCCTCTGTCGCCTACACAGAACTGGCCACGTATCGCTGATGAAACGTATCTGGCAAGAATTGCGATTGAACAGTTCTCGTAGAGACAATCCCGAAATTGAGCGGTGGAGCAATGCCGACTTTGAAGACATTGTCGATGTAAGCTCCGAAACAGTAAAATGGCACTCACCTCTGCCCAAGATCCACAGCTGGGCGTCCCGAATGCCCACAGATCCATTCATAAAGCTTCGTGGTCGCTTTGTGCATTACCTTTTATCATCGATACTGCTGCACGCCAGACTTCCAATAGGCCGACTGCACCAGAGTGAGCCTACAAGCACGCACTACGATGCAATTTTCGACAACGCAAGCAACGGCGATATGTATCTCGCTCCAGTGACCAACATGGGCCTCAGCAGCCCGTCGCGCGATCGCGGTTGGTATCCTGTTGCTTGGCGGGTGGTTCGAGATACGGATGATGTTCCCCATGATGAAGGCATACCTTCTTTCAAGTGTCATGGGCTCGTTGGTGGGCACTGGACTGCTCAAGCCGATGATCTGACAGCGGTGAGACTGTGCTGACGGTATGTGTACTGCTTAGATCCGTTGACACGATTGGCAATTCGGTGACCCTGGCTTGCATCTCTCCCTAAATTGTCCTCAAAAATAATCTGTCGGGGTGCCAAACTTCAGAATGTGTGACTATCGCTGCAAGATCATACCGTACGAAGTGTTGCGCACCAAAATGACCAATTCGCCCGCTATCGGAATGCAAGCCTCTCAAGCGCCGATACTCATGTCAATCAGTACCTTAACATGCTTCTCCTTTTCTCCCTGCAACGCGCCATACCCTTCCTCCACCAACCTATCCAGCCCAATCCGCGCCGTAATCATCTTCTCCGGCTTCAGCCTCCCGTCCGCCAGCGCCGCAATCACACCCTCATAATCCTTCCTCTGATACCCCAGCACAGCAGAATACCTCGCCTCCCTAAATACCAGCCAATTAGGATCAAACGGCACTTCATGCTCCCAAATCGCCACATTGACAATACTCCCTCTAGCCCTCACAGCTTTGCAGGCCGTTTCCAGACTCTGCGGCACGCCAGCGCAGTCGAAGACAATGTCCGGCCCAGCGCCCGAGCAGATCTGCCGGCTGGCAGCGACGATGTCGAACTGGCGCGGGTCCATCACGTTGCTGGCGCCGAGCTGGCGGGCGAATTGTTGCCGTTTCACTGACACTTCGGACATGATGACTTTGGCTGCGCCGCGGGCTTGCAGGACTTGACAGACTGCCAGTCCAATCGGTCCGCCTCCGAGAACGAGGCACTTGGGTCCTTCGCCTCTAGCTTCGTATTCCCCAATCGGGCTGGCGTCAACCGCATGCCACGCTACTGCTAGAGGCTCGACGAGCGCGCCGATGTCCAGACCGATATTGCTGGGTAGAGGATGGCAAGCTTCAGCCGGGAGGACTACTTCATCGCTCATGCCGCCGCCGTAACCGGAGAGGCCGACGAAACCGCCTGATGGACAAGCGTTCTCGGCGCCGACTTTGCAGGCTGGACAGGCGCCGCAGTAGATCGAGGGTTGGACGGCGACTTTCATGCCTGGACGGAGGTGGCGGGGTGGTTTAGGGCCGAGGGAGACGATGGTGCCGCTGAATTCGTGGCCGATGGTTATGGGGAGGGTTTCTTTTGTTACTGGGTGGGGTGTGACGGGAGAGAAACTGAAGCGGGTATGTTAGTGGCTTGTTGGAGAGTCTGGAGGAGGATGGTAGCAGTACTTGGGGCCGGCGAAGTATTCGTGCAGGTCTGGTGAGATCCGTCAGTCAACTGATCCGCTTCGTGATAAGGAACAGAGAGCAGGACCTACCAGTTCCACAGATTCCAACAAATGCAGGCTGAACCCTCACCTGCCCTTCACCCAATTGTTGCGGTGGCGGAGGGACATCGTGCTCAATCCTGATATCTTCCTTTCCATAATATCGTGCAGCGCGCATCTTGTCGTGACAAACAGCTTGCTAGCTCGGGCTATTCCTCGATCAACGGCAGTCCGGCTTTGTAGAGATTCTCGGAGAGACAACAACAGTACAAGGTATCTTTCGTAGTCAGGTAGTGAGCCAATAAGTACAGCGTCTCACATCAAAAGCAACAAAGCCAATGCGCGGAACCGATACCAAACGGAACCGACCCTTCGAACCTCCTATATACGAAGCTTCCTCAATCACATGGCACCCATCCGCGGCACAGCATGCGAGCTCTACCCAAACCTTCCTTGCCCCTCATGGCGGCAGCATGGCAACGATCTCGCACGAGCGGCGTCCGGCGAGCGGCGAGTGCGTGGCACAAAAGTCTGCCCAGCATCCTTCGCGAGCACTGCCAGGTTGTCCGGTCACTAAATTGATGGCCCGGAGCAGGGATAGACGCCGGCACGTCGATGCAGACAGACGTGAGTGGTCGTGAGGACGGATATTGGGAATTGATAGTCGTCGTGTGAGATTGCCTGATCCACTTTATCGTGCGGGGTGAGTCTGGAGGCGGAGCATGGGGAAGTGGAGAGTCGATCTCGACGTCACGTGATTGTCCTTCGACCAGAGCACGTGGATCCAGTAGCATCAGGCTCTGGCTTCAACAAGTTTTGGTATGATATGTCGAGATGTTATGGTAGCTCGTACTGCTGCTCTGCTAGTCTTCGTGTTGCTGAGATCTAGGTAGCGAATATGCCCACAACAACCAAGCCTCGTTCAGTGTCCATTTTTGGCGGACCAGGAATGCTCGCAAGCTCACCATCAAGCCGGCGGCAGAAACGCAGCATACAGCCCTCCCTGCACGATTGCATATGCCGCCATGGCTTTGACTGCCAGCTCTGTCCTTTTGCCTTCCAGCACACCCAGCAAGCCAGACCTCGAAGTCCCGCTCTGACCATCCATCAGAATCGCCAAAACAACGTACCACAGCACACACCCCGAGCTGATCCTGTTGATGATCTGCACGTGGAAACTCGTAACAGCCATCAGTGCAAGAATGATCTGGGGAACAGCCAGCTGGCGCATGACGTGTGTGAAGAGCTTTCTTTGACCTTCTTCGCTGGAGTTGGCGGGTCCGCCAATGCGAGCGAGCAGAGCTTGTGGTTCGAGAAGGACTGCTACTGCTGTGATGAGCAGCACCGCTAGCATTGGCGCTGCTAGAAGGAATAGCGGGATATTGTTCGGCGTCCAGTAGGCCAGGAAGCCTACGTTCCAGTAGTGCTTTTGAACCCACGAGTAGATGCTGGGAATGGTATAGGAGCACCATGGGCGGGTAGGTTCGGGTGTGCAGTATTCGAGGTATGCGACTGCTTGCGGGAGGGCGAAGCCGACGGCTATGAATCCTCCAGCGATGATAGCGCTGAGTAGGTGGACAACGTTACTTACACTGGGAGCTGTGAGGCAGGTGCGAAGTGAGGTGAGGGCGTCGAAGAGGAAGATCGTGCCGTTCAGGAGACCGTTGCTGCGGAAGAGGGTGGAGAGGGCGAAGCAGAAGCCAGAGAGGATTGTCCAGGTTGCTGTAGCGAGCGCGGATTGCTGTGTAGGTTGTTCGGGTTCTTGTGCGCGGACGTAAAAAAGGACACCAAGGAAGGTCGTGAAAGCGAAGGTGCTTTCTCCATATGGGGCCGAGAGGAATAGGCCCGCTGGTGAGATACTGTGCAGACATGCTGTGATGAATGCTAGCTCCTGCTTCCGCTCGGATGAAGACGATATGATGCGGCGGACTAGTGTGAAGAGGGCAATCACTGCACCGAGATGAGAGAGGTGGGAGACGAGAATTCCGCTCAAAGCATGTCTAACAATGGGTGATGCAGAGAGAAATGATGGGAATACTGAAAGTCATACTTAGCCTAAGAAGCGCTACTACATCCGCGAGATGAGACCAAAACGCACCGTCAGACAGCATAGCCGTGAGTCTAGACATGAACCAGCTGAACGCCCATTCTTGCTCATACAGATGGCCTCGCTGGGAGGATGTGGAGAAGTAAAGGCCATCCCATCTAATCAGTCTGAGTGTGAGATGCTCGACTGCTCGGGTGAGCCACGAGTCTGTGTGCACATGGTATTGGTCGAACAAGACATGGGTAGATGTATCGTAGCCAGGACCTGGGCTGGCGCATGCTACAACAAGCAATAGTGATTTCCAAGCCACGAAGAAGGCCAGAAGCCAAGCCAGGTAAGGCTTCGACGGGCGGTTGGCATCACCGTTCTTGTTCTTGGTCTTCCTCTCAGCTGGACCACCGATGCGCGTGGAAGGGCTGAAGTAGGTCTTGATGACCTCGAACATGATGAAGGCGGAAGCTTGATGGCGCCGCTGAAGGCACGAGGTCTAGACTCGAGCAAGAGTGCAACCGCACAGTACCACGCGAACCGGCAAGCAGATGGTGCCGACGCCGATGACTTGTGCAGTGGACACAAGACGATGCGGCAGACTTGGAGGACCGTGGGCAGAGTAGGTTGGAACGACGTGTTTAGCAAGTGGAACGATACGCACGAGAGGACGTTCGTTCACAGCCCTACGCTACGAACGCACCAATCAACGTCAAGCAATTGGAAGAAGTAAATGTCTCACTGGAGCCGGCTTGGCAGAGCGGTATGGACGCCAAGCAGTCAAGACGAAGAACGGTGTCAATGCTAGTGCACACACCGCTCGCCGATGAACGCGATCGAAAAATTTCTACCAGCAGCGCGGAATAGCTCGGCCGGTTCCGAGTGGCCTGCGCGTGGAAGGTGTATGGAATATAGTTTTGCATCAGCTAGCTATGTAATACAGCCACAAGCAAGGTCAGCGTATCAGATACGGCTGGCTGCATGAGTTGCGGGCGTTGCGCCAGCGACGGACCAAATGGACGGAGGTCCGCTATGGAGTGGAGAGAGAGATCGCGATTAGGAAACGGATGCGACAAATCGCTCAGGAGCTCGCAACTCGGGTTCGGTAGCGAGACGGGAGCGATGGAGCACTCGCGAACGAACAAGGACAGGGAGAGGAGGAGAGGAGCGCGAGGTAGAGCGGGGTGTAGGGCTGAGAGTGCCTGTTCCTTGATGTTCTCTCTGTTGTCTACAAGCGAGTGGCTGTGTACACGTATGCAGCGAGGCGATCATGTAGCTAGCCTTGCAGCAAACAAGCACAATTCAGGCATACAGTGCGCAGTGGCATCATGGACACAAGTAGGGCATAGGAGTTCGCATTCGCTCGGGTGCTGGTAGACGAGACGGACGGTGGCAGGATTGATGTTCAAAGTCAATGATGACGCTTCGGTTTATGCTGCGAGCTGCGATCAGCCGGCGTCAGCCAAGCGGGAGCGCAAGTTCCGGGCGAGCCGGGAGCGAGCGAACAAAGGGCAACAAAGCAAGCCGCGTGATCGCTGCAAACATGCATAAGGAACACGCGCATAAGCAGCACACCGGCGAAGTGGTTCGATTTCCCTCGTGCGAGTCTGACTGTTGTATACACGAGTTTGCCTCTCTTGCTCTTGCTCACCACGCTTCAATAATAATCAATCATCAATCAATTACCCGACCAATCCCCAGACTAGTCCATCCCAGCCTTGTTTCACAGCCACCGATCGTCAGTGGGGTCGCGACCTGAATCGTCGTCCCGCTTCCTCCTCACAAGCCCTTTCTAGGCATTCACTTAGGAGGCTGTACCACAAACACTTCCCAGCCTGCTGCTGGCCAGTCTACGGCCGGGTCGTGTCCTTCTCACTCTTCCATTCTCACAATCCACATGTTTACCACCACCATTGCTTCTCTGCTGGCTTGAAAGCAGTCGCTACCACATTCCATCTTCACACCGGTAGTCAACAATGGCCGCCGCTACAGCTGCGAGTCCTCAGCAGCACCTACCTTCCTTTGGCCAGGCACGCCAATGGGTTCCTTCGTTGCCGACCAGTCTCATCGCTTCACTCAATCCTTTCGCTACCACCGAACCACCCAAAGATGCCTCCGACTCACCGTCAGGAGACAACGAGAAACGTCGCTCGGCCCTTTCAATCTTAGCCCAGAACAATGGACCTCCTTCGCCTACAAAAAGCTCAGCCTCGATCATGTTCGCCGAGCCAGAGTCTCAAGGCACCAGCATAAGCGGGTCTCGCGAGGGTAGCATCGACGGCAAGAGACGCAAAAAGAACAACCGACCCAAGACCGCGTTCAGCATATGCCATCCTCCACCTGCTTCGGCTGCGAGACAAAAGCTGCACAGACGACCACGATCTCTGCTACAATTGCACAAAGTTGTCGCAAACTCAAGGCCATTGCCCGCCTACGAAATCATTCCATCCGCGAATTTCAGCGTCCGACTGACACGAGCCACCACCAAGGTCTTCCGCGCGAAACACAGCCTTTGCCCTAACGATCTTGTCGTGCTCCGAGCTGAGGACTATTACGCCGACGAGCCTGAGGAGGACCAGGAGGCTCGCGATGTAGTTGCACTGATTTGCAAGGGCCGCAAAGAGGATGGTGTCGCTACTGGCAAGGCCAAGATCTGCATGGCCGATGGTGGAGAATGGGAGGCATATCCGAGCGTCAACGGAGGCTACGAGTTCTTCACCACGGACGAGCATGGTCTCGGGTTGACAGTTCGCTGGGTGCCTAAGAAGAGCAAGAAGGAGGGTGCAAAATCAGAGCCCAGGCGGTTCAACTTTTCTACCATTTCAGCAAACACTCGTCGCCACCCTATCATCGCAAATCTCTCCAAATCAGCACTTGACATTTACGATTCCTACAAAATGCCTGACCTGTCCACATCGACTCCAACAGCAACACCGAAACAAAAAGCCACAATCCTCGAGGATGGGTTGGACTCGGATGACAATGGTTCACCCAAACAAGAGGTCCGCACTACCGACGACTTCATCAGATCTATCACGATGACCAGCATCTATGTCACATTCAAGGAGGGCTGGTCGCCACATTTCAGATACGACGATCAGGGAACCTCCTCCCGTCGCAACAGCGTCACCACACCCGTGTCCACACCTCCAGCATCACCAGCGCCAAACCATGCCGTGCTCGAAAAGCGTTCCTCAATCCTTTCCGTCAGCTCCAGCCTCTTCCGCAAAAACAGTGCACGCGGCAATCGATCCGCTCGCAACTCAACACTCTCAACTGTAGACCGGCCCAACAGCACCCTCGTGGACAGCCCTACGCGGTCTGCAAGCACGAAAGTGACAGGCCGTGCACGAGCAGACTCCGCATCTACCGTCCTCGTCCACCGCGCAGCCAGCAACCGTCGCAACAATCGCTCTCAAGCCACCTGGCGTCCAGAGCTATTATCTGCAGGCAACCAAAGCGACATGCGCGAGACCAGTAGAGAAGGAACTCCCGCCACAGAATTGCAGACTCCTCCCCAGGCAAGCCGCAACGCAAGCGCAACAACCGGAATGGGCAGTCGACGAGCCAGCGTTCTGCCCGACCCAGAGCACGAGTCTGAATCAGAAGTGGACGAACCTATCACGCCACCACGAACCGAACCAACCCAAAGACAAAAACCCGCCGCCACCGGCACAAGAGCAAGCTCAAACGCTACGAGCGAGAGCGGCGCTCCGAAGAAAACCCAAGTTCTGCAAATCGACCAACGGGAGAAGAAGAGTAAGAAGTGGAAGCGCTGGATTTGCGGCAAGTTCTAGAAGAATCGCCGCAAGCAACGATCGATGTCACGGGATCGAGAAACCGCCAACATTGGAAACGATGTTGGTCGCAGAGCATGGAGGTAGATTAGCGCTGGTCGCGACCTGCGTGCGGGTCTATCTAATTCTATAGTTGTATTGAAAAAAAAATTGAATCAGGGTTGCTCCAAATCTCATCTAGCAATCTCGTGTGTAGTGTGTCGGATGTCACGTCGATTGCAGGCCGTCAATAATCAAGTGCTGGTCTTGCGTGCAACAACAAGAAAACCACGCAAGTTTCCCTCAGCATCACCACCAACAACAAGGTCGAGGAAAGGTCTCAAAGACCCACCAACCACACATACAACTTTGAGACCCTCACAATCACAACCTCACTCCCTCGCGTCCTCCCTCGCCCTAACCTCCCACTCTCCAATCTCCGATCAACGCCCCTATGCCGCCCAGACCTCAACCCCTTCCTCAGCACCCGACTCTCCCTCTGAGCGCTTTAGTCCTCCACTTCCCAAAACTGTAATTCACCGGACTCTCGCCTCCCTTGAAAACGCACAAATCGTACGCCAACGCCCCACTATACGCCGAGAATCGGCGCAACCCACCCGCCCCAAATCCACCACGAACTCCACGCGCTGAATGACGACAATGGGTATCCGACTGCGAGCGCGGCGAGGCGCGGCCTAGGTCGCGGGCTGGGTTGAAGCAGCCTCGCGTTGGGTAGGAGGTCGACATGCTTGTGGCCGTTACGACGAGCCCGATGATGAAGGCGTGCATTCCTGCTCCTGGGGGCGAGTTTCCTGAGTCGCCCAGGGCGAAGATCGTGCAGGTTAGCACTGCGCTGCCGAGCAGCTCGGTTGTGAAGGCTGTGGAGGGGCGGGTCCAGTCTTGAGGTTGCGTATACATCGCTACGCCTGTGGATGAAGGGATGAGAGCGTTGTTGTCGAGGTGAGCTACGTTGTCGCGGTGGACGGCGAAGGCTAGCAGGGTGCCGGACGAAGGCTCCCAGGATCTGGATTAGGATGTAGAGGGGGATGCGGCGGGAGGGGCAGCCGCGGAAGAGGGCGAGGGAGATTACTAGGGAGGGGTTGAGGAAGGCTCCTGAGCTGCCGCCGGAGATGTAGATGCCTGTGATGTATTGTGTCAGGTTTGTACGGGAAAGTCTCATCGAAGAATAATCTGACAATGTGTTGAGGTGCGGACGAGTAGCAATCGTTTTCTACGGACGTCACGCGACCCTCAAAAGTCTTAAGATGATTCAAGTCGTTGGACGATGATTAGATCGATCACTTGGATCATATCCGAGAAGTAGAGAGATATGAGTGGTAGTGTAAAAGCAGAACGAAGCAGACTTACCAATCATAGTAGCAAACCCCCAAGCCCAATACTGTGTCTCCATCGTCCCGGCTTCGTTCTGGGAAGTGACGGCCGCAAGGTTAACACCAATTCCCACGAAAGTGTAGATAGTCATCCCCAGGAGCTCCCCTAGAGGTCTCTGCGCTCGCTGCCGAGCAACAGCCCACATGTTGAAAGGTTTATGCGGGTTTCGCTCCTGGTCTGTAGGCCCTTGTTGCGTCTTGGCCGACTTGTTAGTGCGAGTTCTGGAAATGCCTGCATCGTCAGGTGGCCGGTTGCGTTCGCGACGGCGGCGTTTGGCTTCTTCCTCTCCCTGCATTGTCTCGGCTTCGTCGATTGAATCTTCCAGGGCTTCATTAGCAAAAGACACAACGTCGTTAGAGGGACCTTCGACAACGCCTTACCGCGCTCCTCACGCCCGCTCTCGACAGCATTTCCCAACTCCTCCGCTGCCTCTACCTGTGGCGCAGCTTCGCTCTCGCCCTTCTCATCAGCCTCAACGTCGGTCTCACCATCATCGCCACCGCCATTATTACCACTCCGTTTCTTCCACCTCACAGTCCTTGGGAAATTTCTCGCAAGCGTGAAGTTCGGCCCTTCGTCTTCCTGTTGCATCCAGGGGTTGAGATCTAGATATCCTTCATCGAGGTAAGTCTGGTGTTGATCATAGCGTGGGGGAGGAGCAGGAGGGCCAGCGAGCGAGTAGTATAAGTAATCATCCTGTCGGGTTCGTTCACGACGTGGACGGATGTCTGAGAGCTGATCGGTGTCGGAGGGCTGAGGGAAGCTCGCGTCGAATGCGTCCTCTGATGAGGGGTTCTGGGTGCGGGTTCGTCGTTTTGTGGGAGGGATGATTTGGGAGTCGTGAGGACTGTGACATTTTTGCGCGTAGTCTTCGAAGAGGCCCGATTGAAGGGTTTGTTCTTTATTTGTTTGTTTTTCTGGCGGGATAGGCCATCTGATGGTAGAACAAGTGCCGTTTCCGGGTACGAGACAATAGTATGGCAAGACTGCAGCTGGCGGATGAGATGCAAGCCGCTTCAACGGTGACCTTTTGTATGGAAGCCTAAAATCTTGACCGTGAACGTATACAAAAACTCGAATTGGGCATATCTATCGCCAGCACAGCGGTATGGTCATCCTGATGTGCTTGTGTGCAATTATGATCCGCTTGTGACGCTGCGGTGCCATCCTGCGATCTGGTCAAGATTCGTCTAAACCGCGTCTTGCGGCATGGCAATATTGCAAGCCATTATTGTGATCAGCTTGCCAGCAAGAGAGATACATAGCAGCATATGTTCTCCACAAGCTACGCGGCGCGTTGGAGTCTTGTCGCATCGGAGGACCTGGAGTCTGGAAGGGCGACGTTCATGTTCGCCCACTTTCCTGACCCTGAGAAGACCCACCTCAAGCTGCTGTCACGTGCCTGCAGCACTACCAGTAGAATCGTATTTCTTTCCCCTTCGAGATGGCGTGCCTACCTAGGTACTCATGGTCTTTGTCATCTCTGTCCACTTCCAATGGCTCGGCAGATCAGCACCCCTCGCGCACGACAGCCGATCAGCTCTGAGTGCAGGTCAAGCTTCGTGGGTTGCACTGCGGCTGACGAAGTATAACTTGAAGGATGGAGCTAACCCAAGGTCCAGTGTAGCCTGCTTCTACATGTCGGCGCATCAGGCGTGCCAGGGCCATAGCGTACATGTGGCCACATTGAACAGCATAAGTACTCCGATTCCATTGAGATTCCTAGTTTCCATACCTCGTATCCATAGATTCGTGCCGTGTCAACTTTCCTCTGCTTTTCCACCAGAATCATGGCCGACTCGAAGAAAGATGGGCTTCTTACTCAGAGCTCTCATACGTGGTCCGGGCAATAAGGCCTTAGAACATTTCTACCGCCCAGATATCAGTCAAATGCTAGTACCAGCCGTAAGCACTCCTGTCTTCTCAAAAAAGCAAGCATCGCCTCTGACGTGGAGCCTACGCAAGACACGCAATCTTCTCGAAAACTACAGCCACATCCCCGCCGACTCGCAAGTCAAGCATGTCCACGAAATCGTGAGTCCCATACTAAACTCTCTGCAAACCCCCACCGCACCATAGCTCACCACTCGCAGCGCGACAAAGCATGGTCATCCCGACCCTACCCCTGCATCGGCATCGGTGCCTTCCTCGTCCCCCAACTCTCACGCCTGCCAGTCTATCCCGAGCTGGTGCAGCGCCTCTCCGCCGGCCAGCAGTTTCTAGACATCGGGTGTTTTCTCGGATCTGACATGCGGCACCTCGTGAACGCAGGCGTTCCTTCTGGAAATCTGCACGGCATCGACATTGTGAACTTCTGGGATCTGGGATTCGATATGTTCAACGATCGGGGAAGGTTCGAGGCCAAGTTCACGGAAGCAGACATGTTGGCGGCGGCTGAAGATGGGTCGTTCAAAGGGAAGTTCGATGTTGTGTCTGTGTTTCAGGTAAGACTTCTCACATCCTCTTGATCAGAAAAGACCAAGACCAGGATACTTATTCACTCCCAGGTAATCCACCAATGGGACTGGAACGGCCAAGTCGAAGCGTGCAAAGCACTGATCAAGTTCTGCAAACCGAATTCTCTCATCGTTGGCAATCAGGTGGGCAACATAAAACCTCAAGAGGTCACTCTGCCTTCTCTACCTCTGCCATTGTGGCGACATGACGAGAAGACTTTCGCGAAACTGTGGGATGAGGTCGGGCGTGCCACGGGGACGAAGTGGGAAGTTGAGGCTTGGCTGTGGACGTTCGAGGACATGGAGTGGAGAGCTGAGAATGCGAAGTTGATGGAGGATGGAATTCGGCTGTTGGAATTTGTTGTTAGGCGGGCGGAGTGAGATTTGATAGTTAGCGAAAGGATGCATGGCGTCTGTTGGCAGAGCTGAACTGTTTACTATCATTTGGAATGCCCGACTCTGAATTTGTTGTGCTAATCATTCAGTGAAATTGCCATATGGCTCGCTCGTACAAAATGTTCTTCTCATCTTGTCGCAATAAGCATCGCTTTCCCATCATACACATCATCCACGTCCGCGTCATCAAACTCGTCTCACGACATCTCTCCTCGTCGTTGTCACCGATGCTACTGCATCACGCCATCATGTCGTGCAGATTCTCCAACTCCAGCTTGAGCGCCTCGATCCTCGCATTCTGTTCAGCGAGCGTGATATTTGCAACTTGCAGTTCGTACTCGAGCTGAGCAATACGATTCTGGTCGCTCGAAGCAGCCACACTCGCATCATTCGCGTGCTCCGATGCAACTGCTGTCGTTTCGGCATCTTCCTGAAGAAGACCAGCGGCAAGGCGCTCGATGTAGCCCATCTGCCTAGGGACTTTGCGGCGAACAGAGACCTGCTCCGTTGGGGCTTGACGTTTCTGTGGTGCGGTGGATGTGCTTTCGGCGGTGGCCTCTTCTTCATCGCCGGCGGTTGCAGCGTTTCCTGAAGCGGGTGTGGGTGTAGGTGTGGGTGCGGGTCTGTCGAACACGCTCGGCATCACTTCTTCATCACCACTTCGATAAAGCTCGTTCTCATCGTCCTGCTCAACCCACATGCTCTCACCATGGGCAGGTGTAGCAGTGAGATCAGGTGCCGGCGCGGCAGCGAAGCTGAAGTCAAATCTCACCGATGAAGATGCATTTCCTGTGACGTCCGCACCTGGTCTGCCGATACCAACACCACCAAACAGCCGCTTGCGATCCTGCACCCATGGAGGGCTCGGACTGCGCCGGAGAAAAGTGTTGACACGAGGGCGGTATTTTCCCTTGGTCAAGCTTGCTGATTGTGCGCCGTTGCGGACAAGAAGTTCAGGCGCAGTGTACTGATTGTGCTGTCTCGGTTTTGTCGGGGCGTCGTCGGAATCGGACGCCTCGGCAGGCTGTTCTGGGAGGTCGGTAGAAGGTTGGTTCGAATTCTTTCTCACCTGAGAAGTAGTACAAGGGTGCGTTCTTTCCGGTGGGTTTAAAAGAGTGGTATTTATCTTTCTCGGAGATGCCGTTTTCATCCTTGTACGCCGGACGGCCTCGGTGAGCGCGGCGGTGGCGGACATTCGCCTGGCCACTGAAATCGTGAGACCAGCGTTTCGAGAGCTGGGCACGAGGGATGTTGGATTCGAGAATATCGTAGACGGCTCGATCGTCTAGGATGACGTTACTGGGAGGCTCAGTAATGCGAGACTTGAACGGGCCTGGTGACTGATCGGCTGTTAGTAAGATGTGACAGCTCTTATCTTCTCTGTATGCAGGTATTCCGCCCACTGAGGCGACGGTGACACTTAAGGTGCTTGTTAAGGGAGACTGACCTGGTATAAACGCCATCTCTTCTCGAGTGGAGCCATGGGCCCACTGCGCTCGTAGTGGTCGTGCACAACATCGCCGTTGCCATCTCCTGCTCTTGTTTTAGCGACTATACTACAATCACGACCAATCTATGTGAATCATACCAGGGCGCCAGACTCCCTCTGCGTGCCGGTCAACGGATCGCGCCAGTACCGGCGTGCAGAAGTCGTCGGGTCGAGTTTTCCCACAGATTCGGGTGGCGACTGCTCTTCGCCTTCGTTGACAGTATCTCTGTTCTGCGGCGTGCTGGGCGTTGCATTGCGCGATCCCGGCAAAGCGACGTTCCTAGCCATCGCGACTGTGATCAGAGAAAGGCAGGTTGCTGGTGGTTGAGATGAGTGTTTGTGGGTAGTGGTCGTAAAGTCGCAAAACGTTCTCACAGATGTCAGCGCATAAGTTCGAGCTGCCACCAGCAGGCTGAGCCTCTTCGAGATTGCATGTGATCGCGATGCATCCATGTGACTCGACTTGGTTGATCAGATAGTGCCTGTTACTAGCATGGCACGTGAGCGGACCCTTATGCAGGCATCACTTCAACAGAAAGATACTTAACACATATTTATACACCCAGTCTTAGACATCTCCGAATTAGATTCCATGTCAATCAACATCGCAAGGTTGACATTGATCACTGACATGGTGAACATGTTTGTGGAAGCAAGAATTCCGGGTTACTTTGGCCATGCGGACGACAGAAGCGGTTGCACGCATTTGATCGAAAGGACATGCATCGCGAGGTTCCCAGTGTGATGATAATCACTACCATGAAGATGCTTCGTGCGTGATATGATAGTGGCATGCCTGCATGCTAGATGTCCTACCACAGGAAAGGACCTGCCATGTCCGAGGCTTCAGCAATCTAGTAAATCACATCAGGATGTGGAAGCAAGCAGTATCAGGTCAGTCTGCACTGAGATCACCATCAAAAGATATCGAGAACTTATCGGATAGGAGATCTCAAATCAAATCAGATGATGATCACTTCCATAGTGAAGTCGACTTCGCCAAGGCCAAAAGTAAGCCAGATGCATTGAGCCAATCAGAGACGTTTGAAAGTCAGCGCACGGATGCACTTCTAAAGCCTCCGAGGAAAGAGGCATCATGGACCTCGACCTCGTGTCTACGCCGCCGCCGCACCTCACCACCACCTCTCCGCTCCACCCCTCCACCTACAACACCTCCACCTGGAGCTCTGAAGGCGACGAAGCCGCACATCTACACTCGACAATCACCTGCATTGGCCGCCATAACAATGCTTTCCACCCCGGCAAAGACCGCACTGCGCGCCTCCGCCACTGCCAACAACACCCTTAACAAGGGCGCCGTTCGCGCACTCTCCACCGCCGCTTCGCAGCAGGCAACTCCCGCCAAGGATGCTCAACAGAAGCGTGGCATGGCCACTGTCCAGGATGCGCCGCCTGTCCACAGAGAGCGCGGCCTGAAGGACCAGGACCGCATCTTCACCAACCTTTACGGCCACCACGGCGCCGACCTCAAGAGCGCGATGAAGCACGGTGACTGGCACAAGACTAAGGAGATCGTCAACAAGGGACACGACTGGATCATTTCCGAGATTAAGGCTTCTGGCCTCAGAGGCCGTGGTGGTGCTGGTTTCCCCAGTGGAATGAAGTGGTCATTCATGAACCCCAAGGGTTGGGAGCAGGGCAACACCCCCAGATACCTGGTCGTCAACGCTGATGAGGGTGAGCCCGGTACCTGCAAGGATCGTGAGATCATGAGGAAAGACCCGCACAAGCTCATTGAGGGATGTTTGGTTGCTGGTCGTGCCATGAACGTAAGTTGAGCGCCGCTAAAAGCTGTGATATGGAAGAGTATCTAATAACATCGACTTAGTGCACTGCTGCATACATCTACATCCGTGGCGAATTCTACCACGAAGCTGCTGTCCTGCAGCGCGCCATCCAGGAAGCCTACCAGGCCGGTCTCATTGGCAAGAACGCCTGCGGCACTGGCTACGACTTCGACGTCTACATTCACCGTGGTATGGGCGCATACGTCTGCGGTGAGGAGACCTCCCTCATTGAGTCCCTCGAGGGCAAGCCCGGCAAGCCCCGCCTGAAGCCTCCATTCCCTGCCGCCGTCGGTGTCTTCGGATGCCCTTCCACTGTCGCCAACGTCGAGACCATTGCCGTCGCACCTACGATCATTCGCCGTGGTGCCAACTGGTTCAACTCTTTCGGCCGCGAGCGTAACGCTGGTACCAAGCTTTTCTGTATCTCTGGTCACGTCAACAACCCCTGCACCGTTGAGGAGGAGATGTCCATCCCTCTTCGCGAGCTCATCGACAAGCACTGCGGTGGTGTCATCGGCGGCTGGGACAACCTCAAGGCTGTCATTCCTGGTGGCTCTTCTACTCCCATTCTTCCCAAGAACATTTGTGACGAGCAGCTCATGGACTTCGACGCACTCAAGGACTCGCAGTCTGGTCTCGGAACCGCTGCCGTCATTGTCATGGACCAGTCTACCGATGTCGTCCGCGCCATCTCCCGTCTTAGCAAGTTTTACCACCACGAGTCCTGCGGACAGTGCACTCCTTGTCGCGAGGGTTCCAAGTGGACCGAGCAGATCATGCAGCGTTTCGAGAAGGGCACTGCCCGCCAGCGTGAGATCGACATGATGCAGGAGCTCACCAAGCAGGTTGAGGGTCACACCATCTGCGCTCTTGGCGAGGCTTTCGCTTGGCCCATCCAGGGTCTGATCAGACACTTCAGGCCCGAGCTTGAGGCAAGAATTCAGTCGAACGCACAAAGATCCGGCGGTGAGGCGCTCGCTGGTGGCTGGCAACACGATGCTGGCAAGAAGGGTATGCTTATCTCTCCCGGCCAGTAGAGAGTTGTAAAGAGGAAGAAAGAAGACATGAGGAGCGATTGTGTTAGAGCATCATGTACAGTGCTTAGGCCAAAGTCTATTTCATTTTGTTAAAGTTGTAAATATCGCGACTATTTTTTCTTGTTGGCGTGTAGGCTGCGTATCAAAGTTGTTTGAAACGTTACACATTCTCTCTTGCTTTGCCATGGTGTGGTCTTTCGATGAAAATCACACCTGCAAGGTTCCGACAATGACCACCTTCCAGAGTGTGCGCGAATCGTTACAATGCCGGATACGCGACGAGACGCAGACATCGCTCGAAACTGTGGTCGCTCCGTGCCCGCTACCAGAACGGTTCAAGCCATCGTCGACGTAGCCACCGGTAAGAAAGATCGGCCAGCGTATCGGTGATGTTCAAACGGAGACAAGCACTCTTCGCTGGTAGGCGTCTTTGATCAGAGCGCTGATATGAAGGATCCCTCAAGAGGGCTTGATGTTTCTTTGGGACTTATCGTGTGGAGGCGAGTGTTCTTCCAGGTAAAATCACACGCCGTTCCTTGACCCTCACTCAATGAGAATTTGCTCAGACGCCCCTGCCTGGTAGACGTGACTGATCGCAGCTTCCCATGAGATGCACCTCTCAAGCAGGAGGCAAGCGATTGGTTCAATCTCGGCGACTAGACTCTCGTGCACGCTTTTCTGAAGCGTGCGAACAGCCGTCATACTTTTTTCCAGGCGCTCCAGTTGCGCAGCTGCTATAGTGTAGTGCACCCTATTGGGCACCGACTTGACGAGCTTGTAAGACCAGGGTAACCGATCTAAATGCTCTGCTCGCTTGACAGCCCAGCGCCGGAGTGAAGCTATGCTGGTCCCATCTGTAACATTGAAGTTCTTGAGGTTCAGGATTACGGTGAGGCTGGGATTTACCCGGAGAGCTTTGAGCTCGCTTGAGTAGAGCGATCCGACAACGCGCATTAGAGGGCGGAAGTCATAGTTCTGGACATGAGCACGGACGGGCGCGATGGAGAGTAGGATTGGCCGATATTCCGCTAGTACTTGATGGGAGACGAAGAGCAGCGATGGTGCTTTGATCATGGACCGAGCAGCGAACAGTGAGAGTTTTGTATCGCGGGCGACAAGCTCGTATATATGTATCCGCAGTTCCGAGGGAAGCTCATAAAAGCTTGTGGCGTTGGGTTTCTGGGAGTCAGCTAGTGTACTTGAAGTTGACGGGGCCACGTTGGCAGAGGGGTGGACTGAGGCTCTGCTCTTCCGCCGTAGCTTGTTAAACATATCATCAGTGATATCGAGATTCAAACAGATGAAGTTACATGTTCAAGGTCTGCACACTGGAGCTTGGAGACACGAGCACATTTACGGACGACATGAGCCAGCTTGCTTCCACATGACGTACTGTGTGCATCCTACGCAGCTGCTGTATGTAAACATTTGCAGAGTGTCTCATCAGACGTGCTTCAATGCTTAAGTATTTGTGAGCATATGCACATCTCCACCACTTCTAGAAAATACCTTCAACATGGTCACAGCTCCAACTCCAAAATCGCTGCATCGGACGACATGGCGAGCCGTCGCTCTGCCCTCCGCCGCAGCTTTCGGGATTCTCAGTCCAGATTGTATGGATTCCATAACTTCCAGAGACTCACAACAGTGTCCCTGGAAGAGTCACAACAAGTCCTTTTCCTATGCCTTATCCATTGAAACGCTCAAGTAGCACCCTCCTCTGCCACAGATGGAGTGTCGCTTGTTAGTATTCTCCATAAAACAAGTCATCGTAATGGTCTGATGCTTCTTCATCCTCGAAACCTTCGTCGCCAAACATGGCATTCAACGCAGAACGCCGAGAACAACCCAACCATGGCCCGTACTCGCTTGCAAGAGAACTGAAGCCAACCTGTCCAAGCGGCCCGCGTATCGAGCAAATTTCTTCTCCGTCGACAACACCATCATTTCCATTTTTGGCGCGTCCTGAAAGCTTGAAAGTGAAGGCACGAGTGATTGGACAAATCCTGGTAATGTCCGTGAAAAGCATCTGTACGAAGCCGTCTGCGGTTTTGCATTGGACTTCGATTTTGGTGCTTGGGCTGTATTCTTCGAGCGACCGTGAGATTGCCAGGAGCTTGTCACACATCTCCACTGTTCTGGTAGACTTGAGAACCCAATAGCGCTTGTCTTTTTTGTCGAGGTTACCAATGTACTCTTTGTAGAAGATTGGCGCTGCTTCTTTGCGGATTTGGCTGCTTGAGTGCAAGATGGCCATGAAATCGACGCCATTCTCAGGCCAGTAGTTCGAACGCTTTTGTTTCTCGTTGGCTAGCTCGTCGAAGTAGTGCCGGTAGATGTTGTTGCGAAGCTCGCCTGGAAGATCCATCAATCGGAATGTTGCGACATTGGGCGGTGCAGCCATATCGCTGGTGACATTTGAGGGAGCGCTTGTGTCGTCGACTAGGCGGTCTTCCGACTTGCAGGTAGCTTGGTCTGGCATGTTGTTGTCTGGTTGAATGGGCGTTTCCTTGGAAGGTTGGAGATCTGCCGTGTTGTTCAATTGGAAGGATGGTGGTAAGGTAGCTGGGTTGATGGAGCAAGAGGTTGAAGCTGTGGGAAGGTTGAGGGTGTGAGAAGAATGAAGTTGTGTGACAATCATTCTTTTGGCATCTCTTCTCGGATCATGTGAAGATCAGTATGACCACTGATGGGTCATGAGTAAAGAAACCTTGTCAGTAGTCAGTCTCACGTGCTGAAGGTATGAGTGAGGCCGCTTCACTCAATTGTCGGCAATGTGGAGGCACCACACAGCTCACAGCGGATGGTTAATCACAAGGATTGCTCAAATTCACGTGCTACTCGCAGAAACTCGATGACAAGGTGAGCGTCCAAATTTGGGAATCTGGAAGGCCTGAGATCTGGCCATCATTTCAGACACATACCAGAATTTCCAGAGACCATGATTCTCGAGAATGGACTGCGGCATTTGGGAGTCGGAGGCTGTATTCACTCCTATATCAGTCCGCCTGCACTATTCACCACTTCGCCGCTTATGAGCTACTCCTGCATGAGCACAAGAGCATGTGACCATCATGAAAATCCAATGGCTTCTCACCGGTCATCCGGACCATCAGTGTAATGGCGCCGGCCCTGCCATGCCCGAACGGCGCGGAGATAGTAATCAAAAGCCACATCTAGCTTTCCAAATAGCCTTGTCTTCCGTAGTTGAGAGTTGTTTCCTCCGCAATCGAGCATAGCTAATTCCGCAATCGAGCATAGCGAACGGGCCAGCAATCGTGTTCCCAGGTCGCGATAGCTTCCACGCTAATCGGCATGAATTCTTGGACGCAGATTTGCGGTTTGAGGCCTGTCAGAACTAGAAACGACGCTACCTCGGTAGCATGGCTACGTAGGAGGAAAGGTGCTCGATCGTGATGAGACAGCGAAGCTTGGTGGTTTGAACAAGCTGAGCCCAAAGCAACATGATGTGACCACTCCATGAACCAGACCACGCACTCCGCATTATCCTTTCGATAACGTTACGACTGAGTCCTCACATTTGTCGATGTCAAGAGCAATATGATCTTGGGTGTTTCGTCGCCGGCCTCGGATGAATTGCTTCGATCGGGAAAGCTCAGTTGCAAGCAAACTGTCTTGCCATTCCTCAATCTGAGTCAAAATCTTAACCGCCAGCCTCTCCCACACACTCGAGCAATTTCACCCGTCGGCTCAGTTCCCCGGACTAAAAGTCGAACGTTCATGAAGTCGTTTGGCCCCCCACAGACGATGCAAAAAGCAAAAGAACAATGATGAACATCTGTTACAAACCCCCGGAATCGAACCGGGAACCTTCTGTGCTGCCAATCGAGCTCATGTTGTAACTGAGTGTTAGACAGAAATCATAACCGCTAGACCAGGCTTGCTTATTGATGTTTTTCGTGCCATTTTAATCAATATAATGCTGTGTGTTGATTCCAGAAAATCCTGATCGATCATCCGCTAGATCAGGCTTCGTTTGAGCGTTCAATTCGTCGTTGGATGTCGTGGTCTCTAGATGAAAAGAGACACAACACTGATATGACACGATTTGCTAACCAAGATCTTTGTGGGCTCATTTCGATCAGTAGCAATGCTTGAGTAGTCGGGGAAGTCCAAACTCGATCGCGCTAGATTGGATGGTGTAGTACCCGATCGTGGGTCGCATCCGCTAGTCACTATTGTTGATACAAGATCCCTGATTGTGAACGGAATCTGTCTGATTGTAAGTTTGATCTCAGGCGCAGGCTATTGCTGGTCTGACTTCTTTTTGTTATTGTAGTTAGATCACCTCAGTCTAAGGCCACAATTCGATTCGAACCTTGAAGATTACAAGATTCCGAAGTTCTGATCTTTTTGGGGTTGAAAGCATTGTGCGACGTATATGCGAGCTATTCCCCACTCATGACATCGATGCTAATGATGTGAGTCGAGTAGAGTGATCAGCTAGTATTTATAGGCGACCGAGAACGTGATAGCTTTGGGTGGGATTCCAGCTTGACAGACAGAGATACTCTAGTTTGAGCGTTTGCAGCTTCATAGACGCTATAAGCTTCCCAAAAGCATGATATAGGCATTGCCACAGCTACGCTATGCTAAGGCAAGGAACACAGAGTGTTTGTTAGTAGTTGGAGACTGTTATTGGAGATGATGGATAGACATTTTACCCTAAACCCTGAACTGCAAGGGTTGACAGCCGTCTTGCAATTCAAACAGCCAAAGATCTGAATACGCCTGTACGCATAATGTGCAGAGAGATCATCTGTCTATCAATGCAGTAGGTGGGATAGTCTTTTGCAATTATTCGTGTAGCGGCGCGAGAATCACTACACAGTCGAAGTGTAATGCCAAAGTCGGATCTGACAAGGCAGGAGCGTTCTGTGTGTCTGTGAAGTCTGCCCGCACCAAATCTATCGAATTTCGATTTCCAGCGAAGCCAAAGGCAGATTGATAGTTTATGTAGTAATTTCCAGCTTACACATATAATCTCCAATAGCTACAATCACGCTTGCTTCAAAACGGGGCCTAAAAAATGGATTTATCACCAAAATGCCTCTCAAGACTCCAAAACGATAGATATCGATCTAGAATGCAAAAGAATGGTCCCTAAGGGGGTCGAACCCTCGACCTTGGCGTTATTAGGCACCACGCTCTAACCAACTGAGCTAAGGAACCTGGTATCAAGGTATTTGATGAAGGGCATAGCAACAACAGCCATTATGATGCTAGCACGCTACGGCGACCAGCAACACCACGAGACCTTGGAGGTAGTCTAGGTGAGACAATGCACAATCGTTCCTCTTTGTCGCAGAGAGCGGCTCATATATACTCATCGCTTTGACAGTGAAAATCAGTCATTGTCCTCCCTTTGTCCGATCATTGACGAAAGAACCACGAAAATCATGCCAACGACCATGTCCATCTCTACGTTGATCAGCATACATCACACTCAACACGTACCCAAAGCACTTACAACCCATGGAAAGCAAAAATGCAGTTCACAACACCCCTCACAATCCTCCTAGCTCTCGCAGCCAGCACCATCCCATTCGCATCCGCCGCCCACTGGAACTCCCAACTTCAAGTCTGGGACCTCGGCCGCATCCCCAGCGAGCCCGGCTGGCCTGGCATCGCAAAAGAATATCCAGGGAAATGCGGCGGGATTCCGGAAGGCGGATATGCTTGTGGTTCTTTTGGGCCTGGTAAAATCGTTGCCATGCGCGCCATTTACCAGTGCGAGAAAGGGTGGTTGACGAGGGTGCAGGTCTGCGGCGAGCATGATCTGTACAATCGGTGCGTGAAGAACGGGCGCAGGAAGGGCAAGAAGTTTTTCCCGTTTGTTGATAAGAGTAAGATTGTTTGTCAGAAGAAGAGTGCTGTTGAGAAGGCTTGAGCGTGAGCCTACTTTGAAGCGTCGACGGTCGTATAGTGCAGGCACTCACCGACTTTCGCCAGGAATGATCATGGGGTATTATAAAATCTTTCGAGGGTCAATGCATAAATTCGGAAGACATGAAGGCAGACTAAAGAAGAACTTGGGGTATATTTGCGGCGTAAAAGGAAAGCTCAATAGAATTGATCATGCCCTCCAATTCTGCACCAAGCCGTGTAACTTATCAATCATAACTGGACCCCATGCACTCATCTCCCTATCAATCAGTTGCGCAAAGAATGCAATCGCCTCGTCCTCACTGACGTCCAGTTTGAATCTTTCTTCCACCTTCGTCACGGCTTGGTCGCCGAAAATAGCCAGGCCTGGGATGTTTGCATCTTGCATAAGAGAGAACAAGTTGAGGATGAGGGACGAGCTACGTCGTAGAGTGGTGTATGCAGTGAAGCAGTACTGTCGGAACGCCTCAAACTGCGATTCGCCAGAATTTGTTGATCCGCCCATGCCCTCGACCATTTCACGGGAGAGTTTCATGAGAGGCGCCATCGGCTTGGGATCACGGCCAAGGATATATCCATAATCGATGTGCAAGAAGTGGCCGTCAGGTGTGATAAGCAAGTTATCCAGATGTCTGTCACCCACACCGAGAAGGTAGGTCACCACACAGTAGCCAGCAACAGACTTGACATAATTGTCCATGGCTTCCTTTCGCACACCCAGCGTCGAAGGCGCAGAGGCCGAAGCAGGGTTATTGTATCGGAGGTAGCCCAGAATCGAGAGCTTGTATTTATTGCTGCTCAGAATCGTCGACACTGGCGTGCTGGGAATGAATTGTACGGCACCAGCCAAGGTCGACGTAGCAAGGATGCGGTATGGTGTCAACTTGAGGTCCAAGTTTTCCTTCAGCAAAAGTCGATCCATGAGTGCAATGATCTGCACCACAAGCTGATCTTGTCGCAAATCATCACCAGTCTTGAAGATAAGAGGATACTTTTCTCCCGAGTCTGTCTTGAAATTCACGTATAGCGGTAGAAGTGTCGACTTGAACACGTTAGCGTCTTCTGGAAAGACGCCCACAATCTGCACGCTTGGATCAAGCGGCAGAGGTAGTGGTGACTCCATGTGCACAAGCTCGTTTTTGGGATCCGCCAGGAATTTCTTGAGTTGTTCGACCTTCTTTGTCCGATCAGTCCGTGAGTTGACCACATCTTTGCTGATCTTGCTTAGTACGGTGATGAGTTCGGCTTGTCGAAGTAGTGTTTTCCGGCGAGTTTGACCTGTCGGAGTGCACTCGAGCTCTTGCATGAAATCGTAGCTGACACGAGCGAACAGCTTACGGTTGTGCTCATCCTGCATGGGCGCTTCAATCTCCACCATGAGGTACCAATAGAGGAAATTTCCCAGCTTGAAATTCGCCGCAGAGCGAGCGATTACAAACGCGGCGAGTGAAGAGTCAGGCTCATGCTCATCTCGCGATGTGATCGGTGGTTCGAATTTCAGTGCTTGGACAAGCTGCAGCAGGTAAAGCAAAAGCTCCTCATCATCTGCCTTTCGTAGTCGATCAACAGCGTAAGTACGCATCTCAGGGTTCCTCACGCTAGGTCCCAGAAGCTCAAGCGCATCGTCAACGTCGATTTCGACCCACTTGGGCAACAATGCAATCGCTTGTCTACTTTCAGCCTGTTCATTCCAGTTGACCGACTTGGCCAACTTGGTAAGGGCACGTTTGTCTCGCGTGAGGTGATGTCTGAAGCGCCAGATCTCATCCTTCTCCTTGTCGCTCAGTTCTACCGTCGGTCCATATGACAGCACCTTGTTCAAGAAGTCTCGCATCTTGGGATTCGGTTTCAAGTCGCGATCCAAAGCATTACGCTGACCACGAATTAGACGTCGGTGTTTGGCTTCAGCAGGATTATCAGCATAGCCGACTTCCGGATCGTAGACTTGGATAAGTCTGTTTGCTCTGCCACCCTCCGTATCACTGTTTCCGTTGGCATCAGAATGTATACCGGACCAAGTTGAACTTCTGGCGGCGGCTTGAAGTTGACTGCACCTGCTTGAGTATGCGCAGGCTTGATGCTGCTCATTGGAGGCGCAGGGTATTCGTGATCTGTAAACACGATAGGATGGTCGAATCGAGGCAACTCGATGTAAAGGTAGAATGCCCCATCCACGTGGTCGCGGTCGCCTTCAGCACAGAGTTGGCCTTGTTCGTTGTCTCCGGACCTAATTGCATTCGTCTTGGGTTTTGTAGACTCCTTGACGCTCTGCCTCTCCATCTTCTCGATCTGGCGGAAGACCATTTGATCCAGCCATTTGTTTTCCGTGATTTCGCCCATTTCATGCTGCTTCATCAAGCCAACCAAACGCTCGAGCTCAGCCTCGCGTCTGACGTGCTTCTCGCTCACAACAACAGGCTCGTCAACTGTACCCGCCGTCCTCTTTTCTTAGGCTCCTGCCACGGTGTTGTTGTGTCCGAGAACCCATCTGCCTGTTTGTGCCTCCATATGCGACACTTCTGCCTTCCAGTTCGCAGCGTCGCATCATCGTCGTAGAGAGATATTGTTGTGCCACCGAACGGAATGTGGTGGCTGGTGTCACCACCATTCGGATTGATCGGCGAAAGGTCCCAAAGAGTGATCGCTAGCTGAGTATTTGCCGGAAGCGAGCTGTAGTTGACTGGCAGTGTGAGCCACTGACTCCATACGCGACTATTCTTAAAGTGTTTGTACGGCGTCTGCGCATGAACGGTGAGAGGCTTCGAGTCGGCAAACGGCTGGACCGTAATGTATAGCTCCGAGTTCGGGCTGAGGTTACTACCTCTGTGTCGAAGGTCTGGGCGCCTGAGTAGGGTGGAGTATGCAAGAGGTTTCTCGTAGCCCTCAAGGCGGTTCCTGTATCAGGTCAGTGTCTTGCTAGGCAAGAAGTGGACTGTCGGGTGAACCCACACCTTTATCGCAACGGGCAAGGTCAGCTGCGAAGAGCTGGCGAACGTAAAAGGCTCCATCCGCGGTCAACTCTCATTCGCGCGATCTCATGCTGGTGGTGGAAGACGCAAGCTTGTGGGATGAATGTAAAGAAGCGGTCGCAGTAAGAGCAAGCTGCACGTGTGGTTGGAGCTTGCTGCGCGCACATGCGATCAACGTCAGGCGGTCGAACCCCATGGGGCGTCCCGCTTCAGCTCGTTGACGTGAATATCAACATGGTCGCATGAAATAATTCAGTGATGAACAGTCATTTCTACGAGGAATGAGATGACAAGATCGATAAAGTCAGATGATGTTCATAATACGTCTCTATGAATTCATTGCGTAAAGTCATGCTCTAGTGGATATCTCGAAAAATGTGTGCACCTAATGGAACGCCTCGCTCAACGATAAAATGCTTCTCTTCTCTTTTCGGCCGGCTAACCATCGCTCAAGATGTGATTCTCAATTGTACCAGCCTCTTTGACCCATCTGCGTTTGTTGTTCCGTCTCACGATGTGGGATCAGAGGTTCACGATCCCCGTATGCCTCTACCAGAAGCTGCCATGTAGGATAGTCAAGTGAGAAGATGGCCTGGTGCTTGCTGACGTTATTCTGGCGCTGCTCCTCCAGACTGCGAGGCTGTGTGACACCTAGAGATCATCATTAGCACAGTGCAAGGCGAGCAGGGGTGTGTGTCAACTTACAGAGTGTCGGTAAACCATCGTCGTCAGGCTGCACACCGCAAGAGCCCTCTTTGATCAAGAAGCTAATACGAAACAGATTTTCGACGGTCTGACCAAAGTCCAGCGGGTCAAGGGCGTACTCTAGAAGGTTGGGGCCGCCAGTCTCAGCAATGCGATATTCCCGAAGAACTGCACGACCCTTGTCCGACCTGAGTTGATCGAGCTCCGTGATGCCAGCATTTGACAGGGCATCATCGGCGCGCTCGCAATGTTGTAGCAGATCTTTGTGGAATCGCCCACAGACTGCTTTGAGATCATTCTCATTCGAGAGATTAAGATCATTGCTGGTCAGGTTTTCTGGTCTTGCTTCCCTGCCTGTCTCCCGAGTCTGGCGTGCTCTCCTCTGAGTCTGCGTCCGCTGCTTCTTTTGCACAGACAAAGGACCAAGTAAGAAGCTGGGTACTGCTGGCCTGGAGTTGTATGGTACACAAGCGTGTCGACCCAACAGCTCCCAGTCTAAAGGCTCGCCGGCCGGCTCGTCCTCACTGTCATCGTCACTGTCATGGCGATTTTGATTTCGTCGTCTGCGAGTGGCAGCTGACTCCTCATTGACTTCCGCAGGTCCTCCGTTACGCATGTACGTGATGCATTTTGAGAGAAACTCATCCACGTCCACACCTGTGCTTGCATCTCCAAGAACGAGCTGGTTAGCCTTGCGATATGCCATGTCGGACACATTGACGAGCAGGCGAGAGTCCAAAGTGGCGTCGTTCGTCTGTTTAACTCCATTGAAGATGGCATCGGCCTTTCTGACAGTTTCCGCAAGCCGTCCATCATCGTTCTTGAGTATTTCATCACGGTTCTCTGTTTCAATCAGCCACAAGTACACATGTCACCAAGGTAGGCTGAGACATACCGTTGAACTCTCGTTCCAAAGCCCGACTTTTCCGCTTTATTTTGCGTCTTTCGTCTGCATCTTGATTGGGGTCGAAGTATCGATTGAACTTGCCCTCCTCGTCACCAGTGTCTCCATTTGGCGACCCGTGCGATCGAGGTGCCTGCGCTCGCCTTCGCTTCTGCGCCCTCAGATTTCCTTGTTCATCGACTGAGTTCGGCGTGGGTAGGCTGCCCTGGGAGGGCATATCTGATGCGCGGCCTTTACCCTTGTCTCGTCGGCGCGTCTCGGGGTCGCGATTCTCCTGGTCGGAGGTGGTAGAGGTTGGGGTCGCTGATGCGTATCTCGAGGACGCTGCGGAGGGTGCTGTGTTGATACGCGCCATGTCGAGTACGCCAGAAAAGTGAATGGAAATGTACGCAGAGGTTTACGCGAAGGTAGACGAGCCGGCGCCAACAGGTTTGCTGGGGTGCTGGTGACGTGCTGGCTTCGTGTGACCTTCGAGTCCTGTGGGTTATCGCGTCGGTCTACTGTTTGTAAACATCAACATTAGGAAGATGGCAACGTGAGAGTCTATTCTTGGTCGCAGTCGAGTCGATGTTCGCGGGGCATTGATTGCCTTGATCGCGTCGCGTGAATGCGAGCGCGATTCGATTCGGTAGAAGTGCCGCTAGCGCAAAACCTTGCCTTCCTGCACTTGAACTTCACGTGCTTCTTCACAGTTCACTTGATCAATAATGTTTCATATGATGAGACTTTAATCCAACTTCACTGCATGGCTACAGCTATAACTCACTTCAAAGCGGTGAATGGCAGTTCCGTAAACAGATCAGCTTTCAAAGTTGCTAGAAGCATTACTTAACTCGCTGGCTTCCACAGTCTCAAATGCCACTTTTCCGATCCGAACTCTCTCAATGCATGGAGTCTGCCTCCCCTTTCAGCGTCCGATTTCCTTTTGCGCGCACTTCGCGAGAGGAGTCATCATCGAACGAGCGTGGCACTACCCTGTACGTCCCGTCGGCTTGCGATTGCGGAGTGCGTACCCAAAGGAGGCACCCCTTTTCGGCGCAACAGGAGCGACCTCTACCGCGACCGCGACCGCATCAGTTGTGTCTTCGGCCTCAGTCTTGATCTCGTCGATGACTTTTTCAATTCTCTTTAGCTCGAAATGCACCCTCTTCTGCTTATTCTTCTTCGATTTCTTCTTCCGGCCTTGCGGAACCGCAACCGGCACCACTGCCTCTTCCTCCAGGCCCAGATCAGGAGGCAGCATCTCCGCACTCATGTCTGCAGCGTGCCTGTAAGTCTTATCAAAGGTTTCCATGAGCTTTTCCGGCAGCGTATCGCCTAGCGGCAATTCTTCTGCGTCCTCGCCGGCTTCGTCACTGAAAGTCACGGTGAACCTGCCATCCATCAGATTCCCGAACTCGGGGACCTCGGACTGTGTGATCCGCAGCTTGCCAATGGACGGGTTCATCAAATCTCTCCGATTTGCTTTCCACCCCTGGTACTCTTGGACGCACGCCCAGCTCGCCTTCGGTATTCCCACTGCCTCGTAGTACACTGCTTTCCCAGCATCATGTACTGTGGAGATAGCACTGCCGAGGCTACGTTCGAAATCCGCCAAGTCATATCGAACGCCGTTCGTGTCGGCAGCTTGGTGAGTCAAGCACTTCTCGTAAGCGACAAGGGCCGCAAGAAACTTGTCCACCACTTCAGCTTTGGTGAGATACTCAGTGTAAGTTCGGTAGTTCTGCAAGAAACGGCGTTCGAAGAGTAGGAGTGCCCAGTTTTGCTTGAGGATGTCGGCGACACGGAGCAAGGCTGTGCGATGCTGCTCACGCTGAGAAGCCGAGATTGGGTCAGTCGAGCGGTTCAGCCGACGCTGCTGAAGGACTGCGAGTTGTTTGTACTGACGTATCTTGTTTCCGAGATGGATGAGAGGCATGCTGGCGATGTGCGTATTGGTATTGATAGGTCTGCGCTGAGTTTTTTCTTGGTTGTTAGGTCGTTGTTGCGTTGGTTTGTCATTGCTTGATTCGCGAAGAGTCGAGAGTGGAGTTGCTGTGGTGTTGCAGTGTTTTCATGTTGTGCACCCTTTGGGAAGGCGCGACCAGACAGTGACGTCTACGCGAACAGATTGGCATGTGACTGGGCGATTCCAAAGTCACTGACTATGTGTGTTCCTGAAGTGAAGGGGATGAAAGCTGTCTTCACTTCAGGATCGTGTCCAGCTGCAAGCGCACACCATTCTCAACGAGGCCGCAAGCGCAGTTCTTGCGCAGTATTCACACCGCTCCAGGCTTTTGCGCGAACGCATCACTGCCGGAAGATTTCCTGGTCATACTCAGATGGGCAAAGTTCAGGCCAAGGCATGTACTTTCCGTCGGGAAGGTAAGCACCGCCCTTCACACCCTCGCCTTCATGGCGCATACCTTCGACAATTTTCCTGGCATGGCGCTGGACCCACAACGTCTCCCATTGCCGCTCGCGTGCACTTTTGTCGCCGTTGTGGTGGATCATGATAGGCACCTTGTTCAAGCAAATATTGGTGTAAAGCGGAACTTGTCTCCAGTCGTCGGCCGTTGTGTTGCGGGCATCCGTGTCGATGTAGTTGAAGGGTGAGCCGCTGCGAACAATGTCTTCAGGCAGGTTACCCGTGACACGAGAAGGACAGTCGAACATTTCGCGGTTCTTGCTGACCTGCTTCTCAATGTCGTCTTTGTACACAATGTACTTTGAGTCTTCCTCAGAGTTTATAGTCTGCTGAATAAACTCCGAGAAATAGTCGAGGCCCATGCCGAACTCGTCCGGTTTGCCATCCTTAGGCTCTCGGTTTTCGTGTGGAAAGTTCGGGTTCGTAGGATCGTCGACGCGAGTGTTGAAGATGTAGTTAGGTTCTGGCGCCTTGCCACGACCTTTAATGCTGTCTGTGACCGAATGATGGCGACGGCGCATGACCTCGCGTTGAAATTCTTGTTCGCCAAAGATGACTGCGAACAAGGCTTGGTCGCTGCCATGGTACATGTAATCAGAGCTGTGAGAGCCGTCGTCGTTGGGCATGTTACGCTCGGTCTCCGCTGCTTTCTGCGCTGCCCTGGCGAATAGAGCGCGCATATCACCTTTCGGTCCCATAATAAAGCCCGAGTTGAGCCACCTTTGACGTAAGCTGTACCATTCGTTTCTCCCGAGGCTAGTATCGGTATTGTTGCCGTAGACATCAGCAGGAAGTGGCGACTGTGGTATTGGATAGCATCCAATGGTCTGAGCTTGATTTGGCGCACATCGCTTTCCAGATCCGAAGATGATAGTCTGTTTGAGACCTTCGGCTTCGACAGCTGATCCCAGACGCTGCAACAGTCTTTTGTTTGCCGCGGCGTTGACGGAATAATAACGCTCGATGAGTACTTCCCGTTTCAATTGGAACCAGATATCTTAAGTGTCGTCAGTCATGCATTGGCCCTCTCATAACACGTTTCAATGACCCACCATAAGCGTCCATCATCACAACGAGATCATTGTCCGCTCCATTGCTTGGCTCGTTGAGCCAGTCAAGTACAGTACTGACCTTGGCAAGATGACTGCCTCCACCAAGCAAGTAATCTGCTGCAATGTCAATTGCTTTGCCTCAACTGTGAATAATGATTTGCAAATACGTACCAATATCATGTCTTTCTTGCCAGGCCAGGATGGTAGGGTCTGGATAGCCCAGCGCGTTTGACGTCAGTAGCGTCTTGCATAAGTTGACATCGGGATTGTTCGCTGGGATGAGGACATGTAATCTCGTATCATTGACTGCATGCGATGACGACTTCCCCATCTGCCCATCCCATGCTGAAGTGACTGCCTTCCTTGTGTTCTGGCAAGAGTAAGCATGACTACTTTCAAAGCCCAGCGATTAGCAAACTCACATCGTGAAATCCAACAAACGACAGCCCTAGCAGGGCGAGGAAGACAGCAGCGACATAAATGTGCAGCCGTGGTCGACGTGATCCCGCAGTGTAGGAGTTCATCTTGGAGTAGAGAACGGGACAAGACTGAGCACCGTTCAACCTAACAGTATGTAAACTAAAAGAAAGGACATTTGGGGTTCACAACAAGAAGGAGACACGGAACCAGGTGTCCCAAGTTCCCGTCTTCGATTTACCAGTTGCCACAAACTGCATGGCGCAGTGTTCGCCCTGACGCTAGGAGCTGGGCCACAGCTTCAGGTGAATTATACCAAGACTCGACCAGCTCAGCCTAGAGACGCTAGCCATTACTGCAATGCCAAGTGGCTGACGGCGCTGATGTTTTCTTGGGGTTGATACAAGTGCAGACGTGATAAGCTTCGAGGCAAGGGAAACCCACTGCGCCATCCGGCCTGTAGTGGAAATAGCCGAAGTTGGCTATAGGGCGATGTTCTCTTTGGGCGCTGTAAGGCTCTTTAGCCTTATGACAAGGCGCCAGCCCTGCCGATACACCCGTTCTCCATCTCCGGAAGTCGGCCGCGGCTGGGCCGTGTCATGCACAGGCACAGCTAGGTGGATACTTGCTGATATTGCTGAAACTCGATAGGAGGAGGTAGCCATGCGTGGTGACCATACAAAACGTGAAGATAAGAACCAGCTGGATTGCTGAGACAAACGTGTTCGTGGCCAGGTTTGACCAATGCTCTTGCCAAGCCATCTCACGAATTTTGTCGCTACGTCGCAGGTCTGCATATCAAGAAAACATGCTTCATCTTCCTGGCAATGGTGCCGTGCCGATATGGCCCGCTTGTGTGCCGTGTCGCATTTGCAAACAAATGTTATCTGGCCTCTTCTGCCGCGTGCAACGCATATCGACAGCCAGTAGCAAATCTATTCTCCGTCAGCCAGTCCACGGCAGCCAAGCGCCGAGAACTGATTGTTCTTCGATGTCATGTCACCTTGTGCCGATCATTGGATATCAAGTAATTCTTCTGCGAAGCTTCAAAGGAAGTGCAGACTCCTAACTCTATCCGCGGAGACCAGCCGAGAAGCTCGGTGATTGGCTGAAGAGTACAGTATAGGAGTGCCTTAGGGCAAATCTCCAGAGCATGCGCCATTCGGCACATCACTTTGCCAATCAAATGCAGGTACAGCAAAACAAGATGCATTTGCATACAACGTCGCGATGAGAATAGTCGTCAGATGAGATAAGCCTGTGTCACCTTCAATGTTTGAGGGTTCCAGGGCCTGAGCCTCAAGCAAATATGCACTTGGATGTGTGTTGACGATGGTAGCAAACAGCTTATGGGCCATGACGGTGTACCCAAAGCTGTGCGAACCGCATTAATGCAGCACACAGCCTAGGCTGGGGCGGACGTTGTTTAGTGAAGCCTTCTTGCTGGAAATATGGCTTGAATCTCAAAACCATTCGAACTACCACGCATGCCTCTGTGGCACTTTGTCATTTCTGGCTATCACTATGGCTGAATTCTTCATTCAGCAGCAAAGCGCAGTGATGGCGGCCATGTCACCGGGGCGATCAGTGTGGTCTTGCAAGCACATGGTGTCGTCATTTGGCAGGTGTCCGTGTCAGTTCCATAGGAAATGCGAATGATGTCCCTAATCAGACGCAGTAGAAGGTTGCCAGCTTATCTGCCGATGTATGCACTGGTGTCACTCCTGCAGTAGTTGTGTATCATGATACCCATCGCAACGGCATGAAAGCACTGTGCGAAACGTGGTGGCCGAAAATTTGGTTCCAGATTGCTGTTTTCATTGATGCGTTGGGCGTGCCTAACAAGCCATGTAGCATTTTATGCAGCCACATTGGCACTAGCATTGGCCCAGGAGAATCTGGAACTGCGGCGAGCGGCGGCAAAAGGAATATAGGCAGGATCAGGATCGACACTTAAGGTTGGCAGCTGGGGTATCAAGGCAAAGAGCTCTTGCGGGACGAACATGGCTGGTTCTAGCGCATGTATCACGTCTTTGTTCATGGCCATTATTTCGTCCAAACACATACATGTGCCACGACTGCCACGTGGAGCTATCATCCGGCACAATAGACAGCACGTGGAAGGATGATGTGAGCATTTCTCGAGCTATGTCGCGCCACAGTTACGCAACGCCTGTGCCGTGCGGCGGGCAGCCACAGCGCTTGTCCCAGAGATGCGTAAGCGTCTATCGAAACCTTGCTTTAGCAGTCGGGCATTAAAGACGCATGTTCCAGATACCTGGGCCGACGTGCTTGTCTGATTTTGGGCTCACGTAAGGACATGGCCAGATGGCTGTGCAGGGTATCATACTATTCGACCGCCTGCACGCCACACCGGCTGTCACAATTCGCACATGCCGTGAAGCTATCCCTGCTGCCACGTTGGTGGGCGCAAGCGAGGGAGCACGTTTGCTTTGGCTTCGGATCCGCTCTCTGGCAGTGGGCACCTGGACTAAGGATTGCTGCCCGCACCGGACCGCCACGTACCATCGTTGGGAAAAGCCGGGCACCAGTCAAGTCGAGCACATCGCCGGCCTGCGAACTCTCTGCACGCAAGCGAGGCAGTCGGCATGTGCTCGGGCGTGTGCGCTCCGGCGTGCTGGTCCACATAAGCAGGGTGAGTGAACGGCTGTCAAGAACCTCCTCCTCGGTATCACTCGACCCAGCGCGCTGGCACACGCCCGCCCTTCCTCCACGCCTGTCACCTCAACATGGCCGCCGTGTCGGAATTGCTGACCTCGCCGTGGGCACTGCCAATAGGCCTCTCGCTATTGGTCTTCTACGCCTGCCTGCGTGCGATCATCAACTGGCGCTCACTGCGACAGTTCAGAGGCCCGCTGCTCGCTAAAACCAGTCGCTCCTGGCTCTTTTGGAACTCCCTGCATGCCCGCGTCAACGTCGCCCAATTCGAAGCGCTGCAGCAGTATGGTAATTGCGAAACACCCAATGCGATTAGCCACTTTGCCTTGCATATATTAACACACCGTAGGATCGCCTTGTCGCATCGGCCCTAATCTGCTAGTCACCGACGACGCGGATCTGGTGCGGCATATGAATGCGCCCGGATCGAAATGGACACGCTCAGGCTGGTACGACGGAGTCCGACTTGATGCGCGTTATGATTCGGTCTTTTCCGCTCGTGATGAGAAGCTCCACGCCGACCTCAGGGCGAAGGAGATAGGTGCTGTGCGTAATTGCTGTTATTCTACCAAAGAGCTTCGCCACTAATGATCTACTAGTACAATGGTCGCGATATCGACAACCTTGAACCCGATATTGATTCGCGTGTTGTGGATTTGATCGATCTGATCGCCACCAAATACAGCAATACCGTCGTGGATTTGGCGGCCATCACACGGTTCTTCACGCTCGATGTCCTCAGCACCATCGCATTCGGCCGGCCCTTCGGCTTTATGGCTGCCAACGCCGACCTCTGGGATTACGACAAACTAACAACACAGGCTATGTTGATTCTCGAATGGGTAGTCAACCACGCAGGGTTCCGCTGGTTCTTCCAGTCCACTCTCGTACAAGCATTAGCCGCTCCCAAGTCCACTGACTCACGCGGTATGGGCCCGATGTTAGGGTTCGCCCGCGAAGCCGTTGCGGAAAGGTTCGGGCCCGATCCCAAAGTGAAGAAAGACATGCTGGGCCACTTCGTCGGTAAAGGCCTGTCTCAGCTGAGATGCGAAGTCGAGGCCAACTTGCAAATTGTCGCTGGCTCAGATTCCACGACCACGGTTCTGCGGTCAACACTCTACCAACTCGCTGGCACGCCGGTGTCATATGCCAAGCTTCGGACGGAAATTGATACTGCGACCAGTAATGGAAGCCTTAGCCACCCTGTTGCCACATACACGGAAGCACAGAAGCTGCCATATCTGACTGCTTGCTTATGGGAAGGCCTTCGCATGTATCCGCCTCTGTTTGGCTTGAAATCCAAGACTGCGCCGATAGGCGGTGAGACATTCAAGGGAGTCTACTATCCTGAGGGCACAGAAGTCGGTATCTGCGACGATGCTCTCTGCCGTAATCCAGAAATCTTTGGGCACGACGCGCACCTATTCCGCCCAGACCGCTGGATTCTGGCAGATGCTGAAACCCGTGTGAAATACCGACGAACCGTAGATGCTGTCTTCGGCAGTGGACGCTTCATGTGCTTAGGTAGACATATTGCAATGATGGAACTGCACAAAGCGACCGTAGAGGTGAGTGAAGCATTTTACCGGCCTCAAGAGACCGTTGCTAACATAATGTTCACAGCTCATCAGGAATTTTGACTGGCAGATCGCGGATCCCTTCAAAGGCATCAGCTCAACATCTCACAACGTTCACATTCAGTCAAACATGCACATGCTCGCCACGCCGAGACAATAATGACTGGTTTCAATTAACGGCGGAGCTTTTCTCTAATGCATGGCGTTTCTTTCTTATTTCTGGAGGTCTGTTCTTTTTGCTTCTGTAGATACCCTCAAGCACGGACAAGATGTGGATAGCGATAGTGCGCGACCATAGATAATTCGAGCGTTACCGAATTCCAGCTCCCTGCTCGTCTCGAAGCTGCGCTTCAATCTATCCTTTCCAGCTACAATTCGCCGGTACCCTGGACTAGGAGCCAAGAGCATGTCTTCGCACTTCTGGCGGCACTGACTGATCATTTCCAGATTGTGTTGATTCAGAAGTCCAGTCGTTGAGAGATCAGAAGAAAAGTGGTGCAAAGCCGAACTGCTCGGCAAAATCGTGGCCAGGCTACGTGCAAGAGTATGATACAAGCCGCTTGCCCTCCAGCCCGTAGGAAGAGAACCAATTGTTGTATAGAGAAGAAAAAAGTCCCAACAAATCCAAACGCCATGCTCTTTGATCATCTCCACTCCCTAAACCCTCACGTTCCTTTACGAAGAGAACCTCTTGGTGACCTTTGCGAGAACTGTATTTCACATTGATTAGCATTCAGATCTCCGGTTCTAGCACAAGCTTTGACTACAAGAGGCCAGATTTTGCAGAGTGTACTCACTGTGAAGCGCAACAACGCTAATGATGAAACCAATGCTCAGCACCATCACGACGAATGGGTCGACCTTGAGTCCGGGGCTCTCGTCGGTGTAGAGCTTGAGCATGGTCGAGCTGCTGCCGCCGGCACCAGCGGCGCGAGTGCTTGAGGGACGGGCATTGGCGACTTTGTCGGCGCGATCGGCGGCAGCGCGGCGGCGGATGGCAGTGGCAGGGCCTCCGGGAGGTTTGGGAGAGGCAGGGCGTGCGGTTGTGCTGCCACCGGCAGAGGGAGATACGGGGGAGTCAGAGGACTGTAGAGTGTTTATTAGCGACTGTTTTGCTTTGAGGTGCAGATCATAAGGTGGGTTGGCTTAAGGTACACGAGGCCGTTGATGGTATAGACTTCGTGCGCGACGGTGAGGGGCGTACCATTGTGAGGTGTGGTGTATAGGTTCTCTTGTGAGTTTTTCAAGAGATGCGTATGGGTTTCGAATGAGTTTGTCGTGGGTTGTGGTTTCAATTGTCCGGCGGGTAGAGGTTCAATGTTCCAGCGACAAGGAGAGCGTGCTCGAATTGAAGCCACGCTGCATCTACAGCGAGCTCCAAGAAGGGTCACGGATCGCGCCGACGTGTGGGGAAGGTGCTGCGGAGCGGAGGTCGAGGCTCTTCAGCGCTCGCCGCTGGACATCTGTAACAGGAAAGTTGCAAACGCTCAATTGAACAGGTATCTACGCCTACGTAGTGTTGTCTTTGTCTTTATATCGAATTGAAGCAATGCCGATGATGCTCCCACCGTCACGAGTTGAGACGTGCCTCAGAGACTCGCGTGCCATAAGCTCGAGTGTGCACTGCATGCGAGACGCGAAACGCGTTCAGACACTGAACATCAAGCTGTTGTGATATGTAAAAATATATATATTTGATTTCCAGGCAAAACTGTTACTTACAATGCACGTGGCTAGATCTAGAATATTGTTGCGTCTTACTAAGAGGTAAACGGTCGGTTAATACATCTGCTCGGATATTGATCTTCTCACGCGACCATACATATCTAATCCAAGAACTTCGAAAACACTGCAAAAAGGTGCCTGCGTGTCACTTGCGCGTGATCTTGAAATGTTTTCATGTTATCATGGTTTCAGAATACCACGCTGTCCATGTTAAGCATGGATTGTTAGGGTGCACGTGATGTGAAGCTGGCTTATTCATCGAGATGGCAGAAAGTTGAACAAGTCGCTGATGTAGCACAAGGCTGCTTACCATCTCAATTAGATAAGTATGGCCTCTTTACGTAGGCATTAATGATTCCAAGGTAGACACATACATCGAATCTGTCATGCCATCGATCGTACATCAAGAAGCCAATCGAGGTGATGCCTCAAATCAGCTAATTGAGCATGGACGACGTTGGCGAGCTTGATAGGTTTGTCCAAAATCACATGCCTGCCTCACAGCATGCTCCGCGGGCCACCACGCCGTTGGCACAAGTCATCATGATTGCGAGACGATGATGCCGCCATGTGCAGCACAGACATTCCGCTCGACACGAGAACACAAGACTATCCCGAGCAGTGTAGCCGGGTAGCCTATCTGTATTTGCAAGCATTCCGCGGACTGCGGTGCCAAGACGTCGTGAATAGTATGGCAGTATCAACCTCAAGGTATGTGATCGTAGATCCGCGATAGCGCTGGCGGTGTTTGTGCGGAGTACTTTTCAGCCTTCCAAGTGTCTCGGCCTTCTCGGCCCCACTAAGTGATTTTCTTTTGAGACTCGAGACTGACTGTGCACAGCGGTGAGATCGCGGTGTTGTGTCCGGAACTCATGAGCAAACATGTACTTATCTCACAGTCATGTATATTGACTTCAAGCAGCCAAGTCAGGGCTGATCGCTGGCCGGATGCGCCTTTCCGGCTCCCGTGAAAGTTCAAAGCTGTTTGCAAGAATATCAACAGAGTCTCGCAGATATGCTTGACAGCGTGATTCCTTGATTGGGCTTACCGTTAGGCGCAAGTGCCACTCCATGTCTCCTAGCGCACGATCTGCTCACTCGAGCTGCTTCTGGATTGGCTGTCTGCGCATAAGGCGTAGCTGCGGGGCGTTCCAGCGTGTCGACCGCCCGGATCCTGGCGGGTGTGCTTAGGCGATTTATGAACGAAGATGACGGAGCAGACGGATGGCCGGATTTGCGATCATAGTCATGTCCGAGTTATGGTCTGATGCAGTCTGACAAAAGGCCTTGCGCGCGCCCGCGCATCGTTTCAAGCGCTCGACGACGATACCTGACCTCAAACCACTGTGTGCTGACCTTTTGGAGTTGAGCGACCTCTGGCAGGGCTCGGAACCTTTTCTTGGAGAGCTCTACACGCGACTTGCATAAAACACTCTAATCATAACACAAAATAAGACCACAATGGCTACGACACGCGCTGGGTTGGTCTCACAGCTTGCGCAACCTGTAGCTTTTTCGATTTGCTAACAAGTCTATAGGAGCGATGGGCGTCTTTTTCCCATAGCTGCGGGTGTTCTGGCATTATCATATCATGCTCTCATTGTCGCTTTATGTAGCTACCTGCCACAGGATTCTGTGGCGATTGGCTACGGAGTCGCTGGGTACGCCACAGCAGGCTGCGCCATCAGCTTTCTCGGCATCTACGGTACCATCGTTGTACGTACCTACCACTCTTTCGCGACCAAGAATACACAGACTAACGCGCTCTGCCTCAGCAAAAACGCACCCTAATTTGCCTCTTCTCACACTCTTTACTGCTGGATGCTCTCATCTCAACATGCGCGCGTGTGCTTCTGCTGGAACTGTTCTTCAGCACGGCGCATAGCCAGGACACATGTTCTGATATTGTTCAAGCAATCTGGACTGACCAAAGACAGCCATCGCACGACGTAGTGTCCAGCCCGGAGTGGCAGCACGCACTAGCGAGAGCTGGAACTTGGTGTCGGTTTGCGCTTGGGTCAGTCCATGTTGCATGCCTTGGAGTCCTCATCTGCACTTGTGCCGCTCAAGGCACTGTGGCTGCCGCCATCCGGAACCATGGCATGCAAGCTGGATCTTCGCGAGAATATGATACTTCTGCAGACGAGAAGGGACGTTGTGAAAACATCCGAGACGTCAAGGTCGAGACGATATACGAGACCTGAGATCACCACTACACTCCCATGATATAGTTCGAATCTTCTTTCTTACTTACGACCACTCTGCTCAACTGCACTCTGCTTTTTCGTCATACCCACATCGGAACATCGATTGGCTCCTTACTATCAACACTTGGGGGTATATATATCAACGCCTTTCCCCAAACAACTGGATATTCTCTGTCAGGCGCACACAATCCAAAACTGTAATCAAAGCATATTCTTCAAAACTCGCTTGCAGCAACGCCGTGGAGGCAAACCGCGGCTCCATCTAGGAATTTCAACAACAATAGCCCAAAGACACCCGTTCAATCAACCGCCTCTACCAACCTAATCCGACACTCGACCTCCCAGCTTCCACAGCTATCACAACCACCCTCGATCTCACACGCGCACTTTTCGACATCCAGCCACGAATCAGCTTGCAATGCCCACAAAGCGTCCTCATCCTCCCTTGGCGGTCCAGAGTTTCGTCGTTATATCTCGCTGGTAGCGCGCCCACAACGATGACGCGCTCGAACCAGCCTTGATGCCACTTGCAGACCGGCTCCGCTCGACCTCCGTTACAAGTTTGTTGGCATTATGCCGTTGCAGAGGATGCATTTTCGCCTGCCACCCAGCTTGTCGCAACGTTCCGCGACGTACCGTCGAATCGCTCGCTTTTCGCATTCGGGTGCGGTCTTGATGTAGCCTTGTGGTGGAGATGGAAGTTGGTAGTAAAGTTGTTTGGAAGTGAGCTTGAGAGACACCAGGCCAGAGATGGGAATGTATGTGGCGACTTGCTGGATGAGCTCGTTCGGTAACACCGTCAAGTCCATCGCGTACAGGAGTCCAGGTTGGTGGTTCTGGCGAAGTGGGTGGTCTTCGAAGTGCGGCGATCTTCTGTTGTTTGCTCGTATAGACGGGAATCGTTTGCTTCAAGGAGGCGGTGTCCTGCACGCCAGGTCCTGACGTGGGTTTGCTGGGCTGCGGATTTTCTATTGAGAAGCCTTGTACTACACGTGACTGTATCAGGGCGTTCACCGTCTCACTCGTGTCACTATATGAGATAAGACAGAATCTAATTTCGTTGCGGAAGAGCTGACCCTAACCTGCGCCCTGTCCCATCCCTCCCCTTATGACCGAAGGTCGGTCAAAAGTGCCTTTGCAGCAACGCCATGGTAGACAGACATGGGCCACCCTTGCCGCATGAAAGTGAAACGAACAACCTCGTGGTGACGGACCAAGACTGACAGGTACCCGATTCATGATTGCAGACCGCCCGGCGCGTGCCAGCCAATGATGCGCGCCTACCAACTTTCTGGGTATCTTTGGAAAGGGCGGTAGGCTTTCTCCTCCACGAGGTTTTTGAAGCATCATGTGCGCATGCAGGAAAGCCTACCATGCGGCTCGTTGTCGGAGATACGTTGTACCTGGTACAACCCTGACTCCTAAACGCTCTGGCCGGACTGCGTCATCGTTTCATGTGCAAATGACCGCCACAGGCTTGTGCACTTCTGCTCCTACCTTCCACGGGCACGCGCTAGAAGGAACATGAAGGCATCTGACCCTTTCTTGATCATGTACTGCCATAAGCGAAAATGGGTATTGAGCCAGAGCTTGATTAGATTGCGGAAGCAATGCGCAATGACGGCATCCAGGTCCAACGTGAACATGAATTGAAACCACTTTACGCAGGCGCTCTGTCAAGATAACGCGCACATTGTTTGCGCCATCCACATCATAATTGCCAACAACAGCGCATATTGGTGACCTAGCCGCTTGGCAAGCGCCGACAGACGAATATCGGGTCCTCGATAACACATCTCGATTGCTCGCGTGGCATAGGATCTGCTCACCGTTGGGCTAGCTAGCCCTGCTTCCTTCATCCACGTGCAGGTTTTCCCACCTGCATGAGCAGAGTCCCTGGAACAGTGCGCGCGCTTAAAACTTGTACGACGTGTTTTGTTTGGGATACACAAACAGGATTTCCTGCCTGTGGTCTGCAAGTGTTTCTGGCGAGGCTCTGAAAGCAATTTCTGCTGCATATCAGAGCGCATAGGGAAATGGCGGGAACAGATAGACGTTTGTACAGATGAGTTGTGCCACGAGCAGAGCACATGAGACATGAAGGAGTGTCGAGCATTCATCAGTAGGCGCCCTGACGACGGATGCGGGACCCACGTGAGACGCGCCTGCCTGCCTTACGGGAAGGCACGGGAACTGTAAGCAGACCTCACTTTACATGTGACCCAGTGTTTGTTCAGACGACATGCACACTCGGCCACATACACTCTGTCGCATCATCACCCGGTTAGCAACTCATCGGCAGCCACTTACGTACTAGGCCTCTGGCGAGCGACAGTCCTGCTGGGACGTCTGCTCATGTCGGAGCCTGGATGTTAACATCAAGATGAATCGCCGGTCACAAGTGGTATTACTCGCCAGCGGCTGAAAATGAGAGTGAATGCTTTGCCATGGACATGAACGCTTTTGGACACCAAAATATCAAATGAATACGCCATCTTTCGTCATTTTCCTCTCGGTCCCAGAGTTTTCCCTATCATATGCGCGATCAAAGCAAAAGAATTACCTGCACCCATCATTGGTATTCGCAACCAAAAATCAACCCGGAGATCCCTCGCAAACCATCAAACAAGAAAACAAAAGTCGCCGTCCGTTGTACGCTGGTCGACCGTGACCCTAGGCTCAAGCCCCAAAACAAGACACCACTCCGTTCAGTGTCCACCAACAAGTCGTGCGCCAAATTCCCAGCTCACTTGTGAGCATAGCAAACATCTGTTGCCTCCCACCTTTTTTGTTAAAACAATCAACAATATTTTCCCAGACACCAGGCCCATGCAGTGGCTCTTTGCATGAGTATGCCACCATGAAAGATCTTTTTCGAAAAGCAACCCAAACCTTTTCCCAAGGATAAACACCAGAAGTCATTTCAATCCCATACTCCCTCCGCAATCAAGACGCCAGGCTTAATGCTCCAAACATTGGTATCCTCTGAACAGAGTCATGCTAGATCATTAATCGGCACTATTCGAGGGCACTTAGCCCCAGACGCTAGCCTGGGCGTTGCCCAGAGTGTTCTTGCCCCAGACACCAGAGTTTCCACCCCAGCCACCACCAAGAGTGCCGACATTCTTGTCGCTGAGAGCTGAGTTGGAAGCTGAAGAGGCCGAACGCTCATCCTTCAGCTGCTGCGGCGCAACGGTGGAGTTTTGAGTCTCGGCGCTGCTGAAGCCATAGGCAAGGGAAGATGGTGTAAGAGGTGTGGTGGAACGCTTGTTCAAGCCGCCAGTAGCACCAGGAGCTTGGACAGGACGGGTGCCGATGGGTGCAACACCGCCGAGGGCGCCCTTGGGTCCCTGAGAAAGAGGGGGAGATCCACTGGGCGAGGAATTCGAAGTACGCCTGCTCTGCTGGTCGTTCAGGAGCGCGAAAGATTGCTGAGCAGCTGCGTTGCTGACCGGAGATGCAGTGCTGCCGGCGCGGTCGCGAGGCGGCATCTGCACCGCACCCTCACCATTGCCAGCTGCCTGAGCCTGGGCGCTGAACGGGTCGAAGGCCATGGGCGAAGCTCCACGGGCACCAGCAGGAACGCGAGCGTCCTGGCTGTTCGGGCGTGCAGCAGTACCATCAGCGTTGTAAAGAGTGGAGTTGTCGCCGTACAAAGCGCGGTGCTGGCGAGCAATGAGTTCACGGCGTTCCTCCTCGCTCATGGTGTTCGGGCTCATGGCACGGTCGGTCTTTGCGGCACCACCAGAGACATCCTCTGTGAAGGTTGTTAGGTCGGTTCGTGCAGCTGCTAGATGGGTTTACTCACTTCGGTTGTATTGCTGCTCCTGGTGGTAGTTGCGCAGCTCACGTTCCCTCTGCGCAGCCATGCGGCGCTTCGCCTGCAGCATCTGCTCGGCTTCACTGTGGCGGTTCTGCGGTGGGAATCGCTGGCCGGCGTAGTAGCCCTGAAGACCAGCGGAGCCTGGGCGGCCTCCCTCAACATCGCCGCTCACAGACTGGGCCCTCGAAGGGCCACTGTGCGTGCTATCCCGGCGAGCACCCTGCAAGTGGTTGGGGAGCCAGTTCCCGCTCTTCATAAGGTTGTCTGTCGCGCGCTCAATCTCCTCAAATTGCAAGGCAAAGGCATTGCTCTCGGTCTGCTGAGACATGGCAGAGGTGGCACCTGAGCGCGACGGCGGTGCCTGCTGCTCGTAGGTCGACGGCTGACGGCTTTTGGCGGACCAGTTGTTCTCGTTGTCGTAGAAGGCCATGATGATCGAAATATTTCAGTCGATGGGTCCTGGAAGGGACTAGTGGGTATTTGACTCCGGCGTAAGGATAATGAGATGCTGTTCCGGGCCGTCAGTGAATATTTCTTGAAGAGCATTCACATGCGCCGGCAGAGCAAGACATGTGATAGACAGTACAGTGTCTCTGCAAAAGGGCAGACCCCTCCTGCTGCACGCGACGGCCAGGTGGAGGTAGGACCGAGAGCGACATCGCCGGTGGCTATCGTGCATAATGGGGAAACGCTGGTTGGACGTACCGTGTGAAGTGCGAAAACGCCGCCGTAGGAAACAGGGCAGGCAGGCAGGCAGAGCAGTTTGCAAGGCGAAAGGAGCGTCGGAGGCGCGCGAAGGAGAGTCGGGCTGAAGGAGAACAGCAAGTGGTCGCTAACTACCAGTAGTGTCGAGTTGCGTCCGGCGAGGGCTTGGGAGGGTGTGGGAAGGCGCATCTGCTAGAGAGAGCGAAGGCCAAATCTCCGCTCCCTCGCCGAGTCCCCCTCAACGACTGAATCGGGTATTGCCGCCAATATAAAAATGTTAGCGTGATGCCCGGCCATTGGGCGCGAACGGTCGCGCGCGAGATAGCCGCACGCGCATCTTGCCCTCATCGCTGCGAGACTTTCTTTTTGACCCGTCACGCTCGCCGCTGCGTGGTGTCTTGCCCCTGTGTGTCGCTACTAGTACTGTGCTGTGCTGTATAGGTATGCCATCTCCGCGCATTCCCACGTCCACGCTCATGCCCACGCAGACTCCGATGCCCGGCGCTGCTGCAGGGCTAGAGCAGGGCCATCATACTGGAATACCTCGCTCTACCGCAGTAGTGCTGCTTCGACGGATGACCTGCCTACACACACGCCAAGCTGTGAAATGTTCAAGGTTGCGTCGTCCGGACCCGCTTACTTGCGCCATCGCAAAGCCGCAGGAGAGGAGGTCCCTTTCCCTTGCCTTTGCCGTCGTCCCTTGTTTTGTGATGAGACGCCCGGCACGTGTGACCTGAGTGCGCTGTAGGAGGTAGGATCCTCCACCCTGTGTTTGTGTTCCTCTGCCGACATCCGAGCCCTGTATCGGACCCGTGGCTGTTGTCTCCCTGAACGACCGTTTCTTCACGCGCTGAGACACGGCAGATCTTGTCTCGACATACCTAGGTAATTTCGCGCTCTGCCTCCAAGGCTGTATGCCGCCATCGGTGACGGGCAGGCCACATGCTCCCCCTCCTACCAATGTCCCGTGCAGTACAGCATGCATGCACGCTTAGCCGCGCTGTCACGGCCTCAAATTGGTAGGCGACCAGCGTGCTAGCTCCATGCACAACCCCCACTGAACGGAACGCTTCTCCACATGTTATTTCACGATCGGGTGAGGCTATCGACGCTGCCAACGGGATTGTAAGGCCGCAACTTGTTCTCGGACCTCGAGCTGGTCATATCACATATACCTGAACACAACAAAGCGCAGGGTGTACATATCTTCTCGCAAGCGAGATCTACTGATGATGAGCCGGACTGGCGGACATGAAAGCTAGGAGACAACCCCGCGCGATGCAACCTGCCTTCGTGCATGCACACTACCTGCACAGCATGCGAAGATCTAGCGTGAACCACGCTATCAGCTTGACCGACTGCTGTCATCATGCATGGTGCATGTGCATGCTTACAACTAGTACCGATAACAGGTCTCTCTTCAGAAGTTGCTGATCCCGACAGATATCTGCAAATGCTGCAGTCTGATATTATTGACTGGCTGGTCTACATCTATTCAAGGGCCGTCATTGGCCACAGCCACTGGTGTAGCATTGTTTGTACATCAAGCTGGTTGCTTGCATGTATGCACACGATGCACGCGGAAATAGTACATCTTCAAAGGTTTTCTTCGAATCAGCTGACATTAACATTATTCGATGAAAGTCTATCGTACAATTTTCATGTTGAGAGGCAGGAGAGTCATGTTGGCACAACACAACACACTTGATGAGACACAGATGTACAAACTAGCATCCGCCACCCTCACCACCTCCGCCATCATTACCCCCACCGCCTCCTCCTCCTCCACCGCTTGCTCCCACACCTCCCATGCCAGCACCTACTATGCCTCCAGGCAGCAAACACCAAGCAGCGCTTCAGTCTTGGTCACAACCGGCTTCTCGCAAATACGATCGCGAAATATATGCCAATAGCTGATGCCTATTCAAGATTTAGTCATGCGCCGATTCTCATTGGACGTGGATTGGCAAACATACCAGCGAGATATCCACCCCTTGGGCGACATAAACATCCCACTCATTCTCCTTAAAAGGTACTCGTGCCATATACCGATTGACCATCTTGGTCTGTATGATCAATTTGTCTTCGTAATAAATGCAGACATCTTTGCTCGTCGCGCATTGATCGTCTTTTTTAGTAGTGAATTTGGCGCGGACAGAAAGTGTCACGTCTTCACCAGTCAGAGCATCGATGAACCGAATGCCAACAAAATCCCCTCCTGGCTGTTCGCGGCGGAACATCGTGGCGACTGGATCATCATCATCCTGATCTGGCTTCTTGATCATCCAGAATCTTCGATCGTAGTCGAGATCGAACAGTCGGGTGCCGAATGTGTCGTATAGAGATCGACGAGAGTCCCAACACGAGTGTTTTTTGTCTGAAGTGAACAGCGTAGAACTTCCTGTGGTGTCAGTGATCGTGTAGCCACCAGATGATAATTTTGAGCTATGTTGCTTGATTCGAAGTGCGGTTGGTGCATCGCTGATGTGCTCCGGGCAGATGCCAATGGGCTTTTCTAGTATCGTGGATGAAGTGAGCATCATGAAATTGTGATGTGTTTACCAGTGGCTTTGTTGCCTTCTAATGTCGGCATCTCGACGTGGATCGTTCTACACTGCTATATATCGAGTTTGGCGATACCAAGCATCAATGCGGATCTTCCTACCGATTTTTCCAACAAGGCTGAGTACGGCTGTGCAGTCACATGGGATTCTTTTGACTAGCGCTCGTTTAGGTGAACGTATAAGGCAGTTCCATGGGACGATCGTCCTACAAGGCTGCCAAGGCTTGAGATCGTCGACCAGATGTGGGACATTCAAGACAGAATGTAGCTATTAGCGGCTGAGCATGAGGTCAAGCCAAGCATCTAGCGCTAGAAGGAATCCTTATACTCGGACACCGGCATGGCGCAGTTGCAGTACTCGATTACTTGGTGCGAGTCTGCGGACAGCATCTCAGCGGCACTGATCCTTCCAAGCATACGAGAGCTAAAGGTAGGACTACACCATTAGTTCAGTGTTTTTGGAGTGTCTCCCGTTATCTCTACGAGGTATAGTTAAACCTTTTGAACTGATACTTGCTGATACTGGCATAATAACGACATTGGTGTGCGCGCAAACTTATGAGCTAGAACTGTAGCAGGTTGCTCAATTCTCAGCTTCGCTCGGCGCCGAGGTCCTTCACATCCACTGCTCCGACGTGACCCGGCTAAGAAGAGCTCGGCATCGGGTTATGATCGACCTTTGTACCATATAAAAGCTAGGAGGCAGGGCGAGCAAGTTCATGACATGCTGACTGCAATATACACCACACTCTGCTGTCTCGAACCACTTCGTGTTTGCCCGTGAATGATCTCGGCTAGATGGCGATGATACCACTGCAGTACACAAGCACTACCAAGCAGACGCACTTTCATTAAGCGCCAAAGTACGGTGTCACAAAGGCCCAGACTTGCGACTTCATCTCATGAAAACAGCGCAACATTTTGGGGATCATCCCGATTATCCTCTTCGCTTCGCAATCGTGCCAAACACTGGCTGATACTCGTGTGAGCAAATGCGACGACACTGCAGCAGAGTATGCCAATAACGGCGATGCGTGCTTCTGGGCTCACTCTGAGGAGGCACGTTCTTGTAGCACTACCAATGAACGGCTTCGTGTGATGGCTTGATACGCTGTCTGCGCCATTAATGCGCATCCACGCACGTCATGTGTTGACGCGGCCCAAGTCGACTTTGATGCGCAATGCTCTGTTTACGAGTGAGGGATAATGGCAACTCTTGGTATCAGTCGCAGAAATCGGATAACCAGCAGCACTGTGAGTTAACAGCCAGTCTGCCGACTCTCAACTTCTCTTTAAAAAGCAACGTCCTTCACCAAAAGGAATCCTCAGTTCGAACCCAGCAATTCAGGCTTCTCGATCTTGTGACCAGCCGTCAAACCGGTTGCGCAAGCGTCGAGCTTGACCCCGCCAAGAAAAGTCGAACCCACCCGAGTGACGTCCAATCTTCCGTCCTCTGGACATGTACCAGACCCAGCACATAAACATTGTCACAGTCTCGTCGCAAGAGCGAATCAGAATCATGGCGACCGTGCAGTCCACCTCCACGAACAACCCGCAGGACGGGTATGTTCCGACCCCGAAGTCGCCCAAGGAGAGGCGTTTCTCAAGCTCCAAGGAGCCGTCTAAGAATGGTATGTACTCTTTTGCATTTCGATGGGATCAATACACCCGGAACGTGACAAGCCATGTTACATGGCCAAAGTACGGATGCACCGATTTGAAATCACGACAGTCGGCAAGAAGCGATATATGGCGAGCTTTATGCTCTTGTCACATGCTTTGGACAGGTTGGATCGACTCACAAGCGGATGCTTCAAACACAAGACTATGTGATCGACTCAAAAGCTGATTAGAAATCTTCAAGAAATTCGTTCTTCCATGCACAGGCAGTTCCGTACTGCTCACGAGGGTCACAAGCCTCACGCTGGACTGGATCCTTCCCGCGCCAGTACCGGTGTCGTCTGGACTACTGAGCGTGCCTACGAGCACGGCTACCTCGAGGATCCCACGTCCTGGGCAAACCTGGGCCAGGGAGCTCCTGAAGTCGACGATGAGATCGAGGGATGCTTCGAGCGCCCCAGCCACATCGATGTCACCATGACTGGACGTGAGTACGGCCCAACAGCAGGTATCAAGCCGCTCAGAGATGCCGTTGCCAACCTCTACAACGAGCACCATCGTCAGGGCAAGCAGAGCAAGTACACCTGGGAGAACGTGTGCATTGTTCCCGGTGGCCGTGCTGGTCTGATCCGTATTGCTGCTGTGCTCGGCAATGCTTACTTGGGCTTCTTCATTCCCGACTACACTGCTTACAACGAGATGTTGGGCTTGTTCAAGAACTTTGCTGCCATCCCCATTCCTCTTCTCAGGGAGGATGGCTACCACATCCACGCTGAGAACATCGCTGCCGAGATTGCCCGTGGTACCAGTGTCATCCTGACTTCCAACCCGCGCAACCCTACTGGCCGCACTCTTACCAACCCTGAGCTCGCAAAGGTTCAGGACATTTGCCGCGACCGCGCCACGCTTATCATGGATGAGTTCTACGGCGGCTACAACTACACCTCCGACTGCGACGGTACCGTCGTCTCAGCAGCAGACAACATCGACGACGTGGACGAAGATGACGTCCTCATCATTGACGGTCTGACGAAGCGTTTCCGCCTCCCCGGCTGGCGTGTAGCATGGATCGTCGGCCCCAAGGAATTCATCAAAGCCATCGGCTCCTGCGGCAGCTACCTCGACGGCGGCACCAACGTGCCCTTCCAAGAAGCCGCAATCCCCATGCTTGAGCCGACCAAGGTGCGCAACGAGATGAAGGCCCTGCAGACGCACTTCCGCGACAAGCGCGACTACGTGCTCGGCCGCCTCAAGGACATGGGCTTCGAGCTGGACTACACGCCCGACAGCACATTCTATATCTGGCTCAACCTGGGCGAGCTGCCAGAAGCCATTAACGACGGCCTCAACTTCTTCCAGGCGTGCTTGAAGGAGAAGGTGATTGTCGTGCCGGGCATCTTCTTCGATCTCAACCCTAGCAAGCGTAGGGATCTGTTTGATAGCCCTTGCCACCACTTTGTGCGCGTCAGCTACGGTCCTAAGGTATGTTTTCTGTTCAATCATCATCACTCGCTCATTGCGATGATTGGATGCGGCTTACTGACTTTGTGTGCACAGCTCGAGACCCTGAAGGCCGGTATGGACGGCTTCGAGAGAGTTCTCAAGAAGTACAATGCTTTCCCTAACCGCGAGAAGTAGGGTGTGGAGTTTGTCTGAGACGAAGCCAACACAGAATCATAGAAAAGACATACACGAGACAATTTCCTTGGGCATCCTCTCCTACATTTCGAGTTCCGATCAGCATATCAATAGTAGATTTGGTCAGACTTGTGAGCTTCGACAGACAAGCTTTTTTTTCCTATCGGTACACGCCTGCGACTGCCCGTTGGCGTCCTTCTGCTAAACAAAACACTAACAATTGTACTTCCGACGAATGATTTCAGTCTGATCTGGCCTTGTTCACGGCCCATTGCATTTTAATCCCAGCCCAAACTCCACGCTAAAAGTGATAACCACCACCCAAATCTGATTTTTAAAAAAAACAAATCCACACGATAATGCCCGTGGACCCTCGACTGTGACATTCCGAGACCCACCAAGCAGGCTGCTCACTTCTTGTAATCCCTCAAGATACCCATCATATGCAAGTTCGTTGTCTTTCCGCCGCGACGATTCACACGCTTCTTCTCCTTCTTCATCATGTTGCCCTTCTTGATCTCTTTCACCTGGCTCGTGGGCGTGAGGTTTGCTTTCTCTAGTTCTGTCCTCAATTCAGCCTCGGAGGCAGGCAGCTTGCACTTGCTCCAGAAGTCCACAAAGTCGCTGTCCATGTGCACATAGAATGTAGCAGAGTCTGGATACACGGTCTTAGGAGCATTGTCTTTTTTCTGTCGAAGAAGCAGAACTTCGTGCTTTGCGGCTAGGGCCTCGAGTTCGGGTACGCAGTTGGGCCAGCCATCTTTCAGCTCTCGAACAGGGATTCCAGCCGCAGTAGGCAGAGTCGCAAGATACGACTTCATCTCCTCGGCATTGGTGACGGGATGCGGTGGGTTGTAACGGAAGTTCTCCTTGCCGTCAGGCGACTCGTGCTTGGGTATGACGGCAATGCGATCATGGCCTACCAGAGCGCGTCGAATGAGAGGTGCATGCTTCTGGAGGTCCACCGGAAGCGAGAGGAACCTCAGAATCTCGGACAGAGGGAAGGCCTTCGGGAACACCTTTTTGAGATTCTCCACAGCGAAGACCATGCTGGACATGATCGTGGAACCAGTCTGGGTGCCAGGGTTGGTGCTCATGGCTAAAGCCGTCACGGCAGGCGCAGGAGCATCGCGTGGCCTTTTATTGCCTGGCTGTGGTGTGGATGTGCGTGCTGGCGCGGGCGCAGATGGACGGGCAGACGAGGCATTGCGGGCGGCCGACTCGGACATCTCCGACTTGAACTTGGCTAGAGAAGCTGCGAGAGACATGTTGGCGGTATATGGTCGGTAGGATTATTAAGATGTGTATGTGGTGTTCGGCAGGCGTATCCAGAAGGTTCAACGAAGAGCTCTGGGTGGTATGGCCGATGAGAGGGTTGGAAGGTGTTCCGGTCGCTCAGGCAAGCTGGCAGCTGACGTCGTGAGCGGATAATCACCGCTTGATTGTTGTATTGCTGTAGCCGGGGGACGGTGGATGAAGCGAGGTGAGGTGAGATTGAAGAGCAGTAGTGAGTGACGACGACCCTTGAACGATACGCCTCAGTGCTGGCGGCTGCCTTTCACAAGCCAAAAGCGGCCAGTAACTTCAGCCTGCCAGCCGCAAGCACGGACTCCCCGCGCGGCCGGTCCCGCGTGCCGCTTGCCGCGTTTGTTCTTTGGGAGTCGCGCGTCCGGCGATTCCCAAAGCAGCGACAGCTACTGCCAAACTCGCCTGGCAACGCTGGACAAAGCACTTGCTTGTTCGCTCATTTTCCTTGCCACACTCTCTCGCACTAATCCGGACGCGATATTTCTGGCTCTCATTTCAGCAATGGTGTAGGCGACAACACACTGCAATACACCACCGGAACGATGAGGACGCGCGCGAGAGCTGCCAGCCCGGCCGCCGTCGACGTGCCGTACCTGGCCACCGCATTCGAATTGCCCGAGGACGAGATACAAACCCTTCTGGATGCTCCTACAACTGAGCTTGTCAACCAATTCCTGAACTCTGTGTCTTCGAAGGCGCACGAGTACGATGACATCAAAGCAGAGAAGCTCCGAGTCGACGTGGAGCTCGAGAACACCGTTCGCACTTCTGACACCAAGGTGAAGGCTCAGAAGGCCATAGCGACGAAGCATGCGAAAGAGATTGAAGAGCTGCGGACAAAGCTGAACGATGCGGAAGGCGCACGTGAGGCTCTGTCTACCGAGCTGGACCAACTGAAGAGCTCATCTTCAACTACTGGAGCCGCGGTTTCCACCTTGCAACAAAGGATTGAAACTCTCGAGGCATCTAATCGCGACGCGCTGGCCCTGGTCGAGAGCAAGTCCACTGAAAAAGATCGCCTCGCCGACGAGTTATCGGAACAGCACACCAAGCTTTTGGCTCTGCGCAAGGAGGTCAGTCAATTGGAAGAGCGGAACCAGTCATTGGAGAATGCAACTTCCACACAGAAATTCAAGGAGCAGTCTCTGCAGCAAGATCTCGAACTTCAGAAACGCAACAACGAGTGGAATAAAAATGAGCTTAAGACAAAAGGCGATGAGCACAGCAAGTTCAGGAAAGAGAAGAATGCTCACATCTCAGCTTTGCAACGTGAAGTCGAGGAAAGCGGTGCCACCGTTGAGGCGCTCCAGCGCACGGAGACCACGTTAAGGCAGAGGCTGGAAGAAGTGCAAGCCAAGACAGATGAGGCTTTCGCTCGCAACGCAACTCTGCTGGACGACTTCGCAAAGAAAGAGCAGGACTTCCGCACCCAAATCGACAGCACCAAACGTCTCGCAGATCTGCAAGCGCAGAATGCATCCACTCACAAGGCGCGCCTGAAGGATGTACAAGAGCAGGTTGACCAGATCAAGGATGACGCTGCGGAAGAAATTGGCAAGCTACAGGCTGAGATCGAGACTGAGCGCTCGGACAAGGAATCAGCAGAACAGAGAATCGCCGATCTCGAACTAGAGGTCGAGCGACTCGAGCAGCAACCTCGTGCTTCTGTGCCAGGCACTCCGGCACGCAACGGTGGCCTCGAGCCCTCTACTCCAGGCAGATTCGGCTCGCCTGCTGTGCCTGGTTCAGCTTCGAAGATTGCTCGCAACCTTTCTCACACTCAGTTGTACGGTCAGTACATTGAGACGAAGGAGGCATTAACCGCAGAGGAGCGGAGATGCAGCAAGCTACAGGAAGCTCTTGATGAGTTGATTCAAGAATTTGAGACTCGTGCTCCTGAACTGGGCGAGATGCGCCAGGAGCAAGACCGTCTCGCCAACGAGGTCCTCGAATACAGCCAACATCTGGAAGAGTCGGACAAGCACCGCGAAGCTGCAGTCAAGGAGTCGCAACGTTGGCAAGGCGAAGCTACCGCAGCTGCCAGGGAAGGCGGCATTCTTCGCCAACAACTCAGGGATCTTTCAACCCAGATCAAGATGCTGCTTGTAGAGGCGCAAAGCAAGGAACAAGGTCTGGGTGAGATGTCTTCCAGCGAGCGATTTGAAATTGAGCGTGCTGCACGCGGTGAACTCGACGACGGAACGCTTGACGAGCTCAGCAGTACGGGACGCCTCATCTCTGAGCGTCTGGTCATCTTCCGCGATGTGTCCGACTTGCAGTCTCGAAACGAGCAGCTTCTACGCTTGACCCGTGATCTTGGCGACAAGATGGAGGGTGAGGAAGCTCGTGAGAAGGAGAGACAGTCCGCTGCGGATGCAGCTGAAGTTGAGGAGCTCAGACAGCAAGTTGAGCGCTACAAGGACGAGCTTCAGGCAACTTCTACCCAGATCAGCAGCTATGTCAAGGAGCGTGACATGTTCCGCCGCATGTTGCAACACCGTGGTACCCTGCAGCCAGATGCGGACATGCAGGCCATGTTCGGCCAGAGCATCATGCCATCAACGCCTCAACGTAACGGCGGTATGGAGCCGCCAACGCCAAGATCGAAGGATGTCGAAGATCTCAACAAGCTGTTGAAGGAGCAACAAACCTTCTTCGATCAATTCCGCACCGAATCCACCACTGATCGTCGTTTGCTCAAGGACCAAGTCGACACTCTCGCACGCGAGAAGGGCACCTTGCAAGCCGATATTGCACGGGCACAGTCACAGTTGACGCTTGCTGGCGAGCGCTACGAAATGTTGCAATCCAACTACAACGCCCTCCGCGGTGAGAACAGTGAGTTGCAGAAGAGAAGCCAAAGTCTTTCCGAGACCGCGGCAAGACAAGACCTTCGCACTCAACAAGTCGCGGAAGAGCTAGTGGAAGCTCGCTCTCTGGCCGACAGTCTAAGGAACGAAAACGCCAATGGCAAAGCCGAGAAGGAGCTGTGGAAGCGGATTGAAAGCAGACTGACAGAAGACAACAAGAGCTTGCTGGATGAAAGAAGCAGACTCAACAAGCTTGTGTCTGACCTGCAGAATCTGCAGAACGAACGTGAACTGGCCGAGTCGGAGTCAAGGCGCCGCCTGCAAAGCCGAGTCGAGACTCTCGAAGCGGAGGTGACTGAGTCGAAGAAGAAGCTCGAAAGCGAAATCGAAGAGAGTCGAAAGGCATCGCTCCGTCGCGAGTATGAAGAGAACCAGAGCCGTACTCGCATCGATGACCTTGTCAAATCCCTTGGCAATGTGCGAGAAGAGCTCGTTGCTGCTAAGACTACACGCGATCAACTACAGGGCAGAGTGGACGAGATGAAGATTGAGCTTCGCTCTGCCGAGGAGAAGGTCAACGCTTTGCAGCCAAGGCCTACTCCACGTGCAGAGAACGAGAATGAGCAATCCAATGCCGAGGATGAGCTCTCCACTGAACAGCGCCTAGCAATCGAGATATCCGATGTCAAGCGCGAGCTGGAACATGCCAAGTCAGAGCTGGACAGTGCCAGAGAACAGGTCGAGCAGTACAAGGCCATCGCGCAATCTACCGAGGAAGAGCTTGCAAGCTTCAATGAGACAAGTGTTCAGTACCGCGAAGAGACCGACCGCTTGGCCGCTGAGAAAGAATCGCGCATCAAGGAGCTTGAGCAGCGCATTGAGGATCTTCTTGAGGAGCTCTCTACCAGCAACAACGAGCTCTCTGAACTGCGGACGAAACACGACGACTCCACGCGCATCCTCAACGAACAAAAAGCTACTTCAGACGCTGACCTTGCACGCCTCCGTGACGATGCTGAGAGATATGCTGAGGAGAAAAAGCTCTATCAGGAGGATCTCAAAGCACAGGCCGAAATCGCTCAGCAGGCGCAGCAGTCTTACGAAAATGAACTACTCAAGCATGCTGAGGCGGCCAAAACCCTACAGACTGTGCGCAGCGAGTACAATGAATTACGCACTGAGGTTGCAGGCGTCCGCGCTGAAGCAGAGGCATCCAAGGCAAGCCTCGAACAAGGTGAAGAAAGCTGGGCAGAGCAGAAGGAGAGCTTCGAACGCGAACTTGAAGATATGAAGACCAGGAGACGTGATGTGGATGAACAGAACAAGCTTCTTCACCAACAGATGGAGGCATTCTCTTCTGAGCTGAAGACGCTGCGTGAAGGTCGACAGGTGCAAGCTTCCCATGAGGATGAAGGCGCCGGCACACCTGCGCCGGCTGGCGACTCTGGTAACCTGCATGAGGTCATCAAGTATCTGCGCCGCGAGAAAGAGATCGTGGATGTGCAGTACGAGCTCTCCATCCAGGAATCCAAACGTTTACAGCAGCAACTCGACTATGCTAATGATCAGCTCGATGACGTACGCCAGAAGCTCGCTGAAGAACGCAGGCAATCTTCCGACCGTGTTGCCAACGAAAGCAGCACGACCAAGCTCGCGCACACTATCAACGAACTCAATCTTTACCGTGAAAGCTCAACCACCCTTCGCAACGAAGCTCGTCAAGCGCAGGAAAAGCTTGAAGGAAAGATCCAAGAGATTGATCGTCTGGTAGCAGAGCTTGAGCCTCTCAAACTCCGTGTCGGTGAATTGGAGGGCGAATTAGAAAGCAAGGATGGCGAGATGAAGCTGCTAAATGCTGACCGCGATCATTGGCGTGAGCGCACACAGAACATCATCTCCAAATATGATCGTGTCGACCCAGCAGAACTTGAAGAGATGAAGCAACAGCTCGAGGCTCTGAAACAGGAGAAGGAGCGCTTAGAGGCAGAGCAGTTGCCTATGAAGGAAGAAATCGAAGGATTCGAGGCACGACTCACCACTGCCAAGGAGGAGGCATCAAAGGGCCTGAGTGATCGTCTGGAGAAGTTCAAGGAGCAGGCAAAGGAGCAAAACCGCAAGCAGAATTCGCGCCTCAATGAGTACAAAGCGAAGATTGAGACTATGGAAGCCGAGCAAACCCGCTTGACTGGCGAACTCGAGGCGGCCAAAGCTGAGCTTGACCAGACCAAAGCGGCTAGAGACGATGCTATTGCGAAGGGCGAAGCCGCTCAAAAGTCTGGTGAAGAGGAGAGACAGGCCACTGAAGGCAATGAGGAGCATGCTCAGCTTCATGCTCGCATTGCTGAGGCAGAGGCACAGGCTGCTCCAACATGCTGCCCGTGCTGATCTTCTGGCTGCCGAGACCCAATCTCTGCAAACTCGTGTGCAGGAACTCGAGAGCCAGGTCGCAAGTCTACAGACTGAACTCGAGACTGCCAAGGCAAACGTCAACAGTGGTGGACAGGACGAAGGTGAAATCAATGAATCTGGAGCAGATTCAGAGGCCCTGGAAAAGCTGCGCCAGGAGCTCGCCACTACGCAGCAAGAAGTTGAGACCCTTCGTGAACAAGCCCTGGCTAGTGCGCAAGGCGATTCAACTATGGTTAACGCCGAACCTGCTGCTGGTGAGAAGTCAGTTGCCGAGCAGGTGTCGGAGGAAGTCGAGCGCCTACGTGACGAGATGGAAGCGCAACACCAGGTTTCGATCAAACAAGTCGAAGAAGCTTCCGAGAAGAAAATCCAGACCATGAAGAACAATCTGCAGCGCCAGCTGAAGGAAGGTCGCGAGAAGATCCATGAGCAGCTCACAACCGAGATTCGTCAACAGCTTGTTTCGGAGCATGAGATTGAGATCCAGAAACTCAAGGATGAGCAAGCAGTCACCATCGACACCCTCAAGAAGGAATATCAGGCTGAACTTGAGCGTCTGAGCAAGGAGGGCAGTGCTGCCGTTCAACAAGCTCAGAGCAAAGAGCAGACCAGTGTCAAGGCTGAGGCTACTCCTAGTGAACAACCTCAGGCGAACGGTCTACCCGACATTACCGACGACCAAGCCATGGAGCTCCTCAAGACTAATGCTCGTCTTCGTGCTATCTTCACGAATAACGTCAAGAAGTCTACCAGCAAGGAGACCGAGGCACTGAACCAGAAGATCGCAGAGAAGGACGCTGAGATTGCCCGACTCACCTCAGAGCTCGAGTCTGCTCGCGCAGCTATTGCCAGCCTGGCAGGCGGCAGCGGCGATGCTCCTGAGACCAGCTCAGCAGAAATTGCAGAGTTGAAGAGTAAACTCGAGAACGCGCAGAAAGAGAAAGAGGCGGCTGTCAAGCAAGCAACTGAAAATGCCGAGAAGAAAGCCAAGGTTCAGATCAGCCAGCGTGATATGGCGCAAGCAAAGATCGCTGTCGTTACCAAAGCCGCCACGGAGACGCCAGATAAGGGCGTTGCTGAGGTCTGGGAAATTGCTAAGACCGCCAAACCAGTACCCAAGGCTGCCCCTGCGACTCCAAAGCCTGCAGCCGTTGCACCGCCGCCGGCGAACCAAGGTCCTGCGGCTATTGCCCAGCCGCAATTGAACCAGGAAGATGAGCAGGCGAAGTTGCAAGCTCGTCAGGCAAGATTCGGTGCTTCAGGCGCTCCTAGTCCAGGTACTTTTGGACAGCCCAGCACCCCGGGCACTGGCGTTCAAGGTGCACAAGCATCCGGCGCTTCCACTTTCGGTCAACCGAGTCAGCCATCCTTCGGTCAGCCAAGTCAGACACCGCAGACCTTCAACACACCTGGTATGCAGCAACAGCAACTGAGTCGACCTGGATTCCCTCAGGGAGGTGCTGGAACACCGCCTAACCCCAACGCGCCCGCGTTTACCCCTAACACTGGTGCACCAGCTGCAGGAGGGGAGAACAAACCGGCAGTTGGCACAGGTCCTGCCGCTCTTCGTGGAATCAGCAGCGGTATTCCTGCTCCTGGGGGTTCTCGTCTTCCACGTGGTGGTCCAAGTGGGATCGGTAGAGGTGGCCCACCAGCTGGTCAAGGTCTCAACATCCAAGGTGCCGCGGCTGGCGGTCGTGGAGGTGGATTGCCTAGAGGCGGCAGTGCAAGCTTCATTGGCAGAGGTCGCGGTGGCGGAAGAGGAGGTCCCGCCGGAGCCGGTGCTCAAGGCATGAAGAGGGGTCTAGACGGCGCTCCGGGCGGTGGTGATGAGAAGAGGATGAGGGGCGGCGGACCCAGCGCTTAGAGGTGCTTACATCCTTGGTCGGACGGCAGACGTTTTTTTTTTCTTTGTATCTGGGTTGTATATGTATTTTCAGCATGGAGTTTCTGTTACAGTATGAGAGATAAAATGTTGGACGTTTGATTCGCGGTAGACGACGTGGTTGGCATGAAAGAAGGGAAATAATGTAACAAGAAGAAAAGGAAGATATTAGATGCTATCAAGCTTAGCCGTAGACTATCTAGGTTTACATTCGTGCTGATCCCATGATGAACTCCCAGCTATCACTGCCTTGTTGCTTTCAGTTCTCGTTTGCCTCCGCCAAAGCAAAGACGCCAGCCCAGTCAATCGCGACTAAACGACCACGAAACATAGCCCAGACCGCTCGCCCAAATTATGTGTATATCTCATATTCACCGCACGCTCGCGCTCGCGCGAACCAACGTCGAGATTTCCAATCCACACAAAGCCTGGCCAAATCTGGTGCTTGCGGTCCCATTCTTCTCGCAGCTTCTGAAAGTCTACAGCCTTCGCTGACCGAGCCGAAGTCGAGTGAAGAACGAGCCAGGCAAGGTTGACTGACAAGCTCGCGGTGTTGATGTTCCGTTTCTGGAACGTGATGTCCAAGTTGATGGTGTATTTGCGGGCCGCGTCGCAGAACTCTACCATTCGATGGTCTTCATCGTAACGAGAGCCAAAACTCCAGTGACATCGCTGGACGTAGTCGATCCAGAAGATGGGAGTGGCTTCGAGTTTAATGAGGCGGGAGGTGGAGAGGATGGCTAGTGCGGGTTGGAGAGATTGCACGCGCCTGCACGTGGCGGGAAGCTCATCGAGTTTCTGCTCTGCGAATGTCGAAGAGAAGTGGAGGTGATAGATACTATTCTTAGTTCGCCGGGAAGATCCATGAAGGTGATTGGTTTGACTGGGTGCGAGGCCATATCGAACGATGTGGTTTCATGACCTGGATGGGCGCCTCACAAAGTTTGTATACTTCTTGGGCGACAAACCTCTTTCAGTCACCGCCCGGCGCGTCGAGCTGGGGGGAGAATACCATGGTGCTCCTTTTGGTAACTAGAGGTGCGCGTGGCAGATGTGATCGCAGCTCAGATATGGATGCCGGATTTGATCACTGCAGTGGCTGCTGAGTTTGGAGGGTAAGGCAGGAAAGATCCGCTCAGGCTTTACCTTCTACAAATCTCAAGGAATTCCTGTTTGCTACCGAGAGGGATGTAGGATCTCGTGAACCTACAATCGTGCATAAGACGAAAGTCACATAATGTGCGGAATGCCCCACTGAGAAGATCACATGATCTCACCAGAATGAATGCCCTGCATCGCACTCACTGTTGAAAAGACATGATTGCAATCGGTGAGAGTATTCGCAGCTGCGTGTCCCTTCACGTAGGAAGCATATATAACGTTATGTATATGTTGACGATGAAAGAGCTGTGACGTTCGCATTGTCTCGAGACGGGGCATGTTTTGCCCCACAAGATTGATTGCGTGACAGCTCCGACTTCGCCATCTTTCTTTGGCATCTGACAAATCCGAGGCATCTTCCTCGTTGACTTTATATCTGTCTACATGTACTGATTTGGACGAGAAGACTAACAATATCAGTATGAGCGCTCCTAAACCTCTAATCACTGCCTCGCGAGGCATTGCGCGCTCAATCCGAAGAACAAACCCTCGCACGCGCTTCATCAGCAGCAATGCCCGGCTATCGTCCCAAGCAGCTGCTCAGAAACCGATTCCCGAAAACGAACCTATAGTGCCTCCATCCTCGAACCCGCCACTCTCGTTCCCATGCCTTGACAACTTGGAAAACAGAACGAAGACACTTACAAACAAACGCTCCCTTTCCGGACCAGAACCCTCATATACCGCCGGCGCGCACCAAAAGTTCCACAGCACAGAGCCCATATTGCTCGACTGGGGCGGAGTCCTGCCCTCGTTTGACATCGCATATGAGACATGGGGCAATTTGAATGCAGACAAGAGCAACGCAATTCTTCTTCACACTGGACTGTCAGCGAGCAGCCATGCAAAGAGCACAGAGGCAAACCCGAAGCCAGGTTGGTGGGAGAAGTTCGTTGGCCCTGGCGCGCCACTTGACACGGACAAGTACTTCGTGATTTGCACAAATGTGCTTGGTGGCTGCTATGGAAGTACTGGACCCGGCAGCATTGATCCCATCAGCAAGAAGCACTACGGCACGAGCTTCCCAATCCTGACTATGCAAGACATGGTTCGCGCACAATTCCGACTCTTGGATCACCTAGAGATTCAGAAGCTTTATGCAAGCGTTGGAAGCAGCATGGGCGGAATGCAGTCTCTGGCTGCTGGTCTCATGGCCTCTGACAGAGTCGGTCGCATTGTGTCAGTCTCTGGCTGCGCGCGTAGCCATCCTTACAGCATTGCCATGCGTCACACCCAGCGGCAAGTCCTTATGAATGATGCCGCTTGGTCCAAGACCCGCGGAAACTACTACGAGACCATCCCGCCTCACGCCGGCATGAAGCTAGCGCGTGAAATTGCTACCATCACTTACCGCTCAGGTCCTGAGTGGGAGAAGCGCTTCGGCCGTCAAAGAGCGGACCCCAGCAAGCCACCTGCTTTATGCGCAGACTTCTTGATCGAAACCTACCTCGACCATGCTGGTGAGAAATGGTGCCTTGAGTACGATGCCAACAGCTTGATCTACATCTCCAAGGCTATGGATCTCTTCGACCTCGGCTCTGGTATGCAGGAATCAACATTACAGCGCCGCGAGGAGAACTCTGGCCGTCTCAATATCCCAGCAGACCAGCTGTCGAGTGCTGCTGTTTGCAACTTGACTCTTCCCGATCAGCCCTACGAGGAGAAGGAGACGAGCAGTGCCGAAGTAATGTCGTCAACTTCATCGCCAGCTTCTGAGGGGTCAAACGAGCCGGCAGAGGATTTGGTCAAGGGAATGATGCCTTTGCGCGACACGCCAACACTCGTGTTGGGTGTAGTTTCGGACATTCTCTTCCCAGCGTTCCAACAGCGAGAGATTGCCGAAACTCTTCGCAAGGCCGGTAACAGGAGTGTGACGCACGTGGAACTCGGTGAAGACCGCTCACTGTTTGGACACGATACTTTCCTGCTTGACCTTGAGGGTGTGGGTGGGGAAATCAGGAGGTTCTTGGACTAAAAGGCGTCAATTTTGTAGGATATACACAGAGCAGTCTGAGCTCATGAGGACGATGAATGTAACATCTCGGCTTGACATGGTCTTTTTTCACATGTGTCAATGTGGTGCGGCACGTGATGGATGTGACGTGTAAGCAAACATTCACCCTTCGCTCTTTCCTCGTCTATCACATGGCAACTTCAATTTAATTGACGCTGGTCGACAGCAAGCTCGCTTCTCTCACTTGGTTCTCTTCTCCTTGGGCTACTTCCGCGCACTCTTACCATACTCTCAGATACCAGCCCAACCAAGCCACAGACCACGCGCAGTCACCAAAGCTTCCTTTCAACCAGGCGCTAGCACGTCCAACAGCTCAACAATGGCAAGCCACAATCCATCGATCACAAGCCCTACCGGTCCTAAACACACTCTCACCATGAAAGAGAGCCTGCAAGATGCATCCATCACCTACTGGGGCAAACCCATCGACGAAGCTCTCGACCTCCACTTGCACGGTCGTCTCGTCTTCGCCGACACCACATGCACTACTCTCGCTCGAGACTCGTGGAAAAAGTGGCCGCAACAGTACTGCAGGTTCATGCTGAAGCTGGTGCCTCTCATCTCCGCTGCTCAGGCAAACGAGCTGCTGACGGCGAAGATGGGCGACACCGGCGCAGAACACCGGGACAGAGGCGTGGAGACGTGGGTGGTCAGGCGTGTCGTGGCGGATGTCAACAAACATCTTGAGCAGATCGCAGGTCTCTCTTTGGGTAACACAGGAAAGGTTCAAGGGCGCGTGGCTCCGATGCAGTCGCATGGGCAACGTGATGGGAAGGAGAAGCTGGGTGGCGGTATCAAGAAGACACACGGAGGCAAGCATACACATGCCAATGCTGGCAAGGCGAGAAAGTGAACACTCATCATTGGTGCTTGTCTTTTGGTGGACGACGACAAGCAGGGCACGAACAGGCTCGGGCTATTGCGCGTGTTGAGAGTGAGACGTCCGGTCCAAGACCTTTGAATTGAATGAGAAGCACAGATCAAATAATAAACGACAGCAGAGCATCAACGCGAATATTGCAGTATTCAGATCCATCCCACGTATCGCTGAGATGGCTTCCTCACAGTAGGGTGACCTGCATTCAAGCTTGACGTACGGCAAGAAATAATTCACATGGTGCATTAAGCTACTCACTCCCATAAAACGGTCAGAGATATCTGGCGCCTGCCGTATACTTGTCTTTCTGCGATGACCAGTGGCCTTGATTTGCTTCGTCTTCCTGGGTGTTCTGTGCTTTGATGCCCGTTCGCCTGGAATTATGCGGTGATCATGGTGTACAAGTCGTGCTTTCCTTCAGCTTGCTGAGACGTGTAGCAGCGCTCAACCCATACGCGGCCATGCTGTCGAGACAAAGCACCCAGTATACTACAAAATGGACATCATACATGCTCTGCCATTCTCCATAAGCATACATATACACCAACAGCGATAGTCGTAGAGATATGGTGCAATTGCCTTGGTGGCTACAACCCTAGTAACCCCAAATCTTCTCGCAGACGAGGTACATGTACACACAGGATATTTGCCAGTCTGATGGCTACAACGTGTATAATATGGCTCAAGAAATTCATACGGAGTTCTGTGTCTGAATCACAGTCGATTATCTAGTTATGTCGCATGGAGGTTCAATGGATCAATCACGTCGTAGGTCCCTGTGCCTCGAATCTGCAGCGGGCGGCAAGGATCCCGCGCGTATGCACGAATCGCGCCTCTGTTTACAACGCCCAAACACTCGGCCTCGAAGCAGCTGGGAGACCCCGGAACAGAACGCCATCTTCATCTTTTCGCGAACGACCTCCGTGCGGCATGGACTGAATGTTAATCGTCGTACTCTTGCAGCAGTTTCAGATATCCAACATCGCTCGGATACATCCCACCACCATCATCATGGAGCGGCCGCAGTCGCAGCTCGAAAACATGCGCCCATCTGGACTCAAGCCGCCCTCGAGACTGCCGCAGACTCTGGCGGGCGCGGTGCGGACATTGGGCGAGACGAGCCAAAGCGACCTCAATGCGCGAAGTGCACGCGACGGCCACATGCCGCCTCCAATGTCGACCACCAAACACAAGCCGAGCAATTGTGAGTGAGGCCTGAAGCACAATGCATTGGCGAGAGCCCAGGACTAACAAGACGAGCAGTACCCGAACCGCCTATGAAGCGAAAGACACTTGCCGAACGCGCTGGCGAAACTACGAGTACTTCACGATCGCAATTACCAAAGACAGGACTGGGGAACGGCAGAGCCAACACCTACCGCAATCGATCGAACACGTCCAACAGCAGCTCTGGAAGCAGTCGTCCGCGAGCCGAGGAGTCGGCTTGCGCCATGTCCAGGCTGTGCGTCAACAAACAGTATCCGCAGCATCAGCAGCATCAGCATCAGCAGCCGACCCAGCCATGGACATCGACGAAGAAGACGCGGGAGTTATGGGAAAGCGCAAAGGTACACCGATTATTTCTCTTGCCCCGTCGGACCACGACAGGATCACACTTCGAAAAAGAAGGACAGACGGAGATTTGCGTCAACACTACAAGTCGGACGATCCCAGACTTCAACATTCTGGGTCGCATACCAACGGCTGTGGGAGTAGAGCAGGTTCCTTTCGGGAGCGCATCGCGTCCTCTCGGGAGACTTCTCTTACGCTTCGTGAAGACGGCCACCCCATTCGCAACGATTCTTTGAACACAGCATTTGCTGGACTTTCTCTTACTCCCAAAAAGCAACGCAAGACCTCTGACAAGCGTGACCAATCTTCTCTTGAACACAAGAAGGGATCGGTTTCACCGTCGAAGATACCCAAATTTTCTTGCACCCCTACGCTACGTCACACACAATCTGCCCAAACACTACACAACCCCTTCTCCTTTGAAAGACTTCCCTCCTCCAAATGGCTTGCGCACGCCGAAAACAGGCAAGCGCAAGCCTGAACCATTACCAGTGTTTTTGACGAAAGAGAAGCTTACATCTTTTCCAGCGTGGGATACAAAAGGTCGACTAGAGGACATGGTGAGTGATACTGACCAGTTTATTTGACGAGGTTGATGCTTACTCGTGGCAGGAAAATCTGTATGCCATGCTCCGCACTCAATTTGCTTCAGCTGCAGATTCCAAGACTGCATTGGAGGAATCCCTCTCTATCTACAAAAGCCGAGGTCAGTGAAGACCAGAATGAAGCCTCTACCAGACATGCTGATACCTCAATAGTGCAAGAATTGACCGAACTCAACCGCGATTTGACCAAATCAAGTCGAACCGTTTCTGCCGATCTTGAGAGAGCACGAACTGATCTACATACCACAACCAACGATTTGCGACAAGCGAGACGAGATCATGAGCGAGAGACGCAGGACCTTGAAAGGCGCCACGAACGAGAAACCAGTGAAATCAACTCCAAGCATGAGAGGCAGCTGCAGAAACTAGAAAGAGATGGCGAGCGAGCTGTGGAAGGTCTGGAGAAAGAGATCAAAGCAGCGAAAGAAGAGATGGAGAAGCAAAAACGCGATGAAATTGCCGACTTGACCTCACAGCATTGGGAAGAACTCGACGAGATGAGAACAAGACACGCCACCGAAATTTCGAAACTGCAGGACGAGATCAATGAATTGCGAAGAGCAGACCAAGGCAGAGCAGCCGAATCAGCGGACCAAGTGCAAGCATTGAAAGACAACGTCACTTCTCTACAGACACAACTGGAAGCCGGCAATGCGACAATGAACAGTCTACGAAAGCAGCTTACTTCGGTCGAAACCCAGAGTGCTGCATTGGAGCAGGAAAAGGCTACACTGATCTCAAAGGCACACTTCCTTGAGGGAAACCAAGAGGCACAAAGTCTTGAGTTCACCAACATGAGCGAGAAGCTTGCAGACGCCTTGGCTGCAAAGGAAGCAACGATCGAGACGCTCCGAAGAGAGGAGATGCTTCGAAGGAAGCTAAACGCCACCATCCTGGAACTGAAGGGTAACATTCGTGTGTTTGTACGAACCAGACCTTCTCGGAGACGAGAAGGATCCTGCGAGGGTCGAATACCCGGACTTCGATTCATTGGAAGGCACGAAGGAGATGGTTGTGCATGCACCAACGACAGTCTCTGTGACAGGCAAAGAAAGGAACGAGAAACACTCGTATGCCTTCGATCGAGTCTTCACAGCGGGCACTCCTAATCGTGCCGTCTTCGAAGAGTGCCAAGAACTTGTGCAGAGTGTCATTGACGGCTACAACGTGTCTATCCTGTCGTATGGCCAGACTGGTAGTGGCAAGACGTTTGGTATGTCAGGCGACAATGGTATCATCCCATCGTCGATCTCTCACTTGCTCGCAGAAATCCAACGCCTGAAATCAAAGGGATGGGATTATGTTGTCGAGGCCAGCTTTGTTGAAGTATACAACGAGATGATCAACGACTTGCTTGGCGATGCAAAGTCCTGGGACAACGACGACGAAGCCAATACACGCAGCAAGAAGAAGGAGAAGCACGAAATTCACCACGACCCCATCACAGGCAAAACGACAGTCAACAATCTTACAGCTCGTGCTCTTTGGCCTCCACCAGCGAACGATGCTTCATGGCCGCCTGCCGCACCCGATGTCGACGTTCCAGCAGACAAGTCAACGGAGGAACAAGCAACAGCCTACACAACCAAAGCTGTCGAGCAGCTTCTGGACACCGCCGCAAAGAACCGTCGTGTCGCAGCTACAAAGGCCAACGAGCGATCGTCACGCAGTCACAGCATTTTCATGCTCACGCTCAAGGGCTCCTGTGAAGCCACAGGAGAGAGCAGTGAAGGTATCCTCAACCTCGTCGACTTGGCAGGTAGCGAACGCTTGAAGCAGTCTGGCGCAGAAGGCAACCGCATGAAGGAGACACAGGCGATCAACAAGTCGCTGTCGAGTTTGGGCGATGTCATTGCTGCTCTTGGAAGCGGAAAAGGAGAGGCCCACGTGCCGTACCGCAATTCGAAGGTATGTAGCAAGCTCTTTCGCTTGTATTTGAGGAAGATTGCTAACGTTATGATGAACTAGTTGACCTACCTCCTCCAATCGTCGCTCGGCGGTACCGCAGCGAACGGCAAATCAAGCCGCACGCTCATGATGTTGCACCTGTCGCCGCTCGCTGCTCACTGGCAGGAGAGCAGGAGCAGTTTGCTGTTCGGAAGCAAAGTCCACGGCACGCACATTGGAGCTGCGAAGAAGCGATAATGCTGATGGTGATACACATAGCTTCGCTGGCGGCGCTTTGTGGTGATGTATCTAGGACGACGACGTTTTCTTCGTCTCTGGGAAAGGGACTTTTCAAGTGTTCTCTCACATTTCTTTTCGCGTCCGTCTGATTGCAAGACGTGGCGCGTACCTTTCGTCTTTTCTGCTATAGATACCTCTTACGATAGGGAGGTGTTGGTTTGGGGATTTTGGAGATGTTTCAACGGATGTACATGATAAACGGCGACTGTTTCCTTCTCTTCTCCCTGCTGCGATTGTTTCTATGGGCGGGAATGAAGAGACCAAGATACCGCAAATGCCATGCCCGGATTTTCATTTCCACGAGCGTTTGGCGTTTTCTTCAGCCAGCCACTCAAACAATCGGACGATCATGCAGAAGTCTTACTTCTTCACCCAGCCTTCCGAAGGCTGGAGAGTTGACGCAATCAATGTCTTCACGATGCTTCGCTTAAAGTTGGTTGTTGCATGCAGGTGGCAGAGGTTGCTGTTGGCGTCGCAGCCACCCCGCCCTGCTTATGCAGGATGCTGACATGGGTGGCCTTGCAATCTGCTTTGTGTTGCTGCGGCGATGATGCTTGTATGTTTATGCTGGGGTCTTGTGCAAGGAGTGGAAAGTAGAAGCGACGTGGTTGGGAGTACCTGTGAGGTGATGGTTTTGGGTTCGAGAGGGAGCACTTGGATCGATGGTGACTTCAAGGACGAACGGAGTGGCATGTTCCGGTGTTCGTCAATTGTACTTTGATGCACGTTTGCTTTTTGATCGATTAAGCCCTACCTTAATAGCTTTGTTATCGATTCTTGATGCATGGAATACCAGTGCAGGGATGGCGTGCATGTTCGTACATATGCGCGCATGCAGGTGTAGAAGTCGGGGCCTTGCAGATTTCGACTGCACCTGCCTCTTGTCACTGTCAAGCGTCCATTGTCAAGTCAGGTACAATATCGTGTGTATCGCAGGCCTTGCTTGAAACAGAGACTCGATGATGCCGCAATACCTCAATCCTGGCGCGCTAATGGAGTTGACGGCCGAGGAAGACAAAGGCGTTTGTGGAGAACAGTTCTGAAGTCCGGACGATTCTTTGCTTAGCGAGGAAAGCTCTCAAGCTACGAGCCGTGTGTATATTCTTCTAGGGTTGACAGGTCGGTGGCTGGAGTCTTGAGCTCATTGAGCGTTCTGGGCGCCGCGCTTCGTAGGGCTACTCAAGATCTTTCGGCGGCGTGGCGTACCATGTGGTTGAACAGATGGCTGATCGCACGTGCAATTCCAAATGGAGATCGCTCCGTGTGAAGTGCAGATAAGTGATTGTGATTGCTATCTGAAGCCAATTGCAGTCGCACGGAAGAGCACGCCTCAATCTTGGTGTGTTGGTGCAAGCCGTTGGATTCGATAAGCCTGCAACCCCGCCGTTTAGAGACATTGTGATGGGATATGAGCATATTTGCGAGCCGTATGCGCAAGTTTGCGTAGATAGCGAAATCTATATAACATGAGTTGACCCTCAATCGGCGATGATAAACGATCGAGAGAACATTGAACCAATTTCCTCGAGCGCTTCAAATCCTCCACACCCGCATGAAACGACCATGAGATGCAAGAAAGCGCCATACCAGCCATATGTCGCCACAGGTACCTGCAGCTTCAGCAGAGAATGGCAAGACGAGCTGGATTGCATGCAACCAAGCCTTACGAACTTTACCAGCCATCTGCAAGCAACCGCTGTCAACAAGGCGTTCACTCCGTTGCCCATGCTAAGAGCAAAAAGCCGTCGAAGGGATGCTTTTCCAATCAAGGCCTCTCGGCAAGCGGTAGTCTTACCAAAGTTGCCTTTCTCGGTCGATGATGAGCAGCATATACCAGACTACTCGATCAATATTCCGGATGCTGCAGGGACTGACAGACACCTCAGAACTTCCCAGTGGCACCATGAGGAGAAAGTCGGTTGATCGGCAAATCCCTCTTCTGTTCCTTGGTCTGGCGTACCTCCGTACCTCGCGTACCCAGTACCTGAGTGATAGGCGGCTCACGCAAGGTTTGTAGCCTGCGCAACTCAATTTGGGTGCCCTCGCAACGCCTTGCGACTACGCAGCCGCGGACATGAGCGAGCAGTTATATGATTGCAGACGCTGCAGACATCAAATTACGTGCATGCAGAATAGATTGGCTGTCTCAAGCGGTTGGCATGATGCGGCCTGCCGTTGTCCTCACGTTGCTGCAACGGCGACGTTCAGAACTGGGGAGAGATGATGCACGGCGCAGGCGAAGGACCGGCATCCGTGCGCTCATGCTTCGTCAATTAAACTCCCTGAAACAATAACAGACCTCAAATGTCTCTCAACGGCCACGATGCTGCAAATCCGCACACGCACTAGGATACGGCCTCGAGAGATACCAAGAACAAAGGAAAAAGGCGGCAGGCAAGCGAGTTCGCCATGGATGAACTAATGCAGGTAAGGGCAGGCAGCCTAATGTTGCGCCGCCCAGCCACCATCTATGGTAGATCTCCATGCTCGCATGGGTGGGTGCTATCCGCCGCGATGGCGCTACGGCGTATACTGTAGATCTCTGGGGTTAACGGTTTGTGTTCACCCACACGCAACCGACACCATTGTACATCATTGGCCGTTCCATGGCCGTTTGCAAGATGGTTACGAATGCACGCCGAACATCCGTCTTAAGCGGTGGTGCTGTAGGATTCGAGCCTGTTTGTATATATGAGCAATTGCCTCATCTCCCATTCTCAGGTTTGCTTGCTTCCGTTACAGTCGTCGACTCCCCACTTTCGTTACACCACACTCGTTTCTCAGTGGCACCAAACGCCACATTGAGCTTCCAGCCTCGCATAGGTGCATAGTGCATAGTATCCACCCGACATGGGCTTCGTCTCTAGGTTTACCGCCCTGGCGCTCGCCGCCACGGCGTCGATTGCAGCAGCAGCAGACCTTGGCGAGATCGATACAAAAGTCTCGGAGGCACTCTCACAGGCAGACACAAACGGTACATCATGCCTTCTCCTCATAAACTACTATGTGCACTGACACAGCTGTTGCCAGGTGACAGCACGCTTGGAACGCTCGACAATGCCGATTTGGCTCGTTATCTCGATGGCCCCAAGCCGGGTGGTGGCATCTTCCCATGGGGAGATAGGAGCACAAACAACACAAACCCGTACAACCCACGCGAGATCCCGAACACAGGTATCACACGCCACTACGACTGGACTATCACAAACACCACGATGTCGCCAGACGGTGTTGTGACCCCAATGCTCGTTGCCAACAACCAATTCCCTGGTCCGTTGATCGAGGCCAACTGGGGCGACTGGATCGAAGTCACTGTCCACAATGGCCTCGAGAACGAGGGCACGTCGATACACTGGCACGGCTTCTTACAGACCGGTACTCCTTACTACGATGGTGTTTCTACCGTTAGCCAGTGTCCTATCGCTCCCGGTACATCGTTCACGTATCGCATAAGGGCAGAATTGTTTGGAACCACCTGGTGGCACGCCACCACTCCTCCCAATACCTCAACGGCTTGTCAGGCCCAATCGTTATCCATGGCCCTGCGACCGACGAGTGGGACATCGATGTCGGCCCTGTCATGCTTTCTGACTGGTTCCACGACTATTACGAGAACCTTCTTGAACAGGTCTACCACGCCTCTAGAGACGGTCCTATCTTCCCTCCAGCTGCCAATAACATGCTCATCAACGGCAAGGCCAGCTATCCTTGCAACGAGACCGAGAAGGCATGCACTCCCAATGCGAGCCTTTCTACTTTCAAGTTCAAGACTGGCAAGAAGCACCTTCTTCGTTTGATCAACCACAGTGCTGAGGCCGTCCTCTTCTTCAGCATTGATGGCTATAACATGACCGTCATCACCAACGATTTCGTCGCCGTCGAGCCTTATCAGACGGACATGGTTACCCTCGCTGTTGGCCAACGTACTGAGGTCATTGTTCAGGGTGGCGATGACCCTACCGAGGCTGTCTGGATGAGAGTCGACGAAGGTCCTTCTGGTCTTGGACCTGACGGCCAGACCGGCTGCAGCTTGAACACTGGCGTTTCAACCTCTGCTAAGGCTAAGATCTTCTACGAGTATGCCGAGCAGAGCATCGACCCCACGACAGAGTCGCACGTCGACCCATCTCGTTACCTCTTCCCGGATGCTTGCAGCAACCAGGCTCTTGACATTGCCGTTCCATCTTATAAGATGAACGTCTCCGATCCCGAGGTCACACTCGACTTCCTCTCACCGGTGCCAACAACGCCAGGCCGAATTCGTCTGGTACATGAACAACGTGAGCTACGTTGGCGACTTCAACGATCCCATCTTCCTCGATGCAGCCGTTGGTAACACCAACTTCACCAAGAACCGCCAAGTCTTCAACATGGGCAACGCCAAGTCCGTCCGCATAATCATGCACAGTGTCGGCCTGCCTGCATCTCACCCCATTCACGCTCACGGCCACAACATTCAAGTCCTCGCAGAAGGCACTGGCAACTGGGACGGCAGCATTGTCAACGCTGAGAACCCGCAACGCCGTGACACCCAGCTCATCCGTCCCAATGGATACCTCGTCGTGCAGATCGAGCTCGACAACCCCGGCATGTGGCCTGTTCACTGCCACGTCGCGTGGCACACCTCCCAGGGCATGAACATCAACCTTCTTGAGCAGCCCAAGGAGGTGAAAAAGATGGACGTTCCTGCTTCCATTGCGCAGACCTGCCGCAACTGGTGGGACTTCACCGAAAACAACTACGTTGCGCAAATCGACTCTGGCTTGTAAGAGGTCTTGACTTGCATTGGGAGGCTTTCTTCTCCGTCTTTCATTTGTTAAAACTTCTCGTTAAACCGTTGTCACGATCTGAACGGACTTCATTCAGATACCCCTGGATTTCCTCTTTTCTAGACGGACTTTTTTCTTTACCAAAACTCTTACTTTAACTAGCATCTTGACGCTGGGCGTTATGAGTGAAAAGATTATTACAAATCTACAATGTCTAATTCAAACTTGATCTCGTGTTCTTCCCTTTTATCATCTCTGATTATAAAAAATCTCAGTGGTAGTCCGGGTGGTCTTTGGATCTCCAGCCCAAGGCATTAGCACGTATAGTCGTGAGATTAATATCATATCTCGATGGCGAACACGGTCGCTTCTAACGTGCGTGATACAATGTGTGGGCGCGTGTGGGCGTGAAACTTGCATTGCATCTCAATGGCAGTGATGGTGGTTTTTGAATTCAGACTCGAAGTCATCAGCACATGTGACAGCGAGACTTGCTCGACATCTCGATGGTGGACATAGTCAATTCTTTTTCCATACGGTAAGATATGATCGCATGTGAGAGTGAGGCTTGCATATCATCTCAAAGGCAAATGCGATGCTTGTCAAACTCCGAGTCGAAGGTATTAGCATGCATGATTGTGAAACTTGCCGCCCTCGATGGCAAACACTGTTACTTCTTATCTCATATTGGAGGATATGGGCGTGTACATGAACGAGGCTTGTATAGCATCTCGGTGGTACTCATAGTAATTCCTAGGCTCCAAGTCTAAGGTATCAGTGCATATAATTGTGGGATTTGTGCTATATCTCGATGACGAGTATAATTACTTCATGGTGTTTTTTGCAAGATATGAGCGGATGTGAGAGTGAGACCTGCAAAACATCTCACTGGCAGCTGCCTCGTTCTGCGATCAGTATCGCGAAGGTAAATGCGCTCATGGAGGTTGGACGTTTACGGCATCTCAATGGCAACATATGGGCGACATCTCGCCATGCAGGTCGAAACCACATCCGTCAGATTTGAGTCTTCTCCCTCGATCTCCAAAATACAACATACACTCAATCTGAAGCTGTAGGCACTGAGAGAGACACAGCCGTTGAGACTACTCGCAGCATACTGATCCATTAAGTCCTGTTCCTCCGACCAACAAGCTGCAAGCATCCGTACGATGCACGTGGAGCTGCAACGCACGCGCACCTACTTTCACATGGGCCCGCGTATGTTGTGCGTTGATGGTTGCCATGCAAAGCACCCGAAGAGATCGGGAACGCGCATGAATCAGCTTCACGCATTATGACGAGTGTGGCTTGTCTATACATATTACAGTGGATTCATAATGAAATGTAAGGCAGCCTATTGTTGAACTAGCAGGTAGTGTCAAGGAGAGACGCTTTTCTGTACTTAATAGACTGCTATCGAAGAACTCAGCGTCAAGCAACACACATGCCCAGTGAGATCCTCGTCTTGTCAGTCTGAATAGAATTCAACTTGAAGCCTCCCATACATCTCTTTCGTATCATCATAGCAGAATCTTCAGAACGTCTATGCGACGCGTTTTACGCTTGACTTCCTATACACCCTTAGGCCTGCATGTTCCATCGCTTCTCATATCTCCATCTCTTCTTCATTTGGCCATCGCCAGCGAGAGGGCTGAACGATGCCTGAGCCTGGATGTCTCTGCTGGAAAAGCCAGCGTAGACCTTGACATCGCCATTGCCGATGACCCATTGCTGTTGGTCGATGTCCCAGTAGCTGAGATCACGCCTCATGAGCGGGAATTGCACAGTCTGGCTCTCGCCAGGCTGCAAGTAAACCTTCTCGAAACCACGCAAGACCTTGACAGGAGTGACGTCCTCGTTGGCAGGCTGCGGGAGACCGAGGTAGAGCTGTGGAACTGTAGCACCTGCGATCTTGCCAGTGTTCGATACACTGACCGAGACGGTGTAAAGAGTCTCCCAGAGAGCGGCATCACCGCCTGGTGCGGGAGTAGTGGACGAACTGTTATCGCCATCCTTAGGACATCCGGAGGGAATAGCGCTGTTGCTGGCACCGGACACGGACACGTTCGACATGCCGAAGGTGGTGTACGAGAGACCGAATCCAAACTCGTACTGGACCTCCAGATCATAGTAGTCAAAGTGGCGGTAGTCGATAAGGAGGCGCTCTTCGAAGTTCGACTGCCATGCGGTGGGATCGGTGGTGTTGAGAAGCTCGGTCGAGTTGGTGATATCGGCGAAGGCGTAGTCGCTCTCTTCCTGGCAATAGTGTAGGGAAGGTGACCAGAGGGGTTGACGGCACCGTAGAGAACGTCGACGATGCTATTGCCAGTCTCTTGCCCTCCAAGGTGAGCCGCTAAGATGGCAGTAATGTTCGGGTGGTTGGCAAATCTGTAATACCTCATTAGAGACGGTCGTCTTTTTGTGCGCGCTGGATTGCTGTGAACTTACGGCAAGACGTTCAAACCGCCGCTGTTTGTGACCACGATGGTGTTGGCGCAGTTGTTTGGCAACGGTGTTTGCCAATGCAGTACCGTTCCAGTCGACTTCCAAGCTGGTCCTATCCTCGCCTTCTGTTGCCCAAGTCTTCAAGAAAACAATACAGGTCTCGGGAGCCGGGTATACGGGTGATAGGGTGCCACTGCTGATGATCTGGGTGTTGTTGAGAACGTATTGCACGAGTGTGTCGTCTTGCTCGGCGCGACGCTTGATGGCATCCAAAGGTGTGACAACGTAAGTCAACCTTCCAGTGCCCGAGCCACCACCTGCGGCAAGTACACCATATTCGTAATTGTTGCTGGCCAGAAGCCCGTTTGTCAAATCACCAGCATCATTACCAAAGACGCCAATGTTCTTTGGAGCCTTGAGCGGCAGAGCGTTGTTCTCATTCTTAAGCAAGACAATGCCTGCCGCGCCAAGCTCGCGGATCAGTTTCTTGTGGTCGCCACGGACGTCGACGTTCGCTTCCGAGTTGTATGTGAAGTTGTATAGGTACGACGAAGCTAATATCAATCAGCAGACGTTTCGATGCAATAAAGCCAAGTGGACTTACGTGGGAAGAAGTTCAGGCCTCCGGAGCTCGGGTCAATTCCTGGATATGATGCCGCGTTCTGGTTCAACCTGTAGTAAGGAGTCATGATTCTCCTGACCATATCGTCGAGACGATCGATCGGAATGCTGCCGTTGTTGATCGCGGTCGTTATGTTGCCTCCGAAGTAGGAATGCGCAGTCTCCGTGAAGGCAATGCCGCCAGGCATATCCATATCGAGACCTGCAAGAATTGTTGCGACTCCGGCATGAGTAGCCAACCAATCCGACATCACTTGAAACAAGATCAGCTTCAGTTATACTTCCGTGCATGGAGGTTCAATCTCACCATAGCCTTGGAAGTTCAGCTCGTCTTTGAGAACACCGTTCAACAGCTTGCTGTTCGCGCAACCATAAGAGCCGTTGATGCGATTGTAAGAGCACATTACCGAAGAGACACCTGCTTGACAGCGTTCGCGAACGGCCAGGCGCTGAGATCTAGATCAGTAATTGCTTTCACTTGTTTTGAGATGTTATGCCATACTAGACTTCGTGCAGCGTTCTGTCGTCGATGTTGCTCGACACTGCCTCAATGGTCTGACCCTCAGAGTTTACGCTGGGATTTCTTTGCGTCTCCTGTTCGTTGCCAATGTAGTCTGTGAGATGTAATTAGCTGATGTTTGACTTTTGTGGAAAGAGCCATGCTCACGTTTAGCACAAGCCTGGATGCCCTGCTCTTCCATGCCAATAATAGTCTCCGCGAACAGCTCTCCCGTAAGCCATGGGTCAGGACTGAAGCCCTCCCAATTGCGGCCGCCATACCCTGATCTTCCCAGTGGTCCAGCGACGGGCCCAAGAGCAACATGAGCTCCCTTGCCCACGAACTCGTCAGCCATATCCTGTCCGCGGACATGAGCAAGGTTTCTGTCCCATGATGCTGCGACTGTCAAGCCTGCAGGGTACACGCTTGCCATGGTAGCCTCTCTGATTGCAAGGGGCCCATCCTGCAAGCAAAGACCGTTGAAACCAAGTCGTTCAACTGGTCCAATGTTTCCGACGCAAGGACCAGCAGTGCCTGTGACCAATCTGACCTTCTCCTCGAGCGTCAATTGAGAAACAAAGTCGCTTGCTTGCTGGAATGCAGCCTCCCAACCTAGACCAGTAGCATTGGCTGTAGCAAGTGTTAGTCTGATGCAATGCGTATCAAGCTGGACGAGCTGTACTCACGGGAAGGGTAGACTGGAGGAGATGAATCATAGTCCGACTGTACCCAAGCAGGGCCAGGAGTCGAATTGTTTTGTCCATTGGATCCTCGGGCAAACGCGAGCGCCAAAGCGCCAACAGCAACGTTGTTTGGCCTCAGCATACTGGAATAGACCAACAAAGTGTACTTGAGGAGCTGCAATGTACACCAAGCTCCAGGAGGGAACGCGCCCTCGTAATTTATATGATCGACCTAGACGCAACGCACGGCAATCCCCATTGCCGTGTGAAGACCTCATTGTCGACCTCGGAAGCTCCATAGCCCTTTCCCGCCGAGATCGTCGTCATAATTTCTCGCGTACGAGAGTCTCGTGCCATGCCATTGCTAGTGACTCTCGCAAAAGTCTATGGCCGCACAACCGCAGAGACGAAGCCCTAGAGGTTTTGCAGTTACCCGGGTGCCGATCACGATATAGACGCGGGGAAATACCTGGAGTTGCATGCAGCATGCATGCTATTAACGCAAACTGCATGAGTCGTTAAATGGAAGGGCCAATGGGCTTATGTGATCGCGCAATAGCGCAGAGGCTCCAGATCCAGTGGATATTATGCAGACTAGAGAAAGGCTGGAATCAAGCGGTGTCGTTCCCGGGACCGGATGTAGCACCTGCGCCCACATCTTCCGAAAGTTGGAATCAGATTCGATCCGGCAAGTAATAGACTAGGTACGCTACTATGATTTGCGAGGTGAGTCCAGCGTCCCAGCATCGCTCTTCCGCCTCATTGAAACCGCAACTCGATATAGAGCAAGCGACCTGAAGTGCCTAGAGCAATGTAACATCATCAAAATCTCTCAAAAATTCAATGACAGCCAAACTCTCAAGCCCCGGATGCGACGCCAGCAAGGTCAAAGCAAGACAAGCACCCTCGCAAGCTCCGACAAGACATGCACGTCCACAGCGACCCCGCACGCTAAACCTTGGAATCCGCTTGCCTCGTGGTTAGCATGCTGGACGCTAAGGTGTTAAACGCAGTTGTAGAAAGGTTCGGCACATGGAACTGACGTTGTTGTGAGCATCGAGCTTCGCGGAGTTGGAGTGTGGAGAACCCTGAAAAGGCGGAGAAATACACCAAGCCGAGTGGAATATCCAGGTAAACTTCTCAGCTCGGGGCACTTCATCGCGAGAAGGGTATCCGGATGGGTCTCTCGGGGATTCGTGCCATTGGAAAACGCGAAGCATGATTGTAACATCGCATTGGCCCAAAAAGCATATCCGATGGGCCTATAATGCTGTGGTATACAGCGTAACCTCAAGACTTTTTGATTGTCAAATCGAGAGTACCTAAAGTTCCTCGAGACTGAAAAGGACCAGCTTACAAAACGTCATGGTATTTTTATTTTTTGTACGTTAAGAACCCTATCTTTCGCTTTTATAGTAGCCTCCTTCGCTCCTCATCCGCTAGACGTGAACACATGGATAACCAGAACGCCGCGCGCTTCAGTCGTCGAAAACAGTAATGTAATGCTGTATAATGGTAGAAAGACAATGTACCGTGGTGATTGCACAAGATGCATGCCTTCATGCTTGGGAGTAGAGATGTGGAGAAGTGCCGAGGAATCAAAGTTTTGGTGGGTATTAAATGTTTACATGATAATGGCCGGTGCTGCAGATTGTTAGCATCGTGATCCAGAACAGCGAACACAAAATAAAAATAAACTTACTGTCGACGTTGGCCTTGATGCTCTTGTGAGGGAGAACACTTGCGCCGTTGCAGTAGATCTCGTCGCCGATGGTCACATCATCGCCGAGGACAGACACATTCTCCATGCGAGCCCATCTGCCGACGGTGCTGTTCCAGCCGACAATTGTGCTCTTCACCCAGGCGTGCTCCTTGATCTTGCAGTTCTTGAGCAGCACTGAGCGCTGAAGGCGCACACCCTCGCCGACCTCGACGTTAGGGCCAATGACTACATTAGGTCCGATCTTGCAGTTCTTGCCAATCTTTGCCGTGGGGTCAATCATGACGTTGCCACCGTAGACGTAAGGCTCGCTGACAGGTGTGAGAAGGTTGCTGCCTGCTTGGTGAGGGAGGAGAGGTAGAGACATGTGCCAGAAAGGAAATCCTTGGGCTGACCAACATCCATCCAGAAACCCTCGAGGTCGAAGCTGTGTAGTTGTCCGTCCTTGACGATCGCAGGGAAGGTCTCCTGCTCAATAGAGGTCGGGCGCAGCTCAATGCGGCTGAGCACAGACGGGTTCAAGATGTAGATACCAGCGTTGATGCGGTTGCCGACGAACTCGACAGGCTTCTCCACGAAGCGATCGATGCGCGAAGGGTGGTCGGGCCTGTGAACAACGACACCATATTTGCTGGGCTCTTCAACCTTAGTGACAACAATGGTGCCCTCCTGTCCGTGGGCCTTGTGGAAGTTGGCCAAATCATGGAAGGGGAAGTCGCAAATGACATCCGAGTTGAGGACGAAGAAAGGCGCATCATCCTTGCCGAGGACCTTCTCCGCGAGTTTCAGAGGGCCAGCAGTGCCCAATGGCTCGGTCTCGACGGAGAATGTGATGTTCACGTTATATTGCTTCTCGTAGCTCTTGAGGGCCTCGGTCATGATCTCGGGGCGGTAGTTGACAGCAAGAACGATGTCAGTCACACCGGCTTGAGCCAGGGCCTCGATCTGGTGAACGATCATGGGACGGTTTCCAAACTCGACGAGAGGCTTAGGAAGAGTAAGGGTGAGAGGGCGGAGGCGAGTGCCGAAGCCGCCGACAAGAATCAGAGCTACATCTGTGTTAGCAGGGGATATTACAGATGAGCGCATTGCAGTCGCGTACCCTTCATGGTGATTAGAAAGGTGTGTTTGGGGTATCTAGAGGTGTTTCTGGCGCGGCAGGACCAGCTGCTTTAAGCCGGTTCGGTGATCGAGTACGTGGGGATGAGCCACGGGCAGAGCGAGAGATGAAGGTCTTGCGGTGGAGTACAAGACCAGAGTGTTATGGTGCAACTCAATTGGCAAGAGGAGATGCGGGTGTGCAGTGTTGTTGTGTAGTGTTATAAACACGGGGGCGGTCAGAGGGAGACAGGCTTTCGGCGTGCTGATGTTTGGCTCCTCGCAAGCACGAGACAGGGCTGCGCTTTCCATTGCGTGTCCTCAGGGTCTCTCCCTCCCTCGTCTCCCTCGTGCTGAACTCGACCCCTCCACTCACTCACTCCACACAGCGACGCGACCTGAAGCCAGCGCAAATAGATTGGCCTAGATCAGCCGCGCTACACACGTTCCTACCAGCCTGCTCTACTATACTCGTGTCACAACTGCGCCTCCTACTATACGATAGCTCCTTGCCTGCTGAACCCATCAATCCGTGTCTTCTCACCACGCAGAGATATATATAGCTTGTCGCTAAAAGTTTAACATCATCAATGTCGGGTCCCGCCGCTTGTACCCGCCGGACTCCACGAGCCAGTGCTCACCCTTGAACTCCGTGAAGACAACTCCGCAGACAGACTATTCAGGTCACCGCCATGCTCTTTACGTTGTAGTCGAAGTCGCAGATCGTGCGGTGAAGGTGTCCGCCTATCTTCTGAACATCAAGGAGCAATCTTTGCCATTTGGCTGGCTAAAGTGAAAGATAGCAAAGGCAGCAGGATAAGGCACAACTGCGTCATCGGCGGTATAAACGGTAGGTCTTTTCCTCATGTTCACTCCATTTTTTATCGAGTGCATCTACCGCGAAATATACACTCCAGCGAGATCGTGCTTGACGGCAAATTTTACTCTACTGCTCGCGTTATACAACAAGCAGAGGTCTCCGAAAGAGTTTCTCCCCTTCCGCCAGAAATCTTGTAGCACCGCACCGCATAGTGTCCTTCAACACAAACACAGGGTACGACGATTTAAACAGACGACGACCTACGGAACATACATCCATCTGGAGAACGAGACTATAGCGATTTGCTCTCACAAACCGCCACGATGTCAGCCAGCACCAGTCAAGAGTCCACACTCTCCTCTCGAGGTCTTGCTCTTGCCTCTCAGCCGTCTTTTCGCGCCTTTGCGACGCCGGTACTTCAAAACCTGTATGACCATGAAAAGAATCCCAATGGTATCATCAATCTTGGTGCAGCCGAAAATTACCTGATGCTGCCCGCTGTGGCGGACTTTACAAACAAGCAATTCCAAGCCACACCAAACATGTTCTCATACGATCAAGGTGCTTGGGGGAGCAGCCGCCTTCGTAATGCTCTGGCTAGACACATCACCCGTCACTTTCATCCAGTCGAGGAAATGAATCCAGACAACTTGCTTGTCGCCAATGGATGTATGTCCTTGTGCGAGATGTTAGGGTTCTCGATATTTTCTCCAGGAGACGGCATCCTGCTTTCTCGTCCTAGCTACCAAGCATTCGAATCAGACTTTGGTACTCGCGCAGGTGTCAATTGCGTCTACGCGGCTTTCAATGGAGAAGACCAGTTCTCACCTGAAGGCGCCGTGCGAGGCTACGAGAATGCTTTACTGGAAGCCCAGGCAAGTGGCACCACGATCAGGGCTTTGCTCATATGCCACCCACACAACCCACTGGGGCAATGCTATCCACCCGAAGCGCTCATTGCCATCATGCAATTTTGCGAAAAACACGCAATTCACCTCATCAGTGATGAAATCTACGCTCTTTCGACATACAACATCGACGCTTCTGAGCCTTCGACTTCCCAACCCATTGTGCCGTTCCGCAGCATACTTACAATCCCAGACGCCGCCGCACACATCCACCCAGACCGTCTGCACGTTTTGTACGGCATGAGCAAGGATCTTGCTGGCGGAGGATTGCGGATTGGCACCCTATACACGCGCAACAGCGAGCTCTGGCGCTGCCTCAGCGCTATGAATCAATTCCATTGGATTCCGGGACCTGCGGACGCCATTGCTACGGCGATGCTGGAAGACGAAGCTTGGTTGGATGCCTTCATCGCCGAGTCTCAAAAGAGCTTAGGTGAAACCAGTACCTTCACTAGACAACTTCTGCGGGAGAAGGGCATTCCTTTCTGGAAGGGCAGTCGGGCAGGTTTCTTCCTGTGGGTTGATCTCCGGGCCTGGCTCAAGAAGTCTGGCAAAGAGGATCCTTGGGAGGCAGAGAGGGAGATTAATGATAGGTTTGTGAAGTCTGGAGTCTTTTTGACTTCAGGCGAGGGTATGAAAGCTGAAGAAGCCGGATGGTTCAGAGTAGTGTTTACCTTGGAGGAAGGGTCTATGAGAGAGGGCTTGAGCAGGATGTTCAAGGCGTTAGAAATATAGGCAGAGTGGACTGCAATTCGCTGCAAATCACATCCAAAGCACAATGGTAGCATGTCATTTTCTGGACAAGTTGTTGGAAGTTTTGGAATCTCGTCAATTTCAACTAAAGGGAAAAGTCTGCGCACGCCGTGCTATCGTCCGTCTCACATGTATGTGGGAATATGTTTAAATGATACGCTTCTCGACCTATAGCAAACCCGTTAGTCCTGTCTTCAGACACCGTCTCCTGCCACAATGTATCGTAACTTACCCTCCAGCCGTTGCTGACCTCGAAACCAGCCGGAGCAGTAGGCTGGTCCACTTGTCCACGCAGATATCCTGTGAGGCGGCGGTCGCGGTCCATCACTGCAAACGAACATGTCAGCTCTCCGTGGTCATTCCTCCCTCTCATTCGGACAAATTCTCCACATATCCGCCAACTGAAGCCCTGGAATCCTCCTTCTCCTTATTCTGATGCCATTGGAGTGTCACATACTCTGTCTGTCCCACTGGTCCACCGAGTGCCTGGCCCTCTTGCCGCCGTTCTGAATGTTCCTGATCTTGGAGAGACCGGCGCCGGAAACGCCGAAGAACTATTTCGCGTAGTTTAGTATGCTGCTCATGTCGCTCAAAAGGTATTCTCGTCAATCGTGGGTAGGCATACGGCAAGCTATAAGAACTGGTCAGCATTGAATCCTTCGCGGTCGCAAAGCGCGCATGCGCGCATCTTACCATGATCCCGTAAGGGAGGAGAGCTTCGAAGGGGACACCCATGATTGCGGTGGTTTGCTTTGTGTGTCCTGTGGGAGTGGAGATCGGGGTGGTGGTGACCTATGTGCTCTGTACCCTCGCTGCTAAGTGAGTTGTCGTGGTCGGGTACGGCTGGTCCCGTGATCGCAGCTTCCACCTCTCCAACAGCCGACGTCGTTCGCAGGGGCGGGCGAGCGAGCACTGTATCCCACAACAAATCACCCACACGCCAGAACGACTGTACGACTGCTTTATTGCTGTCGCATACCCTTGATCTCATCACCAAAATCATAACGGACCGCGAAACACCTACTATCCGTGCCGCAGCCTGCAAGCCGGCTTCTCGCAGCTGACAAACGCGCCCGTCACGCTTCGACACCACTAGTCGCGCGTGCCTGCGCAAGTGAACCGGCGCGACTTATCTCAAGCATTCACAAATCGCGTGGTTTATCTATAAAATCACGCGATAGCTTGTTCTGGCAATTTCACCTGACAGTTGGAAAGTGCTTGGAGCGCAAAGAGTTGGCCAACCCTAGGAGCACTACGACCGCGACGAGCGAGCGGATGCGCCTACAATCAACATAGTGGACGGCTGTGCCACGGCCTAGGCACTCAGCAAACTGGCTACAATCGCTGTGTCACGCTTGGCGCCGACGCCGAACACACTGCGCGGACGCGGAGTACAGTACAGTCCGCGCAGGCGCAAGATGGCAGACGACCCTGCTGCGGAGGAACAGCCGGAAGATCAGGTTTCGGTGGAGCAAGAGGAAGACGATTCAGAGGCTGATGCTGAGGGCGAAGTCGAGGAAGACTCCGAGGCCGATGCAGATGGCGAAGACGATGATGAAATCGTGGGCGCGGTAAAGACGAGGTCACTACGGCGCAACAGCAGAAGGAAAGCAGAAGATGAGGACGAGGATGAGGACGAAGATCCCGATGTTGGCGAGAACGACGACTCAGACTCGGACTCTTCGGGGTCGGGGGGGAGAACGACTGGGAGGCTGCCGACGAGGATGTTGGCGACGAGGTCGAAGTCCCAACCGCACGCGCAAGCCATTGCACGTGAGTATTCGAGCATTTAATCTGTGTGTCCTCGTGAGTATGCTGACTTATTTGTGCAGCTTCTGTGACCAGGACGAAGAACACGATCCCGGTGAGGAATTCGAGGAATGGCTCTCCTGCGCCGTTTGTGGCGATAACGGTATGTTCAGCTCCCAATGTTTCACAAAGAAGTGCAAGAAGTCGAACGAACTTTTGCAATATAAATATAATAAATGTTTTGGAAATCCGGGGTTACATCCGCTGACTGACGCATGCAGCCCACCGCCAATGTGCTCGGGAGAACAATGCGCTCGTCTCCGAAGAAGGTACGTCAGACTGTACATACAGCCAGCTTAAACATACGCCTGCTCTGTCAGATGATATGAGCAAACAAGCAAGTGATATGCTAACAATGACAATTCAGATACGGCGAATTGGCGTTGTAAGGATTGTGTCGCAAATGGGCTCGAAGCCGACACAAGACATGTCAGCGAAACACGTGACCGCCGTCACTCCTCTGCCCCTAAGATGGCGCGCGACTTGTTCCCGGCGGCGAGAGGTGGTATCAAACCTGATTCGCATTCGGTATTCAATACCCTCATTCTGGACGAAGACCCTATGGACGGATCACGAGCATTACGAAAACGAAAAACTCCCATGGAAGACGATGATGACGACGAACCAAGGCCGGCAATCCGCAAACACAGAAAGTCCACTAATGAAGCTGATGAAAATGACCAAGCGATTGAAGACGAGGTCACCGTCGCTGGCTTCGATGGCACAGAGGACGCCGGCTCGCCACGATCACGGACAGGCCGTCCTCAACGCCAGCTCAAAAATCGCAGAAAAGGAATGCGTATTGTATCACAGAGCGACGAACCTCGCAGCCTCGTTATCGGCATTGCTGTAACAGCTGCACAATGGGACGTCGTGATCAAAACGGTCGAGAAGAAGCAACGCCGGCGTGAACGAGACCGTATACGCCGTGCTCGCAATGCAAGAGCCCGCAACGGATTGACTGCTGAAGTCGAGGACACTCAGCATTTCCCTGCGTGCAGACTACGATGTACACAAATCCTTTCTACGCCTTCCCTGATCGCGAAACCGATGAGAACAAGGGCAAGCCTTATGGCGGTATCCTTACCGACGCAGAAGCAGATACGGCTAAGACCTACCCACAGGACGCCGATCGCAAAGCTTTCTCGGAGGCTCGCGAGAGAGCAGAAGAGAAGTGGAAAGAGAAAATGGCCAAGGCGAACGGCGAAACCCCTGCGCGGACAAAACAGCAGGGGTTGCCCAGCAAGATCAAATGCATCAACTTTGGTGGCTACGAGATCGACACTTGGCACGCAGCTCCGTACCCCGAGGAGTACAGCAGGAACAAGCACCTATACATATGCGAGTTCTGTCTGAAGTACATGAGCTCGGATTTCGTCGCGTGGCGCCACAAGTTGAAGTGCTCTGCGAAACACCCGCCTGGTGACGAAATCTACCGCGACAACATATCAAACCCCGAGACAGGCGCACGCACAACACTTTCTTTCTGGGAAGTCGATGGACGCCGCAATCCGCTGTATTGCCAGAATCTGTGTCTTCTGGCCAAGCTTTTCCTTGGATCAAAGACCCTGTACTACGACGTGGAGCCTTTCTTGTTCTACATTATGACCGAAAACGACGAGTTTGGATGTCACTTTGTGGGCTACTTCTCGAAAGAGAAAAGAGGCTCCGGACCATCACTGCCACAAAGCATAGAGACAGAAGACGGAGATCACGGAGACCACCTGGCTGGTGGTATCGACCAAGAAATCCAGAACCTCAGCAATGATCCTGCTCTTGCAAGCCCTGGCAACAATGTTTCGTGTATTCTGGTTCTTCCAGTACATATGCGCCGTGGCTTTGGAAGGGTACTGATCGAGTTCTCCTATCTTCTGACCAAACAGGAGTGTCGTACCGGCTCGCCAGAAAAACCACTTTCAGACATGGGCTTGGTGTCGTACCGCTCGTACTGGCGGACTGTGCTTTGCCGGCTCCTGCTACGATACAAAGACCAACAAAGTGGAAGCGCTCATATTTCGATTGCGCGAATTGCAAAAGAGACTGGAATGACACCAGACGACATCATATCCACACTGGAAGCCTTGCGCTTCCTCGTCCGCGACCCAGTCACCAGAACATATGCGATGAGGCTCGACTATGAGTACATGAGAGAATATGTTGACAAGCATGAGAAGAAAGCAACCATTCAGCTCAAAAGGACCTCTTACTGTGGACGGCTTATGTCATGGGCAAGCCAACGAATTTATTTGCGATGGGCGAGGAGGCCACCATCAACCAGCCCATGCAGACTGTAGCTCCGCGTGTGGAGGCCATCGAATTGCCTGAACAGCCCGAGGAAGGCGTCCAGCAAGCTCTCAAAGCGAGCCTTCAACCAACTTTCACAACAGAAGAAACCCAGAACAACGCAGTCGAGGATTCTACTGAGGATCACATGCCGAACGGCAGCCCAAAGAAGGAACACCGCAAGAAGACACCAACAGAAGCTGTCGAGAACAGCGCAACACCAGTTTCGCCCACCCGCCGCTCTCCGCGTAAGACGCCGAATGGCGTGGTCCCGACTATCGTTACCTCACGACCACGCAGCCAGAGTCCGTCCGACTCATATGACTCTGGCTCACAGTCCACACCAGCTGATATGATCCCGCCTACCCGATTTGAGATCTTCCCACCTATACCTGGAGCACAGAGCGCCGCAAAGCGCCGTCCTGGAAGACCGTCACGAGGCAGCAATAGGAGAAGCCATCATGCAAGCCCATACCGCACCACTCCTGCGCGAAGAAGCTCAGCAAGGCGGTCTACACCGACAACACGGGAAGGCACGGGCAGGGAGGCGCTACGAAGGACACGTAGCAGGCTCGGCACGGTCGCCGTTGCGGCAGACGACGAGGACCACAAACCGGATGACGCAGACGGTCACGACATCCCGGATGACAACGAAGTAGCGGTGGAAGACGACGAGGACGAGGACGCCGAGGGCGAGCCCGATGTGGAGATGGACGATGCCAACGGCGACGAGGACGAAGACGCCCCGGGTTCCGACGACGAGGAAATTCGGTATGAGTAGCACCCTCTCATGCAAGGCTGTATCACCACTGGCAGCACGACACGCCGCCATTTGTTGTTGCTGTGTGCGGTGTGAGCGCCCGGGGCGGACGTGGAGCGCGTCCCCGGCTGGAAATGAACGGATAGTGTACCAACATATTTACCAAAACCTGTACCAGAGATTCGCCAGCGGCCTTTGTTTGATCTAGCGGTCAAGCAAGGGCTGCTAGGCAACGATTTACTTTCACTCACACCACGATTTGCTACGAGCTCTGAAGAAGAAATTGCCCTGTTCCATTGTTTGTAGCAACGCCTTCAATTATGGTTGTTTGTGTCGCGCGTGGTGGTGAAACGCTCATACCAGTGTTTTATGCTATGCGGAGCAGAATGCTTACATAAATCGCAGAGCGCATTATGTCTCCACTCCAATGGCCGCCCTGCATATATGAGCGCATACTCCAATGCTTTCATGCAGCTACACAGTTACTTCCCACGTTTCGGCTCAGACCCAGATCAACCTTATGCATGAGGGCAAAGCTGTGCCTGCATATGAATTGCTCGAACGTTGCCGATCCGCTTTTTTTTCGCGATTGCTTCGAACAACACCTTACAGTACACGTCAGCGCGTCAGATCATACCTTCCTTGAATATCATGACACGAGCGATGGCGAATTGCTCTCCCAACGTCATCAGCTCATGTATCCGCGCATCGAGTGACCTCCTGACGTGATCTTCGCTGTCGAGGGATGCCCTCCCTCCTCGGCTTTCGCGTTTTCGTGTTCAATCAATGACCACTGGCGATGATCAGTCAGGATGCTTGTAAGCAGATCTGATGGGACTAGACCAATACTATCGATCATCTTATGATCGCCCGACTCCCTGCTAGCAGAACGGCCGAAATGTACATGTGACGGTGCACGAGAGGCTCGGGCCAGGACCCTGTGCTGCACATGCGGCTTCGATGGGTGCGGAAATCGCGCGTGCAGCGCTTCTTCCTTCTCGCTCGTTGTGGAGGCGTGAGGAGCAGATGTTGTCGTCTGTGCTCCGGGAAGAGTGGTTGGTCGCTGAGCAGATGGCTGATGGCGTCCGTGCGGACATGTTTTACGAGATCTCTTCTGATGCGAACGCGGATTTTCTTGTCTCCCAGCCTTCTTTTGTTTGAAGATGATGGTTCCGTGGTGGTCTCGGATGACTCTGTTACAGGGGAAAGCATTGTATCGACTCCTGTCTCCTTCAATGGCTGGGTCAAGGAGACTGCGAAACTCGCGCGCATTCCTTGTGGCTGTCTCGGTATCTGTCATGCACGCACTCCCGGATCAACGCGCATGCGTATGCACACATGCTCATGCACGTCTGGAGACCGTCTTCTATTAAAGCCTTCCCGCCATTATACCTCCATCAGCATGGCGGAGCGCCCGGATGGCGGCTAAATAGTCATTATTGAGCAGCTGATGCTGCACGGGCTAAGGTGTGCTTACAGCCAAGTCGGTCCAGATCGACGACACGGTCGAAGAGCAGTCATCAGTCGCCTTGCAAGCCGCGCGATATCTTTCCGCTGTATAGCAGCGATGTGCTAAGATCGTCGCTGGGTAGTTGTGGCTGACAGCAAACGCCTCAGCGGACGGACCAACACTGCCACGCGATGGTCATCTCGCCCTCCACACCTCGCTGCTCGGCCTCCGCACGTCCAGCATTCCTCTCTTCTCCGTCGTGCTCGAGTCAAGAGCATTCGATAAGGCTGATGCTAATGACGGCGATGATAAATAACTAGCGAAATTAAGGTTCAAAGCGGAAGCACGCCAGCATGCAAGTTTACGCGCGATTGCGCCATTTAGCCTTGCCTTAGTTGCTGGCCGCGGCTGCGAACGCTCGTGCATGATCCGATCCGACTGCAGGCTGCGGCTGTGATGAGCGAGTCGTGAAGCTTCCAACTCTCCATCGTGAACTTCCAACTTCTCAAGCCGAAGGACGAAGGACTGCGCGCCTGACTGCCAACAATGCAAATGCGCCGATATCGCTGGCATTCCGCCGACGCCACGGGATCTTGTATCGTATTCGTACTAAATGCGAAAAAGCAGTCTATCGTAATCCTCCGCCAGTCCGTGCCAACAAAAGAGTCTCGATCGACGCCACGCCGCGTCCTCCTTCGACAACGTTACAATCAACGACCTGACCTGAGCTGAGCCGACAAGCACGGCCGTAGCCTCATGTCCGTGTGATGATGTTACATGCCGGCCTGACCATGTTGATCGTTGTTCGCATGATAATTCCCCTGTGTCGTTTCGTCGTTGATCAACGCCGAGTGTCTCAAGGCACAGGGCTATTTCCCTGCCACCGTGATTTTTGAAGAATGCACGTCTGAGCATTGATGGGCAGGAGAAGTGTCTCGCGAGCCGGCTCAGCCTTGTTGCAGGCGAGGCGCGTGGGGATGGCAGCGTGGCTATGCGAACGTGTCGTGGGAGCGTTGGTCAGGATCGTATGTGGAGATGGTGATAGTGTTATTGACAAGACTGCGACTCGATTTGAAAATTGATGTTTAGCAGGAATGAAAGTGTCGTGTGCTGAGATCTGAATTATCGATGTAAAAATCAATTGTACTACTACTAGGTATATATATTATACAGTCCGCTACATCGGAGTGCAGAGTAAATCGCAAAGCTTTCCCAAGTGACCAGTGGCAGCCGACATCCTTTAGACGGGTCAGCCCATCTCAACTCCATTACTCCATTAACCCAAGAGCGACTGTGACATTTTTCCACTGGAACGCTCTTTCCATATCCTGATAGCCATCTTTTCGCCGTAAGCGCCTTCGCTAAGGGACTCTGGTGTTGTATAGGTGTTCCGCCGGGGACACAAATGTTAGACAGTAAATTATATTAGTACAGGCGGCGAATTGAAGGTCGAAGAGATTTATCGAGTCCTCGATCCCTGGGCGAGCTCGCAGTCGCCACATTCGAAAGAAGCTGTCCAATTGGACGAAGGCGAGCTAAGGACATCAACTCCATGGCGGCTGCTTAGCATGCGTCGGAGTCGGATACGAGGATTCGTCTTGTTGGTAGAAGTTGGGCGGCAGACTTTGATTCAAGAGCATGTTAGTCGCAGCAGGAACTGGCTGGTCGGGTAGCGCAGACGAGTATGAGACGTGCTCCAGACTCGAGTGATGCGCGTGATGAGGCTGTGACGGCGCGGTTTGATACGACGGCGACGAATGAACGTAAGAAGCCGGAGCATGAGTGTATCCACCCGACAGCGCAGAGTAGTCATGTGGTTGATGTTGACTCTGGACCGGCGTGTGTACGCTAGTGCCTGCTCCGACTGACATCGTGCCGCTTGTCGATGGCATGTAGTTCGACTCATGCCCCGACGGAAGAGCGGCGATGTCCGTCATCGATGTTGGGGTCTGGAGGCCGCCCAGGAGATTCGGGTAACTGTCCGAGCTCGTCCGTGATGTCGAGGCGTATTGGTTTGCCTGCGTTTGGTAGTTCCCGCTGTATGAACCATAGTTCGGTGCCGTACCCGCGCTGCCGTAGTAGTTGTTCAAAGGTCTCGGGACGGAAGCTGGGTTGGGTGGTCCGTGCTCACTGATATTGACCAGCCCTGCATTAGCAGCCAACGGCGATGGTCCGGGCTGTTGTAACGAATTCTGGTAACCGCTGAGATTCGACAGAGGTGGTGGGTAACTGCTGGCGCCTCTGATGTTGTAGCCCAACGAGGTCTGATCGGTGTAGTTCATGTGCATCCGGTCCTGAGGATCCGCTTTGTACTGCGCATAACTTTGCGGTAATGAGCTTCCGGCATAGCTGGCGTATGTCGTTCGTGGCATCTGCGCGGGAGGGTATGCGCTTGAGTTGTCTGCAAAGTCGCTGTCGGAACGTTGCCGCTTGAGTGGCCTAGCACTGTCGACGTAGCGGTCATTCTGTTGCGTCTGTGCGTATGGATTTTGTGGCCCTTGTGGCTTCTGTGGCTCTGGCGGGCTGTACTTGGACAGTCCACGTCGGTGTGCACTATAATTTGTCAGTAAGAAGTTCCCAAGAATAGTCAGTGAGATTCATGACTCACGAAGCGATTGATCTGGGCTCCTTTCTTAGACGTAATCGTACTCCTTGATCAGAGAAGGCGCGAGACAGGTAGGAAGACTCCTCCATGCCGTGGAAGTCCTTCGCAGCCACAACTGTCTGACCGTTAGCACCAGCCACACCACGCTAAAAGTCAAGATCCACTTACCCTGAAATGGTTCTGAAACAACGTCCTTGATGAACGCAGCGTTCTCCGCAGCTCTGAATGGCGTTAGCTTTGTGAAAACAAATGGGCGGGGATCAGCGCACTCACTTGCTAACGTCGTAAAGGGCGAACCGTAGTTTGTGCCAGCCGAGCTTCTTGACTGACAGATCGCCGAAAATGAAAAAGCCGCCATCTGTTGCAAAGCCGAGTGTTAGCGCGATCTGATGATGAGAGCGTCATGAATCGATAATCGACTCACCCTGGTTATCGACATCCTTGAGTCGGTGCAATGATGAACAGAGCTGCCCAAGCATCGCACCTGGTTGTCGCTGCTGAGATTCTTGATCGCCATGTTCGTCTGCGTGTGGGTTGTTCGGATCATGGGCGAGTAAAGTCGCGTACATGAAGAAGTACGGGCTGACCAGGTAATGTCTGCGGTCTGTTAGGTTTGCGTATTGACAACAGGCCGAATCGTAGGGCATACGAACTTGGCTGGGTCTACATCATGTCGGAGTTTGATTTCCACGATTGGTGGAGGATCAATGGGCTTTCGCGCTGTCGACCGTGTTAGCAAGGAGTTTCGTTTGATTGTCGAGGATTCATCGACGAACTTTTCTCTTTGCCATCGAGAGTGACCAGAGCCGATTGAGGCTGCTGGCGTACTTTAAGGCTCACGTGTGAGCTGGGAATCATCTTCATTAGTCCAGTTATTTCGAAATGTATGCGCGAATCCAAGAAGGTAGCGCTAAGCCTTACCTATCCAGCACTTGTTGGTGACCAGATCCGTACGAAAAGGTGCCGGGATAGGACATGGAACTGTTGACTTCGCAGGGTAATGGTTCGTTCGATGCGATTTCCTTGGGTGGAGGGCGTATCCAAGATGTTGAAAGTATGGAGAAACCGAACCGCTGAGCCAAATTCTGAAATTAGGCGTTGTTTAAAGGCAGTGAAAGGTACAGAGAGTAGTGCAGAAAGGTCGATGGGAACGAGAGCCGTGGGTGAAGTAGTTTAAGGATGGTTCGGTCCGAATGTAATGTCTCAGAAGACCACCGAGTGGCCTATGGCGTGAAGAGTGGTCAAGGCTCCGATTCAACTAGCGTATGTCACCGGAACTTCGCAGATCAATCGCAGTATGCCCCTGTGGTAATAGCGCCCTGCGCATTGGCGATGGAAGATCTCTTTTGTTTGACTCTGTTGTAATCGATGCCTCCTTGAGAATGTGGTCTATGCGCAAACGGGAAAGCGTACCGTCAGCCGACGTCGACATAGAGCGATGAGCAGAGTCACGATAATCGCACTTGCTCAACGGCCGTCGTAGTGGAGGGCGGTCGCGATCGCGTTTGACGTGTCGAAACGCTCTTGTTGTACGGAAGTTCCAGAGCGCGCTTGACTCGAACGTAATGCTCCAATGAGAATGTCGTCTTAGGTCGTCAAATCCTTGGCCAGGTCGTAGCGATTCGTCAATGCAACGGTCATCAAGAAAACAGGTCCGATAGTAGGCGGTTGCCAGAACAATCCGGCGAAGGCGCGAAACTCCAGATTAAAGCACGTCTCGCGGCCGAGAGGACGTGATGATAGACTCCAACCCCAAGGATGCTCCGAACGGCCCGTTCGCAAGTTGGTTGACTCCACGATCTGTCCCGAGAGTCCCGCAGTCCCGCGCCAGTGATTCCCTCCAAGTAAGCCTGGAGGCAGAAGGACGTAGTGTCAGCGGAGGATCGAAGGAATACGGCCACCTTTGTAGGCTGGCACCGACAGGTCGTCGTCGCCGCAGTGGAGCAGCGATCTCGGCTTGAGGGCAATGGACGACAGTCCCGTGATCACAAGAGGGTCTCGGCCAGTTACTCGAATCAGTCGTTGTGGCAGCAGACGTTGGCATATGTCGGTACAAGGTTGCTTTGCGGCTCGACCGCGTACCGGGCAGCAGCGCCCGATGACCGCCAATTGTCGTCGTCAAGATCTGTTAATTGGTGCTCTTCCCCGCCGCACTGCTGAGCGTGCCCACTTGGAGCTCTGAAGCGCGTTTGGAATGGAAGCGTGTGTGAATTCTCGTTGGCCGCCTTCTGCGGAAGGTTAGGAGCTTGCCGTTCGCTACCAGACTTGAGCAGGGCGGTCGTGGGGCCTTCCTTGCAAGATGCACGTAATCCGGCGATGGCGAGCACGATACTCGGTGTGCCTGGCAGGTCTGTCGTGCGCAGAGGGCGAGGGAGAGGGAGTGGGCTGCCGCTCTTAGATATCGTCAGTCGTCGTCGTGGGAGTCGACGAGGCCCTGCCCGCCGGCGCAAGGTATGCCTATAGGAAGATGCGCCGGATGCACGCAAGGCCACTATATGCCCATGCCGATGGCCACGCCCATGCCCATGCAGCAGCAATCGCAACGACAGATGCGCTGCAAGTGCCGTCTCTGCTACGCGAACGCTACCCGGGACGAACAGCCTGCACCGTCGGCGGCGGTGGCATCCTGCCTACTATCGCCATCGCGCGGCAGCGGTCCGAGGCACTGCTGTACGCAGCACCATCAGACTCGTTCGATTGCGCGCACAACGAGGCGCTCTGGGCTCGGGCACCGCCGTCCGTCTCGCCAGGAGGAGGGCCATCGCACCGCCTCTTCCCGTGGCCCGCATCCTTGCCTGGCGCCATGCACGTCAACTCGACAACTGCCACCTTGAATCCTCAGCGAACGACTGCCAGCGCGCAGCCCTAACGCCGCCCTGGACGCCGCCAGCACGCTTGCTGGTCACGGCATGTCGGGCTCGCTCCTTGCACGCGCGTGGCCGCAATGCCTCGAGGCGTGTTCCGCAGCCCAAGGGCACTCTCGCCCAGGTGCTGTACATGCAGCGGTGCAAGCGAGCCTCGGGGCGCGTGTCTGGAGCCGCCGTCTCACCGCGAGCGGAGGCCATGTTCTGGCAGAGCAGTCAGAGCGTCAGATGGGATGCGTACAGGGCATCAGTGCAGTCCTGTCCGCCTGCAGGAGGATCCACGCCACTGCGTCGGTCGCGTGGGCGGCCAGGATCTGTGTGGGCGGCATATTGCTCTACTGCAGCCTGCCGCCTATCACTAAGACGCAAGCCTGGCACTCGCACGAAGCGAGCAACCACGCAGCCTTTCCGGGCTGACAGCCGCTGAGGCCACGGCAGCTCTGCATCCCAATCTGGTCGACGCTCTCAATTCGAGCCGTCTATTCCGGTTAGAACGTACATTGACAGCCGTATCTACCCTCACGATCACCCCTGCAGGCCAACCACCGTGGCCTCAGCAGATCCGCCACTCTGGATGAAGAGATTGTTGAACGACGCGACGAAGATAGAACGGTGATCACTACCACATATCCTCTGGCCAGCCGGAAACGCACGAAAGCACCATGATTGTGTGATGGGATTGTTCAACACTCGCATGGCAAGCAACCGGGTTGAGGAGGCCAGCCCTCTATCCCTGCATATTGGCCTCTGTCGGACAGCGCACGGCCGCGCATTTCGACACACATGTCATCGCGCTCCCCTGCTGGCTGCCACGCAGTAGCGACAGGCTGCGGGCGCATTGCCTCTTCAGCTTCCGCCTCTACAGAAGGACACTGGGCCGACAGCACAGGATTACAGATTCGGCATTTGGCGGATAGGCGAAGAGGATGTTTCCAAGTAGTGTTCGCGCCCGCAGTCAAGCCGACTTCCAGCTGCAAGCGGAGAACTGGATAAGCTTTGAAACAGCACTGCAGCTTCGCACGCCTTCTAACATCGCCTATTGGCAGAGAAGAAAACGCCAATCACAGTCGCTCAAAGGCTGATTTTTGAGCCGCGCAGCGATGCCAACTATGTCGGTCCGCCTGACCATCTGGTTGTTGCCCATTAACTTTGACGCCCGCGGTAGGCGATGCTATTACTAGTGAGCGGCGGCGATGCGTAAGCGACACCCTTCGGCCGGCAGAGTTGATGCGCACTAGGATCCGCCTGTCTTCTCACACGTGCGGCGCACCCTGGCGTACGCCCAAAAAAGACTACATGCACTATACATGCAGCTCGTCACACCATTGTGCTCATCTCGCTTCGTCGTGCGCAGTGCGCAGAACTCTGGCGACTGCCGTGGAGCTGTAACTCTCTACAACGCGCTCGATTTCGATGACAGTGCTGCGGTTTAGGCTGACCGCTCCTCCGCAAGCGAATCCGCCAGCCTCCATGCAGACCACGCGAGTGTTTTCGGTCTTCATGGCTGCATTGCTCGGCCGTTCCCACCATGCACGCCTGCAACGCCGATGCAGCACGACGGGAATAGCGGGCACGCGATGCCATGTGGCCGGCCTATTATGCCGTACTTCTTCGCAAGCCGTGGCTCGCAGATCCTCCTAGAACTAAAGTGATGCGCTCGAAGCTGTCAAAAAGTCCATCTGATGTGGTGAGACTTCTCAATCCGTAAATCAACAATGCTTTGTAGCTGAGCCTTTGTGCGATTGATCTCCTGCTACAGGTCTCACCCGGACACCCGATTATATGCATGATGCTTCAATACGGTGGCCTATCCTCACGCGCACATGGTCTCAACAATACAAGAAACCCACTCCACAAACGCCATCCTGTGCCGTCCGAGTCACCACATGCTGCATGGCAAGGATGCATACCCGGATGCATCGTTCGCCGTACCGCTCTCTGCAAGCCATCGTCCTCGTGGCAGCCACCAATATGTTCTTCGATTCCTACAGATATCTCATGCACTGCGTATTTCGTACCCGCGAGTCCACGTAGTCAGAACTCGTACGTCACTGCGGTCTTTAGTGGCTTTGTGTGATCGTACATTCTCGTTCATTCTCGTTGTGCTCGTTTATGCCGTGCGGCTCCTCTGTCTTGGGAGAAAAAAGCAAATGTTGTACAACCGCGCTTGCACAACATATTCCTGCCACGTGAAGTCCATCACACCGCAGCGTGTAAATATAGCCACAAAGATGCAAGGTGCGATTAACCGACTGCCAATCAGCAAAGAGCCTGAAGGTTTCGATCCGCTATGCGCTCGCAGATCAATCGGGTCGCACAAGCGTTAGCAGCAATAGAGATCATGACTAGCCGTCCGCTAACAAACCACGATTCCTGACACATCGTAACCCAGCCTGGATTACTAACAGATAACAAAAAGACAAAACTCCACCAGCGGCAAAGGCAGGAAAAGCCACCCGTCTCGTCCGGAACGCCCTCCCCGACGTCGACGTCCAGTCTAACCGAGAAGCGATCTCGCGCCTTTCGCATGTTAAGGTACCATCACTCCTAGCTCATATACCGCTCATGACTCGTGACGCATATACAGTCCGCCCTCCGTACAAGTGTACACAAGTACATGGCAATGCAGGCCTGAATCCATGCGTTTCATTCATCGCTTACTCCGAAACCCCGAACAGAGCTGCATGCTCGTCTACTTCGTGCAGATTAGGAATTGCTTGCCAACACTTGGCCAATTCGATCGATCGTTTCGGTAACAAGAATACATGGTTAGCGCGTGATATAGATCACATTGTGACAACGCTATCAACAGATGCCGACAGGGACAGTTTTCGGAAGGAGAAGGAGAACGGATGGCTCGGTTTGAACGCTGTACAGTAGGTACTCAACGACATGCACGCAATAGCGATCGACGATTGTTCTGCGCGCGTGGACGCAGGGGTCCGAAGGGTTTGGATTTGTCAACATCCTGGGAAGGGCTGTGTTGATTGTACTGTGCTCTGCCTTCGTATAGTCTTCTTCCACGCGCTTACGCTCATGGTCATCATTGCTCGAGTGCTGAACAACGAGCTCTATGGGATATACGGCGCTTACATGTGCGTGCGTCAAGGAGACACTCTGTCGCTGAAGGAATCGAATGATAGAAACCTATTTTGACCATAACAGTATAGTAATCAACGTGGGAATTAATCGTGTGCTTTTATTGCTATCTTGAAGTAATCATTCGCTGAAATGGCCACCATAGCAGCATTAGATGTACAAACTTTTCGACAGCAGCTCATGGTTCAAAACAACAATACCAGCCCAAACGCGAAAGCAAGGATCAATGCTAGAACCGATCCATCGGGGATCCACATCTGCTGGTTTCCCGTCCATCGTGCAGACACAGCGCCGCTACTGGGACTAGGCGTGTTAGTAGCTGTGTATACGCCGGTCAGCGCAGTGCTCGTCGAAGAGCTTGCATCGCCGGTTTCAGAGCTCGAGTCGTAAGGAGCAGCACTGATAGGACTGCCAGGGATTCCAGCGAGGACGCTCGAGCTGGGTAGACTGACGGAGGAGTCGTCTTGGTAGAAGATGCCGTTGGCTACGACGCCTTTGCCAGCTAACATGGCTTCGGTGTCCTCGCTCGTACACGTGCTGTTCCATGCGCGGAGCCAGCATGTTGATTCGGGTTGGTCGGGGACTTTGTTTGTGTGTGTGGCGTTCTGTGGACCCTCAGATCCGAATGTAGACAAGTCGACGATGTCGCCGGTGGAGATCTCAGTGCCCTGGATAATGCGCGTGAATACGGTGAAAGCTGTCTCGGGCTGGTAGTACGGCATCAGATGGCCGGCGTCGTAGATGCGAGAGAAGCTGAGATTACCGAACTGGCGGACAGCGCCGCCGACGTAGCTAGAATTGACAACAATGTCTGCGTAGCCGGCTGCGGGAAAGGCGTCGGCATAAGGATTCGAGATGGGTGCTGGTGGCACGCCTGGCGGTCCTGGTGGCGGAAGTGGACGCACCAACTTAGCCACTTCGAGGCTGATGGCTTGCCCACCGAGCCAGTTGCAGATGAAGTCTGCGTCTCCATACATCAATGCTACACGCACACCTTTGCTCAAAAGGTACGCAATATCGGCCAACTGGCCTCCGCGGATGGTATCACCAGTTGAGATGAACCCCTGTTGCACATACGGATTGCTTTCAGTGTAATTTACACGCGCGCCAATCGACGCAAGCACAGTCTCGTTGTTCAGATATTCCTGATATGCCGCAGGTGGGTCTGCACTTGGTGTCTGCTGTCTGATGTCGTACACATTATAGCCGTTGCGCAAGTACGATACTGTCACGTTGAGACAGTTGTATTGTGCGGCTTCGCAAAGCTCATTTGTCTGAGCGACATCTCCCAGGCCATCAGGATCAGTTGCATTCGCGGCAGTGCGGCAGGCATTGATTTGCTCCAAACATCCTCCCGGCCCTGAGAATGCTTGCAATGTGTTAAGCTGGTCAGTCTGGCTGTAGGCCTTGATGCCATAAGTATTGTTGTACGCGAAGAATGGGTAATAGTAGTTTTGCACTGCATCATCCACAATTCCGTCAATAATTCCCAGAGATTCGAGTTGAATTTCGAGAGAGCTGTTGAGCGCAGCAACCCGTTCATGCGATTTTCGTTCTGCTCGTCGAAGTGTCTTGCAAAAGTCGGTCCGTACTTTCCACCATAAGACTCGGTAAATAGGTGGATGCCAACGGCTGCCTCTGGGACTTTTGAAGAAGTGACATTGGGCCGAACAGCAGGATTGTATTGTGGAAAACTGGACAACCACGACTGAAGGAAATGCCAGGTTGCAGAGGCTGCGATCTCCGTAGTGTTGGACGATGCTGACCATGAATCTTGCTCATTGGAGTTGGCAGTGCCGAATGTACCTTCAAGATTCAGATATGAGGGAAGGTCGCCCTCAGCTTTTGCAGGTTCGTAGACCTCGTGCGAGAAAAGATCGTACGAAGCATTTGTGGCGGTATCGTACGAAAAGCCAACTTGATTTGGCTGGTCAATGAACAGCATGTTGCTGCTTCGATCCCATCCCCACATCCTCGATTGAGTGCCATAGCTGCCATCATTCATCTGAACCACCTCACAAGGTCCGACTTCTGCAAATAGACCCACCATACTACTTGAGCCAGGACCTCCATTGAGCCAAATCGTCAAGGGTGCACTTTCGGGCACCTGTCTTGCTTCTACAAACCAGAAGAAGGTGTTGATGCTGTAATTTTGTTGTATTGGCGCCAGAGTATATGGAGGTAAACTGATATAGCCGGTATACTGTTTCTGGGTGGGAAAAACGGTCGTGCAAGTCCCGTTATCTGGTTGCTTGTAGGATATGGTGACATTCGGATTGATCGGCGATTTTAAGACATTATCGTATATGGGAGGTGGTGGATATTGTGCGTTCGCTAAAGGCAGTGATATAAGGAATGCTGCAGTGGCAGCCGCTAGTGTAGGTGGTAGCTGGAAGAACTACGGATCGTTAGCTTTCTGAGATGAAGACTCCTCCTCGTCACGGAACCGTGTGGATCCTTCAGATGAAATTCGATAGATATCCGGGTTTCGAAGTCAGCCTTGCAATGTCTAATTATGTGACCAAATTGCACATAGACCATGTGCAGTAGCTTATGCTTGTCCGATTGCGATGGGCAGACCTGATAGCTTTTACAGCTTTGCTTGCACTCCCAGATTTCTCCGGCGCATTGCGCATCCTATATGTGTGCAGTGTTCATCCCGTAGAATCGCTGAAGCCAGTTGTCCAATCGTAGTACGCTCTTTTAATGTCCATGTCCTTCGCCCATCACCTGTAGGTTGGTATCAAATACTCTGGCTAGTAGCATGTCGTCCATAGTTCCAAAGGCATCATCGAGAAAAGCGGACCAAGATCCAAGAGCACGAATGCGACATCCGAAATTGCTCGTGACCGACGCAGCAGTATGGAAACCGAGCCAGTCGAGTGATACTCACATTCATTGTGCCAAACTCATCATCGTATTCTCATCATCTATGCGCGCACGCGATCCTGTCTCTGATGCGCCGACGGACACTCGTTCAGACCATTCGAAGCTGAAATTTACCACGTCTCGGCGCAGAATTCTGGCATGTGCTCCAGTGGCGTGAGGATGCGACGGCTACGCGGTTGCGACTATGAAAAAGAGTGAGGTTTTCGCACGGCAAAGTGTCGTTGAGATGCGATGCGGCCGGTGTACTGTACGCGCGGACACTCTTGCGCGCGCATCTCCAAGGGTTCATTTCAGCTCGAGCCAACACCCCACACCGCACCGGTTTGGACTCCACAAGGGGAAATGCTGCACTGTGCTGATGCTGATCACAAGCCGATTGCGTGCATTGCACAGCAGGAAACCTACTCAGAAGGTCAAGCCCACATGAGTTCAGCTTCACAACTAATAAAGCACTCACGTGCTGACCGGGTAGGAGCATCTCGCGAGCTACACAACAAGCTACAGGTAAGGTACCACACTCGTCGCAGCCAATTCTGCCCCTCTTCACACACACCTTCGGGGAATTTCCTAGACTAGCGCCCACGATCAGAGTAAGGTAGTACCTTAGTAAAAGTACTCGGCAAAGCTTGGCCGCGTACTGCTCAAGCTATGCAGTCTCAAACGGACGAGTTGCAGAGGAAAGCAATGTAGACGCCGGCGTAAGCAACGATACCGTAAGATTGTCTTGTAAGCCCGACATCGACACGAGAACGAAAGGTGCATGCGGTGTAGCTTTGGGCATCGGAGATCAGCAGACACTCACGTATGCGCGGAGCGAGCATCCTGTTGTACAACGTGAGCAGTAGGAGGTCTCAACGGACCGAACGTTTCAGATGAATTCGATGGTGGTGTTCAGGAATCAGAGAAATTGGTTTCTGCCATTACTGCATCGTCGAGGCCTGCTACGAAAGAGAGATATGCTCTATGGGTTCGGTAAAGTATGCTGGGTTCCTCGGAGCTGGCAATCGCTAGCCACCAACGCCGCGCAAACCTCAATCGATCTTGCATTAAGTGCAATCATCCTTTCAGATGTGTTCGTTCGTGGACCAAGGAAATGAAGCAAGCAGGCACGGTTGAATCGAAAGCAGAAGAAATCGTCCCCATGGAAGCATTCGTGTCGCACGTAAGTCTACAATCACTCGTTGGGTGCGCCAGGGAGAGCGCCGGCATCTGCACTGGCTCCGCTCGTAGCCTGCACGGCTGCTGCATGTTGTTCGGCTGTTTTGCGCTCCGTGACGATGAAGTTCATGTCTGTGTGGACGGTGAAGCCGATGACTTTCTCGTTGAAAGGCTTGGACAGACTGCAGGGCTGGAGGTTGAAGCGGAGGAGAGTCTGTGGCAGCATGTTAGCAGCTATCTTCGCAGCAAAGCATCTCAGGGTACATGTTGCTCGACTTACCTCGACAATGGCCTTGTTCAACTCCATTGGTGGCTACACCTCTGCCAAGACAGCCAAATCGTCCAGAACCAAATGCCAGAGTGACGGTTTCGGTCATTCGCGTGATTCTAGCCTTTTCATTCTCGCTGCCGTCACGAGGAAGCCAGCGCTCTGGTCGGAAGATTTCGTAGTCGACACCAAAGATCTCAGGGTCGTGCATCATGGCCCAGCTGTTCCATGCGATCTGAGTGCCGCCCGGAGCAAACTTCTCTACGCCATTGACTTCGATCATTGCACCACCGTCAGGGACACGCTTCGCAAGCAGGCCAGAAACAGGAGGGTGAATGCGCAGTCCTTCCTTGATACATGCCTGTAGATATGGCATCTGGCGAGCCTCTTGGTCCTTGATGATCGGGCGGGAGACTATACCTGCGGCAATTCCTGCATTGACTTCAGCAAGCAGGCGCTCAAGAACCGGTGGCGATGTGCAGATGAAGTGCAAAGCAATTCGTAGAGCTGAAGCCGTGCTGTCGGAGCCCGCAGTAATCTGAGTGAGAGTTTCAGACTCTAGCTCAGCTTGAGTGAGGCCGCGGTTGATGAAAGAGTTCAGCATGTCCTGCCTAACGATTGACTTTGGCCCGAAACGCTCCTGCACCCGATCACGCGCAAATCCCATGACTCTACCAAGGCCGCGCTTATCGGTGGATTTAGGCAGAGAGCCTTTCACAAGTGGCATTCGCATCAGGTTCGTGAGCTCTGTGTAGACACCAAAGACCATGATGGCCGGAAGGAACTGCTCGAGATTCGCGAGGTAGCCGAAGGGATCTTCGTCCTTTTCGAGGAAGCCAAATGTTTGACCAAAGGCAACCTTCGAGATGACATCGAGCGTGAAGAAAGAGGATACCCTCGACAGGTCCATCTTCCTGAAGAGATTCTCCTCCGGGCGAGTTACATATTTACTTTCAATGAGGTCAAACATGTGCATGATTTCCTCGTCGACGTCGAATTCCATGCGCAGATTCTCCTTGCCTGAGTAGCCAGGAGCCATGCGGTTACGAAGGTCCGCATGAATACGTTCGTCGACATGCGACGTTATATTGTCACGCTCAGGGTGAAGTCTGAGCCCGGCATACCATGGACCTCTGGTGAAAGGAGACCGAACAGCGCTCATGCGGCGAAGCAGATCAGGATCAGATGTGATCAGCATGCGCGGTGCAATGCGTGCTGTGGAGCCTGAAGAAAGGTGTTAGCCCCATTCTCATCATACTAATATGGGATCAAAACAATCCCAGTCATATCAGAACGGTTTACGAGCCGTCGCATCGACGCGTACTCGATGCAAATCGTGTATCAGGGCAAACGCCTTTGTGCGACTGCTTGCGCGACCAAGCGGGTCTCGCGGAAACAGTGGACAATGAGGATGATGATCCGGCACGGTGGTAACGAGAAAAAGCCAGCTCGCGTGGAGTACTCACCATCCTTGCGATTGAGCGCCGTGAAGCGCCTGTGCATTTCGCCGCTTTTCTGCGTGTCGAGCAGCCATAGTCGTGACCATCCCGCGGACCAGTGGCCGCCGAATTCACGGAGTTCATAGTAAGTACGTATGGATCGCACAATGTAGGCCAGCGCCGCGACGGCGAGGAGGAGATATGCCGCTGAGACCATGGCTGGGCAAGGCAGGCGGTCAGGCTAGTGTGCTTTGGCGCTTCGTGCGTGGGCGCGGATTATTGCACAGTTTTCAGCGTGGTGCTGCTGAGCGCCAGTGTGTTGGTAACAGGCCGCGCGCGTGATTTGTCGAGCGGGAGGACGCAGTCGTTGGGCGGCGCTCCGCCGTTTGGTGCTTCTGGCGGCTCTCACTGCAGTGAAGAACAGAGTGACAGGTTGCGCGGCATCAGTTTGCTGGTGACGGCGAGAGTGGCAGAGAAAGGAGAGGGACAGATGGCATGTCTGCACGCGGGCAGTAGTCTGGCGGCGAGTTGCGACCTGGACGTTTGCGCAAGACAGCACAGCACCGGACAGTTCAGACTACTAAAGGGCGGCGGGGCGGCGGCATGTTAGACGGGGAGCAGATATGCATTGACAGCACGTGGATGACGACGGTGCCGATGACAGGCAAGGGACTGATACAGAGGCTCACTTAACGTTGGCTTGTATGCGCACTATCGCCCAGTGCAGAGGCAAGTATGGTCGGTGGCAGTGGTAGTGGCTCCTCGCTAGGCACAAACCGCGGCCGGAGTGACGCTGCTGTGAGCGTGACGTCCGAGCACGAAACCTTCTGCCATCGGACTATAGTGCTCTATACCGGCGAGACCCTGCCGCCGTTCAACGGCCATGGAATACTCTGCGAAGCGGCTTGCAGCGAGTGCCGTGTTTGCTTCACAAATTGCAGACTCCACGGCAACCCTGCTGCTTCACGAACACCCACTGCCGCACGCGCGACGGCGCCTTATAGGAGCCGTGGATAATCGTCTCTGAGCCGTCTCGCGTGGCCGGAGCATGGTCAAGCCAAGTAAGGCGCCTCTGCTACCAATGCACGCCTCCGACGGCGTGCCCGGGGAGAGCTCCCTGAGACACCGCCCCTCATCGCGGGCTCGCTTGAGTGCATGGCCAGCGTGAGGGTGGAGAGCAGTGGCGTGTGCCGTGCATGAAGCATCTCACTAGCAATCTGGTGGAGACGCCGTTGCTCGTCTGGGGCGAACACCGGCATTTACGCTGGCGCCGTGCTCCTCAGCACAACGAACAGGAGGCACGCCTCCGAACCCAGCGACGACAACAGACGAAGCATACGCTCATCTCGGCGTCCTACGACGAAACGCGCGTGACAAGTGGGGTGCATACCACAAGCCAATCCGGAGCAAGACGATTCAGACTTTCGCGCCGCCCGTGCCGTTACATGTGACAGGCGGGCTAGGGTGCAAGCGAAGGATTTCGCCCTGTAGGCTCGCGGAGCTACCACCAGATCGCCATCTATCTTCCCTGCCTGAACTCTGATACACTTATTACTGCCTCGTCAACCTCTACGTGTGCTCGCACTGTCGCTTGCGAGATCATCTGGTCGTCAACGACGCTGCATGCACTATTGACTCACCAACCACAGGACAACGCAGTCTGAGGCGTCGTTGGCGTTTCTCGTTCCGCCCGATCTGCCCTAAACGAATTCGTACGTCAAAGCCACCCGAAGGCATTTATTCAGCTCATCGCGATCGGCAGGCACGGCACAAGCCTGCCGACTATCTGTTTTGAGCTACGATGTCTCTAAATCAGACATATCAACCTGCCAATCCTGGCGATTCTGCGACAGACTTGACCTTTGCGGGAGAGGACCAGGCCAATACGCATGCTGCCATCCCACAGGGTCCTTCTACTGGCATCGACGACCAGGCGCACGGTCATGGAGAGGGCCTGTTTCCAGGTACACAGACAGCAGATGAGCAGAATCTCGAGGTCGACGTATGTATTGAAACGATCATTGACACAGCTTGGCTCATGCGGGAAGCGACTAACCTTGCATTTAAAGGAGGACTTCGAAACCGATTCAGCAATCGGCAGCGATACGTTTGTCTTTCCTTCACACATGGTGCATGGAGCGTTGCAACTGACAGCCAAAATAGGCAGAGCGCCACAACCTCAGTAGCAAGCTCGATTTATCACTACCGAAGAGAGCACGGCCGCACATATCATGGTATGTTCGCTCTCCCGGGAGGGGATATAGCCTCTGATACTAACGATCAATACAGCATACAAGGACGGCAAATACATCTTCCCCAATGACGAGGTAAGGCTGTCCAACACTACGACTTCTCTGAAGCATCTCTCTAACAAATATTCAGCGCGAAGCGGATCGCTTGGATCTCCAGCATCACGTTCTGTGCTTGACTTTCAACAGCAAACTCTACTTCGCGCCTATAGAGAACCCTAAAAATGTACTTGATGTCGGCACAGGCACGGGCATATGGGCCATTGATATGGGTATGTCTGACTTCGGCTGTATAGTGCAAAGCTTACTGACTCCCAAATCAGCTGATCAGCATCCCGAATGTCAAGTCACTGGTATTGATCTCAGTCCTGGACAGCCAACACTGTGAGTAATCTGGCGTGTTCCTTCGATGATAGTATCTAACACATTCAGAATCCCGCCAAACCTCAAATTCGTCGTCGACGATGCCGAAGACACCTGGCTTTATCAAGACAAGTTCGACTTGATCCATGCCAGGCTGATGTCAGGCTGTTTCCAGGATTGGGCAAACTTCTTCGACAAGCCTACGAGTAAGTCTTGCACGCACAAGTCACAATCTGAGCCAAATCGACTGACATGATCTACAGCAACCTTGAACCGGGTGGTTGGTTAGAACTGCAAGACTACGGCCTGCCCGTCAAATCCGCAGATGGCACACACATCGGAACCAACCTTCACAAATGGGGTGAGCTGCTCTGCGAAGCTGGCCGCAAGACTGGCAGACCCATGGGCTCCGACATCTGCGACAAATATGAGGATTTGATGCGTGAAGCTGGTTTCGTCGACGTGCAGAAGAACTTCATGTGGCCTTCCAACGGCTGGCCCAAGGATCCGTTCATGAAGGAGCTCGGTCGCTGGAACCAGATCAATTGTCTCGAAGGGCTCGAGGGCTTCTCGTTGGCGTTGTTCACTCGCGCTCTGGGGTGGAAGAAGGAGGAAGTCGACGTGTTTGTGGCGCTGGTGTCGAAGGACTTCAAGGATCGCAAGATCCACGCTTACTTCCCGATGCCGGTGACCTTTGGACGCAAACCTTTTGATCATGAGAAGGTGTTCCAGTAGAATCTTGGCGATCTGGGAAGTGCGACTTGAAGATTACTGTCTGTCAGTTGACGTCGTGTTGCTATTGTACACGGGTCTGCTGCGTTTTGAAGCGAGCGAATACCAGGTGTCGTTGGACAGTATACCATGAGATAGCTTTGACCGATGCCATATGATTCTATTATGATCAATGCGTATGTCAGGTCAGACTACTTGCATTCGCCTAGCTGCCCGTATGATGCGTTGTGCCAAAGTGGAAGAATGCCAATCAATTGCCACAGATTGTGGTGGGCGTCCCGATTTATGAGCAACAAACCACGCTGATGTCTGTTTCGACCACAATCGTAGCTCCCGTAAGCCGCAGAGATACACACAACACTCCACTGTATACGTAGAGACATTACTGCATGACAGCTGCACGAAAACAAGTGGATTTCGCATGGTACAAGTCATTGTCGTCAATCGAACTGCTCATAGACAACCCCAAACCCTAGCGCTATACAGAATCCCAGCGATCATCATCATTTGGCGGGGGACTCCACATCTGTTCACATGCGCATTGCATCGCAACCAACATAGGACCTTGGACCACTATTGACCACGCATCCAACTTTTTCCCAACCACAAGACAAAGCACGCAGACAGCCCGGCTATAACACGAGAACAAGTCTACACCGACGGCCTCTGCTTATCCATAACAAACCCGCAAAGCTCCCTTACCAATACTTCAAAATTGTCGTATACATCACACCAGGCATCCACCATGAACCGCCTATTCGGAGCCAAAAACAATGCACCCAAACCCACACTCACCTCTGCCATATCAAATGTAAGCTTTCCATATAATCGGAAGCTCCAGGACCAGCCCTATCAGAAGCTAACACAACCCATCCAGGTCGACGCCCGCATCGAAACCATCGACGTGAAACTCGCCAAACTCACCTCCGAACTGACAACCTACCAACAGCGCCTCTCGCGCATGCGCGACGGGCCCGGTAAAAATGCCATCAAGCAAAAAGCGATCAAAATCCTGCAGCAGCGCAAGCAGTACGAGGCGCAGAAAGACCAGCTGCAGCAGCAGAGCTGGAACATGGAGCAAGCGGGCATGATGCAGGACAACCTCAAAAACACCATGGCCACCGTCGACGCCATGAAGACCACCCAGAAGGAGCTGAAGAAGCAGTATGGCAAAGTGGATATTGACAAGATCGCGCATGCAGGACGAGATGGCGGATTTGATGGATATTGGCAATGATATTCAGGAGAGCATTAGTCGGAGTTATGAGGTGCCGGAGGATGTGGATGAGGCGGAGTTGGATGCTGAGCTGGAGGCGTTGGGAGAGGAGGTTGATTTCGGAGCGGAATTGGGAGAGGATGTGCCGAGTTATCTGAAGGATAGTGCGGTGCCGGAGTTTATTGATGAGGCGCCTGTGGCGGAGACGAAGGCGAAGGAGGCTGCACAATGAGCGAGCGGGACAACTTACGAGGACTGGAGATGGTTTTGCTTTTCGATTGAGAGATATGAGTATACCCCCAAATTGCGCTTTGCTGCGATCACTCCACGTTCCTCTGCCACAGGATGCAAGCTCATGTGCAGAAGACTTGCAATCTTCTCAGACCTCAGACGTCCGACTTTTGACAGTCGAGACCTTTTCGTTGACTGCCTAAGTCTTCGGAAGCCGACAAGAAGAGAGCTGCGATCTTGTCATAACCCAAGTCCCACGCTGGCCCGGCATGTAATATTTGTGCGTCCCTCCAACATTGACTTGGTGCTTACTGCCAGCATCGACCGAGACCAGAGCTGGTACTTTTGCAATCGAAATTCTCGAGGATGTGTAAATCTTTCAGGGGTGTATTTACTGCTACTATTGGCTGTCGCTCGTGAGATTGCCGTGGCGTGCATTCAAATATCATGTGTAGGACTGCGAGCCCCGATTGTGTTATTATTGATTCATTTGATGGGTGCGAATGTAAATTGATGGGTTATTACTTGCATGCTGCAGCGCGTTACTTAATTACAGATGTATTGCTCTATATAGTCTATGATGGATTTTGATTTACAGAGCTGACCATCGTATTGGCAGCCTTCAATCTAGTTGTACACATTGCTGGAGGTAGGTGATCGCCTCAGCTCTGTAGTTGTCTTCAGCAACGTACGCCAGACCAGTCTTGTTGACGTCAAAGACAAGGTTGTCAGGCTGCGAAGGAGTGTAGAGGGGCCAAGCAGGGCTGTCCTCAGGCGAGACAGAGGAGCTAGGGTCGGAGTCGCTGATGAAATTGACCCACTGGCGGCTCATCCAGTTGCTCAGCTCCTTGAAAGACTCGGGCTTGTTCTCAAATTCGCTGGAAGTCAGGTCGTAGAAAACGAAGGCAACCTCCTGGAAGTGGGTGGCGCCGAGGATGTTGGGGATGCCGTTCACGTAGACGTTCCACAGGTAGGAGTAGACGCTCAGTTTGGCGTTGGCGTAAGTCTCGGCGAGAAGTCTACGGCCAGCGTGCTGCTGCCAGTCTCCAGCGAAGGCAGCTGCGCGCTTCCACTGAGAACCGTATGGAGAGTTTTCAGGACGACCGACGAAAGATGCAGGGATGCCGACAGAAGGGTTGTCAGGGTAGAGCTCAGTGATCTGCTCGACTTGAGCATCGGTAAGGTTGGAACCGGACAGGTAAGTCTCAAACTGTTCAGTAGTGTTGATGCCCTTCTTGCCATATGCTGTGCCTTCATCGAAGTTGTTGCCCAGCAAGAGAGGAACGTGAGCAAATTTACCTGCCTTCAAGAGCTCCGATGCTTGAGCAGTGATGAAGTCACCGTCAAGAACAGCGCTCAGACCGGGAGCAGTGACGTTCAACGGAGTAGTGTTGTTGAACACATCGTTGAGAGTCTGCGCAGGCAGCTCACGCAGACAGTCCAAGTGGTTGTCTGCCTTGGTGCAGCCGGTCTTCTCGACAAGAGCATCGAAGTAAGGCTGCCAGACAGCTGCGTCAACAAACTTGGTGACTGGGCTGCCACTCTCCATAATGGCACTACGGAAGAGACCATCGTTCTGACCATCGTAGGCGATGAGCTGCATGCCCAGAGAACGAGCACCGGCAGACTCGCCCCAGACGGTGACCTTGTCAGCGCTGCCACCGAAAGCGGCGACGTTGTCTTGGATCCACTTGAAAGCCATACGCTGGTCCCTGAAGGCGATGTTGCCAGCTCCGGCAGCATTCATCTCCTCACTGAAGAGAAAACCCCAGTACGAGAGACGGTAGTTGATCGACACAGCCACGAAGGGCTTGTTCTCCTTGACCGACTGGTCAACGATGTAGGTCAGGTTGTACCTGGGATCAGCCGAAGCACCATTGACATAGCTCTGTGAACATCGCGTTAGTAAATGATAATTCCAATAATGATGAGTTGACTTACTCCCTCCGTGGACCCAGATAGCAACAGGAAGGTCGTCTCCAGGCTGAGTACCGGCAGGGCGGACAATGTTCAAGGAAAGGCAGTCCTCCGAAATGGGGTTGCTGAGAGCCGCAGTGTCGGAACCATAGCCATAGCAGATGTTGCCGTACTCTGTAGCATCGCGAGGCTCATCCCACGATTCGTCGATGGGCTGAGGCGCCGCGAAGCGAAGGGCACCAGTCGGAGGCTGAGCATATGGGATGCCTAGGAAGAACTCCTGGTTGTAGTGCTCGTTGCTCACACCGACATAGCTTCCATTGCTAAGTTCGACGGATGGTGTGCAAGGCACGCCATCGGAGCTCGAATCCTCATACCGGGTTGATGGAGCTGCCAGGGCCAAGCTCGGAAGAACGGCCAACGCAGCCTTAAGCATGGAAGGGGCCATCTGAAACGTGTCTTAATAGCAAAAGACTATGTCGATCAGGTGGGAAGAGTGGGATGGGAGCGCTCGAACGGAGGAGAATGCTTGCCAATGCGGCGTCTGCAGGCAATAAAGTTATTCGGTGCATGGGTCCGGGTCAACTACGGCCAAGCAAAGCGAAGATGGTGTCTCATCTTCAGAGCCCTTCCTTTAGGTTTCGTGACCAGCTCTAGTGCAGGAGGTAAACGAGATGCCATTCTTCCGCCTTCTGGCGCAATTGCTCCCGAGCATGATTGCGAGAAGGTTGAGATTCTCATGAGTAGCATAGGACTGATCCGCTGCCTGAAGTAGCGTCACCCTTTCAACGGCAGGCACGTCGTTGAGAAGGCGAATAGCAAACGGCGTCATGAAGCGCAATGCAAGTGTAAGGTCTGAGTTGAGACAAGCGCGTGATCCTTCAGCCGGCAGATGTCCGGAGAATGGTAAGCGGCGCTGGGTTCTCCGCCGGGGTCGCTCTCCACAGCCCGTTGGTGGCTTGTCCTCGCGTCCTTTTGACAGGAAGTTGTGGAGGGACGGGAAGATTGTCGGCATCCTGCTAACCGAAAGAAGAGCCCGGTCCGAGACCTTCACACTCCCTGAAGACGGACATGAACACAAGACGTGAGAGACTTGCACAGTATAAGCAATGTCCAAGAAGCCGGATGGCTGGGCCTAAGCATCCCAGAGCCGGACGCAAATCTGGGTTGAGAGCGCGGTGATCGCTTGCAAGCACGCATTGCAGCAAGATCAGCGTCTTCGCCATGCGAGTTGCGAGGTGATCATAGCGGAACCCCAGATGACAGGGAAGTGATCGCGTTTACGAATTTCTGGAATTGCGCTATCTCTCGCTTGTGCCTGTCGAGGAAACCTGAGACGAAGATCTGCACTGCACAAATTTACCGGACCATTAGGGTTCGCTTGACATGACTTTGGCTTCGAGCTCACTGAAGCTTCTCGTGCCTGCATTCGCCATTCGTGCGCTCACACTGGTTCCCTGTGGCCGTGAAGGCAGGACAGACTTTTGCTGATAGTGCCCGAGAACCGGACGAGGATGCCGATAGTTCACGCGGCCCTACCTTCACGTCGGGCACTTATTTTGAGACGGCAAGACAAATGATGGTGCTAAAAATGATCGGTACGGGATCAGGGAAGGATCAGAAGGATAGAAGGTACCTTAACTCAATGTCCTCCGCATCTTGTGGCGCTTTGTGACGACTGCTTTCCAACCTGTTTCCATCTCTCATCGCACGCCACATTGGCAAACACAAGAATGAGCGAGAACCGAGGCGCTCGTCTCGACGCTGTGGGCTGGTCTTTGCTAGCCGTCAGCGGTCTCCTGCTGTTCCTTCGCGTATACAGCAAGCTATGGAGTCGCAGGGGTCTATGGTGGGACGACCACTTCTTGCTGATCTCATGGGTGGGTTCCAGAACAACATGGGAGCTGGCTGTACGCGCAATGTTACTAACATCTGATAGTTCTCACTGGCGATTGCCATCAGCATCAATACCTATATCGTGTCGCTTGGCTTCGGCCAACACATGGCGACTATCAGCGCTGAGAATCTCAAGACGATCAACCTCTGTACCATCATTGTGGCGGCATTCGGAATCATCGCGACGACTACAGGCAAGACCTCTTTTGCCATCACATTGTATCGCATCACCGCGAACAGATGGGTGAAGTACTTCCTCATCTTCGTCATCATCACTGTAAGCCTCGTTCATGGCTTAGACGTTGTTAGCCACAGCCTGGCGGACATTGATCAGCTGACATTTCCAAAAGATCAACATAACAATGAACTTCGTTTGGATCTTTGGCCTCGCAAAATGTACTCCTTTCGAGAGAGTGATAGACAAAAGTGTGCCTGGAACATGTTGGGACTTGAAGAAGCTCCGTGACTTCCAGCTGTTTGCAGCGTACTACTCGGCCATCCTGGATTTCGTGCTTGCCTTCCTCCCATGGCAGATCCTCATGAATTTGACCATGAAGCGCCGTGAGAAGGTCGGAGTCGCCATCGCCATGAGCTTAGGTGCCGTCGCTGGAGTGACTGGAATCGTCAAAAGTGTCATGGTCGTCCACATGACGGATCCCGACATCACTTACTCCCGCGTCGATCTTACAATCTGGACGCTTGCAGAGCCTGCAGTCTCCATCATGGCGATCTCGATCCCGGTACTGTAAGTTAACAACAACCTTCAGTGTTAAAGAAGTCATCTGGGAGCGAATACTGACAATCTTCAGGCGTATGCTGTACCGAGAAATCAAATCATCCAGTCAACGAAGCGGCACCAACGGCCGCAGTCGACTGACCTCAAACGAGCCAAAAGGTACCAGCAACTCAACAAACATCGACTCCAGAAAGTCCAAAGCGTTTGGTTTCAGCGCGAAATACGGTCGGGATGCTGCAAGTATCATGTCAGCAGAGTCTCAAGAGGCTCTCAAAGACGTGGAACATAGCGCACCAGAACAACAGAATCGTGGTGCAGGCGGCATCATGAAGACTGAGGAGTTTAGTGTACGTCAGGAGCAAAGGGATGGTTCAGAAGACGATGATTCCATGGAGATGGTGTCACTCGGACACGGCAGCGCGACGCGATATGACAGGAGGATATAAGGGTAACGGGTTATTGGGTATACCATTGGGAAGGATCTGAGATTATTCTAGGGCCATGGGTGGCTGGTTTGGGGCACAGGAGCCAATGGTATCAGCACATTGGAATTTCAATTTTGCAAATATCAACATCTTTCATTTCAACCTGTCAACGGAAGCTCTTCATCAGGCACCAGGCTGACACGTGGGTTCTCGCAACGTGGACTTGTGATCGCTGACTCCTCAAATGCCACCCACGGGGTATTTCTGAATGTGCGACCTTGTTGCGCGTGCGCTCAGCCAATGTCTGCTCTGGGCGTCCGTGATCCAGTCTTCCGCGCACTGCGTCGTCGTCGCTACCCATGCCAAAGCAAAGCAAATAAGTGCTAGCTTTGCTCACTTTGCTCTTGACCGCTGCCATGGTATGGCAGTGTACTCCGCTTGCCGTACGACTCGCTGTCTTTTCTAGCGTGCAGTGCTCATTGTCCGATTGAATCAATGAACAGCGTTTTGTGCGTGGCTGTGACAGAGTCGTATCTCCCAGAGCGAGGCACATGCCGCATGAGTGCACGTAATAACGCGATCGGTGTCATGGTTGGAGTAATTTTGAGGTCATTGCTAGAAGGCGCTCGAGCAGAACAACGGCATGCCCATTTCATAAATCGCGGCGAGAGCACAAGTGTATTGATTTGTCGCTTGGAACCATCGAAGATGGGTGTTCGCGTGTAAAGAAGTGTCTTTTGCGCTGCCGAGACCGGTCGCATGACACTAGCAATCATGTTTGACGCATCATTATGGCAATTGGCATAATTCTTAACAGGTTTCCTGGCGCATGAGTAAATAAAGGCAGATCACAGGCCTCGGAAGCATTTGTGTTGTGGAAGGTAGGAGTAAGTCTTGCAAGAGCTCGTGGTCCTGTGGTCCTGTTGCGCTGTGTTTCAGGGGACTTACGCAGTGAGTGAAGAAAAACAGCAGCGCACGCATACCGCCTGCGAAAATGGAGAAAAGGTAAAAAACCAGATCTTCTCGCCTCTTCGTAATATAGCATGATACAATGAACACCGAAAAGTGCAAAAACCTAGGTGGACGAGCCGCCCTAGGGAAAATCTGTCATCGGTTGCCCTCGAGATTTTATTTCTCGACTACAGGGCGTCCCCTGTAATCGAACACAGAACCTTCACGACCTGCTAGGAAGTGGTAGGTGTCCTACCACTGGACTAACAGAAACGTGAATTTTCTGTGCGAAAGACAGACTGAAATAATAATTAATATACCTTACCTGTCTCGAGTGTCCCGAGTATCAGAGAAAGCGCACTTGGCGTCAAGCAGCGAGCAGTGAATACGCCACCAGGCGCGCGACCGAGAGGAGATGTTGCAAGCGCGCACATGCAGCACCACCAAGCAAATCACACGATAGTGCGCATGCACGACAGCAAGAGAGACTCGCATCATGTCGCAAGGTTGCCAGTGCGTGTTCGGTTGCTTGCAAGGCACCGTGCAGATTCTTTGCGTTAGTACGCAGACACCAAAGGGGACGACTTACGAGAGGATACCGCTTTTCTTCTGCAAGGCCATGTAATGGACATCCGCTCAACCTCAGCATACTGGACCAAGCAGCGCTGGCACACCTTCGTGGACGCTGTCATTCTTTCTGGAGGATCGGGTTCGCAGCAAGGCTTGCTTTGTAGGTCCTGGTATCCAACAAGTCCGGTGAAGGAAGGCATGCTTCCGCAGCAAGCATCAGCGAGGGCGAAAATGGTGGCAATCATGTGTCAGACAAGCCCAGGGAGTTCATGATACTCGAGGCACGCTGAGATACTGCATGAGCTACCTCCCAGGGGTTCATGGGACTCCAGTGTGAGACTTCAGTGGCTGATCGAGTGGCTTCTGGAGCTACGAACAAGGCGATCTACTGCTTGGTATGGTCAACTCATCTAGCTTGAGGGCCACTCAAAGCGTTTGTCTTGGTAGTAGATATGATTGTCAAATCAAAAGACCTGTTCTTCTGCTGAAGATCATACAAAGTACTTCCCTATGATCCTCGAGGTCTTTCTCAGAGCCTCCACCCCATGCCCATGCATATTATACTACATTAGCCATCGCCCTAGACAACATCTTGGATTCCTGAGCAGCATAGTCGTATGAGATCTTGTCAAAGACGTAATGATTGAACGAGCACATCATGGGGGAGGATGAAGTGAGGTGTGAAGCTGTCCCCTGCGGAGAGACTTCCCCAAACTTACAGAAGTGGGCCGAAATTCATCTGAAGCCCCACCACCAGCGAACAGCTGGACATCCGAAGATCGACCAAGCCTGGGCAATTGAGAGCCTCACGCGACTCGTCTGCTGAAGAGTTGCAAGATCCAGGTCTGACAAACGCGCAAATATCTACCACAGTGCGCATACACAACAGCATAGCCAGTTACTTCCAACCGACCAGCCAATATGGCTTCCGCACTGGCCTCCCTCCTCAAGAAGACGCACATTGAGGACCATGACGAGATCCTGAAATCTGCAGAGGCCGCATTGAAGCAATCGAAAGGCGATCTGGAAGCACAACATGTCAAAGCCGTTGCGCTGCTGAACTTGGACCGCTATGTTGATGCTGTCACGGCGATCGAAGCTGGCGGCGAGAAGCTCAAGGACAAGGCAAGACTGGAATATGCATACGCACTCTATAAGTCTGGAAAGCCGGCGGAAGCAGCAGATATCGCAGCCAAGGGCAGTCAAAGAGGTTACAACCACGTCGAAGCACAAGCGCGTTACCGAACGGAGGACTTCGAACGCGCCGCAGAATTGTACAGACAGTTGGGCGCACGGCAATCGGAGGATCTTGAGGCGGATCTGAGGGTCAACTCTGCTGCCGTTGATGTGCAGCTGGAATGGGCAGGCAAGGGAGATCTCGTTCTGAAGAAGAAGCCCGAGAGAGAGGATATGGAAGCGTTCGAGACTGCATACAACGCCGCTTGTGGCAGTCTTGCGAGAGGAGAATTGGGACAGGGCGAAGTGCTGCTTAAACGCGCGCGAGGCCTTGTGGAGTCTGCGGACGATCTGACTGATGAGGACAAAGGGGCGGAACTGCTCCCTATTACCGTACAGCAGATCTACACATTGACGAAGATGGGACGACACGAAGAGGCTGAGAAGCTGGCTCAGAGCATCGGCGAGACTACATTCCCTGATCCCAACTCAAAACTTATCGCAAGGGTTAATGGAATTGCGGCTGCTGGAGCACCAAGCAACCCATTCCTAGCGCAAAGAATACTTGAGTTTGACGTGGAGAGCCTGAAGCCCGATTATCCTTTTGCATATCAAACTGCTATTCTCGATCAAAATCAGTCAGCACTGGACCTGCAAGCTGCCAAATTCGGTGGTGTCGTAAAGTCGACAGCAAGAGAACTCTCAAAGCAAAGCGGTGCCACCTCAGACAGCCGCATCAACGGCCTATCGGCTGTGAACGTTGCGGCACATGCGAGAAATCAGACCGGTAAAGATGCGTTGAAGATTGTGCTTCCTCTCTTGGAGAAACGCCCTAAAGACGTTGGCTTGATCCTCACAATCGTTCAGCTCTACGTTCAAACCAACAACCTGAGCTCAGCAACTACACTTCTCGAGAACTTCGTCTCACGACTGAAGAATCTGGAGAGTCTAGTGATCTTGATGTCCGCCATGCTCCAGGTTTGGTCGGAACTCTCGTCAGCCTCTACAATGCTCAAACGCGTCGCGAGCCTGCGCGAACAGCACTCGCAAAAGCAGCAACACATTGGCGGAGCAAGACAGAAACCCGCCCAAGTGGCGTAACGCATCTTCTCAAAGCAGCAGGCAGCATGCTCAGCGAGTCTCACGACCCTTCACACCAAGACTTTGCACGCGATATCTTCCAAGACCTGCACGACCAAGATCCGTCAGACCGCTATGCCGCCGCAGGCCTCCTCGCCGCATCACCAGCCACAGCAGCTTCATCCTCTCTACACTCGATTGATAGCCTCATCAGCGGTATCGACGTCGAAGCTCTCGAGAACGCCGGTATCGCCCAGCCTCCGGTCGATCCTTCAGCAGCAGCAACAACTCGCAAGCGCCCTGCGGAAGAGCAACCGAAGCCCAAGAAGCACAAGAAGCTCTGCGCGAGGCAAAATGCCCAAAGACTACGACCCGAGCCGCACACTTGACCCCGAGCGCTGGCTGCCTCTCCGCGACCGTAGCTCCTACAAGCCTAAAGGCGGAAAGAAGGGCAAGGCGAAGCAGGCCATGTTTGCGCAGGGCGCTGTCTCTGAAGACAGCAGGCCTGCGACTCCCGGTGCGGAGGTTGTTAAGGGCAAGCAGCAGCAGCAAAGCGGTGGCGGAGCCAAGAAGAAGAAGGGCAAGGGCAACAAGTGGTAGGTGTAGATACGAGTCGACGACTTTTACAAAATGAACAAATGTCCAAAAACTGCAGCGATTTTGGAAGAGAACATCAGATGAGTTTTGTCGTTGTGCTGAAGAAACAATATCGGGTTGTGTCAACAAGACACCAAGATGACATGGACGTTAATTCAAAAGATGTTCTGCAAGGCGCCGTGATGATAGTTCTACCGCACAGGTGTAAATTAAAGACTAATTGCATCGGGTGTCTTTCCCGTCGTAATATGACTATCGTCTAAAGTCCGATCTATCGCTCAAACTCGAGTCCCTCGAAACATTTCCTCGCAAAGGCTCATGTTCAGTCCTTCGAGCGCTGTACGCCATCGGAGTGCCAAAATCATCATGCCCATTAAACGTCCTCGTCCTTCCGGGTGTCGAATTTCGTGCGCGATGCGGCATCGCAGGCTCGTCAACAGCCATGCTGTCATCGAACGGTGACAGGTCTTGCTTTCCACGACGGCCGTCCATGACCCTTTTGCCTTTCCCCGCTACAGCCTGAATCAATCTACCGACTGGTCCTCTGTCCGCGCTAGGAGCGTTCCACCAGCGCACGAAGCTGACCCATGCATAGCCAAGCGCAACCCAGACTGCGTTGGCGATGTCGCTTAGATCGAAGGCGTCGCGGATGGCTCGCCAGGTTCCGAAGCGAGGTGCTTCTGGTCTGGGAGATAGCGGTCTGTTCGGTCTTTGAACTCGGTGGCGCTGTAGGCCCAGTGGAAGAGGAGGCTGAATGTGACGGACTCGAGACACGTCAGGAAAGAGGGCATGCCATAATTGATGTCGTTGTATGTCAGCAAGCGCGTAGGCGAGAAAAGCTTGCCGTTGAGCATGGAGAAGATAATCTGATCAATCTTGTCAGTAAAAGTTTGGTGGCGCTCGAAATGATGAGGATGACTTACGCCTTGAATGATCTGGAAGAAAATGATGCCCAGGAAGGAGTAAATCTTTGCACGCTCCTTGTGCGTGCCACTCATCTCTGACTTCATCCTTTTCGCAAAGGCACCTGTGGCTTCGAGAGCACCGGCCACGATCAGTATGCCGGCAATGAAGAGCCACAGATGGGCATGTGAAGGAGAGAACGAGTTTGAGCAGTAATCGCCATAGTATTGAGTCACGATCTCGATAATGGTGAAGACGAGCGTGATCAGAGGGTATTGGAAAATCTGAGCCCAGGTGCGCTGATACTTGTTAGATTTGATCGATGGAGGAGAAGACTTGTGTGTAGCTTACATGGAACCAGGCAAGAGAACCGCCTTCAACGACGACACCCTTCTTGTCTTTGAAAGGGAAGTCGTCAAAGTATCTGTCTCTGTCTGTGCCTTCGGGGCAGACCCACTCCAGGATGAGGAAGAAAAGAGCTGCGATCGCGAAGGACTCGTATAGGCCAGAGAGTGGCTGAATGTATTGATAGGTTTTATACCAGTACAATGCGAGGAAGTTGAAGAGACTGTAGAAGACTGGTAGAAAGATGATGCGAAGGATTTGTCGCTGCTCTTGCGGTGCTGTGTAATTTCGCACGTGCTGCCAGGCGAGATAGGCAGCGCTGATCGTAGTGAGGCCAAGACATGGTCCACAGATGTAGATCATCAATTGGTGGAATGTGATGTCGCTGTTTGCGTATAGTGGACCACCCACGAGATCGGGTATGGGACGAGCGCATGTGATGTTGTCTGTCGATGATAGTGCTCTGGAAAAGAGTTCCCTGGGAATGAGGTCGTTTGGTGAAGACACCACTGATGAGCCAATGCTCTCAACCGTCGCTTGATATAACCAGGGCGCCATGATAGTGTATGCTGTGTGCCTGAGACCTTCTCTCGTTGGCAGAAGATGGTAGAATGTGCTTGACGATGTGATATACCGGCATACTGAAAACGGGGAGGAATAAGATGATATACATGCACCTACTTGATACTTGGTTACCGTATGTGGAAGCAGACGCGCTCATGCTAAGCCTTCAATGCTGAATCCTTCTGCGTAGGGATATCTACGAATGTTGTATGGAAGCACCAGCATTCGGCGCGTCCGTTCAAAGGCGCAGTTCAGGTGAGCGCTGAGGTGGCCCTTTGCGGCAATGATCGACAAAGGATTCTACGATTTAGTCTAGCACAGCCTGCGAGCGCAACAGCTAACCCGATTAAGCACGACTTGCGCTCAAGTTACTCTGGGTGTGCGATGATGTCTCGAGTTTGTTTGATGGTATGTAGGCATTTAGGCACCTATCTGGGTTCGCACGATTAGATCATACAAGAGGCCATATTTGGCTCTGCTACAGTCGACTTGGCCGTCCAGATCTGGGCTACGGAGAAAGACCAGGCGCTGGGCCTGCGCTGCCCAATGATGGATAAGAGGCATACTTGCTATATCGTATTCCTGTAAAGGTCTGCGTATAAGGGGGTTTGAAGTGTTGCTCAGGCTATTTTGACGAAGCTGGAGTTGAATGGACGTCAACTCCTGGCGAAGAAACGACAGACGAATGAACATGCACCGGGAGGCCAAGGAAGCTGGCCTTCTGTAACATCAAGTAATCGTGCCTTTTGGACATTGAGAAACAAGCTCCAAAGAGTGCGGAAAGTGCTGGCGAAAAGTAGATACAACGACGTGTACTGCAATCCGAAAAGATTCGAACGACTGTGTCCTTTCCCAGCAAATATCAAATTTGCCGCCCTTGTGTCATCCCGTGCGTAGCTCTCGTTATATTCGTAAGTGTCATAAAATCGTACATGCCTCGCGGCACCGTCTTGTCACCACCATTTCCTCCGATATAGATGCATCGTGGTCATCGTCAGCAGTTCTCAACATGTCGATCAAGACACGTAGGCACTCCAACCGCATTCGTTCAGACACCAATCGCATCTGCCATAAGCGCGAACAGCGCCTCTGCGACAAAGGCAGACGTATTCGCCGCCCATCGCGGACGGAGCAGCGTTGTGACTGGTGGGAGTCCGGTGAGTGCGAGCAATGCGTCGACTTTGACGTCCGGCCATTGGCACTTGCATTGGTCCAACCATACTCACAGGCCTAGGCATGGCGCCCGGCAGGCCCACGTGGCCATCGACGTAGCCGCTGTCGAAGCTTTTCGGCGACTCGCCGCCGCTGCTGCCACCCGAGCCATCGCTGGCGCTTACCTCACTTCCGGTCATTGAGCTGCGACAACTGCGTGTCGTTGCTCTGCCTTCGCCAATGGCTACTGGCAGGCCCTGCACGACGCCTCCGCCGCCTGGGCGTTGGCCGGGATACATGCCGTCGTTGGCGCTGAAGTTTCGGCAGATCATGAACGCCTTCGTAGCGGCACCATCGCGTGCCAGGGCGGCAGATTTGTACGGCACATCAGTGCTGTATTCGCGGTTGTTGACGCGGACCTTGCAGAAGTGGCCGTGGCGGGTTTGGTAGGGCTCGTAGAGCGGCGACGACCAATGTCGGCGTTCGCAGAGGCCTAAATCGGGTTGCGGGTTAGATGTGGCTTGAGGTAGCAGAATTTCCGGTTGGTTCGTGGCATTGAGAGTATGTGCGAACAATGCAATGCAGTCTTGATCAAGCAAACGAGCCTGCGAGAGAGCCACTTACTCGAGAGATACATCGAATAGAACATGGTGGCTTGGATTGATGACGGTTGTTATTGGTAGCGATTTGTGTGGGGCGTCACTGACTTTCCGTCCTCTGATCTAAAGCAGCGAAGTGCCTGTGAAGAGACCCGAAGAGGCGAGAGACGATCGTTGCACAGCAGTCTGGTAGTGAGCTGGCGCAATGCCGTTGGCTACAAAAGAGCAAAGGGACGGGATGGCTGCTGAATAGTGTAGGCGAAGACAGTTTATGACAGCATTGAAGAAAGGATGTTGGCGTTGAAGCTGGGAGGCGTATAGATATGATGTTTCCGAGAGACGAGACGATTGAGGAACAACATGGAGCAGCACCGAACACCCGACAGGACACCGGGGATAGGGCACCTGGGATCGCAGCTCCAACGGTATGGGCCAGAGAAAGCATCCTTACCAGCAACTTTCATTGAGTGCGCTGCAGTGTACGGTCCAGAAGGCTCAACCCGTGGAGCAACAGCCCAAACCCTGGTGCGATGCGCTGGCGTGCATTCTTGCCAAACGACTGGGAGGAGGATTAAGATCGAGACGTGGAGCAAGGAGGGACGACCATGTAGCCCGCCATGCATTGTGCAGTACAGGGTCAACAGACGCAACACGCAATCTCTAGGCGCAGATCCTCAGTGGGGATGCACGTCGCAAGCGCGACAGATTGCCACACGAAGGCGTTACGAGGCGGAAGTAAATCATGTGGCTGCTCCCTGTCAACGGAAGCGTCAGGTACACTTGCAGCAGGACGTCGCGGTGACGTGAGAAGTATACAGCGTTGGTGTCCTGCAATTGATGTTGTGCAGCACATCATGCGTGGAGTTACTCCTCAGAAGGAGTGAAGTGGTGTCCAGGGACAGCCCTGGGGTCGAGACTAAGTGAAATCCCGCAACATCGGTGCGTTCGTGCATTCGATAGCGTCAGTGGAGAGCACAAGAGCTCGAGAGGGGTGCTTGTCCACGGAGCCTGCTACCGAGCATTGTCAATTGTGATTGCGGCGGTCGCTAAGAAGCATTAGGCTAACGTTCACGCTTCCAGGTACCCGATCTTTCAATTAATTTTTACTTTCTATGATGCCTGGTCAGGATAAAAGGCAAGGAGACAAGGGCAGCGGTCTTGCTCCCGCATTCCCTAGCTAGCTCGTGCTGAATGTTAATGTCGACGGGACTGATGCTGAAGCTCCGCCTGTGTAGCCGAAGCTGCTTTTTGATTACACGAGCCAGTCGGGCACGCAGGTATGTGCTGTCAAGCGTCATATACGCACTGCAGCCACTACCGATCCATGGGCCGCTCGGCAGCGCATAGTGGGCGGATGTCAATCTCACCTCAGTGCAATCGCCAGATCGTGCTCCAGATCCAGAGGGCTTCGGGTTTGCCGATGCGAAATTCGCCATTGGGGCTCGACGCACTACATGAGTGAAACAAGAGCTGGATGCCAAAGTGCCGCAAGTAGTCGCACAAGAGCCGCCTCCACGATAACGGGCGTGGGAGGACGGCATGCCAAACGCATGGCGATGCATTGGCCCGCGGACGGCGGAACGGGAGTGCGATATGTGCAGCTCATGCCTGGGCGTGGTATCGCATGAACCAGGCGTGCTCAGGATGTTTGCTGGCAGTCGTTCATAGGCTCGCGTGGGCTGCAAGGCCGGGGTCGTTGCATGTTGCATGCTTAGCACTCGATGCGGCCAGCTACCCGGACTGGACGTCGGCTCTGCGCACGCTGGCTCGCGTACATCGTGGAGACAGCGTGGGCGAAGATCACGGACCTCACCTTGTATGGCAGCTGAAGAGCATGTAGTATAGCTTCATGCCTGCTCGGGCACGCTCCCGCAGCGTTGAGGCAGCAAGGGCAGGCGTGTTGGGCGCTGCAGTTGAGAGGTGTGCCGGCAAAGGGCGGTGTGTCGCGAGCTGCAATGCCCGTCACATACGCCGTGTGAGCAGGCGGCCTGGCCATGTTTCAACACGACGCCCGTCCGATCGTCTCAGCGTCGCCTGCGTTTGTGAGAAGAGGCCATGAGGGAGCACCAAGCACCAAGCACCACGAGCACCGACGGCGTGGATGGCCACTGCGCGCTCGTGTCGCGCAACCTCCGAGCCGATCGGACTTGGTGGCGGAGTGTCTCGCCAGACTACCGCATCTCACAATCGGACACACATCGCCCGCCTCATACCACACCCATCTCGCGGATCTCAACAATCGAAGCCACCAGATCCTGATCTCGATACCATCTCATGCACCGCAAGGCGTGAAGCAATTCCAAACGATAGGCAGATATTGTATAAAAGGTAGGAGGGAGAGGGAGAGGGCATGTCCGAAAGTCTGAATGACGATAGACGATAGCGGAGTACCGAATGGATGACCAAATCACTCGCGACAACGTCGATTTCGGGGCGTGTTGAAACATCGACTGCAAGGCTAAGTATTTTCATATGTCTCTTCCTTCTCGATTTCCCCATACACGTGCGATTCCAATTATTAAACCTCCATTCTTGCGCCAGAACATCGCTAATCGTCACCCGTACGCGACCACCGCCAAAATGACCGTCCAAAGGATCACCATGTTCAAGGTAGCCAATGAGGCAGATATTCCGAGTTTCTTCGAGAAATATCAGACACTCGAGAAAGAGCAGAAGAAGGTGCCAAAGCAGACTCCCAGTATTCGAGGCAAGCAGCGCGGCTGACAATGTCACACAGGACGGCAAGCCCTACATCCTCTCCGTCAACGCCTACAAGCCTATGAACGATCCCCGAACACAAGGCTACAACGTCCTCGCAAACACAACTTTCTCTTCTCTGGACGACGTGAAATACTATGATGAGAAATGCGAGGCGCACGCGGCATTTAAAGCGTTCGCGAAAGAGAAGGTAGCCGGACCGCCTATGGTCGTGATGTGGGAGACCTCATGATGCAGCTCCGCGCTGTGCAGCAAATACAACCGCACGACTTGTCATTTAAAGGCCTTTACGCGACCGACGCGAGAGGCTTGGGTAGACGTCAGTGGTGTATACATACGCTTTTGTCGTCTCACCTTAGATTCGTGGCCAGGCACTAGATTGACATGTACATAGATGAAGAACCTAGACGCTGTTTGAGAATCGACGAAGCTGGTCATTTGCTGTGTCTCGAGAAGAATCTCGGTTTTCGACGGCCGACAATTGTTTGAAATGCCTTATGAAGCACATATGTTTTGTTAATGGCTTCGCAACAGAAACTTGTATGCCCATCGTACTGTCTCTGAGCTGTTCGTCTGCACTGGGAACAGCGGAGAGACCATTTACAAAAGAGTGGATGGGAGTGCAGACGTACATCAAGGCAGCAATACATACACCTCGCTAATCAGCCACGCTACGTCCGCAAGCGGGACAGCTTCATGCATGATGACCCAGCCGGTGGCTATGTCACTTCAGTCTGCGCTCTCATGGACCTCGAACGACATACTCATATACATCATATGACCGCTTCGGCCTCTGGGAGTTTAGACTAAGGCACTTCACCATTGACAATCTTGGTGAGGAACAAACGACTGGGTGCCACTATCTCGTTGCCTGGATACCAGGCCATGGACCATACACGTTTGGGCTGTTTACGAAATACACTCAATTTCATCAAGAGGAAGCCACGTCCAGACCAGGCAGGTCGTGAGTCGTTCTCCCTCCAAGGAGACTTTCGCTACTTCCAGCCTCAAACATACCATCCCTTACCACTCCTTGGCTCTTGCGTCGACTACGACAACTTGGACAGCCTCAGCTGTGTGATTGCTTTTGAACAAGATGAAGACTCGCATAGTTATCAACTCGAATCGTTTCATCGTCGTTTGCTTGGGCAGCGCGCTCCCTAGATGACCACTACACTTTGCTTGACAAGACTCTCAGAGAGCTCTTACCGTCTGCCTTGAAGTACGAGCCACTAGAGTTTGACGGCATCTGTGAAGCGACGCCGGCGGCACGTGAGTGTCCACTTCGAAATGAGCGCAATAGTAGAGAGTACACCCTAACACGCCGCAGAGCAAATTTTGATCCGCTTCTCGAGACTCCAGCCTCGAATTTCCAAGATGTCGCTCCAGAACGACGCACCCACGCTCTGGGAGAACATGGTCCATGCGTCAGCATATGATGAATTCATCTTCCCCGAAGCCAGGATGGCTCTCAGGCCAGATCCCAAAGTAGCGGAAGAAGACATCCTGCCGTGGCTTGAAGACCAGATCGAACGTCGGTGGGGTTTCTATTATGTTACCAATATCATGGATACTAACTCTGCAATCATTTTACTGCACATCGCTCGCTCGGCGCCGAACGCTGAGCTACTGCTAGCACAACATATCCAACGCTACGTAGATGTCCTGGCAGAGCTCATCGATGCACACGACTCTCTTGCTGGCCTCAAAGTGCACGCTAGAGAAGGCTCTGAGGAGTATGACGCCTTAGTAGAAGCCGGCTTCATGGACTTCGATGACAAGCTGCTGGAGCGCCATGCCTGCAACATCGTGCGATACTTCCTGTACTCAGCTTGGTCGCGCAGCGTAGTACTGCTATTCTACTTGGTAGCCGGACAGCAGCTCGAGCACGGCGCGAGTCGTCAGTGGTCGAAGTTCCTCGCCGTGCGCGGCCTGGATCTACTCTCAGAACTCGACGGCCGTCAGGGCGGACACGAGCCTGTATATCGCGCAGGGCGTGCGAATGACTATATCTGCGGATGGTCGGTGGAGTTGCTTCGAAGAAGCCGCCCAGCGCTCTGTCTTGATTTTCGTACACTGTGGGCCTGTCTACGTTGCTTTAAAGGGAACCCTGGACGCTGCAGCACTCGATCCACGAAGCCATGTGACGGTAGTGGTCCATCGTCGTGTGATCGATTCACACAAGCAACTACAAAGCCTCAGACCGCCCACGCAATATCATGCATCAGAGAAGATTGTCATCTGGTCAAGTGGGACAGAGATTCGTACTTGGCCATAAACGGCGCTCGTGCTGTTGCCGTTGAGCAAAGCACCCAGTCAAACGTCACCAGGCTGCAATACATTAGAGCTTCCGAGAACACAATGGCAGTTTCCCACGTCTGGGCGCACGGACAAGGCGGAAGACCGGAAGATGGTATCAACATCTGCTTACACCGCCGGTACATCTCCTTGGCGAGGCGCTTTGGGTGCGATTCTTACTGGATCGATTCGGCCTGCATTCCATCGGAGCACTCGCTCCGCAAAGAAGCCATCTTGTACATTAATTCAATCTTCGGCCGGAGCAAGGCCGTCATTATAAGTGATAAAGACGTTCAGCAGATCCCCATCAAGGACATTGATTGCGGAGTGGACATGATCTGGCAAGCGCAAGTAGTACTTTCCACTTTGCTCATATGTGACTGGAACGTACGAGCATGGACACTACTTGAAGCATATCGAGGCAACAAATCTACACATCTCCTCTGCCAAGCAGATGAGACGGTTTCTTTGCTCGGCTTGCTGAAGTTAGTCTGGGCGACCGGCTCGATGGATCTCGCTATATTGGTTGCCAGCTCTGAACACCCGTACCCTTCGCCGAGGGAGAAGACTGCAAGACTATCGAAGAAGCCGCGGCAATGCTAAGTCTCCGGCACGCATCGCGCGCAGGCGACGATGTGATTCTGGAGCTTGTTGAACTCGCGAACGCCAACTGACGATCCTTTGGTTTTTTGGCGCGCAACTAAGGCTGTCAACACAGCCTTCCTTTTATCTACTGCGCCACGTTTACGTGATTCAGACGGTCATAGGATTCGAGGTCTCAGCTGGGCGCCAGGATCACCAAACGCCAGACTACAAACCAGGGAGGCTTTGATCGCACCCAATCGATCTCAGCGATACACTATCAGACACCAGGTTTATGATGGCAACGGTAGTTGTGTCGGAGCCGTCTGCGATAAGGGTTTAACAGCAACATGGAGATATCATGACTTGACGCCCGATGTGATCAAAGAACTTCTTGAAGACGATCTAGGCAATGAAACGTACAACATGGACCCCGAGGACTGGGAAATGCAGTACGGCGACCAATTAAATGACGAAGAAGATACAACAGGCATGTTCCATTCGCTCGACGTTCCTGTGTACTGACGCGAGGCAATGGAAGCGCTGCGCCAGGGCCGACAGGCCAGACTTTTGCGCGCAGCGTCCGACGATGATCATCGCCCGTACCAAGCCACTGCGGATAGAGGTGATTACTTCGGCCCAGCAGTAGCCCTGGTATTCTCTGATGATGATGGTCGATCGTGGGTGTGGCAAGACGTGTATCAGTGTGTTGAAGATCCATACTGGAGATGGGAGAAAGAAGAATTGCTTATCGTGTAAGGAAAACATGCGACTCTCACGTATGAAAATGGCCATGCGCGTGATAGTCCACAAGCCCGAGATAAATGAATGCATAGATGCCTGGGGTTTGAGAGCTAAGTGGCGCAGCGCCTGCATCATTAGCGTGTCTACTCTGCAGCCTTGCCTGATTCACATTGGGCATATAAAGCTTGACTTTCCTCTGCCATGGAACCGGTCTCATAGCTCTCCGTCACTGTATTCACCAGACAGAGTCAGATGGGCACCATACCTACACCCAGCTACTGGGCAGTGCCAACTCTGCCCGATATCATCTCAGAATGGGCCGGCATTGTACCGCTGGTGGCTCATCTGGCAGATCGCCGCTACGCTCATCAAAGCGTAGGACAGGCAGCATTGCTAGGTCGACTCTTCCTCGGATTGTTTCCCAAGCTTGGAGTCTACTCTGAGCTAGCAAAACTGCTTCGTACCGGGCTAGCTTTCCTGGACGATGCCAGTAGTAAAGGAGCTTCTAGCATGGTGGTCTGGGACGTCCTGTGGGGTGGTTCCTTTCCTTGCGCCAATGGTGCGGCCAGTTCTGCGATTGTCGAGTATGCCCTTTCACGGCAAAAAATGCCACCAGAGAAAATGCCGGACCGAGTAGAAGATCCACCAAACAGGAAATCGTCGTGCTCAAAGACCGATGAGAAGGCAGAAGCAGGTAGTCCTAACAGGAGTTCCGACAAAATGGCTTTCAGGCGATTCCAGACCTTGCACGAGCTCAGGTTCAATCGCAAACCGATAGTGGCGTCTTGGGCAACTAGACTCGACAATGCTCTTTGCTCTCGGGCCGGCGAGAGCGCTACTTTCTTGGTCATTTTGGTCTTGAGCATCATACTTGCCATTCTGGGTCTATACGGTTCGGCAGCGTTGATTGCGTCCAACGCAGTCACCCAGCTTGCCTGCGCCTTCCACAAGATTATGCGTCCATATGGATACCTCGACAGCAATGAGGGATCTCAGGAATGCTGTATGCTGGTAGCAAACCATTCTAATGTCAGAACGTGGTACCTGTTCACAGGCGACCGAGGTGTCGTGGACACCTTGCTCAACAAGACGATGATCGATTTGCCAGACACCCGCTACGGCAAGTTTCTGGCGCACATGCTCAGCGTCGCTCACACGACACAGCTTCTCGGCATGACCTACGTCGCTGGACAGAAAGGCTGGGATGGTGTATGTCTGGTCATCCTATTGTTTGCTAGTCGTCTTGCTCGGTACCCGTACCGCAACGAGCGACTGGCACAGATGTGGTTGGAGCGGGAGGGCATTGAGGTCAATGCGCGATCATATCAATTCACCGGTCGAACCATGATGTTAGGTGCTATACAGAAGTTGAGTGGGAGTCGGGTGACAGAGTGGATGGACAGCATCGTGACTGCGCATCCTCGAAGAGAAGCTTGGCTTGCCTACCTCTTGCACGGTCGGCTCCCTGATCCAGACGAGTGGAGCGCGCACGATCTCAATAGTATCACTCTTAGTGCGCGACTTGCAGAAGCTGCGGCTGAGGCAATTAGGAGAAGATGGAGTACTTCTGTGGACGCATGAGATAAAATGGGAATGGACTAGCGACAGGCTGGGAGCCTGGAGCATGTTCAGGTCCGAACCGTTCTCATGGTACCCATGGAACATCTCTACGTTTGCTTGACATTAATCACCAGTTCGAGTGAAAGTTGCCCTAGCCACCTCCAGCTACCCTGTCAAGTCTACGCGGGTTGATACCTTACATGTATTTTCAATGCACGCTGGTAGTGCTTTTGACGGTGCCTCAAACAAAAAAAATCGATATGCCTGCTCCGACTGTGCCTCGACGCCTTTATTCCATGCCACAAAGCCACATTCTAAGATGCATTACGGGCCTGTCTGCCGAATTGAAGCGAAAGCGACTTTCCAGTCGAGTCGTCTGGAATATCCCAGTATGACCAGTGCCAGGGGACTTCGATTTAGATGCATCCGAGTCCTCCGCATAATTAGAATCTTCTCCCTCTTCCCTCCACAGCTCTTTCAAAAAGCCCGGAACAGTAAGTCGGTGACTTTGTACGCTGTCAAAGTCTTCTTCTCGGATGACGCTTAGCCATCTCACACGGTCGTCATTACGGTCATGCCTGGATGGTGAACAAGCCCGGCCGTGCGAAGTCTCCTCAATGTCCCAAATTGCAAATCCCAGTCGCCTCCAAGGATAGAATCCATCTCCGTCCTTGATTGACCGAACTTCCCTAAACAATCGGACGAAATGCTCCATGGTCTCAGAAACGTTGGGCCAATCTTGAGTGTCTCCACTGGTTCGTATGCAAGACAAAGTTACTATTTGCAGAGGCGGATTATCCACAGGTTTGAAATCCTTTAGGTGCTCTTCAGCTGTGAGAAAGAGTTGCATCGCATGGAACATATAGTCTCTCGGACGATTCCTGTTATGCCAGTCCATTTTCCTTGGCTTCCAAACCAAAACAGGTCAATGGGCTGCATGTCGTCCACTTCCATATCTCTCTCTCGCTCTGGAATCTCGAAAGCACGTCGTCTGTGGCTTGCGAAGAATAGTCGTGCGATGTAGATCATCCAGAACGCCTTGAGCATTTGTTGCATCTCACTCCACAACAACGGGCCAGTGTCAGGGACTGGCGATCTCGGACTCGTAGGGAGATCAGTCCACTTGTCTTTACACGGGTCAAATTTGATTCCCTCTCCTACGCCTACGATCACAGATCGCAAGGAATGGGAACGACCAAGGTGGTGGTCAACACAATGCAAAGTTGTGGCATTAATGGCAAAAGACGTGGTAAGTAGACGTCGGACTTCTCTGGGCTTCGTGCCCTGAGGCAGAGTTGCGAGAAACTCGTCACCATGATGGATGTGTCGACTGAGACCAGGAAGAAACGCTCTCAAACCAAGCTCGCTCAACCGCTCCATCAAAGATGGCGATTGACAGCGGAAGTGCGCAGCAACTCGCACGGCAAAAGCGAATTGTGGGTGAACAGATTCTTTCTCTAGAAGATCATCCAGTACAGATGGTACCTGTCGTTCGATCGCTAGATGCCTCCATACATGCGGTGATGCTAGCATCATATTCTGCAAATCGAAGATGCTGTCGACGTGTCGGTAGATCATGGTGAGTGTCTCGCTTGGCAGTGTCTCAAATGCCATAGTGGGAGACTGCATTCTGACATGCTGCCAGCTGCAGTCAATGGACGGAGCTTTCAAGGCCAAGAGGTGATTCAATAGAGAGTTTCGAAAGAAAGGCGATGTAAATTGACTCAGAAGGGCGAGTTTATCCGAATTCAGGCTATTATGTTGATGTGCACGGATCTATCTCAAATGATAGCCAGGTTGAGGTGTAAGTTGCAAGGAGTGACTGGGTGTGACGAACAAGCATAGGCAGACTCAGCTTTATGTGCAAGCGAGAAGCGGATACCGCAAGAATAGGCAAGCGACGATCAAGTACGCGAAAAGAGCTCGGTCGAACTGCACGTGATGTGATGCTGATCACATGCTAAAGTCTGCTTAGCAGTACTAAGTGAGATAATTATCATATCTATCATAAATTGACTATTCTACTACACATTAAGTTGTGGGTTGGCTATAGACCGATGACGAGGCTCAAATGTAAAGCAAAGCAGTCTTATATTTGTCACTCACTATCTACGGTCTTGTCACATGGCCATTCTGGATTATAGTTTGTTCGGGTTTGATGTGACTCGCAACGCAAGGAGTAAGAACGCCGCACACAGAAGAAGCCGGCCGCTTGACACGGCAAGAGACGCGGCTGAACTGGAAGCTGAAGACGTGGCTGAGCCAGAGGCTGCACCACTTGACGTAGGCGTTGAAGCCGTAGATGCCGCTGATTCAGCTATGCCGTCAAAACCAGTGGCCAAGAGGAACCCTCCTTGAGGGCCTGCCGTCATGGGAAAGACAGTCGTCGAACCTTCAGGATTGTAGCTGGTAACATCAAAGAACATTCCGGATATGATGAGTGAGGTGCACATTGCCCCTGATAACGGACGCTGAGTATTGGACAGGTTAGGAGCAGTGGCGCCCCAGCCGCTAATACGATGTAAGAGCCTGAAAAAAATTGCGGAATATGGCCAACTCACTCGGGACAGCATACAGCATAAGTGTCGTTGTACGGGATTGAAGACCACGCCGACGGGCATACAAGAGGATTGAAAGCCGGTAGAGCGACGTTGTTCGCTGCTGCTACTACGCTGGAGTAGAACTGACTTGGATAGCAAGATGTCAGGGTTTTCTGAGGCGCAGGATTGATGACGTCTTGCCAATAGTTGTTTCCGACTTGCGTGAACGAGCCAGTACATTCCGGCGGAGGAGTAAAGACAGTCGTCAGCGCCATGTTGTACGATTTGGGGTTCGTCTGTACCGATGTCCAGGTGAATGCAGAACTTGTTGTGGAAGCAGAGCTCGAAGTCGGAGACCCTGGGGCTGACATGGTAGTCTTTGTTGACGTCGATTTGGAGGTTGATCCAGGAGGTCCGTTGGTGGTTGAAGTTGTAGCAGAAGATGAGGCCAGAGAGCATGCAACAGCCAAACCATCAGAGGTAGTACACGACGTGTAAGCGACCGAGGAGATCCCAATCTGTCGTTCGAGAAGTGCTGGAGTTGGCGTCCACGTCAAGCTCAGATCTTGAGTGGCTTTCGCAACGATCGCTGGGGTGCCAGAAGCGAGCGTAAGGTGCATTTTCGTTCTGCTATGTTAGTTGGTACGTTGAGGACTAGGAAGAAATGCAAATTGAACTGGATGTTGCGGACAACCTGATACCGGCGTGCTCTATTGCACCCCAACAATCCCATCTCGTCGATGGGAAGAGACGCCGCTAATTCCGGGTAAAACCGATATGGCTGTGTCAGACGAAGCGATATACCAAGCGATAAATCAAGCGTTAGGAAGCATTTTTAAGTGCGCCAGTGCACATCGCGTATACTATATTGACGCAGCGAGCTAACAAAGCAGGGAGCAGAACCCCTGATCATCGCGTGCTGTAATTAAGGTAAATACACGCTAAGCTTCGTGGGGTGTACTGGCTAAGCTTCATGAGGCGGGATTCTGATTCTCCTGCGCCTCCAAGTCCACCACATCTCGCATCTCGCACATGTGGCTGCCCTCTGCAAGCATCGAGGACTCTAGTGCAGAGCCCAGATCGTTCAGTCCGACAGCCATCTCTGCTCCCGCTATAATTGGCCCTTGCTTGCACTAACGCCAATATTCCAAGCGAGCGCAATGGGGCACAGCACAGCCTCATCGCCTCACTGCTCTGATTCCAGACGATTTCCGGTCTCGTCCATGCTGGATCCTACCTCAACAACCTGGCTCCTTCGTTGCAACTAGCAACGCAGAATTTAGCCGTAATGACAAGAGCCGTTCAAGTTCTTTATCCCATGTACTTCTGGGCTTCACTACACCAATGTCTCCGTTCCATCCGCCGCTGAGAACATAAAGCTGTACATACTGCACCACAAGCTACTCGACTCGGCCAGTCTCCATTGCGGGAATGTCAAGAGATAGAATTAGTACGTCGAATCATGATTAATGCCAGTTCGGACTCATCCGAATCACCAGGGTACTCAAAGTCCGGATTCCCATCTCCATCACTATCATGCACTGTAAGTCGATGACTCCGCACAATGGGCATGTCCTCTTCTCCAATTACTTTTGACCAGCGTACATGATCCAGGTCGCATGATTGGCTGAGCATCTCTTCTCCAATTACTTGTGACCAGCGTACACGATCCAGGTCGCATGATTGGCTGATGCTCAGCCAGTGCACAACATGAGGCCTGGTGTCTTTTCTGATATCATTGATCAGGCCTGCACGCTCTCCAGCCTGTCCGTGGTCCAAATGGCAAAGCCGAGGCGCAGCCATGGATTGGGGCCGTCGTCGTCGCGCTGCGCGCGAATCTCCTTGAATATTTTTGCGAAGTACTCCATCGTCTCTGAAACCTGTGGCCATATGTGACTTTTGCTTTCCCTCTGCTGGTAAGGCAGCAGGGGCTGAGTCGGTGGAGTTTGAGGTACTGCTTTGATGTCTTGGAGGTACTCCTCGGCGCCAAGGTAGAGGTGTAGAGCAGTAAGCAGGTAATCTCGTGCCCGCTTCCTCCAAGACTCCACCCCGTGTCGTGGCAACTTGAAGAGATCGATGGGTCTCGACACCGAGATCTCGGCAATTGTCCATTCCGACCAGTCGTGGAAGGCGCCCTGCTCGAAGGCCGCGAGGAACACTCGTGCTGTGTGCTAGTACGATTCCGTATGACTGGTGGGTGTGAAGGCTGTTTTTCCTTCTTACAAAACAAGAGGCCACCTATGTCATTCTGCAGGAAATGCATGGTGGCTGAGCTTTGCTCGCTTCCATGCCGCATGTGCATGAGACCGTGAGCTCTTTGCAGCTGGAGGCGGAACAACGTAGTTACGATTTTCCCTTTAAGTCAGCGCCTTACGCCCTCAGATACAAGTCGATACCTTTTCCACGCCAGACGTTTGTCTTATATGCTGTTATGAGCAGTACTAGTGAGACTACGACCGGAGCATGGACTGTCGTATAGCACCGGCCACTCTGAGCATTTCATTCAATGTGAGGGCCGACGTGCATGTCTCGCAAACCAATCATAGCGTAAACCGTCTTCAGAGCAGTGATTTGCGCTGATGTTACTGTTACACAGCTTGTGCATGTTGTCAGTGGAGTGGCGCGATGCACGACTACTGGTGAGATACACAAGCCACATAGATTTGGTCCTCAAGGAGCCCGATATTATTGGACGGCCGCATTCCCCACTATCACCCTCAGGCAGTCGCGATGTCTCGCTCATAATCTTGCGGCGCCCAAGATTCCGACAGTTCTCATTCTCGCATGCTTTGTTTGCTGTCAATCATTTATCCTGTACAACTCATTGAGCTAACGAGGTCTTTCATTCAACATGGTTGACTCTGATCGAAACAACCGACGTAAGGATTCCACCTTTGGTTTCTACGGGTATGAACAAAAAGATGATGGTCTAAGCTCAAGCGTCTGGACTAACCATTCATACAGGAACCCTCTTCAGAACACCGATCGAAACAAATTGAAGAATGAAATCGACAAGTTCGTCGAGGCCGACAAGCTGGCACGCAAGGGAATCAATGCAAAACTCATGCTAAAAGGAGCAATGATACTAAAATACGAGGGTGACTATTCCGGCGAAGTTTTGAGGGAGAAAGCAATGCTAGAGGCATCCGATTTGACGCTTCTGAAAGACGAAGGTACATGGAAAGCCCAGCCCCGGGAGCTCTTTGTTTCCGTCATCATCAGCTGTATTGCGGCGATAAATCAAGGCTGGGATCAGTCCGGAACCAACGGCGCCAATCTTTTCTGGCCGCGGACCCTGATAAAGAGTTGCGATGATGAAGGGAGCTCGACAGCCACGTACTCAGCGACTCTGACAGCAGGTCAACCTACACCACAAGATTTTGCATCTGCTCAGCCATGCAGGAAATCTCTCAGCCCGTGCGTGCCTGCCAAATCCTTGCGTACTGACATCTTACTGACTTACCTTGGTAGTTTGATAGGTTTGGTCAACGCTGCCCCATACATCATGATTGCTGTAGTGTAAGCCGCTCCCACCATCGTCCAGCAATCTTTACTCACAACTGTGGATGCAGCGCAAGCTGGATTTCTGTACCTCTCAACAACTGGTTCGGCCGACGCAGGACCGTATTCATTGGCGCTTTCTTTAGCGTGATTGCACCCGTCTGCTCGAGCCTCTCCCAAAACTGGCCCCAGTTGTTCGGTAGTCGTCTTCTGCTCGGACTTGGTATGGGCTTGAAAGAGGTCACAGTACCAATTCTTTTTGCGGAGATCGCGCCCCGACAGTTACGGGGCAGACTCGTGATGTTATGGCAAATTTTCACAGCCTTTGGCATCATGCTTGGTTGTGCTGCTAACTTGGTCTGTCTTAGACTCACCGCTGAGCATAATGTGATTTGGCGTTTCCGTAAGTATGTGCACCGTTTCTTCCTGGCGTCGTACTGACTATTACCTTTCTACAGAACTTGGCACTGCCATAATTCCAGCTCTGCCACTCCTCTTTATGATAATGTATGGCATCGGCTCAGAATCGCCGTACTGGTTGATGAGACACCAGTACTATGAAGCGCCTATGACACCCTCAAAAGGGCTTCGTGGCTCCAAGTACGAGCTTCTGGCCGCCAAAGACTTTTTACGAATTGACATACATCATGAAGGACGTGACAAGCCTGCCGCTTGGTCAACGCCAGCGAAGATGATGAAGCATTTTTCTGCCTTGTCACAGAAGCTCGATTGCGGCGCGCGACAGTGGCTTCGTCGGTCGTTATGATCTCACAACAACTATGTGGCAGTATGCGCTACGTCGAGTATTCCTAATCTGTGGCCCTTGACTGACAGAAAGCAGTCAATATCCTGGCATTCTACTCCTCGACGATCTTCGCTGAAACGTCGCGCGGCCAAGCTCCAAGCGTGGAAACTTTTGCTACGTCTTCGCTGTTGTTTACTCTCGGTATCGGCGTGATAAATTTTCTATTTGCATGGCCTGCGTTCTTGAATATTGACAAGAACGGAAGGCGACCGCTCCTGCTCGGCACGATCCCACTTATGAGTCTTTTCCTTCTTATCGGGGGTTTGTGCCATTTTCTGCCAGGTGAAGAGGAAAACAATTTGAGATTAGGAGCAATGTCGTCTTTCATATATTTCTTCGTGGTCGCTTACTCGCCTGGGATGGGACCTGTTCCGTTCACGTATTCCGCGGAAGTGTTTCCACTTTCGCACCGCGAGACCGGGATGGGCTGGGCAGTCGCTGTAAGTCTTGTCTCTCGTCTCTCGTAAGTCACAGCTTTTCGCGTCATACTAAACATGGTGCAGATGAACAACGCCTTCGCAGCTGGCCTTGCGATATGCTTCCCGTTGATGTACGAAACCTTTCATCCGCGCGGTGCGGGTGTGTTCTTCTTCTTTGCGGGCTTGAACATCGTTTCTATGGTTCTGATCTTCCTACTCATTCCCGAGACGAGAATGAGAGCCTTGGACGACAGGAACTCGATTTTCCAGACGGCGACTACAAGGCACGCGGAGCACCAGATAACAGAAGTCTTACCCTGGGCCTTTCGATGCATCTTTAGGCCTACGGACGAACCTTTCCCTGTTCTCATTGAGGTCGAGGATAATACGGAGTAGCTTATTACGCGGTGGAGCAGACAAACAGAATCAATCGGTGCGATCGCAGGACGTCTGGTAAGTTCCCGCTATCAGGACGTTGTCTTGCTCTGCGCAAAACATGTGTAAGCTACAGCGCATCCGATGAGGGTAGGAAAAAAGGTTGCTCGGGCACTGTCGTTTCCCTGTGCAATCTCAACATAAAGCCTCGTAGCATTATTACATGCATCATGCCCATGATCATTAGAATTCAAAGAACCATGCGGAACGTCTTCTCCAAAGTTGTCTGCAGCCAGTTGGCCCATCTCTCGTGGAACAGTCTGAATAGAAGAACGTGGTGTGGTCACAGTCTGCCGTAAGTCGCCCCTTTCTTGTGAAATTCCCAAGAAAGCATCGGGAGCCTTTCGCATTGATGAAGTGCGCATGGTCGCCCACTACGCTTTTCGTTAGCCAAATCCGACATATATAGAACATCTTTTCGCGTACCTTTGTGCAGACTTGTCCGAATTTCTGGGTATCTAAAAGGCTAAAGCATAGGACCGAGAATGTCTTTTCCTTTTTGTCTGCAGTACCCTGGACTTTGGAGAAGTGCTTGCTGTTGTGTATGACCTTGAAGGTCACATGGACTCCACAGAACGAGTTCTGTAGCTTGTCGAGCACGCATATGTTGTCGAGTGTAAGGGTTCTCTTTTTCTTGTCAAGCTCTTGCTTCATGTCCGGACACTCTCTTCTAGATTGATTGTGCCAAGCTTGCAACATCTTCCAGCATCCGACGTCCTCGTCAACGCTCAAGAATTGGATGGTGATGCTATGCTTCTTCCTTTGTGAATCATTCTCGTGGTGGAGAGGGTACAGTTGCTCCCTCACGTCCCAAAACAGCCCATGATGATGGCATCTTTCCGTCGTCTCCTTCAAGGCTTCGATTGCATCTTGGGGGACGCCACAGCAGAGAGAGTAGGTTGGTTGCGGCGAGTGTTGCACGAGTAACACAGTCTCCTCGTGTACCTGCAGCTCTTCTACCCTCAATCGGGGCCTTAGCTTTAGAAAATTCTGATGGAGACTCGATTTTTGTTGGAAGAATGGGTCCAATACTTCAAGACACTGTTCCAGCTTTTCGAACGCTTGGTCATTCGTCTCCAGGATTGCACGTTATCTGACCTGTTGGCGCTTTGCATAGGGTCCAGGGAGTCGATACGCGCGAGGACGTTGTCTTCATTTCCTGGTATCCGTTCGGCGTTGTATATCGCATTGCCAACATCGCTGCCAGAAAGCAGCTCCAAAAGCTCCCGTGCACTTGGCATGAAGATGATCTTGATATCCCCTATCACGCGGGCATTGTCACTGGTGTAGAAGTGCTCGTATATTCGGTCGGCATCACGCGACCGCGCTGGATTCATGGCGCTCAAAAGATCTCACATTCTGCATGTGATGACAGACCAGACACAAGGTACGAGGATGCAATCAAAAGAGATGTGTCGAGAGTGATGGAGCAGTGCGACGAGACCAGAGAGGACACACCAGATCAAGAACGACCATGCTCTGCGTTATTCGGATGACCACGTGTAAACTCGCGATTCGTCATGCCGACTCTGAGATCTCGAGACGATCAGCCACGTGAAGCATTCCGTAGAGGTGCGCGTGCCGCTCCGCGGGGTGAACAACCAAGGCAAGCAAGCCACAATTACTGTGTTAGGTCGTTTCATGTCGTGTGACCCTCAAGGGCGATGCAAATGATGATAGGTGGGCGCAATTTGCGATGATCGCGACGTACCTTGGATTGTGGTGGAAGCTCTCTATGAGGAGTCTGTGGGCAGCGAAGCTGGTCAAGTCTACAGGAGGAGAATCGAGGCCTGCCAGAAACCATCTCGACTCTCAAGAGATTTTGCTGCTGGATTCACGCCTGATTGGTTACCGGATGCCTTGTCTGGTGATCACGACCTATCACAATCCTTGACACTTCAAGAAGCAGACTCTATTGCTCTACCACCGCTCAAGCTGACACTGTTGATGACTGTAAGGTCTTCTCCGCTGAGAACGACACAAGCACATGGATGTATACGCTTGCGGAAGTGCATGGTGTTCGATACCGTCCATGCCTATAAGCTAGTACGGGTTCGTCGTGGACCTATCCGGCACCGTGAGCAGTCGCATGACGTTGACGAAGCGACAGGAATGATCTTGACACCATTCACGGGCTTCTCCTCGAACGTCACAACAGGACTTGTCGATACAGGTATCACTTTCATATTTGAAAAAAACGGCATAATGATATGATGTGTTACTCAGGTACTTACATACGACCATAGGTCAGTGAAAACTGGGCATCCCGTCCGCTCTGCCATACATAAGCACTGAACCGGGCGACTAGTACTAGAGTGGGTGACCATCTGGGAATCCCGCCTGTTGTATGTTTTTGTCTTTTTGGGTTCTTTGAAGATCTTGCCAGGAGTCACTACCTAGGTGCAATACTGCCGATGAACAACCTCCTGAAAATACACTTGTTGACTTGGATGTTTCCACGATTTCAACGTGCCAGAGTGCTTAGAGTTGGAAGTAGCGCTATTGATCAACACCTTCTCGAACTGGGAGAACTATCAGGTAGAGAAGCCGGCTGCAGATATTATTACGATTGTTGGCTGGTATGTTCGATCTTCGATAGGTGTCGAAATGAAGGGAAGAAAACAACTCATACAGCGGCCAGACTTTGTAGCGAGCTCGTCGCAGTCTTCAAAGGGCCTGGTCCCGACAGTGATGCACTGACCATCATGATCAAAATGCTAGACCTCATTGTAAATGTGTTATTCAAATCTGTTGAAATGTGCATAGAAGAGAGCCTTCCGGTGACCCCAAAACGCGGCTTTTCCAAAACAGCGACTTGAAGTTGCTCGGAGAATTCCTGGACCAAAAAAAGCCAAAAAATCATCGTTCAAACCACCAACAATTTGAACCGATATATCTTGTCATCTGGGAAGGGAAAATAAAAATAAAAACAGACAATCTCTGTCAAATAACACAAGATACAGCAAATCCAAAAATGACCGACCGCCACGGCCAAACCCTGGAAGTGCAAATCAGCGACTCTCAACAAATCGGCATCAGCATTGTCGAACCCAAGGGCAGCGGTGCCGACAACCTATCTCTATCAACATGGGGAGCATCGTTCATCCTGGCAAACCAACTCTATAAAATCGACGTATCAGAAGCCCTAGCTGCAAGTGACAGCTCACAAAGCGAGGGATCGTCACAACAACAGCCTACAATCCTCGAACTCGGCGCCGGCACAGCCCTGGTCGGTCTGACCGGCGCTCTACTTTGGAAACGCAGTGCGGTCCTCACAGACCTGCCCTCAATCGTCGTCGGAACAGCAGCGACAGTGGAAGCCAACGCCACCGCTCTCGCGGCTTCCAATGTCAAAGTGACCTGCGGTTCGCTCGACTGGTTCCAACCAACAAACCTCTCGTTCCACCAGCCTGAACTGAGCGCCAGCAAAGTTCCAGACTTGGACTCAACAACGCACAGATTCCCTATAATCCTCGCCGCAGACGTCGTGTACGACGAAGAGCACCCGGACTTGCTGCTGCAGGCTGTCACGACGTGGTTGGCGAAGGGAAGGGCGTCGAGGTTCGTTCTGGCGTACGTGCTGCGCCACGCGTATCTGGATGTTATCCGCGATTTGTGGGAGAAGTTTGAGGCAGCGGGTTTGGAGTGTGTGGAAGAAGGGCAGACAACGGGGGATGCTAGCTGGGATGAGATGGCGCCTTATGAGTGGTGTTCTTGGAGGTGGAAGGAGTGATCGATTCGGTCGAGCGGTTTTGGTCTCGATGTATGCCTAAGACTTGAAAGTCTTGCGATTGAAGGGTCGGGGTGTTCTGTGCGATCCGGATGTACATGCCGCTATCGTTATCCTGGAACATCGATGCTGTGTTGGCCTTCGGTCCCAGCAGACATCCTACGATTGCTCACACCCTTGCCGTGGCGATCGGAGAGCAAATGAGAAGAGGACTTCAAGGAGAGGAATGAAAGGAGAGTTATAGAAAGTAGTGTCCCAACAGACACATCTAATGGGCCTGACGGGCAGGATCTGGTTGCCTCAATCTGCCCGTCTGAAGTGAACGCCTACGCAAAAAATGCCAAAAGTAGAAAGAAAACCATGGTATCATAAACGCCAACCCAGCACAACCTTGCCCTGTCACACTATATCAATATCCCATCACCACTCACTCACCTCAATCCACCAACCCTCACACCCGAACTACCACTTTTCTGCACTCTAAACGGGCTGCTCTCCGCTGCCTCCGCCGGGACAGCACTAAACAACGTCGTAAAGTACAGTCCCAGAAACCTCACCACCGTCTGCGGCAATCCCGTCCCCTGCGCAAAAGCCGCAGGAGAGCTGACCGCGCCGCCCAAATTTGGGCCCGCGTGTCTCGCCGCAGAAGGAGTGGTATCCGAGCCCAAAGTCTGGCCCTTGCCGGAGAAGAAAGCGCCAGCAGTAGCGGCAGGGCCTTTGGCGGCGTCGGCAGCGGCAGCGAGAACGGCGGTGCGCAGAGCAGTCGGGTTGGCGCCGCGGATGGTTTCTTTTACGTGTGTGCCGCGGAGGATGAGGAAGGTGGGCATGCTGTGCGATATGTGTTAGTCGGGATTCACGGTGGTGGTAGGCGAGGTTGTGTAGACGTACGCAGACACGCCATAATTGCTCGCAATCTCCCTTTGAGCGTCCACATCCACTTTGCAAAAAATGATCTTGCCAGGCTTGCTCTCTGCGCTGGCGAGCTGCTCGAAGACGGGCGAGATGACCTTGCAAGGGCCGCACCAGTCGGCGTAGAAGTCGACGACTGTGAAGGTGGAGGAGGAGGTGAGGGTGCGGAATTGCGCGGAGGAGGTGACGGAGGTGACTTTGGATGTCATGGTGGGCGATTCTTCGGGAGCGATCAGTATGGTCGGCGTGTTGTGTTGCTGAATGGGTAGAGAGTGGTGGCCTGGGTGTATTGAATGTCAGGGCAAGCTGGCTTGCATGTGAAGTGGCGCGTGCTGAGCTGATGATTGTGGGGCATCGGCTTCCATGCATCTTCTAGCATTCGCATTTACCCGTTGAAAGGAGCAGATCTGACAATCAGAAATGACATAGGTCACGAGCTATTGAAGTACTGACAACGATGACACCGGATTCACAAAAAAGAAAAAAAGGGTATCAATTTGACACGCTATATACCAGTTCCCTCCGCCAGAAGGAACCCTACCCGTGCTTTGAATAGAACAAGATGACAGTCGGCAATTTTGAAAGACATAAGATGTTATGACCCATCTCCCATTCTCTACAGATCGATCAGGCTTCCGCCGTTCTGTTGCTGCTGTTGGCCCTGCTGTCCAGGTCTAGCGCCGAACGGGTTGTTGTTCTGACTCGCGCCAAAGCCAGTCTGCGTGGGGAACTGCGTCGCAGGCATGCCAGTATATTGACCTTGGAGAGGCTGCTGTTGGTTGAAGAAGGGGTTGTTGCCAGTCTTTGCTGCTTCCAGACGACCCATTGATCCTGCACCAGCGGAGTTGACGAACGTTCCAGGAGCAGTGTGCTGGGCGGGCAGACGCATGTCGCCGACGTTGCCGAATGTGTCTTGACCCTCTCCCGAAGCGAGAAGGGCGTTGAGTCGCGACTGGTAGGGATCTTGGGTGTTTTGCTGCTGGATAGGCGGCGCTTGTTGCTGTGGCTGCGCGGGAGAAGGCGAGAAGTTTGCGATCGGGTTGGGGCGCGAGTTGAACTGGTTGGCAGTCTGTTGCTCTTGAAGGCTTGAAAGGGTTGGAGCTTTTGGTGTGGTCGATTGAGGTGGGCGGTGGGTGGCGAAAGGGTTGTTGCTTCCTGTAGGCTGTGCGGCGATGGGTGACTGGGTCTGAGCTGGAGTTGCCCAAGGATTGTTCGAGCCTGGAGTTGCAGTCTGCTGCTCCTGAATAGGTTGCTGCTGTTGCTGCTGGCCGAATCCGTTCATTTGTTGAGCCCAAGGATTGTAGGTATTCTGTGGCTGCAAAGATTGCTGCTGGAAACCAGTCTGCTGAGGTTGCTGGTATCCATATCCGCCGTATCCATTCTGGAAGCCAGTCTGCTGAGGTTGCATGCCCGTAGGCTGATTGTACTGGTTGTTCAAGAAGCCAGTCTGCTGAGATTGCTGCTGCTGTACTGGGTTTCCAAACCAGTCTACCGCAGCCTGCTGCTGATAACCCTGGTTGAAACCTGTCGGCTGAGGAGCTTGGGCGGGTGTGTCGTCGAAGAGCAAGTTCGCCTGGTTCTGGTCTTCCTGCTGGCGCTTGCGCAGCTCTTCCTCCTCTTGGCTGAGCTTGAGCGCCTTTGCAAGGTCGTCGTCGGTTTCATTACCCTGTGGCTTCCTCTTTGCGGCTTCTTCGGCCTCGTTCTTGCTTGCCTCAAGCGCCAGTCGGTATTCAAGATCATTGTCGTCATCGTGAGTGCGCGCGCGTTGTCTGTTTTCTCTTTGTGGCATGGATGGCTCGCCCTGGTATCCGCCCATGGCACCCATATCTTCCAAACCGGTGACTCGGGATTTCCAGGAGCCGCGGTTTGCGCGCTCGGTGCGGAGGCGCTCTTCGTCCATGATGAGCGAGGTAAGCTCTTTGGCGGAATGCCGAACTACGTCGTATTAGCAAGGCATGCTCGTGAACAGCCATCGTAAGATACGTGACCTACTGCTTGCGCCAACATCGCGTCCCTCCTCGTCAAGGTATATGAACTCCCTCAAGGTCTTGATGATGTAGATATTCTTACGCGCCCACGTGACGACCAGCTCGCTGCCCTCGTGCAGGCAGTAGTCCAGCACTTTCAAGCTCTTGAGCACGTGGCGCCAGTTCTTGCCCTTGTCATTGAGACGCTTGTCGAGCATGTCCATGACCTCGTAGAAGTCGGTGCTGCTGTTGTAGGTGATGCGGGCAATGTCCGCCATGTCGGTGCCCGTGGGACCCCATGGGTCGTTTGAGGTAGCTGGCGGAATTGGTCAGTCATAGTGCTCCGGCGCAGTGGTACTCATGGTAGAGCCAGTGTCAGCGGTGCATACCATTGCGGACCTTGACCTGGACGGAGGAGTAGCCCTTGGTGACGTTCTTGACGCTGCGGAGGACTTGCGACATGATGTGTGTGGTGTGCGGCAATTGCGCGCAGGGTGGTGTATGCGGTTGGCGGTGCAGACAGTGAGGTGTAGCTGTCTCGTCGGGCTGGTGTCGCTCGCTAGTTCAAAGCGTCGACCCGCCGCCGCCCACCCCAGAGAGACTAGAAACTCCACACGGCGGGTGACGTAGTACGCACGGCTGTCGTCTGCTCCAGTCTTCTTCACGCGCGATGACGACGGTTGAAGAAGTGTAAAATGTGCTGAAATGAAGATGATTTGATATCTTGATAGCAATCGATCATTGGGATTGCCATACATGTACTGTTTGCTCCAGTGGCTGCTTACAAACTGCCCGTCCACACCAGCCTCGTGGCCACCCCCATTGCATGCTGCACACGTACGCCAGCCTTGGCTCGTGTGCATATGTACTTCGCCACTGCGTACGCACGACATAATCAGAAACTTTCCGAATGCATCCATCGTTTCTATCTCGATTCTAGGCAACTACTGCCTCATTCAATGCCTAAGCACCACCGGATTCATGCACAAGCAGCGCCTTTACCATGCTGCTCGTAATCGTGATGCTCCCCCAAAAACGCCATGCTCGCTCAATGGTGATACTTGCCAGTACTGCGAAGAGACTCGTTGATCGCAGCTTGCAACGCCGCATCCGCGTTGGCGCTTCCCTAAAGCTCCGGCGAGTCGACGAAGCTGCTGCGCTCACCCCAAAGAAGTTGGACTGGTTCATGTTGGGCAGGAAAGTGTTGCGTTCCTTGATGTTGCGCTCACGCTGTACTGAGTGGAATCTGGAAGACATCGTTTGTGCTTCGCTCACAGAGCGTGTCAAGGCTGCTAGGAGAGATGTGAGATGGACGTCTTGCTGCTCGCGGCTTGCTGTCTGGTGCAGTGAAGATGCTGGCACCTCGGCTGAGCCATTTGCGACAGGAGCCGCTGTCGGTGGCGTAAAAGCGGTAAGCGTGACACCAGTGAGTTGACGTTGCGAAGAAGTGGGTAATTTGTGCCCTCGGCAGGAAGAGTGGTCGAGTTTGCATCGGTCAGATAACTCTCTGGTAATGAGGTAAGATATGAGCGGATGAGGTTAATGCGCTGGTTCAGCATTTTGATCGCGTTCGCTTTGGCTGTGAGAGATGCGATGAGTTCGTCATCCTCGCGGCTCAGCACGTTCGTAGGAGTTCCATCGCCATTGGCATCTTCCTTGTCGTCCTTGCTCTCACTCTTGCCTTTGCCCTTAGCTCTCTTGTCTTTTGCACTTGTCTCTGCGGTTTGAACACCCTGTACGGCTGTAGCGTTTCCACCACCCTTTGCCACAAAATCCACGCCAATCATCTCCGCATCGCCTGTTTCGACCTCAAAGCTGAGTTCTCGGAAGCGCATCTCAGAGGCCTCGCCCAAAGGCTCCTGGTAGGGTTCGTAGAGCCCAATAGGCAGTTTGCCTCCCTCCATCTTGTCCACCATATCTAGTTGGAATAGCAGTAGCATGATGTTGTCATTTCCGACCAAAGATTGTGCGTGGTTCAAGACAGGCAGATGTGCAGGCTGCGGGCCGTCCGCAGGACTCGACATGAAAATGGCGACCAGATCCAACGCGGGCGCTTTGTGTACCTCGCGATACTGCTCCACGCGCTTCAAGAACCACTCACTGTCGAGTGGAGCATCATTGTTGTCCGAGAGCTTGCACTCGAAGGCGTGCTCGAGTGTGAAGTTGCGACCATTCTGCTGGCCGAAGATGGCGCCCACGATGGGCCCACTCTGTTGACGGAGTGTGTGTCGTGTGATGTAGTCGGATACTGTGAGGAGGACCAGTGGGTGAAGCTGCACGGCTAGAGGCGAGTCGGAGGGTTTGCTTGAGATGAGCGGGTTTGAGGTCGCCGCCTTGCCTGCCATGATTGGGTATGTGTGATGGTGGCAAGCTGTTACGAGCGTGGTGTATGTGCTGTGCGTGTGCTCCGAGGGAACGAAAAAGCTTGAGGGGTGGGCGTGGTTCAGCAGTGTATTTGTTGTCGGCGTTTGCGAAGTGAAGCTCAATCGAGCATGGACTGGACCCTCGCTCGCTGCCTGCATGTGCACTCCCCCACCAACGTCATGCGACGAGACTCATCACTCACTGCAAGGCACTTTTAGATAAACTTTTTAAACTACATACTTGGAAACATCTCTCTTTATTACTCTTTTTCACAGCTGACATAATCTACATACCCGTTTCAAGCGACTACTTTTGCACACTCTTTACTTGAAGCCACATCAATTTGCCACAACGACATCATTTCGTCTACAATCGGCTTGTCAGGCAGCAATAAGCATCTTATCAGACGCAAAGGTGTTCTAGTCATCCTCTTTGCACTCCTCACAGCAATCATGACTCGCCGTTCCAACCGTGAGCCCGCGATCGTGTTCGCCGACGATGATACCACGACCGTGACAAAGTCCGCCAATGCTGTCGGAGGACCCTCTACGTTCAACGATGGCTTGCCACTACCCAAGATGATTGTCTTCGACCTGGACTACACACTCTGGCCCTTCTGGATTGACACTCACGTCGCACCGCCTCTCAAGCGGTCATCTGACGGCCTCACAATCAAAGATCGCTACGGCGAGGCATACGGCTTCTACAACGACACTGCTGCAATCCTGAGCTCCATTAAACAGAAAGACATCGTCCTCGGCGCTGCGAGCCGCACTTGCGCGCCTGAGCTTGCAAGGGAAGCTTTGACTATGCTCAAAACTCCCGGAGCATCTTCGAAGCACGCCATGAGCATGTTTGACCATTTGGAGATTTACCCTGGAGACAAGAAAACGCACTTCGCCAAATTGCAGAAGAAGAGCGGGCTGGAGTACGAGGAGATGCTGTTCTTTGACGATGAGAGCAGGAACAAGAATGTTGAGACGCTCGGTGTGGTGATGCAGCTGGTGAAGGATGGCGTTTCTATGAAGGAAATCGATCGTGGTGTTGAAGCCTGGAGAAAGAAGAATGGAAGGACTTCAAAGGAGAATTGAGGGACTAATGGTCAAATTTGGCTGCGGTCTTGCCTTTTGAGGCTCTGTAATACACAAAAGACAGGACGACCCTCTGCGTTCACACCGACATCCATCTCAGACGTGTGGGAAATGCCGTATCTGCGAGACTTGAAAGCCCTCCCAGTCGCCATCGATGATTGACCATAAGGCTGGCCTCTGTGTACCAATTTTTTCTCAGGTGCACCGAAATGCATCACGGTCTTGTGCGCTCTGCTTGTCAGTCTGATCCTGAGCCTAAGACATGCATCGCTCCTCTGCCCAAGCTTTCCGTCATACAATGCGGGCTGAGTTGCTTCCACTCTAGCACAGCGAAGCAGTCACGAAGCAAGTCACAACGCCTTTTGGGCGGCCACGTGCGCGATCATCGTTCTTTACAATCATTCACCGGAGCCTTTAGAACACCTCAAACCCGGCCAACATTCGTGTTCGACATCATCATGCAATACATTCATCTACAATAACAACAACAGTCTACGCCTTCTGTCACAATGCTGCAGACCCTTGACGACTTCGTGCCATCCGTGCGCTCTCGCCATCCAATACCCGCCTTTAAACAGGCCCAAATAGACCGAGCCATACAATGGCTCGCAACAACTCCTCTCGTGCGAGCTCAATGCCCAGTCGCCACCGTCACCGAGATAATCAACTTCAGCACAGCGAAAGGCCAAGGAATCCTCTCCAAATACGACCCAACCAAGCTCCGAACCTCACACAGCCTCATGCGTTCTCTAGACCGCGTGCAATTCGTCGGCGAGCTGCGACAGGATCTGTACCTCCGTCGAGCAAAAGCGCGAAAGTGCGAAGAGATCTTGAAAATGATCGCTGCTACCCAAGACAGTGGAGATGGCGATGGCGAGGGTGAGGGCGAGGACTGGCAGATGCTGAACGCGGCTTGTCAACGGGCTCTGGAGAATATAGAGCAGTTGGAGGTAAGATTAGTCTGGTGCGAGGAGAACTTCGAGACGGGCAAGTTAACAAGTCCTGAGCTCCGGATTTGGGGTGGGGGAGAGGTTGAGATTGATTTGGAGGAAGGAGAGAGGGGCAGGTCGTTGAGGCGTGCCAAGCGCTTCTCTTGATGGGGTTCTGTTGTTGTGTTTTGGAAGGGACAGGTTTTATCAAGCTCGTATCATATCTACCAGCATGGTTTTCAGAGCACAACCAGTAGTCAACTAAGTCCGGATACTGCGCTCTGACAGATGATCGATGAGCTGTTGGCGTGGCAAGGGAAAGGAATTAGCATTAGGAGCGAGATCGCCGTTGAAAGATCTCCGAGACCTCTCTTAAGTGATTCACGTGTAACATTCTACTACCGAAACAACGTGGTTAGACAAGAATATTTGAAAGTCAGAGAGGTATGGTTTTATGGGTTGATAATAGCAATAATCTTCGATATGAGTTAAGTTTGGGGTTAAATATTAGATTTCTGTGTCGTTCCATGATCCGATCCCGTCCGTTCGTCAAAATTTCTCCTTTGCAACAGAAAAGAAAAGTGGGTAGAGACAAGAACAAAAGGAGAAGTTCCGTCAGTCTTGACAAAAAAGGTGTGAAGTGTGGTTTCTTATGCCACAATACAAAATCTCTCAAGACAGGTCAAGGAAAAAATTGGTGACAACAAAGTGGATGTTGCAACTCCAGTTGCCCAATGCAGATGCAGAGGTTGAGAAAATGCTTTTTCCAGATGCTCCGGTTTCTCCTTGCTTTGATATGATATGGTCGAAGCTCGCCGGCTTGAAAGGCTGGAAAAAAAAAAGAATAACGCCGATCGCCTGCTCGCTTGCACGCTGAAAGGAACCAGAAAAGAAGAAGGGTTGACGCGCCGATAAAGGAGATAAAGTCGAGTGATCGTGAGGTATTAGAGAGGAGAAATGTACAGCTCAAGTCAAGGAAATTTTCCCTGGCTTGTCCGGTCCAGGTAATTCGACAGATTTTTCTGCAAGGTTGTGTGTGGCGTAATGTTTGGGGAATCTCGGTAGAATGGTAATGTGACCGAAAGGAAATTCGCTGAGGTCCAGTGTTGTGTAGCGTCCATGATCCAGCTAGGCGTCTAGTAACGCACTCCCAGTCCTCCGCTCGTTTGCTCCATGCCGGATCCGCTCCTAGGACCAGCATCCATGTTGTCGCTCGCGCCGCCCAGACCAAGATGCCACCATTTCTTCGAGACAGACTGCTGCTGAGCGTGCTGCTGATGTTGTTGCTGGTTCGATGATTGTTGCTGGCCTTGCTGTTGCTGGAATTTGGAAGGCAGGAAGTTGCCTAGACCAAGACGTGGACTATTCTTCGAGCTTCCCACAGCTACGGGTGGTGGAGGAACCATCAAATCTTCGTCATTCTTGTGGAACCGGCCATCGTACATCTGCCCATACTCCTCCATGCTCATCTTGCGAGACATATCGGGGCGTTTCTTGGCATGGTAAGGTGTACTGTTGGCGCGGCTGAGGCCATCGGGCGTGCTCGTTGCAGTCTTGGCTTTGCGCAGTGGCAGCTCGCGATGTGGAGGCGGTGCAGGCGGTGCAGGCGGGTACTGGGTCGGTGTAGGATTGCGTCGCTTCGTACTGAGTTTGCGGCCAATCTTACTTGCAAGACCGTCGAATTGTCCACGGGACGGAGTCGTATTGATCAGTTTCGCTTGACCATAGCATGATTGGCCGGCCGTCTGGTGAATTCGCTGATGCCTGGCGCAACTTCTCTGACAAAGCCGGAGCATTTACTTCCTGTACACTCTTGCTACGGCGACGCGACGCTTGATATTCTCTTTCCTTTGCTTGACTCGAGCCAGATCCACGATCGGGCGTCTTTGTCCTATCGTCTTTCGGATCCGTTGGTGCTCGTCTGGACATAGGCGGACGAGGTGATCTGCTGGTGCTGATGATGGATTGGGGTTGCCATGCTCATGAGGGATTTGGCCTTGAGGATGCCTGCTCACAGGTGCGCCCATGCGAAGTGCGACATAGTCATGAACGCCACCTAATTTGGGCTGGGTAGAGGTGACCTTGACTCTCTCGACGAGAGCTTTTTCATTGTGAGCGAGGATGTTGGGCTCGGCAAGCTAGGCTCCAGGGGGTCTTTGGGTGGTTTGAGTGCAGCCTGAGGCGATGCCGGTGCATCATTCCCTGCTGTCATGAATGGTTCGGCATGCCATGAATCAAGTCGAGGCAGTGGAGGGAGAGCCCGATTGAGATCTGGATTGCGCTTCTGCTGTGGTGCTTCTGATCCAGCAGCAGTACGTGGTGTAATCGACTCCTCGCCACCGACTTCAAAGCTATTCCTGCCTGTGCTACCGCTTGAATTCTTGTTATGCCGTGAACTGCGTTGTGAAAGCTGCATCGGGGTGTCCTTCGCGGGCGATGCATCGGATCTGGCGCTGACAAAGGACTCGTGTGATTTCGATTTGAGGTTGGCCATACTGCGTGGGACGTCCAGGCTTTGCTTGCCCGCCGCTGTTCCAGGTCGGAAGAACTCCTTGACATTGTTGGCCACATCGCGGCTGATCGAAGGTCGACGGGAGCGCGTAGATGCGTCGTCTGGTCTAGTGTTGGGCTGGCGAGTCCTCGACGCATTGCGCGAAGCGTTTCGGATGAAGTTCTTCACATCACGTGTGACACTTCTTGCTCTGCTTGCAGCGCGTGAGTTCATTGGCACACCATTACCACGAGTCCTTCCTCTTCCATTTCGGCTTTCAGCTCGTGGCGCCTCAGCCACCACTTGTTGGATCTCCTCCGCAGGAATCGGTTGCTCAGACGGGGCGAGTAGCACTTCATCCGGGAACTCGATGGTGGGCGATGACAGGCTCGACGTATATGTTGGGCTGGCTACAGCTTGGGCGCTTGGCACTGGTTTCCGTTCTGGCATCTTCGCAACAAGCGCAGGCGTCTCTGATTCCTGCTCAGTGATATTCTTTTCCTCCACCTTCTCCATCTTCTCCTGTGCATTTTCGGGCTTCGGCGCGATCCAGGTCGTGTGCCGAGACAGAGCGCTTTCTGCAAACGCCTGCTGCCTCAAAATTCGGCGTATTTCGGAGTCTTCCTGCATCCAATCTGCTTCGACGGGCGAGGCATCCTCCTTTTTTCCATCACTGGTTGAGAGGGGTTGGGCGGGTGCTTCATGTGATGGCTGAATTGGCTGATCTGCAGTAGCTGGTTTGCGTAGGCGAGAGAGACAAACTCCTTCGCTGAATCGTGCAGTGGTGCAGGCGTAGTTTCCCATTGATTGAGCTCTCGGTGCTGGTTTCGGCTGTCTAAGAGATCCAAATTTAGATACAAGTTGTGGTGAAGGAGCAGTCCAGAATCCCTGAGGAGTAGACTGCGAGCGCGAATGGTGAGAATTCGTCCTGGTTCTTTGCACATCTTGTGATGTCGCTGGCGGTCCTGCCATAAGCTGATCGGCTCGTGATTGAGCACGCGACCTTTGTAGCTGAACCTGATAGCTGCTTTCTTGTGTTTGGGCCTGTGCCTCGGCGGTCGCGGGCACGTGTGATATCCGGTGGGACATGCCTGGGTTCATGCCACCATTCAACATAACAGACTCTCGATTTGGGTGCTGTGCGCGGTCCTCGTTCGAAGTCGATTTAGAGAGCGTGGTAGGCACTGTGTCTGGTTTCCTAGGCGCGGGCTGATTGCCACCTCCTCTTCTGATTGTAGCATAATCCAGTTGCGCTTTTCCGCCCTTGTGATATTCATGTGACGGCTTGTTGTTTCGCAGGACGCCAGTGCATGCAGCGCGTAGGGCCGCTTCCAGATCATTCGGCAGAGGTCGCACAGATTTTGGGACCTCTCCAGGAGATTCTGGCTCCATAGCCATGGGATTTGCGTCGTTCCATGGCCGGTTCTCATATTTGAAGGCGCCCAGCTTCTGTATAATTTATTAGCATGAAGCGCGCTGAGCACTGTACATCTTGGTGGACCGTACCAGCTTGGGCAAATCAAAACTGAAAGTACGACCTTTCTTCATTTTGGCGGGCGGTGGCTCCAGCGAAGGAGCTTAGCCTGCAGTCGTACACAAAGACGCACAGCGTGGTTGTAGTGTTTGGCGGTATGCAGTAAAGGGCTGAGGGCTTGAGTTTCTGCTCGCAGGAGCACGGCTGGGCAGGGCAGACAGCGACTGGGCTGGAGGCAAGCAAGCAACGCGCAGAAAGCCTAGCTTGGACCCGAGTCAAAGTGGGTCGGGCGATCGCTCTCAAAGGTTAGGATGAGACAAAACGACGTCGAGGGTGTCAGTTGATCTACAAACAACGCGTAATATCGCACTGGCTGACTACGTATGCGCTGCGCTGAAGGTTATGCGTGGAGGCATGTAATGTATGCTGTATGCTGTGTCACCCTCCACATATGGTGCTGCGAATATAGGCGGCTTATGGCGGACACGGTACAATACTCGTAAACTCTGGCTGCAGTGTGACAGCAGTCAGGCCCTGGCGCTCCCCTGATTGCTTGACTAGCACGAGCATGGACTGCGCATACCACCGCCATCCCTACAGTACCGCGGTGCAGCAAGCTTAGAGCAGCGGGAGCTTGGAGTATGTAGCCGAAGCATGGCCATCCTTCTTCCCATAAAACCCCGGCCTTGCAGACCCTTCCTTCGTGGTCGTCGGCTGCTCTTCGTTCTCACGCCAGCCCGCATTTTCGTTTTATGTTGGTGGAGATGACTCCACGCTTCTGCCAATGGGAGCTTTTCCAGGCCTCTCGGCTGTTGCCTTTTCGCCTGCTGGCCGCTGGCGAGACCATTCGGTCAAGCCTCGCCTCCCACATCTCGTCTCGCATCGCTGTGGGGGAGCGGAAGTCTTCTTTCTTCTGTTCGATGGTGACGGTCCATCTGCCAGTGCCGGTTTCATCACAGATCAGGTTACTGGCCACAGCTTGTCACCTCTGTATCACTGCACATCCAGGTTCACGCTGTTTCACAGGGCTTGCTTTCTGGCTCGCGCAGGTACGCGAGAGGCGCAAGGCAAACAGCGATTCGGTTTGCTTGGCGCCTTGTTCCTGCAGCCGTGAGTTTCTAGAGCGGTTGCAGCGCCGCAGTTCTCCGTGGTGACTGGGTGAGAACGTCGCGCGGAGCTCGGAAAGCTTTTGGAGGGTGGGCCGAGGGTCTTGAATCTTGGCCTTTTGCAAGGGACCGGCGGCAGCTGTGGCATTCTAACATCTCGACTAAAGAGACCAGGCCTCCAACTGGCTTGCCCAATTGTTGTGACCTTGATTTCATGCTAGAGCGCGGTGCGCTCTCGCAATTATGCTTGGGCAATCTGGCGCGTCCTGGAGATTGCACCTCAGGGGTCGCACAGATCCAGGCGGTGCGGTTGGTTGGCGGTTGGAGGTGCAACGTGCAACGGCGGGGCGTGTCTCCGTGCTAGCTCGGGCACTAGGCGATGCTTTTGCTGGTACCAGCCGTGAAGCACGCACTTGCTCCGTCACCGTACGTCGATACTCGTGAATAATAAGCTACCAGAAAAGAAACATGATGCGTATACGAGCCTACGTGCATGAAGTGTGTGGATTTCTCGTGAAGAAAGGCCCGAGTCCAGCCGTCTGACTTGTACGAATCATCGTGATGATTGTCCTTCTCAACGTCGTCGTCCTGCATGTAAGACGATGGCTGTGAGCGTAACATTACTGCGCTCTCTGAATAGTCGGTCTCCAGACGTCTCAGGCTGACATGGATGCGATGCTGACATTTGTCTGCAGATGTAACCAGCATCGGTCGTTTCGTGGCCTCGAAACATCTGCGACGTCCTGGACAGCACTTGCTACACTTGTTCAGAGGCGCGTCTGTGAATGCAGATGCGTGAAATTGGTCTCCTGACACGGCTTGGCGGCGTTTGAGCCATGTGGTGGTATTCAGATCATTTCCTCATCAACTTGACACGTCTGAAGTCCAGGTTAAGCTTCTTGCCATCTGCGAAAAGAAAGAAAGCGCGATCCCGGACGATTGATTCTGAGGCCATCTGTGCAAACAATTTACCACGTCGACGACACTTGGTGACAGGCTATCGATAACAGCTGCTGTAGCTCCCGTATGATGTCGCCTATTACACCTCACTCTTGACGGATACTTCACATGCACACTCTGTATCTCTAGGTCAATCGCCATTGCGGATGGACTGGTACTATCAGCGACTTGTGCTCGATTGTAAAGACTGAAAGCATGGTCAAACCCGTCTGGGTATCTGAAATGGTTCACACATACCGCCACTAGCTTTGTTTGTTTATGCTTCACGTTGGCGTCGACGACATGCCGTCATCAACATTGAAGCTCGTGAAATCAGAGCTCAGCTCAACAGACAGGCAAGGTAGGCACGAGGACTTGAGCTTGCGCTCATTGCCACGCGACATCGAGTCATCCTTCCCAAGCATCATGCGAGACAGCGCATCTCAGCACAGCCGTAGTCAACTGGTATCTCTACCATCACATGCTCAAGGCAACAGGATCATATCTGGCAAGCTGCCGTCGCATCAAGCACAAGTGCGTCAAATCTTGTGATCGCGCGATTGCACCAAGCACATGCCGTCAGTGGCCATCATCACTACTAACTAATCTTATTCAGAGCACTACATCTTGGACATCATCACCGAAACACAACATGTGCAAGATCACCGTGTACGAGTATGCCTGCAAGCATCACATCCAGCATGTCTGGAGCGCATGCCGTGGTCGGGTCAAAGTGACGAGAAACTCCGACACGTCTGCTTGTCAGAAGTCGCCATCGCTTTACATTCATGTCACCAACAAATGCGGCTCATGCACTCGTGAAGCATCGGAGCAGAGCATCCGTGACGAGCTGAGCCATGATCCCTCGTCAAATACCCCAGAAAGACTCAGTCAACGCCTAGCAGAAATCAAGATACCAAGCTCTAACTGGAAAGCACCGACACCGCCTGTTTTCCGCCGCAGACCTAGTCAGAAGCGGCTGCGAATGCGCACAACTAGCCTTCTCCGGGAGGAGGTCGAAGCCGAGGCCGTCGTTACCGTGGAGGAGCCAGTCTTTGGGCCCATCAGCAATACTTGGGATAATTGGGAATCGACGCCAGATATTAAGAGTCTGGCGGAGGAAATCGCAGAAGACAAAACGGCGCGCGGCGAAGTGATCGAGGACGAGGACGAGTCAGAGACCGAGGAGAATGGCGCGAATCAAGCAGAGGATGACGACTCTGCCTTCTGTGAGCAAGACAACCTAGTGACATTTGACTCGAGCGAACCAAGCCCGACGGTGCCATCACAACTTCAAGGACCGCCGAGAAGAGCGAGAAGACCGCCATCGAAGTTCTCTAGCGACAACAGCGAATACTACTGGTATAAACAGCACAAGAGCAGCACATCTGGAAGTAAAAATGAAGGACAAGTCTGGGAGCTGGTGGTTGTGCAAGTCAACTGACCTGTTTGACACCCTGCTTGCATGAGGCGGCCTCTTCCTACTGTCTTCTTGGTTTTTGATCATCACTCTCCTTTCCTTTCCTGTTATTTCTGTTTTCTGTTCACTCTTGACAGTTTTGTTTCCTGAGATCTTGGATTGCTTTTACAAATCCTACACGCAGCGAGTCGCGCGCAAGGAACAGGGACTACGAAGCGAGGTTTTTCTCACATGTGTTATAATGGCCTTGGCGGAGGGACTGGCTGACTGTGCACGAGGGACGATTGACGATAACGAAGCTTACGATTATGAACCTGCTTTTTCTTCTCTGGTAATGAATTCTCATCTGCAGTGGATTGAATTGTTGTTTTCGACTTCTTTGTTCTGATGCAAAGACCTTAGTACTGGCATCCATCGGGCACTTCGGACTTATCGAGGGCATATCAAGGATGACTCTACTGCCTTCCAATACTAATATTCCCGGTTGCGCTGACATGTCGGCCAGCGAATCCCATCTAACTGTCTCATGCTCTAGGGAATACTAGACATCGCAGCGGTAAGCGATCTGGTTGACATTCAAGTGTTGCGCTCCCACAGATTCGATTACCATAGCTTTATGCAAGAATTTCTGTCGCGGGAATGCCTGTGGTAAGCGATGATGCGTGATTGAGGCATGGTGGTGTGGTGGAGATGTACCCTCGATATGTTGCAACGTCATACAGACTTCATTCGACTGCTCCGAGGAACCAACGCATCTTTCTTATATTAATCCGATACAGGGTCATTTAAATCGTAAGTACTCTAGATACACTTGCTCACAGCTCCGTACAGCATTCTAAGAAGTTCATTCACCAAAAAATCATATACACCGCCAAGATGTCCACGCTAAAGAAAGTCCTCATCGTCGTCTCCGACGCCGCTTCATTCCCTCTCTACAACACAGGCAGCGAAGGCAAAACTGTCAGCCAAGATTCGGGCTACTTCCTCATGGAACTCGCAAAACCGCTGCAAAAAATCCTCGACGCCGGCTACGAAGTCACCTTCGCCTCGCCTGAAGGAAAAGAACCACAGCCAGATCCACTCAGCGTATCTCTTTTAGCCTTCGCCGGCAATGTCTACGAGCGACAGCGAGAGACCGAGCTCATCGAGCGCATGAAGCGCGAGAACGGATTCTCTAGCCCTCGCAAGTTCAGCGACATCAGCGACGACGAGCTGCAAAGCTTCGGCGGTGTCTTCATCCCGGGAGGCCACGCGCCTCTATCAGATTTGGGCGACAACCCAGAGCTCGGACGTGTGTTGTCTCATTTCCACGACCAGCAGAAGCCGACTGCAGCCATCTGTCACGGACCTTGGGCTTTTCTGTCCACCAAATATGGTCCCAAGAAGGAGTTTGCTTACAAGGGCTACAAGCTTACTTCTTGGTCGGACGCCGAGGAGAAGATGATGGAGACGATTTTCCGCGGCGAGATCGACAAGGTCGAAGGCACTCTTCGCGAAAATGGCGCCGAAATGCAGCAAGGTGTTACGAAGAGTATGGGCAGTATCACTGTTGATCGTGAGGTCGCTACGGGCGATAACCCTGTGGCCGCGAATGCGCTTGGAGATAAGTTCTTGGAGATGCTTGCTGCGAAGTAGCCTTTATAAGTTATAGGCCGACCAAAACTCGATGCATGCCCTAGAATTAATGATTTGCGATACTACGCGGCTCTTGCAGCCGTCGTGACTGAGATGTGCCCTTCGATATGGACGTTATATCGCAAAGAATGGTCGGTCCTGTGCCGTAGCGATTTGTGCTAGATGATAGTAACATGTGCTTCGTCGGGTTGGATCCCATAGATGCCAGCCTCCATCTAGTACATTGTATGCTTCGAATACACACTGCTGGCGTATATACATGCCGCAGTTGAGCACTTAAAACCTATACAAGATGTCTCCGAAGCTGTCCGCACCGAAGACATACAGCCACCTCAACTCCTCGTCACTCTCGTTCCGAATCCCATGCTCAGCATCGCCGGGAATGTACACCACGCTACCAGCAGCCACTTCCTGCTCCTTGCCGTCGATATGCAGGATGCCACGGCCACTGATAATATGGTATAACTCGGCATGCGTGTGTCGGTGCGGACACAGATGGCCTTCTCGTGGCGGACACGTTGCGATGCCAGCCGTTAAAGCAGTCGTGGCTGTCTGAGGTGCGGAAATGAGAGTTTTCCATGACACGATGCCTTTACTTGTCTCTTGGAAAGATTCGCTGACCTGCTCGTCGATGGCTTGTGCTTTGAGTACAACGGATTGGCTCGGGTTTTGTGTTGGTTCGAGCATTGTCGGTGATGGTATTGTGATATCGAGGAATTTTGGGTTTTCACAATCACTCTGAAGTCTAGCCAGGGGGAGAGAGATGAGAACGATCATCGTGAGCCTGGCCTATCTATATACTTACACATAAAGGTGGAGGACTTTCTTGCTCCACATAGTATTTCTATCCGAGATAGAGGATCATGGGGGCGTCATCGAGACCAATCGCTCCGGATGTGATCAGTCATCGCGCATCCATCCATTATAGACTCAAGTTGGCATTCTGGTCATCGCGCTGTAGTCGGTTGTGACTCAATATTGTTAGGCTCCATTTACGCAAGTCGGAGGACTAAGAGCGCCAATGGTATAGGTCTGAATGGAGGCTCCCACTGCAATCAGCACAGTATGTTGACATTTCTGTATTAGCATAAATACAGGTACTCGGACTGAATATAACTTGCCGTGTTATACATGTAGAGGTATACATATTGTACGGCATTGATGCGCACACGCAAGAGATCCAAGACAACACGAGTCCTACGTAACCTGCGAGCCGCGGCTGTGATGATAAGATTAGATTAGATCATCTGTGGCAATGATGACATCTACATGTGCTTTCGCAGACAGAACTTGTGATTCCCGATACACTACAACGGGAATATACACACTGTATGCACGGTATAGCAAGATCCGGGATCAAATATCTGTGGTCGCTGTCTGCGGCCTCGGACAAATGTCTCCTTTAATGGAGCACGTTCTGTTCGATCGCAGTCCGATGAGGCCGCAAAAGGCGCATTAAAAGAGACAGACAGCAGCCATCATGGCGTCACACCAGAGAAAGAGGAGGGCGCAATGTCGCGGAGACTGGCAGAAATGGCATCGGATAATCTGGAGACTGGAGGAAGAAGCGCCAGGAAAGCCGTCGAGGAAGCTGGCTTCAGCGAAGAGCTCAAGGCTAGGCTAGAAGAGAAGATCGCGAGTGCTGGCTTCAAGAGCGATAATGCAAGTGCATTCGCTCAAGTGAACATACCGGCTGGTGCAGGAAGACAGGCAAGAGATCTTGCGGCGGCACAGCCTTGGCTCGGTTCCGAGAGTGTAGCGGACGCATCGAATCGGATGCTCCAGGATGCGCATAGACCTATGCGCATTACAGGCACCAGAAGAGGAGCAGGAATTCGCAGTCCGGGAAAGGTTGATACTGGTAGACCGAGCAACACTCCCAAAACTGGCGTACGGCTGGCAAATGCACGGGACAAGACATCTTTTTACGAAACCATGAAGAGCGCGGACATGTCGGAGGAAGACCGTGCAAAATACAGACAGGAACTGAAGGATCGTTTCTCTTCTCATGGCCGCGTAGCACCTGCCTCCATCCAAGGTCTTACCTCGTTAGCCAACGAACGGATCGAGGACGCCATCGCTCGAGGTCAGTTCCGCAACTTACCGCGCGGCCAAAGGATAGAGCGTGATCACAATGCCAGCAACCCTTTCCTGGACACCACCGAGTACTTTATGAACAAGATGATCCAAAGGCAGGACATTGTGCCACCTTGGATCGAGAAGCAACAAGAAGTTGTCGCAACCTCTACCAGATTCCGTGGTCAGCTTCGTTCAAGTTGGAGGCGCCATGTCTCGAGATCCATTGCAAGCCGCGGCGGTAGCTTGGAAGATCAAATGAAGCATGCTAGAGCTCTAGCTCTTGCTGAGAGCATTCACAATCCACAAAAGAAGAAGGTTGAAAAGATGAATGCTGTCAACGAAGACGGACACTTGTCCCAGATAACCCTGGCAGGCGAATTGAAAGCGACTCCTGCAAACGATCCAAATCTGGTCGAGAACGAGATCGAGATTCTTGAACAAATTCTAAACGACGACGGTAGTCTCAAGGCCCCAGATCAACGGCTCACAGTCACCACCGACGTCCCAGGCTCGGTGCCCAGTGAAGTGGCGAAGACGAAAGAACAACCTCTGCCCACCGTGCCACCCTTTCGAGATTCAGCATGGGAGCAGACAGAACGATCGTATCATACGACCGCGATTAAGGAGCTCAACAATATCACGAGGTCTTACAATCTCATGGCACCTGCCATTGCGCAAAAGCCCTATTTCAATCTCGAAAGAGAACTGAATGCTTGCTTTGCGGAAGTTGCGCCCCAGATCGCAGAAGCAATCAGAGAGCGAGCATTGGCACCAAAGGTCAAGGCCACCGAGCTTGTTGGTCATAGGCCTGGGAGTGTGTTGAACAAGTTCTCCACCAGCACTACGGTGAAGGTATACGACGAGATTAAGCCGCAGTATGGCTTCAAGCAATTCTGGAGTGATCTTTTCACGAAGAATAAGACTTAGCGTTAAATAATACCACCCCGCCTTGATACATGTACATGTTAATCCTGGCGGCTTGCAGGACACTGTCGGATCTAGTGTTAAAATGGTTAGGAATGTTCAAGTAATTACCGCTAGTAGCACTGCCTTCACCGCCACGATTGGGACAGCAATCGTACTAGCGCTTGAACGTCACTTTTACCGCATGGTCGTTGGTGCTCACGGTACTTTTTGACGCGAGGACAGCGCTGCCACCATTTCGGTGATTTACCCGCGGAGGAGTCCCACTGGCTTGCAGGTCCGCGACGGGGTTTCAAATATCTGTACCACTCACTATCTTCGGACATAGCTCCGAGAAAGTGAACGATACACTATTCGACGCACAATAAGCGTGGACCATCCGGCACTGGATGAAATTACCGACATGAGAATAGTACGACCGTGCCACTACTGCCCAAAAGCCATCGATAGGCTCCGGCAGTGAGATAGAGTTACAACCTTAATTCAACCTTGTTCTTGACTTCTCCGACTGGACTTGCTGTCGCATTTGTGTATTTTGGTGAATTAAATAAACAGATCTCCCACCGACAACGCCGAAACATTCTGTCTCTTGCGAGAGTGTGTACGAATGGTCGCAGCGGGTACTGCTACCGCCAAAATCCCGCATGTCATGCCAAATGACAGCTCCAACAGGTAAGCAAAGTCGTGAAATCCAACATGATTCGTGGCTGGGAATCAGTACCCTGAGGAGACTCTGCAACTTTTATACCATGACGTGCGGCTAAGCGTGTATTCATAGCCGATAAGCCGCCAATGGTTGGTAAGCGAGCTGTGGCATCGCGGCCTTGGACTTCAAATCACAGATCAAGTGTCTCGAACTGGGTCGTAGTATGCTTTCAAGATTGAAGAACTTCCTGCGCTGCCTGCGAATGGTCTCAGTTGCCCGTGGGCGTTACAGAACCGGGAAAACCTCATACCGTTGCTCATTTGTGCCTGGTTCTCGCTACTGGAATTGTCACTGCTGCACGGAGAACGTGGATCAGGTGAACTTTGACGGCGGTTCTTGTTGCGATTGTCACGGTACCGGAAGACATGCCACAAAAGCCAGCGTATCACCCAGTTCTCTTCCTCAAGGCCTTGGGTGTCCCGACCCATCTCGTAAAAGTATTTTGTCTCCGGTCTGGCATGCTGATATATGTTTAAAATCTCCCGGTGTGTGGCAGTCTCGTTGAGTTGAGCATTGCTGAAAGGAGGCTGCGCATTCTGAGCACTATCATCTCGAAGGACGTCTGGCGTGGCCATCATCCTGTTGCGACCAGCGCTGGCCTCCTCCTTGTCATTTGTCAGGTACGTTCTTGGCTGTAGCTGTGCCGTTTCTAGAATAGATTACTGACCTTCATCATGTGATACAAATGCTTGTGATCTTGGTTGCCCTCATCGAGCCCTAATCTTGTCATGAATTTGGCCTTTGACTCGCTTTGGGCGAGAGCTCTGACTTGCGGAGCCATCATATGCTGGCATTACGTGCACCTTCGACGAAAGAATATGGGTAGAGGCAGGGTCGACACAAGAGAGAAGACGCGGGAGTACAGCGTGAATCATGAGCCTGGCCATCGTACAGTGTCCTCGTCGTTATGCGGCCTGCCATGCGCGGCATCGGGAATCCTGCGATCGAGTCCTGCCGACATACTTTAGCTAGAGCAGACTAGCCCTCCACAATCGACAGGGTACAGTATTTCTGACAGACCGCAACTGGTTGCAAGACCGCTATGCCGGGTAGAGTCATCGAGCTAGAACGGACGTTTGCTTGAGGGTTACCGACCCCAGGTCCAACACTTCAACCAATGGAGGTCGCGAGTGATCATCGCGCCGTGCAATGCGGAGTCAATGGAGCGCTACTGGAACGAGGCTAGGCGGTTCATGCCCAACCGATAGACGAGTTTTGCAAACCTGGTGAGGGGTTTGTCTCGTCAACATGCTGTACAATCAATCGTGCTGGTTGCCTAGATTGAAGGCTCGAAGAGGCAGTGGCACGGGATTTCAAACTCTTCGACTAGCTTCACCGGCCTTTGATCGGGTACTGTTCAGCACGACATGCTTCAGACACCAACATCATTTGCTGCGATTGACCCTCAACCGAGCAGTGCTAAGAGGTATGCACGCGACGATGCACCACCATCGATGCTTTGAACTACTGGCGGCCAAGCGGTAGCCTGCTGCTAATAACGCCATGTTGTCTTGTTACGATTACAAGGGAGACCGTGTCCCCGGCCGAGTACTTGTCATGTCCTTGCTAGCCGGAGATATTGCGGACGATCAGCCACGTTTCGCATCAAACAGTGGTATGTTTCGTTGGAAATCATTGTGCGTCCTCCTGCTGCCTTCACAGAAACATCAGGACGTACAAATGATGATATTGGTGTTTTGGAACGTAGATAAGAACCCCATCATATTCAATGCAGCCTGCCCGCAAAGGTGCGAGGTCGGAGAAGGCACCGCAGCCACTGTACCTGTGGCTCTGATAGGCAGAATACTTTACTGCACACTGCACGTGCACCAGCTTGACTGCACGATTGCCAATACCGGTAGTTGCTTTGCAGCAATCGCGTGCTCGGCAACTCTTGTACGATTGTATGTACGTTGCCCCGGCACTCCCGGTGGAACTCAAACCAGCTGACGCCTACCGCTTGAAGATGTTGAAATGCGTGCGTTCAAGGGTGGTGCTCTGATTCCCCTGGCAAGCATTGACTGCATGATTATGCGACCAGGAAATTTTCCGTCATGCTTGTTAGGCTCTAGCTCGACAAAGCCGCTGCTTCTCTCATGTGGACTCATTGCGTGCAGGGTTCTAGGCTGCCGAACGATAGGTCTGGCTACGCCAGCGCGGCGAGGGCTTCCACGGCTGCTAATGCAGAGTCCTTCGACTAAAGCATCTAGACGGCCGTGTCTCTGGTTGTTGATCGTAGGGATTGGGTCCGGTGGAAAGATATCGCGAGATTTCCAGGGTACACTTGCATTAGGGGCTGCGCCATAGACGTGCCGTGCCCTCGCAAGCGGACGGTACAAGATTACCGACATGCATTGAAGGCCGATCCGTCTCCCAGCCACGTCAACCATCATGCCTAATACCGATGACGACTCTGATGACTTTTTGGCACTTCTAGAGAGCAGATTGCCGTGTAACACGCGTTTGATGCCGCTATCCGCGGCCTAAGCTATCCGCGGTCTGAGCTACGATTGGCACCACTCTGGAGTCCTTCACCTGCAGACAAGTCTCCCTTGCTCATCTCTGGTCGGAAATCATGTTGGAGTAGAGTCTCTGGCCACGAGTATCTTGCGTACTTATTATTGACGACCTAGAAACTCGACATGGCCTTCGAGTGTGGTCGCATATGAATCCTCAACAATACACTGACTGCACATCACATGGACATCATACATCATCCATTAATGTCTCGGCTACCTGCAGGTCCAGGAGGGTCAGAATGGATGATACACCGGATGTAGCGAGACCGCAGCGGTGTCACTTCGTCTAACACTTACGATTAGACTGGGTCGCACAAAACCGACTCGGCTGCTTGCAGGCTAAATGCCATCAACTGCACACACTCTTCTGAGGTATGGCTACATATCGTATCCAAGATCTGGCTTGACGATTCAATCATTAGTGTTTGCTCTTAGGAGGTAGGTGCGAAGCTCGCGATCTGCGGCCTTGAAAGCGTCGAATGGCATCTGTGGAATGCAATTGGGTCTGCGGGCATTTACACGAGTCATCAAAGTGCGTCAGCGGATCGCACTATCTCGCTGCTACATATGTAGCGTACCCCAAAGAACGCAAGTTGCCGTTCACATAACGGTACAGTCCTCAAGGCATCGGATGCACAAAAGACTGAAGGTCTTGCAAGTCATCTGTCTGCCTACATCGTCGTTACGACAATCGTCACACCTCGAAAGTCGTGTTCTGTATTTTGAGAAAAGCTGCAGCATCACGTTCGCATCAAGCTGAAATACACCACAAAGGCGTGGAACGGTGTACAGTGACAACATTGTGTGTGGTACGGCTGGCGCTACCTCTGCTTGCAACCAACACGTACACTGCTACAAGACATAGGCGACTGGATGGTGGATCGCAGCACACCCTGGCAATCTAGACTTATCATTGCATATGTAATCTGCATACCCATGCATCGTAATGATCGCGTCTCTGCATCTCGGACTGCGCTCCTAATCACTCGAGCCGACCCAGATACTGCACGACAGAAAAGAAACGTGGCATATCTTCAACCAATCGTCAGTGAGCGTTTCGCGTTATCCATGTTTGATCGATAGACATTTGAATATCGTATTCGGAGCGAAGTTGCCATAACGGTGCCTCCATTTCGGGGCCAACAGAGGTCATGTCAGACTCCGCCGGGAATACTCCCGATTCTCAATCGTACAAGTATTGATTGCATTACATTTGCCGAACCAATGTTTCAAGGTTCTGAATGGAAGTTCTATACAGATAGCTGTATTAACCATCTAAACTTTCGATCGGTACTTAGCAAACGGAGAAGGGAGTTCCTTATTCTCTCGTCAGAACTTTCAAACCTCACAAACTGCACATTCTAGTACTGTCCGAATCTAAACGAGTTGCTGGACAACTGTTCGTCACGATCCGGAAGTATGCCTTCTCGGTACATTTCTCGCTTCTTGTCACGGATCGGGCATGCGACTCCATTATTGCAACTGATCTCGAAACTTTGTCGCCGGGGCATGAGCTTCGCCAATGCGATAGTGGTAGGCTATCGCGTGATTCCTAAAGTCCAGGGATCTTTGAATACGTACGTGATTTGCACGATACTCTGGCAACAATTACCGCTCCCTTCGACTGCTCTTGCCTAGGCAAGCTCGAGTGTTACTTCCTACGGCTCCCGACTCACAGCAACGTCGCATTGACGAGAATTCTTCCTCCGGAAAGCTATAACATTCGATGCTACTCACATCGTAATCAGACATATGGTATGAAAGCAACAGCCTCACATTAGTATACGCGCACGCGAAATAGCCAAGCCTTATGGCCGCCTTGCACCACAACACGCTATACACACAGCGCACTCAAGGAGGCAACAATACAGATGCAGGCTCCGAGAGCACAATAAGCAAGCATGCGTCGATAAGCAACACAAACCCAACCACGACAGGATGGCGAAGACTTCTCACATCTCGACCACAATCTCACAGTTCCGGCAATATCGATGCGCATTCCTCGCGTGAGAGAGAGAAGATAGGACAGAAGCAGGATTACACATTTGGCGAGACTCAGTGGCCAATGAACAACACGACAACCAGAGTAGACGCAAAAGGGCAACATCTCCAGATCGCGGGAGCTGGCGTACTCGACGCCTCTGCTTCTCCCTCGAAAAGGCACTTCTCGATCTGCACCATCCGCAATACTCCAGCACCGCATCGCAGCAGCAATCATCGACTTTTCAGAACAGTCTCCTCAGTACATAGCTTTCGAACCCGTCAAACCGCCATTCGCACCACCAGAGCGGGCGAAGACGCCAGACGGCGTTCCAAGCTGGCCTGGCGTGATGGAAACATGCACGCATAGCGAGCAGCATGCAAGGGAACGTCGAACTGGCAGAACGAGCCAGAGGAGGCTGGTCAGAATCAAGGATTTTTGAGCACCGTCGCGACAATCGCAATAGCAAGAGGTCACGCATCAGCCGCGCGCTCGGTCTCAAGCGGCCCCGACAAGAACAGAGAACTTTCGCGCAATGGCGACCTCCTATGAGTGGCCACTCGACATTCAGGTTCGGCACTTAGGAAGCACACCCGTTCTGTCGACCCGACCTCTATGCCACTCATGGGCGCTGGGCCGCCGGTGGTCGTTGCAGAGAGTCATCCTCATCTGACCGTAGCCCACAGCCACGTTCTCAAGCCACAGCGTGTTTACTATCCCGGACAATGGTACGAGACAGCATTCGCAAGCATGAAAAAGAAGCTCCTTTGCTTGACGACCATCACGCACCGAGCCAGCCACGGAATTCCATGAGCTCAAGTGAGAGTGTCGTTATGAGCCCTTCGGCTCGTGCTCTTGCTGCTCTACATGGCTCCCCATTGTCAGTCTCTGCGCAGAGAGTCGAAGCAGAAGTGGCAAGACGTACGTCCTCGATTCCACGCTCAAGGCTGCAATCACCGTCGAATGGGCTAGGCAGTCAGAAAAGAGCAACGTATCCCGGCAGCACAGCAAGGACAGCAGAGCTGATCGAAGCCTTTCCACAACCACCAGCCCAGAAAGTGCGCTCAAGAAATTCGGCACCTGCAAGCATGAGCCTGTTCCCGTTTATAGCTACTTCTGGAGAACGCCGTGCGGGTGTGTCTGAATCGTCACAAAACAGGCGCGAACACGTGTCTGCTAACGGCAGTTCGGAGCAGAGCATTATCCGAGGAGTCGATGGTGCACGAAGCCCATCCGCATCAAATGTGTGGGTATCAGGAGCTCTGCCAAATCCCGGCCTCGATGGGTCAGCGGACACAACCATCAGTCGTCCTGTCCGTGGCGAACTTGTACGGTACCGTCATTCGGGCACGCCCGTATGCAAAAGAGATTCCGCATCTCTCACGAACATGGACCAGACAGATGATCTTGCCATGGCGGCATCGCTCAGCCATCCTGGTAGTCCAGCAACCGGCAAGACAGGAGCGACTCGATTCTTCAGCGCCGCGAGTCGCATTGCCCACGCCGGAATATCCACTCTCATCAATTTCGTCGCCAGCAGCATCAGGTGCAGAAACGCAATGCAGAGATGAGACTCGTGCACAGCAAGCGCGTGCCGTAGCGAACGGTGCGTTGAGATTGTCTCACACGCAACCAGTGTTGTGACAGTTCTGAGTTGCAGGGCCGACTAACAGGGAAACAATCGTGCCAGTGACCATAACCAGTCACGCCCGAACTCGTCTGCACAGACATGCTTCTTTACGGTCGCGAATGTCGTCTCGGTATGAGATTGATGGTACACATGAGAAGAGCGAAAGTGGTGATGAGCATTTGACGCGAAGCCACTATTGCTCCATATGCCAGGCGAAAAGACTTGTCGACCATGTATCCAGACTTCCGGGAGGTAAAGGAGAGACCAGAAGCAAGTCTCCCATGAAAGGGAGGAGAAAAGCTCTCGTCTTAATCTGCCGCATCAGAGCAAGGCATCCAAGGACCTAAGAATTATCAATCTTTACGACGCAGCATAATCGCACCAAGAAATAGCATAGCCTTAGCCAGCGAAATCGCCCCTAAACCCCAAGATACGCATACTGTGAAGCCTAGTCGTATCATACAAATTCTGTTTATACAGTGTCCCTTTCCCTGCAACGTGCAGAGACCCCGGGTAATCCTCAGATAATTTTGACAACCATTTTGGTGCCTCCCAAAAACGCCAATACAATGTTCGCTATGCGTATGCCCAAAACAACATGATCTGCCCGTCTATTTCCTCTTTGTCGGGCCCTTGATCTGGGGATAGAGTCGGGAGAGGTGCTGGTTGATCTTGTTTTTGCTGTTGTCCTTGGGTCGCTGTGGTGGGAGTTAGTAACTGTTTCTAGTTCCGTAGCACTGGATGACAGATGTCCCAGATGTCCTCCTCGTACCTTTGCGTCCATGCATGTGCGCAGTGCCTGTTCCAGAGCAGCACATCCTTGCGCGGTGTGGCCTGACGATGCCCAGCAACCTGTACGGTATCAGCGTCTTGTCCTTCGCGATAGATCTGTCAAAATGTCACTGCGCAATAGCTATCCGCATGCCATTGTGTAGACTGCTCTTTTACGTACCCAAAACTGTGCTCATCACACCGATGCACGGGTTCTCATTTGTCTGATCGGGCTTTCTGATGCGCAGCTTCGGGAGAGGAGGAAGTTTGGGCGCGCTTGCAGCCTTCATGAGCTGGTGAGATGTGTTCTTGCCGGCGACCATGTTTGCGGTGGGATATGTGATCTGGCGGGTTGCGTAGAGAGATCGCGTCAAATGGCTATTCACTTCAAAGCCTACATCCATCTCCATCTCCGCGACCTTGCCCTCGACGGAAGTTCGCCGCATCAGAGAGCGGGCCGAAACGCTGCCGAAAACCTAAGCGACTTGCGCTAAGCAACCAATGTTTTGGCAATCGTCAACACGGCTTCATCATGCTCCACACTCGTCACGACACTCGACACACGACACCGCCCTTCCATGCGACCAGGCTGCGCAACATCTATAACCCACCACTAACTCCAACGTAGCCTGGCGCGATGGCGCATAACGATCACGACAACATGGCACAAAATATTGCTACCGGCGCATTCGACACGGACTGGAACGCGACCGACATTGCCCAACTTCAGCCTGGACACCTCACTCGAACAAAGCCTGTGCGAGGCTGGGAAAGGAAACCCGCGTCGCCCTTCACGAAGCAGCGACTTCGCGTCGGCAAGGTCTGGAGGCGCGCATTCCCTCCTGTCGGTCGTGCACCCTCAAACAATGCGACAGGCGAGGTCGAGGAGCGTACGATTAAACGACTGCGTGCAGGCCAAGGCATACAGAGCCCGCTTAAGATCGTCAAACGACTGTGCCTCGGACCCAACAACGGTGTTGGCCTGCAATGGGACAAGATCGAGTCGCCTACAAAGCGTATCGTTACGCGAAGCGCTGCTGCCAACGATCTTGTCGCACTGTCGGATGAAGAAGAAGAGGATCTGGGCTCAGATCAGGAAACTGAGGAGGTTGCAGGCACTGTCATTGAGATCTTCGGTGAAGACGGAACGACTTTGCGTCTGAGTCCAGACCAGGCGCAAAACGACGGAGACTGGTCTGACGAGGACGCGTCAGACAGTGGCACTGAAGAGGCTTCAGACATGGTTTCGGAGCAGCTTGACGAACTGGCACATGATAGCGTGGTCGCACCGAAGCGCGATATCGAACGCGCGGATGGTACCAGCCTCAAGACTCCCGACTTGGTGAAGTCTCCAGCCCTTGCACCAGGACCGATCGTTCTTCCTGCTGGATTCGTATCCCCCGTGCGGAGGAGGCATACTCCCAGCCGCCAGAGCGAATCACGCAAGAGCGAAGCCAGCCGAAGACGAACATTGCCTCAGACATTTGCTCCTGCTGCCGAAAAAGAGCAGACCTCTCCACGGACGAAAGCTGGCGACAGCTCGGACACGAAGGACGCGAACAAAGGGCCTGAAATGGAGACAGAGGAGATGCAAGATGATCACGAGGATCAGACGACAAAGGCAGAGCTCATCGAAGCGTCAGAAGGGTCCGCGATGGATGCAAATGAAGATGAATGGGAGGACCTTCAAGAGGAGCCAGTCACAGAACGTGAAGGAACACAGATGTCAGGCGATGTCGCCGTAAAGTCACTGGAGCTGGACAGCACGTCCGACTTCGACCTCCCTTTGAGAAGATCTCCTAGGCGAAAGTCTTCCAGTCCGGTCAAACAACGATCTTTCCAAAGCTTTGTGGATCCTACATCGCATCTTGTTGCCTTTAGTCCTGTCAAGAATCTCCTTTGCGACACTCCTGAGGGCAAGCAGCAAACCATGATGGATCGCGATGAAACCATGCAGGATCTCATCAACGAATCACCCTTAGTGCTCGAGCGTTCAGTATCTGCTCCACCAGAAGAACCACAGATGCCTACACGCAGGTCTGAAAAGCCACGCGTCTCAGATGACACCGCGTTGCTGCAGGCTTTCCTCAATCGTGCAGCCGAGAACAAGTCTTCTAGGCGGCTGTCCGCAACTAAGCGTGAATCGTTGTCTAACAGGCGTGATTCTGACACTGTTCGTCAGGCTCTCGCATCTCCCGCAAAGCCGGAAATACTTGGAGCCTTGGATCCTAACAGCCCGTCTCCGAAGAAATCGCTGGTGGCATTCGAGGACATGAAGCCTATACATGACGAAGATGCGACTGTTGGCAGCCCTCTACAAAGCTCTGGTGACGCCGAGAACCTCCCAGGCCGCACAACCAGGCGTAGCCATCGTGACAAGAGGCGGGTTGAGCGAGCAGCTCCCCTTGCGCATACAAGGATTTCGCTTCGCGGTAACACCGATCCCGTCATCCTCAAGCGCAGTGAGGCTCAGGAGCTTGCCACTATGACACGCGCCAACACTCGTAAGAACAAGGCTGGCTCCGTCATGCCAACACTTCGCCTCACGAAGCTAATCACGGAGAAGGCGCCAATTGAGGCATCGCCTGAGGCGGAGCCCGCTAACAATGTCCGTCCTGGCGTGCGAAGTGTGCAGTGGGATGAGACGCTCGCCTACTACCAAGAGGCACCCACAGAACCAGAAGTACAGCTGTTCGAGCTTGGTGACTCTAAGACTGCACCGAAGCTGCAAAGAGCCCCACCAGCTCTCGTAGAAGAGAATGACAGCGATGAAGCAGTTCCAGCGCCGCCACCTGCGGCAGAAACACCAAGCAAGCCCAAGGTTAGGAAGCTTCGAGCACCGAGAACAGCTGCAAGTTTCCGGCAAGACTGCCGCAGCTTCTGGCCCTGCGGAAGAAGTTCTGGAGTCAGCACCCACGATGCTGAAACCCAAACAGTCAAGGCGATCAAGAATAGCCACCCCTGCAAAGGGGTCAGAAGCAGCTTCACTTCTGCCTGAAGAAGTTGCAACAGCACCCTCAGTCGACGCCACCGCCACTGCATCAAGCCCAAGCAGTGCCTCGAAAGAAGGCTACGAGCAGACTGCCGGCCCCGGCTCCTGTATCTTTACCACATCAAGTCACGAGGGCTCATCCCTGATCGCATCTCCGCCCAAGAAGATCAACAAATAGTGCGCTGTCGACTAAGATCCAGTCACCAAGCTCGATTCCACCCAAGCTCAGCGCGCCGTCGAAGCCAGCTGACAGTTCAACTGCTGGAGTGCTCCTGGCCTCATGAGTCCAGCCAAACGCGGCGGTAGAAACATCGTGTTCGGCAATGTGCCTTCCGGGCCTGTATTTGGGGCAAAGGCTGACGTTGCTGATGATCGGAAAGCGCCTGGACTTAGTAGCCCAGCGAAGAAGCGGACGAGGAGGGCCATGTAGCCGAAATTGCCCAAAGTAACGAATCTCGTAGTTCATGCTCATTAATCACTTTCTTGTAATGCGAATACGCCTTTGGAGGCCAATTGCACCTCACTTCCACTGTTCATTCTCACCTTATGCGACACCTTATCGCCGACGAAGGAACTCTCAGAGTGCTCCAGATTATCGCAGTTCGCAACAACGAGAGGCCGACCGTAAACAAAATAGGTAGGTACAAGGTTCGTCGGCACAACAGAGCTCGCTGATATCAATCAGATCGACATACAGTAGTTTGCAGCTCATCCGAAACTCACATTGTGCCGAGGTTTTTGCATTATGGCCGTTCGGCCAATCAACTTGCAGTATGGCCATCGCTCTGCATGGTGTATCTGTTTGGCTTTCGATTCTGGTTTCTCCATCCCCATGAAGATGGCACGACCTCGATGCGTCAAGACAACAAACGACCACATCGTGCAAGTAAACATATCTTAGATGCTAGCGCGTTTGATGAACCCATAAGGCCACGCCAGCACAAACCCACCATCTGGGTGATAGACGGGGAGCCAAGTCGACTGACGCAGCCCTACATGGCGTCTTCTGCCGAGTTCCGAGCGATCGAACATGTCAGACCAACCTGGTACCAGTATACGCGCCACATATGCACGCCAACCACGACAAGAAAATCCGTGATACCCAGTGTAAGGTCTCAGTCTGCTTTATCGCCTTGTCCTCGATGGGAATATCCAGTTCCAAGACGCCTCGGACGCGCGACAAGACTTGGGACCACTAAATATGACGTAGAAATGTCGACTAGGGCTGAAATTAACAACAGCCAGTGTCTGAGCGCCAGCCTTATCCGAGAACAACATCGGGATTGCTATGCTCGAGATACATCCTAACGCGTCGCAAAACAATGATACAAAGACCAAAAGCGGATCGAATCTCAGGTAGATCTTGATATGAGGACAGTGGCGTGCGTATACAGCATGCAGGTCCATTGCTACCGAGGGGACAAAGGTTCACGATCGATAAACACAGTTATCCGGGCTTGGCAAACATGTTTTGCCGTGTACCGAACCTTGACGATCAGACTATCGCAAAGAGGGAAAACCTGGAAAGTATCTGTGCTTGAGGTCGGCATCCCACCAGACATGTCGCAAGCCGCGGACTAAAGAAGGCGTTCACGCTCCTCGTGAGCGTCCTGCTCGTTCTGGGCTCACTTCTGTACATACTAACGACCTTTGCATTTGTGCACAATCCTTTGCTGGCGAGCAGGCCTTGCCACACTGGACACTTGGAGCGACTGCCTTTATACAATACACAACACTCGATTATGGAGGGTGTTATTGAGCGAGCTCTTCCTCACGGCGGCCGCACGATGGCCGACAGGGAAGGAGGCCACGACCCAGAGAAGAACGAAGACGACCACAGGAATCTCTACAAAGCCAGACCCCCGGACAGTGCAGGCTTCAAGGATCGGATTGCCCATTTCACATGGCCTTGGTTCGCGACGACAATGTCAACGGGCGCTCTCGCCGTCGTACTTGGACAGACGCCGAACAAATTCGCCGGCCTCCAAACCATTGGAAAAATCTTCTTCATCTTGGACCTGGTACTCTTCGCGCTTTTCAACGTGGCAATGGCTTTGAGAGCTTATTGGTTTCCACGAAGGTTTCTTGCATCACTCCACCATCCGGTCGAAGGTTTGTTCTTTGGATCTTACTGGGGTGTCGGTTTCTTTGGTGTTGAACTGCATGCAATCCTATGGCGTGCCTAACACTGGACCCTGGCTGATCAAAGCACTCAATGTGCTCTTCTGGATTTACTGCGCGATAGTCCTGATCGTCGCAGTCGGCCAGTACTACGTCCTCTTCCAAGAAGAGAGGCTCAGAATCACAGACGCCGTACCAGCCTGGATCTTTCCCATTTACCCGCTGCTCGTGATAGGGCCTATGGCAGGCACTATGGTCCCTAATCAGCCTCACTACGACGCACTTCCTATGTGGGTCGGCGCAGTCATGCTGCAAGGTCTCGCATGGGTGGTGGCGCTCATGATGTATGCTATGTACATGCAGAGGCTGATGACAAGCTCGCTGCCCGCGCCGTCGACACGACCAGGAATGTACGTGTCCGTCGGACCTGCAGGCTATACCTCTGCGGGGCTGATCTCGCTCGGAGTGCAAGCGCCCAATGTGCTCTACACGGATGCTTTCACGGATAACAGCATCCCCGACGGCGATATCGTGCGAGTCATCGGTACGATGTCAGGAATCTTCATCATCCTGTTTGCTTTCTGGTTCTTCTGTATCAGCACCGTTGCGGTAGTAGCAGGTGTGCGCAGGATGACGTTCACGCTGAATTGGTGGGCTGTAAGTGCTAAGCACTCCTTGGGATTGAATCTAAAAATCTTGTACTGACACTGCCCGCAGTTCGTTTTCCCGAATGCTGGCATGACACTAGCCGCTATTCAAGTCGGCAGCGCGCTTCGAAGCCCAGGTATCAACGGCATCTGCAGCGCCTTGACAATCCTGCTCGTCATCATGTGGCTCATCACTGCTGTTGCTCACATACAAGCGCTCTGGAGAGGCAAAATCATGTGGCCTGGAAAAGACGAGGATAAGGACATGCAGAACCTTGGATGGGGAAAGTTCTCGGCATAAATCAGGATATTTGGATTGTTTCAAGCATACTCACATAATGAATATACCCGCCGCTAAGATTGTGTTTGGGCATACAATCACCTTGCTTGGGGGACACTACGCGTATTATCTATTCTAATATTAATACTCATCACGAACTCACACATGACGCACTGATGCCTCCCAGTGCCTCTATTCTGGAAGATCGTCGTTCACTGAGATCCCCTTTCGATTCCCAGCCACAGACAATTCACCATTCACTCAAAGACGAACTCATATCCTCAAAATTCATTCGCACCGCTTGCTTGTTCGGGTCTTTCGCGAAACAGTTTCAGGTTCCATGGAAAGCAGAATTGACACATCGAGAAGTATGACCTGTGCTTCTCCATCATTGTTTGCGTACAATCTCGTAGAGCATGCTGTCTGGGGCTCAATGCAATAAACAGATGACCATCTGTAGATCATGCGTGATGTGATTCACCGCGATCAGAGGTTTGCTATCATATTGACTAGGTGCAGCATTCAGTCGATATATGACTAGCTCCAGTGCATTCGACTTACGGCTCTCATTCTAAACACATAGTCGCATCGACCCTAGGATCTCAGAAAAATGATTTGGAGACCGCCAGAAGAAAACGACCTGAATCTCCCACCCTTCACCATCGACGAAATGGAACAAGCCAACGCAGCAATACAAGCATGGCATTCCGTCGGCGCCAACATTCCCGATGCGCCACTTCAAGCACTACTCACTTCTGTCCATCAAACACTCGCGACTGCTCGCCGCCTCCTTGAAGATCTTGGAAGTCCCGCTTTCGAGACCTTCCCTGTAGAGCGCAGGCGAAAGTTTTTGGACACCTTCCGCTCGAAGTCTGGCAATACACGCTGCGAGTCATTGGATGTCGCTGGTTTGCGCGCGATGGGCGCTGAAGTGAGGTCGGATCTCGAGGAGACTGGAGCGGAGGAGTCAGAGGAAGCGACGGATTGGATGAAGCTTGAGGAGTTGCTGGGAGCGAAGGAGGATTTGATGGAGGTTCTTAAGGGAAGAGTTGATGAGTTGGAGGAGCTAGAGGGGTGGTGAGGGAGGATGAAGCTCGTGAAGTGGCGGCGAGTGAAGAGGCGGATTGGGAGAAAGTGGAAAAGGACGAATACACGGCCTCATCGACGGAATCACAGTCGCATTCATCAGCAGGCTCATCTTCTTCTTTCTGAGGAAATTACGGTGGCATCATTCGTAAAAAGGGATAACCCAAGTCTCGCATCAAGTTGATATCTTTTGCTAAACTACAGCGACAAATCCATAGTCAAGAAACATGCAATGACTAAATGAATCGAAAGAAGGAAAAGCTATGTGTTGACAGCCACCGATCATAACAAAGTAAACGCGACATGCGTTATGCAGATAAATCAAATGAACAAGTATCATGTTTCGCCAGAAGCGCGCTCTTTGGACCCAATCACCTGCCTCTTTTGTCGAGGCACGACCGGCGCACCCTCCCAAGCTGTGTGGTCCGGTAGACACTCTCCTTTCATCAAGAGCGAAAGAGAACCAAGCTGAGCACCGTCAGATAGAGTGCTGCCAGGCAAGCAGATTGAATAAGGCTTAGCACATGCGCGGCGGCCAAAGTGGACTTGGCCGACCTTCATGATGCGATCCTCGAAGAGATGCGTTTGGGCACCACATGAGTGGTTGATGATGGCCTCGTCACCAATTGTGACGCAGTCGTATTCGGTGATATCGCTGGAAAGAAGGGTGACTCGGCTGCCGACAGTGACGCCCATGAGTCTGAAACACCAGGCCAGATAAGGTGTACCCACGAGCGATGTTGCGAGCAGTGGCTCGGCCAGAGTTTCCCAAGTGCTTGTTACAGCCTCGCTAAGCCAGACGTTCAAGCTCCAGAGCGGCCATTCGCTGGGTTGGTAGACGCCAATGAGGATCCATTTCAGCAAAGCTGTGAAGAGCAGAGCCGGTAAAGCGAAAAGAACCATGTAGAAGAGCGGGAGCATGAGAAGCGTGTTGACAGCGCCAATCTTGGCATAGCCGTCATGTGCAAGCTGTAGCGAGAAACCAAGACCGAAGATGATGACTGCGCGCGGGACTACGATGCGTAAACCCTCAATGGTAAGCCGTGCTGCAACCCGACCTTTAGATGGCGAGAAAAAGAAGGTCGTCTCTGTGGCCTTCAGCGCGGTGCGGTGGCGGTTGGGCATCAGAACTGGCGGAGACCCAAGCAAGAACTGTTGTTGGCCATTGGGGTGCCTGCTGGCGGCGCGATTGAGAGTACTCCGAGCAAGGTCCCTGAAGCCAACGTAGTTCCTTGTGGTATGACTGAGGCGTTGCCAGCGAAGGCACGAGCTTCTAGCTTCGTTTTCTTAAGGATCAGCTCGTTTTCTCTCACCTCAGCATCGCCAGCCAACACCGCATCAGCCACAAAGCTCTCTTCACCTATTTCAAGTAGCTCGAACTGAAGTCCACGAGCATTCGAAACTTCGGCTCGATTGCCGATGCTCACTCCCAGGGCCATGAGGAATGGAACGATGTAGAGACTTGCGAAAACAGGGTGCAGGACATCCAGAGCAAGGTCCATGAGTCTCTCGACGAACCATTTCCGCAGATACCAGAAGCTGTGGATCTTGTACTTGCCTTCACGCAGGCGGCCAAGGAACGCGTAGCGGAAGAACAACAGTTGCGCAAAGACCAAGCACTGGTACGCCAGTGCAATGGGAACCGCCAGGATTGCGACTTGATCCCATCCGCTAATGGATCGGATGTCGAGGTAGTCGAAGAGAATTAGACCTGGAATTTGAGGGACGTAGAACAGAAGAGGCAGCACCATCCAAGCGACGATAATGTTTCCAACCACCATCGCATTTGCGCGAGCAGTCGAGGGTCGGCTTAGTCCGGTGTCACGTACATCTGTGAGCTCTCGTTCGAAACGAGCAGGTGAGCCATGGAACCTCTGGAATCCAGGAACGTGCATGCCGTCAGGAACCAAAGAGAGAGCGGCAATCTCTGCTCCTTCCCCAATAGTGGCGCCTCCCTCAATGACACAGTGTGATCCAATGATGGCTCCCTTTTCGATCACCACTTTCTTGAGGATCAATTTGCCTCTTTCCACCAAACTTACTCCAAGAACGACATCGGCGCCGATAACAACGTCGTCACCAATTTCGACCAGATCGGCACAAGCACCGACAGCCATGGTACCGATATGGCAGAATTTACCGACTTTGGCGCCCATTGTACGCAAGAAGCAAGGGTACAAAGCCGAATCTGCGATCAGCTTCACGTTGACAAGTCCCGCCATGCGCTCCCGCTAACCACCATCGGAAGTAGTAGACTCCATAGAGTGGATACTCCCCAGGCTTAGCCTTGTTCAAGATCAACCACTTCGCAGCGATTGCTAACACTGTGAGACAAGGTGGGATGACGATGTAGAGGCCGTAAGTGGTCAAAATGGCCCAGCCAAGCCGTCCACGCAGAGCATGGAAGTCGAACATCAAGTAAGGGACCAGGATCTCCACAGAATGGACGAAGAAGAGAAAAAGCAGTGGTATGATCTGGGCAATACCACACAGGACAAATTTTGTCTGCGAGACGGGCATATATTCACCGGTCCAAGGACCTGTGCCGTCAGTGTCGTCCATATCATCAACCTCCAGTACTTCATGGCGAGCGTTCTTTTCTAAGACGACAAAGCGAGCTGCAATGTTGGCTGGAGTGCGTCCTTCATATATGTCCTTAAGGCCGATTGAGGCGAACGGTAGGTATTTGTCGGTGACACATTGTACTTGTCGCAAACGTGATACTAGCTTTGCTGCGATCAGGGAATGAAGCCCCAAGTCTGCGAAGAGGTCGGTCTGTGGCCTGATACGTCCGGCTTGTGGGAACAAGACTTCCAGTTCTGTCAGGAATAAGGCCAGTGGACTGTCCTCGTCTGAAGCATCGGAGGAGATCGTTATGTCGTCGTCGCTTGACGAGCACACGAATCTCTCTGCAGCCTTGCGTGTAGACAGCTCCTGCAGGGCTTTGCCGTTGATCTTGCCACTCGGGAGACGAGGCATCTCGTCGGCGTCTAGGAAGAATATCTCTTCAGGTCTCATGTAAGCAGGCAGTGATTGGAATGCTAATTGTTGGATAGCAGCAGGATCGCGAACAGCTTCTGCTCCGACCACGATAAATGCTTCTAGCCTTGCGCTATCTGAGCCAGCGTTGGCCAGGATGACGGCTGCTGCCTGCACGTCGGGAACGCCATACAGCTTCGATTCAATTTCTCCAAGCTCGATTCGGAAGCCGCGGTTTTACCTGAGTGTCGATGCGACCGAGGAACACAAGTTTGTGGTCGGCTTGCAGCCGAACGCGGTCTCCAGTCCGATAAATTCGACTCCCATTTGTAGGCAAGAGAGGATGAGGAATAAACTTTTGCGATGTCAGATCAGGGCGGCCAACATAGCCGAGTCCCACACATGGACCGCCAATGGCAAGCTCGCCTTCAACGCCTTCACTCAGCTCCAAAGGGTCAGTGTTTGCTGTAACGCCATCCTCGCATATTGATAGCAGGCATGCATGATACCCAGGCAATGGTCTACCGATCGTGACGGGAACACCGGGTCGAAGTTCATCCCATGTCGCGGTCACAGTCGTCTCGGTGGGTCCGTAGGTATTGACTATGCGAAGACCTGGTCTTGCCAGCCGATCCACAAGTGCTGGCGGGCAAGCTTCTCCTCCAAGATTGATTAGACGGACAGAAGGTGGCAGAAGCGCACTTTCGGTGTCTGTTCGTGTGATGTCCATGATCCCGATCAATGTGGGCACTGCATTGACCAGAGTGACACCGCGATTCCTCCATATAGCAGGTAATCCGGCGACATCCCTGCACTCTTCACGTGTGCCTATAGCTAGGTGCCCTCCTCCAGCAATGGTGATCCACATCTCTTCGACGAACATGTCGAATGCTGGGCTGAACCCATTCCAGACGATGTCCTCGCGATTGGTCTTGAGGACTTGACGTTCGCTGAGAGAAAATGTGAGAGCAGCAGAGTGAGGAATGGCGATTCCCTTAGGAGTGCCTGTTGTTCCTGACGTGTAGATGAGGTAGGCGGCATCTTGTGGCTGAGGGCCAAAATCCGGTGATTGTGGAACGATGGGCGAGAGTGCCACTTCTGCTGTTTCTATTGACAGATCTGTGAATGTGCGGCAATGTATCGATGGTCTGCCGGCAGCCAGAAGCTGTGGGTTGACTTGCTCTTGCAGTTCGCGGATCTGGTCGGCGTGTGCATCGTCGCTGATGATGACAGTGGCCGAGGCGTCAAGCATGCAAATCGCAGCACGTTCGACAGGCACATCTGGGTCGAGCGGCAGCCATGTCGCGCCAGAGTATGTTGTAGAAAGTATGCTGAGAATGAGCTCAAGGCCCTTCTCGAGCCAGATGGCGACGGTTGGAGCCTTGTCGTTGCTTATGGAGTTACATAGTTGTGCGATGCTGATTGCAATTGACGATGCTAAACGGTCTGCATCTTTGTATGTGACTGACTCTAACCCATCCTTGGTCTGAACGGAGAACGCAATGCTCTCAGGGTATCTTTGTGCTTGATGTTGGAAAAGTCGTAGTGTGGTAACAGAGGCAGGCGCTATGGGTACTGCGTCGAGGGGAGCATCTCCTGTCAAGATCCGGGAATCTGTGAGAACGCTCATCTCAGTTCGTTGACGAGTCGACGTCGTGGTATGCTGCTATCGTCGACACCCTGCGTAAACACAAACGAGCGAATCGTCACAAATACGATGCAATGCAAGATCGAATGACAGGGGAAGGGGTGACGAGTGGACGCGTGTGTCTATGTAGTACAGTAATGCAGGAGCAAGATGCGACTGGATTCCATTTGTTTGCCACGCCGGCCAACATTTACCTTTTACCCATGCTTCCGGCAAGAGGCATTTAGAAGCAAGCTATTACGGATACGTCTCAAGCTGCGAGGCTGAGTCTCACGTGTAGCAATAGTATGGCTGATGTCGGGCCAGCCCAGTCGCCCACTGGCACGCTCCCGGTCACGTACGCATTGTGCGGTTTGGGGAAGCGCTTAGGCCATCCAGCGCAGTGATTGCGTGTCCATGTCCGTTCTTTGACTTTACATACCTTGTGCAGTCATCGGCCAAAGGCCATAGACATGTTGTGCAGTAAGAGCGGCCATGCACGTCTGCCACGCCCTAAACGATGTAAGCATCATCGCAATCCCCGTGTGTCAAGGAAATCGGAGTTGCACTGCGGTCGCTGCGGAGCGAGGGAGAGAATGGCGTCTGTGGTGCAGATGGCGTTCTGGCCGTTCGTGTTCGGCATGTCCGCGCGTCCAGCTTAAGCTTTACCAAGCCTTTGCTAAGATGCTTGGCCCTGGTTCCCCCACGGATTGGTACCTTCGTAGGATTCTGGAATGCCACTCTGCGCACCGCGAGCAGGCCGCAGCTAATATTGGGCCCCTGTGATTGATCAATTGTACGAAGTCACGTGGTGACTAGGTAAATTCCGCGACACCCAGATCTCAGAAATTGCTCTGGCATGATGATTAGCTCATTCTCTCGTCAAGAACTACCTCTCCTGGGCCGCGGCGCAAAAGAGGACTGTTTGCGCCTCACATGCATTTTGTTCATGCTGCGACGTGCGCCGCTTCGCCATCAGCAAACTTCGTGAGCAATATGGTGATGTTGCGCATGGGGTCTCTTGTTTGACTCAGATTCGTGGGCTATACGACTCCTGCTGTCTTCACCGCTGCGAGATTGCAATCTATGTGCAACATCAAGTTTCGATCTCCCTTCAGGGATCCTGGACAAACATGATGCATGTCTCGTGTAACCAAGAAACAGAAGAGAGTTCAAACCAGCAGTAGCGCTGCTTATGTCAGTTTCGAAGCTCACTCAATCGAGGTCGAATATGCGGCTAGAAGATCCAAGATCTGAAGCTGGAATATGCAAGCGTTCCTCTGGATTGGCCAGCAGACCGAGCTCGGTGGGCTCGGGCTCTGCAACACAGCAGGCGGAGAAAGTGAATCATCCTGAGACCGACCACTATTCGGGTGTGTTTCCTCTACAGACACAATATATCTCATCTCAGTACTGCCGTCGCGCGTGCCAGACGCGTTTTCTGAGCAGTATGAAATCTGAGACTTCGCGTGCCGAGCTGCCGCGATGTGAACTCTCCTGCTCTCACGTGTAGCAGCCGTGACAACAAAACTTGCTCATTGTCGCCTCGTTGATGACCCATGCTGCTCTTGTGTAATGCTCGTTCTTGATGCTCTTCTAACGCTTCATAACATTGGTCGTCTACAGGCGCCTTGGCTCCGGACAACGCTTCGCGGGAGTTCGAGCGTACTTTGTGTGGGTGGCTCGAGGTATGCTCGGGTGTATGGTCTTTCTTGTCAGTGCCAGCTCGTGTCCTGTTAGGCCACCATGTTGGTAGAAGGGGGAGTGCACCATTTCATGATGTAACGCAGAAACGGATTTAAGCATCACGTGACATTTGAAGCTGAACCCTTGGACTTGTCCGACTCCCGACATGATCACAAGCGAGAACAGACGGCAAGTCTCATCTGTTACAACATATATCTGATGGTACTGTTCTCTTTCAAATCTCATTCCAGAAACTCCAGGTACTTTATCGAAGAGATGTCTGCCGTGGCTATGATTTCCTGGACCTTTGACGAGGTTTAGACCTCAAGGCAGTTCGCACTCAATTAAGCTCTCCACGCCATTTCCCACATCCCAGATCTTCACAATCTTCAGACTAGCGCGCTCCTCGAGAAGATACTTCCACTGGGCCGCTGTCCTCTCCTTGGAAGCGAACAATGCCAGCATCATCATGTCTAACGCAGTGGATTCCCAATGAGCCTGCACGTCTGGGATGACGTTCTCATTGATCAGAAGCTTGCTGTAGCCTCGCTCCATTGCGGCCTTCACGTTAGCCAGGATGCGTTCGCAAACGTCATCTGGCCAGTCGTGGAGTACCGAATGCATGTAGTATGCGCGAGCACCTGGATATTATGTCAGCGGGCGAATCATCTGACACTCTGAACAATGATGGAGCGTACCCAAGACTGGCTGCTCGGTGTAGAAGTCATATGCCATGCGCTCGATTCTTTCATCGAGACTCTGGATCTGGCCCAACACAGCAGGCAGGTCTTGCAAGACCAGGCGACCTGGTGCATTGGTATGCTTCCTCGCAAACTCCGCCAGATCGTGACCAATGCTACCACCAATGTCCACAAGGAAAACACCATCTTCTCCGGATTTGGCGCCCTTGATGAGCCTCTCCTGGACAGGGAAGAAGTCTTTGTTCATCCAGCTGGGTCTACCTTGGCTGTAGCCACCCATGTGATGGTTGAACTGCGGTCCGAAAGGAGCATTTGCCTGCAAATATGCAAAGAAGTTTAGCTTGGTATCGTAGGCGTATTGGTAAGGGCTATTTTCCGCTGAGCTTGGCTCTATGTAACTGGTCTCAGCTGCAAAGCAGTTGAACTTTGCGAGGGCAGCGAAACAGCCTCCCGCCCTACGAATCAGACTGTCAGCTATCTTGCATCCGACCATGAGGAGATTTACTTACAAGCATGGATATCCATCACCAATTATCGGAATCGCGAGTGATTTCGAGAAGTTGGTTGGCTTGTACTCGTCGACCGCGGTTTCTTCAATGTAGCCCATGGCACCCAAGTGTCGCATTGTGCGCGCTGACATCAGGTTAGCTTTGCTTATCGGAAAATCCTGGGTCATGCGACATACCTAAGAGACCGGCGTCTGCATTCAGTCTTACTGCAAGCTCTTCCACACTTTTCGGCGAAGAATCGTTCTCCAGCATCGCCCCGAACAATCCAAGGTCGACTCCAAGGGTTATTGCCATGTGTGCGGCAGGCTATACATGTCAGTGGATGTCATCCATCTTTCGTGGTGCTAGACTTACCTGAGCCCAGTTGTGCTTGATCATCGTCTCACGAGGAGTTTCGAGCGCTCTGACTAGTCGACGTGCTTCCGCGAGCAGATCTTGACGTGCAGCACTGTCTGAAACCGAGAACTTCTTCCCAAGCGACTGGATCGTTTCGATTGCGCCTGGTACCACGCTGACGTCGTTCGGCGATATGGCGACTTCCACAGAAGGCTGGGTCGGTGGGCCGACCACCTTACCGTTGGTTTTGCCATTACTGTCGCCATTGGCACTTCCATTGGCAGATCCATTGGAATGACCGTTGGCGTGTCCGTTGGCGTGTCCGTTGAATAGCCCGTTGGAGTGCCCGTTGGCGTGCCCGTTGGCGTGCCCATTGGTGTGCCCATTGGTGTGCCCATTGGTGTGCCCATTGGTGTGGCCTTCGGCATGACCGTTGGCAGTGTCGACTGCTACTCCATTCAAGGCCATGACTGCGATGTTATATGAAGATCTCTCACAAATGATTCTGGTAAGAGCAATGGTAAATGCAAGAGTGTATTTCAGGGAGAACTTCACAACATTATCACCTTTCGAAGCTAGATGGCCTCTTATGGACACGATCTCGACAATGCCACGACGGCAAGATGGCTATCAGTCCCGACAGGCGCCCATGTAGGTACTCCACCCAGCGAGCTCAAAACGCTTGAGAGCTTTCACCCCGGATCATGGTCTGTAGTTTGCATCGCGGTTCGATAGCGTGAGGAGCTGTCGCAACGCCGCAATTCATGATTCGACATCCTTGTAGAGGGCGTTGCGAGACCGACGGTCCACTTCAATCCCACGTTCGCAACGAGCGTTCAGAGCTCGCACGTCGGCTACAGGAGACTCACGTTAGAGGTCCAAAAGCTGGGGCTTAAACAGGCTTCCGACATGTCCCCTCCTTGTACGCCGCAATTCAACTGAGTCAACGCGGGTGTTTCTAACAATCTCGCTTGCTTGTACTCGGCGTGATGACGATTACCATGGACGTTACCGCGGACGTTCAAACAGGGACGCAAACTAGATTGTTAGCGATCGCTTGGCTATCGGCACGCATTAGCCACATGTTGTTCTTACGACTGCCGTCGACTGCAGGATTCTTGAATCCTGGCTAGCGCTATAGGCAATCCTTGGGGAACCCGCACCGACCTCTGAGTGGAATTGTGGGAAGTGGATCCGAAAGTGTCAAGAAGGCCAAGTAGCCAATGGGATGCCTCAGAATGTACCGGTCTTAGCCCGATCAACCTCACCCTCAAGAGGTGCTCCACTCCTGCTACCAACATCCCACAACGTCTATACACCAAGCCGGAAGTGCATCATACCAAGAATGCGTGCTTCACTATCATTGACCTACGGTCCTGTTAGCAGATATTATGGGGTTCCAAAGCAGGACGCATGGACTCCGATACGTCGTTCGAAATGAACCACTCCTCACTGATCGTGCCTCCCAGCCGATTCAGTAACGAGCCAGATGAAGGAGAAGCACGCTAGCACGCGAGCGATAGCTTGCGAACGGATGTCTGTACGAGAGCTGTCACCTCGTTCAGCCGAAGTCATGGACCGCCAACTTGTACATGGATTAAGACTAGAGGTAGCGCGCCATCGTTCCAGAGACCGCTTCATTACATGCACAGTTGCACATCCGAGAACATGCCTCGCCGCTATCGCGTTTGTTCGGACCGTCGCCCGCGGATGTCTGATAATCGCCTCCTTTGACCTGCGTGTCGGGGTTTCCTGATCGAGCATCTTGTCCAGACTGGCCATGGGCACGCTCGTCACGCACGTCCAGAACCTGCTACTTCTGATAGACAAGGATTGATGGAAAGATATGGCACGTGCTTTTCAGTTGCGGACGCAAATACTGTAGTTTGTCCAGACTCATCGCGGGATACTGGTCGACAATTCTTTTGCACTGTTTTTCGAACAGCGACATCTTCAACACAATGCCCAATGGATTCCTATACACTCGAAATGACGATGTAAACAATGGCACGGCCATCATCGCTATAGTTGGCAGCTTTACTGCTGTGTCTGCACTTTTCGTGGCGGCGCGGCTTTATGTTCGCGTGAAGCTGCTGCGCAATCTTGGCCTGGATGATTATCTCATCGTTCTGGCAATGGTGAGGCCTTCGAGCATCTACTTTGGATTTTGACGGGACATGCCGCTGACAACAACCAAGATCTGCGGAATCTTCAACTTGGGCATCTCCAGCGCAGCAGCAGAGTCAGGCAGCGGCAGGCATTTCAAGACACTGAGTCTCGAACAACAGCAGAACGTCATCAAATACACCATGGCAGCCTTCTGCCCTGGCATCCTCTCGTTTGCCATTCCCAAGCTGGCTGTTGTCGCTCTGTTGACTAAACTCATGGCTCCAAGTCCAGCGCATCAGATCTTCTTGTGGTGCTCCGCCAGCGTAACGACCATGGTGTTATTTGGCTGCGTCATCATATTGTATGCGCAATGTACACCATCTCGTTCGCAGTGGGATTTTTCCGTCGAGGGCAAATGCTGGTCGATCTGGGTTTTGGTGGACTACGCAATATTCGCTGGAGGTGAGTTTGCCTACTGCAATTAATCCTGGTTTTCGATGAGCTGACGATTACAGCACTTTCGGCTGCCATGGACCTCTATCTTGCAGTTTATCCTGCATATGTCCTAGCAGGTCTACAGATGAATATCAAGAAGAAGTTTGCCCTGGCAATTGCGCTGGGTATTTGATCGGTATCCGTTGTCGTTGCAGCATACAAATGTACTCGCTTACCTGGTCTGGCGAGCGACGACTTCAGTTGTAAGTACTCTAGAAGGCATCGATCTCGCTTCTTCGCTCACTAGGTCGTTCAGACAACACGGCGAACCTGGTCATTTGGACATGGTAGGTCTTCCTCTCTCACTGACTCCAACAGAAGCCTTCGCTGACAAACATACTTCTTTAGTGTCGAAGGTTCAACAATCATCATCGCATCATGCATCCCAATCCTCCAGCCACTAGTCAAAGTCATCTCCGAAAGCAACTTCCTTAGCAGCTCTCGCCGCAACACAGGAAATTTCAGTCGTGGTCTTCGGTACAAGGCTACAAACGAGTCTGGTATGGAGTTGGCCAACGATCTTGTCAAGTCAGGGAAGGCCTACTCCAGAGCTAAGATTGGCGTAAGCCACCCGACCGAGATAGACAGCCAGGAGAGAATCCTGCGAAATGAGAGTCCAGAGCGAGACACAAGCCAGAAGAAGGGATTGGAAAAATTGGAGAGAAACATCACGAGGACCGACGAGGTCACCGTTTCGTACTCCAATGGGTGGAAAGAAGAAAGGTAACTGTATGGTCAGAGCTATAGTCTTCTTGGAGGAGATGTACAAACCTACGGAACTTTCACGTCACCTAAAATCCGATGCGTTACAATAAACAAGCTCATCGCACGGAGCCATCGCCTTCTCACATGATCCTCCACGTGATCACGTGTCTGCAATACTCGAGGCTGACGCGTGCAGGTTGCGACGGAAGGTGCGTCCCAGTCTCTGGCTTTAAAGCGTTGCGCTCCCCGAATACAACTCAAACCTCACGACATCACCTCAAACACCATATCAGACTGTGCTCAACCATGTCAGGTCTCCTAGCCGGCTTCGCGAGATGCCTGTGATTAATTTGGACGTCACATTCACAGTGGCAATGCCTGTTCACGTCGCGCAGCTCGGGCGCACTGGGAGGCCTATCAAGAAACACTACCAGCACTGAACGCCTTGCGCGCATGCAATCGGTTCGGGAAAGGGCCGCAATGCCACATCAGCAAGCTTCCCGTGGAGCTGATTCAGCGCATCTCACACTATCATGTCGCGCCGCTACGCGAAAAGAAACTTGAGTGGTGGAACGCACACCTCGACTGTTATGAAGACTATTGCGCCAACGGCTCGCACTGGACTAGAGAAGAGAAGCTGGAGAGTTACTACGAAGAGTACGAGGGCGACAGTCTGCATGAACCGGATGATGCGACTCTGAATGAATTCGTCGACTACGACGATGATCATGACAGGCACTGCGACAATGTGAAGGAGTGGAAAGCTCAGATAAAGAAGCTCCTCCCGGCAACGTTTCCTGCATTCAAAAGACACTTCGGCCTCGACATCTGGCTCTCGAAGGTCTGGGTCGGATTGGATTGGAATTGTGACAATACGAGGTATCTCAACACCACTGCTGCTTACCTCATTTTGCCCGATGGAGGAAAGTGTACCAACGAATGGACACGGAACCTGGGTGACGGCGGCTACCATAACTGCGCCTTCGAGACTGGCTTGGGCGTGACAATCGCGCCGTTTCAACAGGTGACCTCGGAAGTCATCCAACATTTCAATCGGGTGACGATGGCCCTCGACTTGAAGCCTTGCACTGGCTACGGTCATTTCAACAACGGAGCTCTTTCGCTGGCACCAACAGACAAGGAACCTGCGACAATTCAGGCGGGTGAATATTTGACAAATCCAGCATCTTCAAGTGAAGCACCTCCATTCCCGCGTCCCATGCTTTTGGTTCGCAACAAGATGGAACAAGGAATACCGTAGAAAGAACTCAGCGACTGACAAAACCGTCCAATCGGTATAATGGGCAGATGGAGAGAGTCACAGCACGCAATGCTGTCGACATAGTTCGAAAATACATGGCAGGGGAAAGAAGAAGACGAGCACACGTTGCTGTCGGCAGAATCAGAGCGCAGACAGCCGACGAGACGAAGCCGAAGCAGCAAGTAATGCAGCACGTAGCTGAGACACTAATGAGATCAAAAATCATCTTCGAGATTCTGCTTTTCCTGAAACCATATCTAACATCATGCCCATCATCTCCCTGACTGCTAAATCTAGACCATCGGCCTCTCCATCGCCTCAATAATCTTGCCCGGCTTAGTAACAACCCTCGGCCTCGTATTCCTCTGCACAACCTCCTTAGTGCCCCACTCCTTACCAATAGGCTGCCTCAAACTCCTCTCATACTCCTCTCCCCTCTCAAAGCCATGCGGCAGAACAGGAGCAAGATACTTCTTCCCCTTGCGATCGCTCTTCTCACTAACAATAACATTTTCCAGCTTCCTATCCTGTCTCTTGTCAGCCTTGACACCGCCCGGGAGCTTAGTCTTGTACAGCGGGTTGTGGCGCTGGCGGGCGGCGGTTTTCTTCGCGCTTTTGGACAAGCCGGCGCCGGCCCAGGCACCCCCAGCCTGGCATGGCGTTGGAAGTCTCCTTCTCGTCTTCGGAGGCCGCGAGGTCGGCTTTTTCGGTTTCGAAGGCGGCTTTGACGTCGTCGCCGGCGAAGGCGCGGGCGTAGAGAGCGGCCTTTTGGTCGGCGGCGGAGAGGATGGGGTCGCCGTCTGCTTCGGGCTCTGGGTCAGAGTCGGACTCGTTGTTGTTGTATGTGACGGTTTGCCAGCCGTTGGTGGGAGGTGCGGTTGAGTCTGTGGTGGTTGCGGCGGGTTCGGCCTTTGTTTTTTTCTTATCGGCAGATTTAATGGGCTCGTTGAGGGAGAGGAGAGTTGGTGCCTCGTCTCTCTTTGCTTGCTTGTCTGCTTTTGACTTCTTTGATTTTGTGGGACCTGCAAGCCAGGCGCTGGTTTGGTCTGTTGTGTCTCGCTCTCTGCGCTCGGCGGTCTTTGACTTGTGATTTGGCGAGAGGACCACTTGCTTTGTCGCCCTTCTTGTTTGGTTGTCTGCGATCTTGCTTTCCTTGAGTGGCAGCAGGCTTCTCAGATTCTTCGGGCTTCTCAGCCTCGTCTTCTGAAAGGTCGCCCTCTTCCATCTCGGGTCGCTTAGGCTTGGGAGCAGGCTTGTCGTTCTGTTTTGACGGGCCGAAAATGGCTCTGCCCAGATTCTCTTCCTCTTCGTCCTCGTCGCCGCTCTGCATCCACCGAGCTCTTTGCGAAGCGCATCAAGAGCTTCTTCGTTCTTGGCCCGCTTCCGTGCATCGGCATCACGCATGAACTTCATCGCGCCAATGCCCTTTTCGGGAGCATCGCCACCACGTAACTTTTCAAGCCTCTTGAGGTCGCCTGAGTTCTCTTCATCATCCGAATCGTCGTCATCATCAGACATGCCATCACTGGAATTATCGTTGATGTCCTGACCAGCGACCCGCTTCTTCAACTCCTCCATCCTGCGTGCTTGCTCAATGGCACCCTCTCTAGCACCCTCGTCCCAGACATCACGGTTCGTCGCCTTCAAACTCTTAGCCCACTTCGAGTCCTTGTGCTTGGCTCCCATTCTAGCTTCTGCGCGGCGGCGATCGGCAAGCTCCTTCTCGTCCTCATCCATAGGAATGCCCAATCCTTCGGGGTCGAGAAGAGCACGCTCCTTCTCGGCATCCCGCTCACGCTGCTTGCGGTGCACGCGACGGTAGGACTTTGACTTGATCTTTGCGATGCGCTTGGCTTTGGCCTCTTCGCGGAAAAGAAGCTCACGGTTCTGTCGGAGCTCTGCGCGGCGCCTCAGCATCTCTTCGACAGGCATCTTGTTCGTCGCGAGCTCTTCGGCTTTGAGCAAATCTGCCTCTGCATCATCGGCCTTGCCAGGTCCGTCTTTCTTGGAAGCCATACCACTCTCCTCCATGATCTTCTGAATGCTCTCTTCAAGCGCGGTCCTGGGCTTCTCCTCTTGTGCAGGTAAGAACTTGTCTTTGCCGACGGGCTCGTTGGCATCGGAGCGCTTCAGGGGGAAGCTCAAGAACTCAGCACGGCGGTTTTGCATGACGGTGTCGCGCCACCTGTCGAGCTGCTCGTTGGCCTTCTGTGTTGCGATCTCACGATCGATCTTGTCTTGTTGGCGCTTCGGCAGAGGAGCTGCCAGCGTCTGGGGTGCTTTTGACTTGCGTTTAGGCTTGAATGTAGCCATCGTGGCCTTGTCGAGGTCGGCATCCGCCAGTAGATCGTCGATTGTGAGACCTCCATCCTCGCCAGAAACAATTCGTTCCCTCTCGTCGTCGGGCTTTGAGTCCAGAGCATCAACAAAGTCTTGCAATCTAGCGTGGCGTTCGTCGTCTTCGGGCTCGTCGTCTTCTTCGTCTGAAGAGCTCTCAGATTGCTCGTCGTCTCCCTCGGAGGATTCCTCGTCGCTGGCGCTCTCTTCGCCCATGTCTCGCTTGGTCTTGTCTTTTCCTCCAAGGTTCTCCTCGTCGTAGTTATCCAGCATGGTGGCCAAATCCACACCCTCGTCGCCGAACTCGGAATCGTCCTCGTCTTCCTCTTCCTCGTCGTCCTCATTTAGATCCATTTCAGCATCGTTGTCCGAATCCTGCCTCTGCTTAACCGCCTTCTTTTTCGGCTTTCCTTGAACACTCTTACTCCCACGGAACGTCCACCCATCGAATCTCTCCTCGTCACTCTCGCCGAAAGCCTCGTCAGAATCGATCTCCTCGTCGCTCTCGTCACTTCCAACACCACCCATAGTCCACTCGTTGCCGTCGCTATCACTTCCAAACTCCACACCCTCGTCCACCCCACCCTTCTTGCCGGCTGTGCGCTTCTCTACATTCCGGCGAGACTTGTCATCTTGCTCTTCGCCCTCACTGTCCTCTTCGTCGTCCTGCAGACGTCTACGCTTGGCGCGCGGGTGCTCGCCAAATGATTCGCCCAAGCGGTGTTGGCGGAGCTGTGGTTTCTGAGGCGCTTCGTGGGAGGCGATAGCGAAAGCGTCGAGCTGGCGTTTCTTGCTCTTGTTGGCTTTGGAGGCTTTGGGCGCGGCCGAAGGCGCTGACGAGCGGGCTATGCGCGGAGGCATGGCTGTGGCTGAACAAGTATTGTGTGTGTTGCTTGTTCAGATGCTTGTATTAAACGAGGTATTGCCTTCAACTTTCTCTCGGCTGCAGCTTGCGGGCGAAATTTTGGCTTCGGCATCTCTTGCGCCGGACCCTCGATCGGCGCCTGACTCGCGCTATCTCGCGAACATTGTTGCACTCCCGAGAACGCCGCAACGGCAGGATACCAGTGAGACGACGACGACGACGACGACGACGACGGCATCACAGAACATAGTGGAATTCTCTGCTACAACCTCACACCACCGCCAACATGCAGCCCACCGCCCCCCTCATGCGCGCAATCCGCCGCCTGCCCTCAACACCAAGCAAGCCGGCAAAGACTACTACAAGGGCAACCGCACCGGCCGTATGGGATGGCACACAAGCACGGAGGCTACGTGATCGACTACAAGAAAGTGCGCACATACGTGTGTCCTGATATGGCTGGTTTCAACGTATGAATCAATTCCCGCAAGACGGAATGAAGGATGGAGTCGCTGACGAGGTTATCTACTTCTAGCTTACACCTTTCGTCGCCAAGCGCATTGAGATGGTCGCCGAGGACTGGAGCCACACCGAGTCCGGCACGCCCATCGATGGCAAGGAGTATTTGAAGCAGTGGAAGGCGATGGTGGTGTTTTGTGAGCGCAGTGAGCTTGCGATGCCATGATGGAATATGGATGGGAGAAAAAAGAATAAGCGCCATGAGCCTGCGGCGACGACAAACGAAGGCTCTTTGCTGGTGCTGAATTCGAGGCCGTCTGGCGTGATAGCTCCGAGATCTCAAAATGCTCGAAGAGGGCAATTCGCTGGGCAGAAGCTTGCGGACGCAGAGGCAGACGGGCCCGGTGTAAGATATGGAGTGCGATGAGTTGTAAAGGACGATTATACCCTGTAGGAGTAGCGAGACGAAGATCATCTATGTACAAAACTTGCTAACATTGCTCAGAAAGAGTTGCACGTCTAGGGTTCATTATCATTGCGGAACGACATCTGGCTCAAGCAAATGGAGCAAACCTATATCAAACCAAACCCATCTAGCCATGCCATTACCAGTATTGCAAACCACTCTCCACACGCCCACCACCACAGCAGTAGCAGCAAGCCATCGAATCATCTAAAAGTTCTCAATCGTCGTCCCCACGCCCCTCTCCCTCGCCAACCTCACCAGCTCATTTCCCACAACAACATCCATAAGTCCAATACCAACACACTTGAAAATCACATTTCCCCTAGTCAACCACTCCTTCAACCCCTTGTCGTCCTGCAAATTACACCCCTCCTCCGCCCTCTCGCCCTTCCCAGCCATTTGCCTCTCCGCCTCCCTCTTAAGCATCAACAGCTCCCCTAACTCAACAATCTGATCCGGGCTCAACTTCGCCTGAATCACCTCGCCCGCCTCGCTCAGACACCCGCTCACCGTGTCGACGATCACCGCACCGCCCTCCTTCTGCCGCTTGTGCACGTGGCGGTGCTCGTGGTGTGGCGCCACGGCGTAGCGGAGAACTTCAGGGTCGAGCTCGACCATGTGCGGCTTGTAGCTGCCGATGCAGGCGATGTAGCGGCCCTTTTTGCGGCCCTCGGGGTTGATCAGGTAGCTGGCGGGGAAGAGGGGGGTGAGCGATGGGGTCGTGCAGAAGATGACGTTGCTCGCGCGGACGTATTGTTTTAGCAGGCGCTGGTATTCCGTGTGGGCGGGGGTGAGGATCGATTTCTGAGTTCGCGCGTTGTACTTCTCGCCCAGCGGGTTGACGTAGGAGGGGTCGTTGGGGAGGGGGTTGTAGAGGCGCATGATGCAGTTGCGGGCGGT